>JAKSZU010000023.1:18485294-19085294 GCA_026018925.1 Tupaia tana
ATTCTATGACATCTTACATTTTTAACCCTTTCCTAGAAACCCTCAACTTTTCTCCACTGCTTGGATCTAAATTTCTCCCATTGATCCCAAGAGATTAGGGAACATCTGAATCCTTTATCCCACTGTTGTTTGCCCCTATGCAGATATTCCCTTGAAAGTTGACCAGACACTAAGCAATCATTTGTCATTCTGCATCTTAAATAAAGCAATGACCGACAAGTCTGTGATCCTCGGTAGAATCATCTCTATAATAAATGCAGGAGAGCTGAGCTTTTACAAATGCATCTACTACACTAAGAGAATCCCCTGGTGGAGATTCAAAGTGCAAACCAAAAGAATCCACGAGAATAGACAGACACAAAATTACATGCGGATGAGACAGCGCATACAGGAGCGAAAGAGAACATACCTGAGGGATTCTCCTTAAAAAAAAAAAATGTACATGCCAGCTGGGTTGTTCCTTCCCTCCTTTTGGAGTGTATGTGTTTTCCTTTCAGGAATAACACTCGCAGTCGTGTTTTAGTCTCGGTTCCGTTATTCAGCCACGGATAGTTAGCGCACGAGCAAAAGCTGCATCTCAGGGATCAGACTCATGTGCAACCAGGCGTGCCTTTGGTCTGCAACGGTGTCTGTTCTGTTCTTGTCAGTGCTATCGTGCTCCCCGGAGCAGCCTCTGGAGCAATTTTACAACTTCGCTGCTGGCACGAAACTGCCTTCCACTCTTCTCATTGCCAGATTCCTTCAGCAGCTCAATTCTCATCGCTTTCTCAAAGAAAGCAAAATGGGATGGCTCCCTTGCGGTGAAGAGCGCCAAGACTCATCAACAATTGAGGGTGAGTGCGGGCTGGGAACTTCACCCAAGGCTCCGCGCCGCTGCTTTTCAGAATGCAGCACCGACCCTGTGATCCTCCGATCCTCCGCCTGCTCTACCAGAGCCTCGCGGCTCCCTCTGCTGCCGCTGGAACTGCACAGAGCACCTCCACTGGGGAGCCACAGCCCTCCCTCTGGAGATGCACTGTGGCTGCTGCCAGGTGTGGCGGTCACCGCCGCACGTCTGACAACTGTGCGGGGCACAGCTTCAAGGCTGGGGAAATGCCAGAGCTTCCTCAGTCTCATCTTCCCTTATCACTGGACGCGGAGCTGGGAATCACATGGCCTACTCTGCTGGCTGCCTTAGCAGAATAACACGGAAAATTAAGTTGCCCATGTTATTTAATAATTACTGTTTTAGATGTAGTTGACTGTGCCTGGAATCATAAAAAAAAAAAAAATGCTATACACAGTATAATTCCCAATTAGCTACCAAGAAGCAATAACAGACTCCTACATTCAAATGGAGGAGATGCTGATATCTCATTTTAGGTGTGTGTTGTTTTTTTTTTTCTTTTTTCTCTCTTCATTTTTTATTACTATTGTAGAAAATCATTTGAATATGATTTCTGAACAACTTGAATTAAAGACACACAAATCAAAGTGGGAAATGGAGGGAAACTTATCGTGATACAGAGGTTTTTCTTCTGTCTTAGGAAAAACATCTTCCCAGTTGATGTTAGCATGCTAAAGATCTGGCCAGGGATTGAATGGGCTTGCTTTCTTTTTTAGTTTTGCTGAGTAGAGGAGGTGGGGGGAGTAACAGCTCCCACTTTCCATCAGTAAAGCATTTTCAATCCTCTAACCCTCCTGTTGAAATGAATTAAAAAGTACCGAATCTTAAAATAGAACCTTAAAGAAGCTCAAGTCCTGGAATAATTTGGAGGTTTTAAGCTGCATCTGGTCTCCTGGCTTACTAATTTTACGTGTTTTGTTTTTAATAAGAAGGTATTTCCAGAACTGAAGAACGGTCAACAGTAACTGAGATTAAACAAGCTAAGCAGCATATACACAGATCTATGAGGCCTTTTGCAGCACACATAAGGATGAATATGCCTTGACCAACTTTAGAATCGGCTCTGCTTTGTGGAAATATTTAATGTATTATAAATGCCAGAAAAATGAACAATTAATCCTAATATAGTCTTTTCTTCTTTTTTATGTTATTTTATTTTACTTTTTGGCAAACTATATTCCACCTACCATATGTGACTACCAATTAAAAAAAAAAAAAAAAAAAAAAAACTCACTGTAGTTAAAAAACAAAACTGTCCCAAATTTGACATACTATATATGGCAGATAACTTGCAGCTGAGCCCTCCCGATTCCCAGCTTTTGGGCTCCTGGCAGCTCAGCTTGCCCAACCTGCAGCTTAAATGACTATCCAGGATTTGAGCTGCTGCCCCAGGTCTAATGATCTGCAGCAGGAGGCAAACAGTGGGGCAGTGTGGTCCCGCCTTCAGTGGTCACTGGAGTGGCAGGCGACAAAGCTCTGCTGCCCCCGGGGTGTAAGCACTCCAGAGCAGTTAAGGGAAACTGGTGAGTCCTAAAAGGGCATAATAGAGCAAAACTGGCTTGTTTACACAGAAAAATTCCGGTTAGCCCGTACACTGTTTTGAAGAATGTCCTTCAATATACAGAGGAAAGAACAGCAATGCACAGTCTTTTGTTCTTTTTCTTTTATTGGTGTGCAATAGCTAGACCAATGTGCTGAAACTATGTCCAACTGAGAGTCCTCAGAGCATAGCACAATGCAAAGTATGTAAGTCCTCTGTTTTTGGGGATGTGTCAGCACTTAAATGTTTAAATCTATAGAAGGAAATAGAAGATGAACCCCCACCATGAGTGGTCTCCAGAAGGTGTATGTAGTGTAATGAGAAGAGTTGTGAAGATGTTGCTCTAATTCAAATACTCTCAGAGAGGAAATAACACCAGATGAGCGATGATCAGTCTTTGCTGGTAAGAAGGAGGAATATTTGATGAATGCTGTAAGTCCAGTATGCATGTTCTGATGAAGGCACTGCTTAGCTCTAATGATCAGGATTCTGGTCATATATTTCAAAACAGATATTGTTTACATTTCGGAAAGTGACAGGAATCATGTATCTGAGGAACACCGGCTGCTAATAAAATATGTCACTACTGGAGAGAATGACAGAGCTGTATAACTTTACTGACCTGCAGGGACACCAAAATCCCAAATAGAACCTCCTTGACTCTTTTTTTTAATTTTTTTTTCTTTTTTTCTTTTTTTTCTTTTTTTTTTTGGAGAGGTTTTTGCTATAGGGCGCGTGCGCTCACCAGACAGACAGAGAGAGACAGAGAGACAGAAAGCAGGAAATCACCCCCCAGGGGGGATGGCCATGCCGCAATCCCTTCTCCTCCATTCTCCTCTCGGGATCTTGGGCACGCACGCACACGCGCCCGGCGTGAGTTCAAGCCGCCGGGTCCGGGACTCGAACCGCGGTCGACTACGTGGGAGTCCAGCGACATAGCCATTACGCTAACTGCTGGTCCCAACTCTTATTGGGTAGTTTCTACCTGCTAAAGACCTGATCTGAATAATGTGCAATTACAATGATGTGAATATAGCACTAAGTTAAAGTCCTACACATGCTTATCAATAAGACACATCCCATCCTGTTTCTGCATAAAAGCTTTTCGAATTCTCAGATTAGCAACATTAAACAACACAGGATAGGACATTTCCCCTTACACACTCACCATTTCATAGGTATATGCCCCAGAACTTAATGACTGATTGATTAAATCAAAAGATTGCTTCTCCTCAAATCTCTCCTCAGTAACTTTAGGAAGAATAATCCCTCTAGGGTACTATTCACCTCCCATATCTCCAGAAATAAATTGAACCTGATCGTTTGACTCATTTATGGTTCAGGCAGGTGATAAAACAAGGCACTGGGGTCACAGGTCACTTATTAGGAGTAAAGCTTAACTAAATCAAAAGGAACAAGTAAAACGGTAACTCCTGTAGAATTCTGTTACTGCCTGTATACCTGGCTGTAAGCAATGAAAAAATTCTTGACCAAAAAAAAGCATAAATTAACTGTGTGCATTAGATTGTATTTTCAGCTTTCTAGAATACCTTACTCTATTTTGGGGAACTGGCAACCATTGGACCTTACTATGTAAAAACAGAACTGTGAGTAGTCGTTGACTTTCTATCTATTGGCAAATAGCAAAAATGGATTGTCATAATAATTGAGAACAAAAATACAATTGCAGTAAAATAGTAAGTTGGTAATTCTGGTTGGATATATGTGACTAGTACATAGGGGAACAACTATTTGAAAATAGACCATCAGACACAATTTGCAAAGATTTGTCTAATGTGGATAATATGATAGTAAAGCAACTAGTAAATTCTGATCTTAATTAAAAGTTTTCTGTTAAATTATGGATCCATTAAAGACTGTACGTTTGAGTAGACTTGACAATGTGTAACTTCAGAGAAGAGGTCACACCAGGCATTGTAGCTTCCTCTTTGCCCTGTCTCTTGGTTTGCCCACTCTGGAGAAAGTTAGCTGCTATGTCATGAAGGCATTTGAGCAGCCTGGAGGGAAGCCCACATGACAAGGAACTAGGGTCTCCTATCATCAGCCACATAGGAAGTCAGATGACCACCCACTGTCCTGCAAATGAGCGAATGAGCCATTTTGGAAGTTGGCTTTTCTTTCTTTCTTTCTTTCTTTTTTTTTTTTTTTTTTTTAATTTGCTACAGAGTATGTGTGCATGCTAGAGAAAAAGAGAAGTGAGAGACAGAAAGTACGCCCCAGGGGTGATAGTCCCACTGCCATCCCTTCTCCATTCTCTTCTCAGGATTTTGGGCACACCTGCCCTACTCTTCAAACCCCTGGGTCTGGGACTGAAACCATGCAGTCGGTCATGTGGGATCCAGTGCCCTTTAAACATCTCTAAGCTTTCAAATGACCACAGCCACTGATGACATGCTGAATGAAACCACAGGAGATAAGGCAGAAACACTCAGCTAAACTATTCCCAAATTTTTGACTCAGAAATTGTTTGATAATAAATGAGCCTCACTTATGAAAAGCACCTTTAAAATATACAAGTGAGGGGCAAAGGGAAGAAACATTTAACACCAAAAAAATGTAGAGTTCTCTGTTGAAAACTATATATATATATATATATATATATATATATATATATATATGTATATTGTATACATCATAATGGGGACTTTATGTAAAATGTGAATTTAATCTGAGAAAGAAAAATAAAAGACAAAAATTTAAAAAAATATATATATACAAGTGAGGGGTTAGATTATTATTTAAATATACCTATTTTAAGAAGTAAAATTTTAGGCTCAACAAATTCACAAGATGAGTATGCCATACTTTCTCTTCATTAAAAAAAACAGAAAGTTTTATTCATTTATTTCTCCCACGAGTGAGAAAGACAGAGAGACATGTATCCCCAATAGAGTCTTGACGCCATAATCTACTTTCAACCCCAGCTAGCCTAAGGTCATGGGCACGCACATGCCCAGCATACTCAGGGACGTCTCAAATGTAAACCTGGTACCTTCCCATGGGTCAGCCTTCCTAAACGCTACCTACAGTGCCACTGTCTGGCCCATAGAATGCCATACTGTCCTACTCAGTACTGCAGTGCTCTTCTTTGTACCTTCTTGCTACTTTCACAAACCTCTATGGCAGCCTTGCTTTAGTATAAAGTATATTAACTATTAATTTACTCATCTTCCTGTCCTTTCTCCTTAGATGGTAAGCTCCTTGAGGACAGAGACTCTGGTCCACTCCTTTTTGTATCACCAACAACCAATTGAAGGCCAGGCTCATAAAAGGTAGGTTGAGTGGGCCAGTATGTAATAGTGTACTTAGTTAGCAAAGCACAGAGTTCACGAGGGTAAGGACGAGGGTTGAGTCCCTGCGCAGCCAATTAGCTTTGTCCTACTCCTTTGTCCAAAAGGCACCCTCAAGTTCCCACCAGTTGTCTGATACACAGGTGCCAGAAAAAAACCCTTCAACTACATATTCCAATAGTAGTGTCTAAAGTTTGCTTAACACACTTACAAGAGCTATTACATTTATCATCCTATTGGATATAAATCTTTTAAGACAGGCAAAACATTACAGTAGTGTTACTATTCCCATAGTCAATGATAAGACAGGGACTCCTGATTGTCTAACTGTACAGAACCAATAGGTGGTAAAGACTAGATTAAATAAACAAATAAATAAATAAATCAGGCATTGAACTTCTACTTCAAAACTGATTTCACTACAAAGCTGACGGGTAGTTAATAATATTAAAACAGATGGCACAATTTCTAAGTTTTTAATATTTTTCATAATTAAAGGGAGTGAAAACAACCAAGTGGACATTCTGTAGACTATTTTTGCTTGGGCAATGATCATTAGATTTTTTAATGTTATTTGGTGGGATCACATCTATACATTCAATCAATTGTTCATTATTTCTTTCCTTCAATAAATTAGTGTCAGCAGTGTACTCCAGCAAGTCGTTAGATGAAGGGACATGTTTTTAAAGGTCCTGAATCTCTGAATAGATGCAATATTTTGGCAATATCAATGAAGAAATTTCCATTTTCTTATTCTCTTGCTTTTATTGACTTAGGGAACTGGTATTTAGTGATATGGCACAGGGTAAAGGAGTTCAAATTTTAGAATCAGGATGCCAGGCTTCCCTTTGGGGCTTTAGTAGTAGTATCTTTCTCAAGTCAAGTTTCTTAACCTCTCTAAACTTTCTTTCTCTGTAAAATGAGTATTAAAAAGATTACTATTCATACACTTACTGAGAAATCAAATGAGATAATCCATGTAAAGCAATTTAGTATAAACCTGTCAAATAGTATGTTCTCAATAAATATTAACTCAATAATTAATATACCAGTCGAATATCCCTTCTCCACAGTGCTTGGGACCAAGCACACAGCTATCTTAGGGATGACACCCAAGTCCAAACATAAAATCCTCTGATGTTTTTAATGTGTATTCATTTATACACATAGACTACACACACTAGACATGTTTTTATGCTTGACAAGTAAAGTTCATATGTACATTGATTTATCTTGTACAATGTTAAAAGAAATAAATGAATGATATAAAATTCTTATGTACACAGTGATAAACAAATGATTCTTCCAAAAACAACAGACTTCTTTTCTACTCTTGAGAAGAGTGAGGAGCACAATCGTAAATAGCATCACATGGTAGCATTTAAAGAATTATTCAGCATGTGCTGATGACTCCAAAAGCAGTGAAAATGACCTCAGTGGAAGCTCCAGGATGACTGTAAGAGAGCCCTTATTGACTAGAAACTGAGGAGGTTCAAAGTTTGTAGAGATATGTCCTTTAACGAGCTTTCAAAAACCATATTTTGGTACTAAAAATGTTTGGATTGCTTAGTTTCTGGTTATAAGCATGCCTCATACTAAAGGTCTTTTCCACCTGAATTAGACAATAATTTTCTAGGATATATATAAACCATGAAGTCAAGAACATGCCTTTTAGAAATGGTATAAAACACTTCTATCAAAAATAGATCTACATAGAGCATGTTATTTTATATGATTGAACATAATATCCTTCCTCTTAATGCATATATCCACATATTGTGAAGAGTCAAGAGGAAAAGAAGAATAACTGTGCTTCCTGGTTTAGAGCCAGAGAGAAAAGACCTCTTAAAATTGTTAGAGGGTTGACTCCAGGTCAATTGTGCACTAAGTGAAGTGTATCTTCAGACGACCCTTCACTTTCCACATCTTTGCCCTTTTTTGTTTCTCTTTAAACAACCCTGGTTACTTTGGCTCGCTCACTCTCGAGAAAAGGCCCTCTGAGTAACCAAACCTATATTGCAAATTAATAAAGTATATCACATGGAAGGAAGAAGAAGTCAAGGCAATGAGCCCATTGTCTTTTTAGACTAATTCTGACACCATAACACTTAGGTGCAGTTGGCAATTTTAACTTACAGGGTATTCATAAAATGAGGATAAATAAGAAGTTTCTACACACTCATGTGTTTGTTGTAAGGATTAAAAGAGTTCAAAATAAAATGTGCTTGGCAGTATCAGAGGCTCTAGTTATCCTCACCATGTTTGGGTTTTATTTATTTACTTATTTATTTGAGGTTTTTTCCATGGGGCATGTGTACTCACCAGAAAAGAGACAGACAGAGAGAGAGAGAGAGAGAGAGCAAAAGTGAGAAATCACCCTTCCCCCCAGAGGGGGGGGTGACCATGCTGCAATCCATTCCCAGGACTCGAGCCACAGCCAGCTTGTGGGAGTCCAGCGACATAACCACTATGCCACCTACTTGGTCCCCAATGTCTGCTTTTAAATAGATGCCAGAGAAGATGCTGTATCTCTGGAAGTGATAGGAAGGAGCAGTGTCTGATAGTATCATAATAAGACCTAAAAAAGAGATCATAAAGTCCTCTTCACATAGATTCCCCTTACATGAAGAACCTAAAGTAGTCAGACTCACAGAAATAGAAAGCACAATAGCAGTTGTCAGCAACAGGGCAAGGAGTAAATGGGGAGCTGTTTAATTGGTAAAGAGTTTCAGTTTTATAAGGTGGAAAGTTTTAGAGATATGTTACACCACCATGTAAATATACTTATCACTACTAAACTTGACACTTAAGCATGGTTTTAAAGCATTAATGGCACAAAGAGGTGTGGTATTATCTGTTGAAGATATTTCGTAGTTTTATCAACAGTACTAGGGAGAAATGTTCACCTGTTGAAATATCCATTTTGTAAGACAAATAATAATGTGATTGAATGTATGGAAGAAAATGAAATGAAAAAAAAAATTTTCAAAAGGGTAAATTTTATCAAGTGTTTTTACAATTTTAAAAAAATATATGCTATGTAGTAACATTCAGTTTATCAAGTTCTTGCTTGTAGTAACATGCTATGTAGTAACATTCAGTTTATCAAGTTCTTGCTAAAACTGTCTCCATCTTGAGCAGTTTACAAGTATAACCATGAGTACCATGGGGTGCCTTATCTTTCTTAAATACTCTCCTTTTCTGTCCTTGTCTTTTACAAATACTTCCAATAGTCAAGCATCCTTCTATGGCTGTCTTCATTATCAACCTGGAGTCATCAGCTCCTGATTGTTGCTATAAAGCTTAAAGAAATACAAAAGATAAATCCTCTCTAAATCCTAGGTTACACACAAAAGGAAGACTGGCTCCTCTTTCTTCATGCAGAGATCTAAACATAGGATCTCATAAAAGTCTGACACTTAGGATATGGCCTTAGGCCACAACCTTTCCTGTGATACTTTTTGATAGCTGTGGCTTCCAAGAGCTACTCTTAGTTAATAGGCTTTGATTCCACAACTTTTCTCTTGGAATTTTAGTGATTATACCAAGACTCCCTTTCCTCTGTCACCTAATTTCCTGGGTATATCTGTTCACCTGCACTATCTTCCTCATCCCAATCAATGCTTGTTATCTTCTGTGTTTTTGCTGTTTTACTGGTTCCTCATTCTTAGAGTGACAGACGCCTTCCAGCAGTGAAGTCCACTGCCCAATTAACTAAGGGCAACTGTGAACTGAATTTTAAAATCTATTTGGAAACCAGTTCTCACAGAAACAATCTGAACAACTGGGATCGTCTAGGGAAATGAAATTCTATGATACTGCATAATGTAGTCTCTTATCTCCTCTCTAAATTACTCTCTAATATTCAAGGTGCAAGGACATTTTTTTCTCTTAGTATTCAGATTTAAGTCTCCAAAGCCATGAGAACAATCCCATTTTATCATCAGAAACATTCTCCTTTGTGCACAGGGTGATGTAACAGATTCAATCTTGGGTACGGTAATTGGTTCTCAGTAGTTCTCCAAGTTAAATATGTAAAATATTTTGTGATATAGAGTCATAAAAAAATGAAGCTACTTATTTAAAACCACAGACTGTGCAAAATCTACAAATAAAATTTTTAAACAATGTACAATAATTAACACTATTTTATATTTTGCTATCTGCATGAAATTACCAAAACAATGTTAGCAAATTGTCATATGCCAAATGCAGTCATTCACATCAAAGAAAGGTAAATATTTCATTAATGGAAAGAGCTCAATGTAATTTTTATTTCTCATTCCCTTCTTGCCCCTGCCTTAATCTGCAAAACAAGCTGTCCTTTAGAGTAGATCAAGGAAACATTTCTTAAAACTAGATGGAAAAGGGACCAGCAGTTAGCGTAATGGCTATGTCGCTGGACTCCCACGTAGTCGACTGCGATTCGAGTCCCAGACCCGGCGGCTTAAATTCACGCCAGGCGCGTGTGCATGCGTGCCCAAGATCCCGAGAGGAGAATGGAGGAGAAGGGATTGTGGCGTGGCCATCCCCCCTGGGGGGTGATTTCTCGCTCTCTATCTCTCTGTCTCTCTCTGTCTGTCTGGCGAACACACGCGCCCTATAGCAAAAACCTCTCCAAAATAAAGAAAAAAGAAAAAAAAAAAAACTAGATGGAAAATGAATATGCTAATTACCCTGATTTAACTATTACATAATGTATTTTTATACTAAAAAAAATCTCATTCTCCCTGTCAATGTGTACATTTTTTTTTTTTTTTGAGAGAGATTTTTGCTATAGGTACATGCGCTCACCAGAGAGACAGAAAGAGACAGAGAGACAGAAAGTAAGAAATCGCCTCCCAGGGGGATGGCCAGGCCACAATCCCTTCTCTTCCATTCTCCTTTCAGGATCTTGGCCATGCATACACACACGCCCAGTATGAGTTTTAAGCTGCTGGGTCCAGTACTCGAACTGCATTTGACTACATGGGAGTCCAGCAACATAACCATTACACCAACTGCTGGTCCCAAAAGTAAGTTTTTTTTTTTTTTTTAATAAAAAAGTGATCAAAACAATTCGAGATAAAATGACAATTATAGAAGCTAAGCAAGGAAAACCTAACATACATCTAGCGGGATTCCTCAAAAAAGAAAAAACAATAGTAAAAAGTTTATTATAAGGGAAATTTACTAAAATTTAAAAAAAATGTTTGAGATATGTTGTTTTGAGAGTACTGCATACCAGGCAAAAGTGATCCTTAAAAAACAATGCCAGGACATATTCTAGTAAACTATTTGACTATTCAGAAAATAGACTAAGTCACTAATTTTTTTAAAAAATCATATTATCTTCAGATTTTTTGACGAAGTTTATGCCAGAAGGCAATGAAGTAACAAAATTAATGTATGTAAACAAAGAAAACATAAATTTGATACAGACAAACTGACTTTCAAGGATAAAGAGTACAATTGGCTATAAAGATACAAAACTTCAAGAAATATTATTCTAATGATCTTTTTCTAAGAAATGCATTACAAAGCTTCAGGGCCATGGTAGTGCAGTGCTAAAATGCAATGCTCTGCAAGGCAATCCTACATGAGAAGATGTCTGATTCAAGTCCAGAGCTCTGCCTGTGTATGCCAGACTTGCAACAGCCTATGAGCCTGAGCTGGCTGAAGGCTGGGGATAAACTGTGTCATTGAGGGGTGCTATTTCTCTCTCTCTCTCTCTCTCTCTCTCTCTCTCTCTCTCTCTCATGGAAGAAATGAATGAAAAGCATTTTAAAAGACCTTCAGACAATCAAAACTAATGAGGACAGGTTTGGCATAAAAAAACTGAAAATGGGGCCAGTACTGTCAATGTGTACATTTTTTTTTTTTTGAGAGAGATTTTTGCTATAGGTACATGGTTGTTAAAGGCACTAGACTCTCACATGGCTAACGGTGGTTCTAGTCCCAGATCTGGCGGCTTACTTTCTCACTTTCCCTCTCTCTCTTTCTTTTACTCTGTCCCTGCTGGTCAGATTAAAAGAAAGAAAGAAAGAAAGAAAGAAAGAAAGAAAGAAAGAAAGAAAGAAAGAAAGAAAGAAAGAAAGAAAGTTAAATAATGTAATTCTATGTTAAATAAAGTAATTCTTTAAAAAACTGATAACACTGAGCACTAATAATTGTTAACATCATAAAAAGAGACAGTATCATGTACCTTCTTATGGAAAAATGTACAACCACCTATGAAACAGACTTGCCAAAAAAAATAAAAAAATAAACTTGAGTCTAATAAAGCTAGTAGATTCAACAACTGAGTCACAGATAGCATAAATAATAGAAGAATATGTTAAGTATGCCATGGGGATCTGATACACAAAATTCAGAATGTAGAAATTCTATAAAACAAGCAACCATTAAACAACTTCTTCAACAAACTGAAGAGAGAGAAAGAGAGAAAGGGAGAGGAAGGACGAGAGGAAGACAAGCAAGAGGAAGAAGAAGATGATGATGATGATGAAGACTGAGGGGAGAACCAGTAGCTAAAAGTGCACTTAAAACTCATAGCACACAGGGACCAGCAGTTAGCGTAATAGCTATGCCGCAGGACTCCCACGTAGTCCACCGCGGTTCATGTCCCAGACCGGGTGGCTTAAAACTCACACCAGGTGCGTGTGCGTGTGTGCCGAAGATCCTGAGAGGAGAATGGAGAAGGGATTGTGGTGTGGTCATCTCCTCTGGGGGGTGATTTCTCGCTTTCTATCTCTCTGTCTCTCTCTGTCTGTCTGGCGAGCGCACGCGCCCTATAGCAAAAACCTCTAAAAATAAATAAATAAATAAAACTCATAGCACACAGGCCGTCCAGTGGTGTGGTAGATAAGACATCTGGATCCCCCGTGGTGGACTATATGGTTCCAGTCTGGACTCAGTGGGACTGGAATCTTACTGTTGAAAAACAAAGCTGGACACACGTGTGTGCCCAAAATGCCAAGAAGAGCATGGAGAAGGGATGGTGGAGTGGCCATTTCCTGGGAACTGGGGGTTCTCAGTTTCCCTTCTTTCTCTCCAGTGAGCACATACACCTTATAAAAAATTAAAACAAACAAGCGAAAGTTCAGAGCAAATTGATTCAATATTTAGATATTCTCTGAATTCAATTAAAAGGAAGAAAAAGTTAAAATTTTAACATTCAATGATATGAGAGAATCAATGCTAATTTATGAAACAATTGTATAGAAGCTTGTGTTAAAAAAATAGAGTTCCATTTGTAGGTTTTTGAGGAACCTCTGTGTTGTTTCCTATAGTGGTAGACCTATTTATATTCCCACAAATAGTGTAGGAGAATCTCAGGGAAGAAATACTTAATAGATCTAAGAATGTAAAGTTCCCTGAAGAAAATTATACACCTTTGTCTTCTTTTTTTTTTTTTTTTTTTGAGAGGTTTTTGCTATAGGGCACATGTGCTTGCTGGAAAGACAGAGAGAGACAGAGAGACAGAAAGCAAGAAATCACTCCCCAGGGGGGATGGCCATGCCGCAATTTCTTCTCCCCCATTCTCCTCTCAGGATCTTTGGCACACACGCACACACGCCCAGTGTGAGTTTAAGCCACTGGGTCCAGGACTAGAACTGCGGTTGACTACGTGGGAGTCCAGCAACATAGCCATTGCGTTAACTGCTGGTCTCTATACCCCTTTGTTCAACTGTCATGTACTGCATGTACACTTTGAAATACCATAATGTGTGTTGTAGAAATACACAACAATTAAATGTGAATAAGAAATCATGAAATTAAAAAATGAAATGAAAGAGTTCAAGTTTTTGAGGACATATACTGAAATAGAATGGACAAAATGCTACAATGTCTAAAATTTGTTTTAAAATTAATGCAGGCCAGCCCTAGCTGTGGCGTCACGCCCTAAGACACTGTACTCCCAGGCTGAGACCACATGGAACGCCTGTTCCACACTAGTCACCCTAAAGGCTAGGAGCAGAGTCACAGAGGCTAGGAGCCCCTGTGACTCAGGGGCTGAGGCAGGAAGTCCACTCTGCTGGGAGATTGAGCAGAAGGATTGTGATTCAGTGAGAGCCTGTTTGCAAAATAATAACACTGGCTGGGAGCAGAGCAGTACAGATCAATGACTGATCATTTGTTGATAATCATCAAAGCCACATGAAAAGCGCTTGGAAGTTCATTATACAGTAATAATCTGTCTACTTTTATATGTTAACATTTTCACACAAAACAGAGTCCAAGTCATCTTATGCCTAAGGATCATATTGCAAAGAAATAAGTTGATTTTGTACTACATTGCCTGTGTGAGTATAATGCACCGAATATTTCTAAACGATTAAAAATGAAATACTTCAGGTACATTAGCACAACCAGAGAAGAAAACATTTTTTATATTTTTAAAATTTACATTTAATCACTGTATGTCTTTACAACATTGTTTTTCACAGCATGAAGACAGTGCATATTAGTCAAGTCACACACCATCAGTAGATAAATTTTCATTTTTGTATCTGTTAACTGTTTTGTTTGTTTTCCTCCAGATTCCTTCTCTCCCACTCCATTATCCACTCCCTCTTATACTGTCTCTAGTATCTACCGTGTCCCTCCCTGCTACTATACCTTCTAATCATTCAGTTTCTGCTATAGAATGCAGATGTCCAATGTATATTACATGGAGACATAACAATGCCTGTCTTTGAGAAGAAAACTTCTAATGTCACTAACATTGCTTTTCTGCACAATCACATTTTCTTACCTTGAGTAAGAGTGGAACATGGCCTAAACCATCACAGCTAGAAAGATCGGAAACTATTTCAAAACACTGATGAGCCATAACTTTGAGAGAATACTACTCAATCTCTAACAAGCTTCACTCAAGTGAATCTTGATGACAACATTGTAAATGGCAAATGCACCTCCACCACTGGGGGAAAAAGTCTTCTCCATACCTTCACAAAAAGGATGGCAATTCCGAAACCATCTTAGTGTGTCATATGCATGTGTGATTGTGGTTGACAACATGGCTTTGTGCTGTGCTGTCACTTCCCTTCAGTTACAGTGGCTGCTAAGGTGTCAAAGAATCACAAGTTGTCTTGTTGCTTGTCTAATTTGCACCTGACTCTAGATGAAATGTTATTTCTAAAACAGTACTTGTAGTTCTTTAAAGGAATATGGCATTTCATGTATCATCTTTAATAACAAAAGTGAAGTCTTTGTTACATGTGATGGATTTCTGGCTCAGGTAGGTACTGAGGATTGTTTTATTCAGATGTGCATTTAAATATCTCAGAAGAATACTTGAGCATCATTTTAGAATTTATTTCATCTCACTGAAATGCATTACATGTGTTCAGAATATAGAGAAATATGGGCTATTCAGTAATCATTTGAAGAAAAACCATTTTTATCAATTTTTCATTGCTACCCATAAGGATAGCTCTGTACGAATAGCTGTAAAAACACAATGTGTATATTAAGTGTAATTCTTAGACTTAAAATACTATGTCCATTGAGTATATAGGATTTAGGGAGACTCTTTTTCTTTTCTTTTTCTTGGAGAGGTTTTTGCTATAGGGTACGTGCGCTTGCCAGAAAGAAAGAGAGAGACAGAGACAGAAAGTGAGAAATCACCCCCAGGGTGCAGGGATGGCCACGCCACAATCCCTTCTCCTCCATTCTTCTCTCGGGATCTTGGGCACACATGCTCATGTGCCCAGTGTGAGTTTAAGCCATGGGATACAGGACTCGAACCGCGGTCAACTGGTCAACTACATGGGAGTCCAGCGACATAGCCATTACACTAACTTATGGTCCCAAGGGAGACTCTTTTCAGTGAGTTGAGGAATATCTCTGTAAAACTGCTAATTTGCTTTCAAAACCTTTTTATCAAGCTATCTGATTCAGTGATCTGAACACACAGCTCAGGACGAAGCAGTAGTTACAGTTTTTCCCATGAGATTTCTCGGTGCTCATTATACTCCATAAAAAAGTTGGTCTTTTTTTATCTTATTTCCTGAAATAGTAATCCATTTTTGTTTTCCCCCACCCTTGCTCCTATCTTTCGTTAGTCAAGTCTTCAGGCTGTAAAAGAACAAGGTTAAAGACCATTTCTTTCCATGGAGATGAGACTGATTTGCCAAACTCAGAAGATAAGTTCTTGCCTGAATCCTGTCAGCAAGAGCTTGGGTGCTGAAATGGATGCAGACAATTCCTCTGTCTTGACACAACTGCTTGATTATAAATTACGTTTCTAGATGTGAAACCATCCATTCCCATATATGTCACTCAATTCCCTTGACAACCTCTTAGTCATTGCAGGTTTGTGAACCATGAACTTTAGCACTAGTGCCTTCCTCCTGCAGATCCACCTCTGCTAAATGAAACACGCATCGGCCTTCTCTGAGCATCTCACCCATCAACTCTGCAAACTTACCCTATGGCGAGCCTTACCAAATCCACTCTTAGTGGACTTTCTCTAACAGGTATTAGTACTGTTTTGGACTCTGCTTTTTCCCAGCTTTTGTACTAACACCTGATATTCTATATTAATCAGGATTTTACCATATAGCTGATACTGACCAAAATCCTTCACATGTATTACATTACGTAGGTATCTTTATAACAGAACGATTTGCAAACCCTTCTCATATCCATCTTAATAATAAGAAACTGAATCTCAGAGAAGACAGAATTTGCTTCAGGTCACACCTCCCAGGAGTTTAAACACAGGAAGGAAAGCTTAGTGCAGTCCATTGTGTCAGACTCTCTTCCTCAAATCTGAAAGTGTTTTTTACAAACAAAAGTATGGGTATAATTTTGGTAAGTTATTAAGACAGCAGTTGAGAGTCTTCATATAATAAATACAATAATTTAAATTTTATACTTTAAGCTCCTTCAGATAATCAAATATAAGTGTATGAGTGAACTTGGGAAGAGTGTGCCTCTGTCAACCATCATAAGAACCAGAGCCTTTCTCATGGCTAATGGTCGCCCCCTGCTGGTGCATCTAATTTGTGCTTTAAAAGCATTCTCTGCAGGGTCACTAAACATATTCTATCCATCTGTAGTATAGAATTAATACAGCATAATCAGCTTTCTGACCTCTATAAACCAGTGTGGAAAAAAATGCAAAACATAGAACTATATGAATATTCTCTTTTGTGATTTCTTTGCAGGTAGACATAATGAGCTACCTTTGATGGCTAAGCAGTCTGAATTTTACCGTATACGATGAAGGATGGCAGATGAACTCATACTATAGTTATTCCTTTCACGTGGGTCTCATGAGGGTAGTGGTGAAGAGAGGGCTGACGCCCAACCAAGGAGAGAATTAATTAGAGTAGATGCTCACCTTTGTAATTCTATTTTGTGTCTAAAGGGGAAAAAGAGACACTTAAAAGCTTGGCACTTGCTCTAATCAGTTCCTCTCTTCTGTTTAATAATGTAATATTATTTTTTGCAGTCAGTTACCTGATGAACACTGCAACATCAAAATGAGACAGTCAGCCTCCTAGAGGTTTCTCTGCTTCACAAGACAGATGACAGTCACTGAGCTGGCTATAGTATCCACTGGCACTAAGGGAATTTTATTTTTCTATTGACATGATTATACAATTAACCATGGGCTCTGCAAGAAACAGGGGTGGACCTGGAATACAATAAACACACACTCAAACACAAACATCCATATACACTAGAAAAGAAAAGAATTTTAAGTAGCATTGAAAGAAAGCATCATTTTATAATGAGATAGCAAATATGTCAAAATTTTAATTTAGGTCCACTTACAGTAGCATGCGCTGGCCACTGCTGCTCAGCAGGCTGGGGCCACATGGAAGATCTGCGTTTGATTCTTGGCCTACCCTGGAAAGCCCAGTGAGGTAATGTATACCTGTATTTCAGTTCTTGAGTGGCTAAAGCAGGAGGAAGCAGTGAAACCCTGTCTAAAACGCTACATGTGCATGCACACCACCCAAAAAACTAATTTACTCAAATATACTAGTATTTTAAAATGAAAATATCTATAAAATATTAGCAAATTAGCAATTTTTCAAGTGCCAGGGGACACCTGTATTCACCAGAGAAAGACAAAGTGACAGAGAAAGGGAGAAGAAAACACTCCCCAATGGATCCGATTCATGCTGCAATTCTATCTCTTCCATATCTTTATCCTGATTTGGTGCATGCATGCGCATGTACTAGCATATTTTCCAAGATGTCACGGTCATAATTCAAACCACAGTTGCCCATGTGGGATCTGGTTTCCTCAATCACTAGGCTATGGGGCAGGCCCTCATATTAGTATCTTTAAATCTATGCTTCTTATCCTATTTCTCATATAATAATATAGGTACTTATTTGTCTGAGAATATCAGATAAATAACATTGTTAGTATGTAAAATTATATTCCTTAAGCCAGCCAAATTTTTACCAGTTGTCAGATATTAGCTAAATGCTAGAGTTTAAACAAAATACAAGCAGGGATCTTGGATTAAAGCTGTTCTCAATGTCAGAAATTTAAAATAATGCAAGCAGTCTAATAGTCAATAGCCTCAAATTTCATAAGCTATTGGAAGGAGTTAAGAAAGGTCTATCTCTCAAAGAAAACACAGTAACTCCTGAAGTTTGATAATATAAACAGAAGTAAAATAGTGAAGAAAGGAATTAAAGATTAAAAAGGAAGAAGAAAAAAGTAAGAAAGAGGTTCGTAATTTCTATATGGATATCATTTCCCCAAATTCACACTATGAGTTTGGTTTGTAGAAATCTCATGCTAATGCGCCATTTAAAGTACCATTTCTTCTACTACAGTTAAGAATTTCTATAAGGTGAATTATCTTGTGTGCATGGGGTAAATAGGAAACTAGTTACAGGTTTTTCAGAAATGCCTATTTTATTGCAGCAGTAGTAGGACTCAATGAAAAAAATTCCTTTTATGCTAGGCCCTTATATTTACCAATTTAATACATACTCAACATTTTTATCCTGTTTTGCTGTTAGAAAAATAAAGGTTTAGCAATGTCACACAATAATAAAATCAAAATTCTGAGGGTTTCTAAGCTCTTCACCCCTCCTGATTCTAAACCTCTTCTTAACCACTGCATGCTATGTCTCCAAGGCCCGAGTGGTAAAAATCATCATAATTACAGTATATACTTAAAGATACCAATGAGATCACTCTCTTACCCTGGCTAACTGCAGCCAAAGAGATTCCCTTCTCTAAGCAGTCTGCAATTTTCTCCCATTTCCTGCAGTTACTACAGGGTCATTTGCATTTGAATAGGATCAGATCTGCCTTTGGATCACTACTCTGCCATTGTCACTTCAGGTAGATAAGTCACCTCAAGCCTTAGCTTACAGTCACCCTTCCTCATGAAGACAAGGTAAAAGCCATGTTTTTCGGGGGGGGGGCGGGGGGGGGAGATCTAGAATCAGTTTCTATAGTCCTTTTTGTAAACAGTACAATTTTCCAGGAGAGAAGACAACCCCAGAGGAGGGTTGCCAGAGCCAAGTCCTCTGGAGGTGAAATGACAGCGCCAGAGCCTCAGGGCACCCGTGGCCAGCTGGGCAAGTGGGTGAGACTTGGATGAACACATGTTGCTCCGCTGGGCCAGGCCTTATTGTCAGGAGCGACCCAAGAGTTTTAGGGAATTGTTCACTGACTGTGCGCCAGAACAAAATCCTAGGGATGAAGAGAAAGATGCATTGAAAGTAGTTAGATTATGTAGGAAATTGTGTGATCAATGCAACGTGGGTGGGAAGGGAATGAAGGACAATTGTAGACACCGGAGGTGGTGTGAGAGGAGGGTAGGAAGGGACAGAGGGTCAGAAATGTGCATGATTGTATCACTATGCAGTGTGTACTGGATGGGAGATTGCATTTTGTTTGCTGTGATGAAGCTTAGGGAAGGAATGTAAATTGAGTTACAAAAAAAAAAGTTTCAGAAAAAAAAAAAAAATCATCAGCAGTGTGCACCACCATGGCTCTGCCTACTTGCTACTATTTAAAAAATACCTTTGCTTTTATGTTCCTGAAGGATGTATACCTTTGATTTTTTCCTCTGTGTGTCCATGTGCATGTATATTACGTCTTTGTCTGGCTTTGATATCAGAGTAATACTACCTTTATGAAATAAATTAGGAAATGTTTAAAAAAAAAAAAGAGAAAGATGAAGACAGGAGACAGACCATCAAGAAGCAGGCAGTTTCTCAAAAGATGAATTTGCCCATCTATACATTTTAGATAAAAGAATACACACCCATACACTGTAACCAACTTCTGATTTCTTAAAAAAAAAAAAAAAAAAAATTGCCACAGGGCATGTGTAGAGGAGAGAGAGAGGAAGAAGGAGGGAGAGTGAATGGAAATCGAGAAAGAGAGAAGTGAGAAAGCATCCCCCTCATCAGGGTATGGTCACGATGCAATCCCTTCTCCTCCATCTCTCCTCCTTTTGGGATTTTGGGCATGCATGCACATGCACCTGGCATGTGTTTCAAGAGGCCAGGTCCAAGACTTGAACCATGAGGTTGGCTATGTGGAATGTAGCTGCATTAACCACTAAGCCACAAGCTGTCCCCAGCTTTTTTTTTTTTTTTTTTAAGAATTATTTTATTTATTCATTATTTATTTTAATTTGACCAGAGAGAGAGAAAGTGAAAAAGTAAGCCATCAGGTCCGGGACTTGCACCATGGTTGGCCATGTGGGAGTATCCAGAGCCTAAAACACCACACTACCTGCTAGTCCCCTCACTTTTGATTTACAGTGATTAAGGAGCCAGATCCTACATGGCCAACCACTGTTCAAGTCTTGACACTGGAGGTTTGGGGGAAAAAAAATGGTAGGAGCATGATTGTATGTACTTGAAATCTTGACAGGATGTAGAAATGGGGAAGAGGTTGTAGCATTGTCATGTCTCATTGGAGGCTGCTTTATCCTTCTCTAGCTCTCTGTCTCTCTGTGACGAGCACACATGCCTTCTGGCGATTAAATAAAGGAAAATGAAGTTTATTGCAAATGCATGTCTTGAAAAAAAATACACATAGAATTCAAAACCCTTTTACATCAAAATAAGCTCATACTTTAAATAAATGTGTACATTTTCCACAAACATTTTGAATTCTGCTCAAATATACAAAGTTGAAAAGAGGACAAGTAGTTCACTACAGAGAATATAACAGTTATCTATCACCTGTAAATCAATGGAAAAACTTGATTAGGCATTAAGATTAGTTGAAAGGACTAACTAGTAACTATGAAAAAACCTACTGAAATATGCTCTGTCCTTCAAAAATGGTCTACCTTGGGATCTAGGTTATCAGGGTGGTTAGTTACTATTGAACTAGTCATGTCGATCTTTTCCATGCTATATTCTTACTTTGTATTGTATTGACATATGTTCATAGTAATTCCAAATAAGATTTTTTTTTGGTTTATTTGTTTTTATTATACAGTGTGTGCACTCACTGGAGAGAGACAAAGAGAAAGGGAGAGGGAGAAAGAAAGAAAAAGTGAGAAAGTACCCCTTCCAGGGGTGATGGCAACGCCACAATCTCTTCTCCACTCTTCTCAAGATTTGGAGCATGCATGCATACACACCTGCCAAGTTTTTCTTTTTAAGATCTTTTTGCCATAGGGTATGTGCACTCACCAGAGAGAGAGAGACAGACAGACAGACAGACAGACAGAGGGAAAATGAGAAATCACCCCACAGGGGTGATTTCAAAATGTTTGTGGAAAATGTACACGTTTATTTAAAGTATAAACTTATTTTGATGTATAAAGGTTTTGAAATATATGTATACTTTAAAAAAGAAAAATACAGTGATTGCCACACTGCAATCAATCAGTGGAAGAGAAAGGTCTCCATTCTCCTCTCAGGATTTTGGACGCACATGCACACACGCCCAACATGATTTTCAAGCCTCCTGTTTTGGGACTCAAAGCATGGTCAGCCACGTGAGAATCCAGTGCCTTAACCAGCACACCAATGGCTAGCCCAATAAGATGCATTTTTATCATGGTTTATGTGTACATCCCGGAGTACCACCCCTGGGCCTCTTATTTCAAAATGTTGTCATTAGGTAATATAACAGTAACCTGAAAAGAAAAGGTTAATCATACTTTGAACCAGTCAAAGAATACAAAACAATCTCTCAAAGAATAGGGAATATTCTGGCTCTACTTCCATGATCCTCTAAAATCCAAGCATTTAGAAGAAAGAGATCATGTGGGGTGTCATAATTGGTTATGTGCAAGAGAATTATATGCAATTCTCACAACCACCCTCTAGGGTAGATAATACCCCATTACACAGAAATAGAAACTAAGAGGTTAATAGCAGAGTAGGGATCTCCAAACCCAGATCTGGTTTTACTCAGATGCAAATGACCCATCAGTAATTGCAAAAAAATTGAGAAATTGGCATAACTACTTAAAGATAGTACCTCAGTTTGGGACTCACAGTAAGCCAGAGTAAGAGGGTGATCTCATTGGTGTCTAACTATAAACTGCAATTTTTTTCAATTTAAAAATAATGGTTATCCAGAGAGTTCTAAGTGCTGTCATCTTGCTATTTCACTGCCTTCATTAAAATACAATTTTCTTTTCTAAAATGTTATCCATAAAGATTTGCTTCTTACATTTCATTCTTTTTTAAAGAATGATTTATTTATTTTTATTTGTCATTTTTTTTTATTTGACCACAGAGAGAGAGGGAGAAAGTGAGAAAACAAGTCACCAGGTCCAGGACTTAAACTGTGGTCGACCATGGTCTATTGCCTTAACCACCACACCACTTGCTAGAATTTTATTACTGTGATTCCAGCTCAGATATTGTAATGAAGTCCACAAAAAAGGACATAGAAATTTACTTTATGAGAAACTTGGCTATAAAATTTACTTCGATAAACATGGATCATTTGTATCATATTGAGTTTTCCCACTTCAGTGTTGAAACTTGGATATGTTTTATGTTATGAGACATAACACACAAAACATTGCCATGAAATATCCGCCAAGTAATACACCAAACAATAAACTATCAAAATGGTCAGAAAGTCTTTGTTTGAGCTCTAGAAACAAAAGAGAGTACCCTGAGCCTTACAAACTTATGGCCACACCATTAGATATAGGCAGAAAAACCAAGAGTTAAACTAAGACAGTAACCAGCATGAACACAGGAAGAATAAGTAATAAGACAGATAACTAGCAGATGGCATAATGGTTACGTCACTAGACTCTCACATAATTGACTGTGGTTCAAATCCCGAATCTGGCAGCTTAAAACTCATGCCAGGTGCGTGTGCATGTGTGGCCAAAATCCTGACAGGAGAATGGAGGGAAAAGGATTGTGGCATGGTCAGACCCTCTGGGGGTGATTTCTCACTTTCTGTCTCTCTGTCTGTCTCTGTCTCTCCAGCTAGTGTATGTACCCTATAGCAAAAACCACTCCCTAAAAAAAAAAAAATAATAATAAGACAGGAGGTGGATACGGCCGAAAGAACCTGTGATGGGAACAGAAACCTGAGTCTCATTATTATGCCACCATGAAAAGATGGGATATTTTGGCCAAGACTTCTGCTCCTTCATCAGTATGTTCAAGAAGTGCATCCAATGCTTTCTACTTTCCCTTGGAGTATGAGCTGTCTCACTGAAAGTAAAACAGAACAAAGGTGTCAAGATAATGAAAATGCAGTAACAATGACCACAGGTATTCATTTCACTCTGGTATTGTCAGCAGAGGTAAAAAGAAGACAAAGTACTACCTCATTTAGATACTCATGTGGAACCTTGAGATGTATCCTTTTGAAATTTAGAGGACAAAATGCAGAGAGAGAGATGAAGTGGCAATGAGTTCTAGAACTGTCCAAATCTGAGGCTATTCCGAGCCTACAACTTGATCCCAAGCCAGCCTCACAACCTAGTGTGTAAGGGAGTTGCATCCCACATGTCCTACCACAATTCAAATTCTGACCCTAGTGACTTGAAAAACATAACCAGCACGTGTGCATATATGCCCCAAATCCAACAGCATGGAGAAATGGAAGAGAAAGGATTATGGCATGCCCATGTCCTATTGGCAGGTGCTTTCTTCCTCTCCCTCTCTGTCTCTCTTTGATGAATACATTTGCCCTCTGGAAATTTATAAAAATAAGAAATTTGATCCTGTTTCTTTACACATTATTATAAGTAGAATAAGAAAGGAGATTGGGTGACAAACTGCATAAAATTCTCTGAAGCTCAAAAGCTCTCCATAAGTAGTGGCTCATAGTTTTTCAAGTGCCTAGTGATTTAGACGGGAAACATAACCTAGCATGTTTGACTACCTCCATAAAAGTGCTCTGGAAATAAGGAACAAATAATCCTCAGTCTCTGTCTTCGGCCCTCAATGATACAAACTGTTTTAGCCCATGTTGTCATCATTAGCCACAGTTTGCTTCATAAGAAGGGTATTTATTGATTGCTCTTTGGTAACTACTACATTATGAGCTCCTGGGGGACAGGGACATCTGGTGTTTGCTGCTGCCTCCCACACAAGTCTTAGCACCATTCTTGCACCTCCTAGAAGTTCGATAAGTGGGTGCTCCCTTGGACTAAATTTAAAATAAGGCCAAATGGCTGTCCTTCCCTTACTTATTTTCTGTGTCATTCATAAAATTGAAAGCTGAACAATAATCATAGAAAGGAACTGGAATTTATATCAAGCTAATCAGAATACCTGGGCTGTAAAAACAAAATGATTTGCTTGGAGTTGGTAGGGAAGGATTATTTTATTTTATTTTATTTTATTTTATTTTAATTAGTCTATTTCATTGCCTGAGAGAGAGAGATGCAGCTTCAACAGGGCCTTGTTACATCATGATCCTCTTCCCCCCAGCCCTGCAGCCAGTCAGGATCTTGGGCATGAATGTGCCCATCTGAAATGTTTCTGATCAACTTGGGATCTGAACTCACGGTAGTCTATGTGGCTCCAGCACTGCAGAACTTTATGTTAACACTTATGTCACAAAGGCTGGACCAGGAAAGGACTTTTTAGTTGTACCTAAATAACAAAATTTACCATTAGTGAAGTTTAGTACATTCACTACATTATGAAGATTTTTTAAAATTATATTGAATGCCTATTTTTTTTTTTTAAAAAAAAAAGTGAGGTATTAATAAAGAAAAGAACCGTCACTTTTAAAAACACAACATTGAGAACACAGCCATTTCTGTAAATCCTCACTTTGCATGTGCTTGAATTTTAGACCAGGCATCATCATAAACAGCACACATGTACTAAAAGTTCATTCCCTGGACCACATCATGACATTGTTATCACTAAAAGTTCTTCCAGCTTCACAATCATTCTCTGCTCAGAGTCTCCTTTGGCTTTTTTTTTTTTTTTTTTTTTTTTTTTTTTTTTTTTTCCTGAGAGAGAGAGAGAGAGAGATTGATTTTTGTTATGGGGCACATGCACTCAACAGAGAAACAGAAAGAGAAAAATCACCTCCCAGGAGGGATGGCCATGCTGCAATCTCTTCTCCCCCAGTCAAGTCTCCTCTTAGAATTTTGGGCATGCATGCGCACATGCCTGGCGTGAGTTTCAAGCTTCCAGGTTTGGGACTTGAACCTCACTCAACCACGTGCGAGTTCAGCGCCCTAATCACTATGCCACTATGCTCCCTCCTTTGGTCCCTCTTTTGGTTTTTTGTTTAACTGCTCTCAGTGATGCATTTGCAGATAATCAATGAGCTGCTCCAGTCCTTTGAGCCCCTGATTTATTCCCCAATCTACAAACTTCTTTTTTTCACTTGCCAACATAAGTAGCTTAAATTCCAAAACCTTTCATCTCAGTAACCAACAATGGCCTTGAATACTCTAAACTTTTTTGTCTCTCTGGTTTGTTTTGTTTTGTAGACAAATCCCATATAGGACGTTATCACACAATAGTTAAGAGTAGGAATCCGGAGCTTATTAGCATATGCCTTTTTTTTTTTAATATCTGAGCATTCTGAGCACCTAGTATAATGCCTCTGTGTTCTAAGTAATGAATACGTATTTGTGAATACCTCTTCCCTCGATATTCTTAGATGAGTGAAATCTAATTAAAATGACCGGCATACATCACGATGGGAAAGGTGAGGGGCCACGGTATTGCTGAACTCACCAGCTGACTGGGCATGTCAAGAACCTGTGCATTTTTAGACCCAGCTCCTTCCCTCTCACCCTTTGTGCACTCTTCCTGCCATTCTTGAGCTGCTGCCACCATCCACTTACACCCCAACACATCAAGGCTGCCCCTAATTTTTGTAGAGAACACTCGAACTGTATTTAAATGTTTTAGAAATGGAATTTCCATAGCCTTGTCACTTTGATTGCGTTTCAGCCAAGTGTAGATTGCTCTAATTACCCACATCATTTTGGCTGAAGCAGTTTCAATTTTTTTCCATTTCCTAGTCTTTTTCATTGTAATAAAATAACAGGAATATAGTAGCTGAAAAATCATGTCTCTCACTAACCCTGTCTCTTATAATTTTGGATTCTTAATTTGAAACATTCAATATTAAAAAATATTTCTAGGTTACTCTTTTTCCAACTTAGATTTGATATATATGCGACTCTTAGGAAAAAAATCAAACCTTTGATAACAGTACAAAAAGAGGCAGACATTTTCACAGAGCAGCTCAGCATTTCTGTCCATGCCAGGAAATACTATAATTGAAGATATTATTTTGATAATTCTCTCTCTCTCTCTCTCTCTCTATATATATATATATATATATATGTGTGTGTGTGTGTATATCTATATGTGAGTGTATGTGTGTGTGTGTGTGTGTGTGTGTACACACACACACACACACACACACATACATACACACACACACCTTTTTTCCTGAAATTTGCACTGATATTTCGGTGATTGTGTGACTGAATATACAGGCTCTAATTCCTTTTTTGTATTTCCCAAAATATCAAAAGATCAAGATGATGAGTTTCAGATATCCTACCCTGATCACCTTTTTATTATTATAATTGACTATAAAATATGCTGTTGTCTTGGTTATACTGACCGTTTGATTTTGGTATCCACTATACATTGTGAAAGACTTAAAATAACATAAAAGCAGTACACTTTTACCCCCATGTAAGACTGGCAGCATATAGCCTATTTATTATAATTTCATGAAATATAAACTTAGTCATAGTATTTTTTAAGTTATGTAAAATTTCTTTCTTAAATTTAATAGAATGAGAATATCCCATCCCTTAAACATACACTAACACATTGGGAATAAACCTATTTTTTTCATAAGCTTGCTTGGGAACCATCTATATTTTGTAATTCTGTTACAAACAAATTTAAGTCATAACTTCCACTTGACGCCTATAGTTAGGCTGGACAACTCACCTAATAACGGGCTTTAAAAATATACAGCAACATCTAATTTTGGATTTCGTCGTCATCAAAGGAGACTCTACCGTAGCAGGAAGAGCCCTGGGACCCAAACTTGTAGCTTTGAGGTGAGAATCTTCTTTTGATCAATTAAAAACTGTGTGTAACCTTGTGCAAACTACTTTTAGCTTCTATTATTCAGGCATTTAATATCGACTTCTTTGGCAAATATCAGACACCAAATTTCTCAATAAATTGATACGTATACCCAGCACCTTTTATAACACGAAATTGTTGTGCCAAGCCATCATCGTTCAAAGAAAAACCGGGTCTCTACCCTCAAGGCGCACTCAGTCTAGTGTGACATACAGACAAAATTTTGTGTCCTAATCGATTCAGTCATGGAACATGCTTTCAGAACGCAGCAGGGAAACCCATAGCCCAGAGTTTGGCTAAAGAGGTGATGCTAATAGTTCCCCACAGGCTGAGTTAATGACATGCCCTATGCAAGTTGTCAGTACATAGTAGTTATTCCTCTTACAATCCAGGACTACAAGAAATGCAGGCTTCTTAAAGGATGGTGGGAAAGGATGTACGAGCAAGGCAGGAAGCAAAGGTATAGGGTACGGAAAGCTATGCTGTCCTGTTGTTCCTGCCGTTTAAAGCTCAGAGCTGTGCATCCTGGCCTGGCTGCTGTGTGCTCTCCAGGATCATACCACCTGCCTGTCTGCTCACACTCAATCGCACACGTCATCTGTCCACCTGTTAACAAGAAGCTCAGGATTCTGCTCTGGTACTGCTTCCAGGACATGTGAGAGCATGGAGAGATTGATGACAAGGAAATCTATCAGTCCTAGGTGGCTAGAGGAAATTAAAGTGGGATCCAGATGGCTCTAGGATCTCTTCATATCCCTTTCTATCCTAAGACTTCTCAGACAAAATTATTATCTAATGTATTCACATGTGTAATAATAAATGCAACTGGACATGTAGATTATATCTAAATACTCATTCTGCCTCTGTGTCATTCTTTGCCTCCAGTCCCTGCCTCAGGACAACTGCCTCCAATTGTAATGCATCGATTTACAGAACAACATTTTTTTTAGCTTTAGCCCAGTCCATAAAGGAGAATTTTAATTTGCTTGTCTTGTTCTACTCTTGGGTGGTGCCTTCATTCTGCTAGTTTAGAAGTATCCTAAGATCTAAAGATTCCTTAGGGTTGTGTGAGACAGGAGCTGGAGATTCATTGCTAATGTGCCTTGACTTTTGGGGCCTCCTGAAGGGAAACACCTGGAGCACCACCAAGCAACTGCCTGTCGGCACACCCTAGCTCCCTGCTTACCCACCACCCACCACGCTCTTGTAAGGAATGCCATCAGTTCCTCATTTCCCTCGGGATTCAAGATGCCTACTTTGCATCAAATTAATGGAGGCTTCCACATAAAAATAAAATGTGATCTCTGATCATTTAACCATGTGACTCTGAGAGAAAGGAGAATTCTCAAAGTGCATTTCAAAATTCTCTCATCACATCAAAGTCTGAAGCATGATATAAAAAGAAGCCTAAATTACCCCCTGAGAGCAGCTGTTGTGAGGTGCTAATTCAGTAACAATTTGCTCTATTCACGTCTACTCTTTTACTTAATGTTTTGAACATAGAAGTGACAAATATTTCACATTTTGCACTTCACATAAATATAAGATACAACACAAATCTTATTTAGATTTTTTATATTCGTCCTCATACCTCTCAGAAAAAAAAAAATCAAGCACTCTAAGAGACTAAAATTTAGCA
Source organism: Tupaia tana (assembly GCA_026018925.1). Classification (NCBI taxonomy): domain Eukaryota; kingdom Metazoa; phylum Chordata; class Mammalia; order Scandentia; family Tupaiidae; genus Tupaia; species Tupaia tana. The sequence goes on from JAKSZU010000023.1 coordinate 18,514,184, forward strand.
ACTTTCATTACTTGTGCTCTGAATATTATGTCCCTTATGGGTCCCTGAGGTTAAATGATTTTCCTGTATACTTGAAGTAAGAAGGATAGGCTTTGAATCCCCTATTTCATTGCTATTTTTTGAGGATTTCAGTTTGCCAGGTTATGTTTTATTCCTTGCCCCTAATTAAGTGCCAATACAGTGGATTTTTAATTTGGTTGCATGTCAAAATCCTCTGGGAAGTTTTAAAAGAATGTTGATGCCCAGATCTAACAAATCAGAATATCTAGGTGGGCAGGCAGGCAGGAGTTTGTATTTTTCTTTCCTTTCCTTTTCCTTTTCTTCTTTTTCTTTTTCTTTCTTTTTCTTTTTCTTTTCTTCTTTTTTTAATTAAATAGAGATTTTTGCTAATAGGGCACATGTGCTTACCAAAGAGACAGAGAAAGACAGAGACACAGGAAGTGAGAAGTCACCCCTCTGGGGGGATGGACATGCTGCAATCCCTTCTCCTCCATTCTCCTCTCGGGATCTTGGGCACGCATGCATATGCACCCAGTGTGAATTTTAGCCACCAGGTCCCAAACTCAAACCATGGTTGACTACACGGGAGTCCAGCGATGTAACCATTATGCAATCTGCTGGTCCTAGGAATTGTATTTTTGAAAGACCCCAGCATGTTTCAAATAGGCATCAAAATTTAAGAACCATGGGTCTAGCTAAAATTGGTACTTGAATATTTGGTAATAACTGGCAATATAAATTAATTGATAACTGGGGAGTGCATTGATGAGAGAAAAGAGAATGCACAAGAGAATTAGAGTTGGAAATCCTGAATTCAAGATATAGCTTCTTTATTTCTGTTTAACATGGAACATGCTAGTCAAAATCTATACAGAGCTGTACAAATCCATTTCCTTCTCTAGACCATAGGGATGATGACATTGTCCTAATGACTGACGTTCTAACCACCATCACCACAGGGCCTTCTTAGCCACCTTCCCACTTTGCGTCAGGTGTGCACACCTCACAGGCAATGATCCTGATCTCTAGGCCACGTGTTCCAGGTCTTCAGGATCCCTTTCCTTTTTAGAACAGGGACTGCTCAAAGGAAGGTCTACTGGGCTATTTACCTTAAGGATATACTCTAACGCACCACTACAAGCCTTAACATTGCCTAAACCCTCATAACATCCTACAGCAGATACAAAAACCGAAGAGGCAAATCATCTGGTACAACCTCTATCCTGTGTTCTTTGCAGTCAAAGATTTTCGTTTACAAAGGCTTAAAGGATAAATACAAAGATACAGACCTTGTGACCAGCTGGTCTCAGCTCTGCTGGGACAAAGCCAGAAGACTCACTTGATCTTGCAGTAAGACGGATTTGAGTTTAATATAAGGAAAAATGTTCTAAGAGCAGAGGTTATTTGCACTTAAAAATAAACAGGATGTAATACTCATTTCAGTATTGTATAAGTAATTTTTCCCAAGTATTTGGTAGTGAAGGGAGACCTTGAAGCACAGTGGTTAAGAATACGGGTTTTGGGCCAGCAGGTGGCATGATGGTTAAGGCACTGGACTGCCAAGTGGCCAACTGCAGTTTGAGAACTGGTGGTTTGCTTTCCCACTTTCCCCTTCTCTCTCGTGAGCACACATACCCTATAGCAAATTAAAATAATAATAACAATTTTAAAATTAAATAATTCTTTTTTGAGGGGGGTTTGCTATAGGGCATGGGCGCTTTCCAGAAAGACAGAGAGACAGAAAGCGAGAAATCCCCCCGCACATGCACCCAGAGTGAGTTTAAGCCAACTGGGCCTAGGACTCAAACTGCAGTCGACTACGTAAAAGTCCAGCAACATAGCCATTATGCCAACTGCTGGTCCGAATAAATAATTCTTAAAAAAAGAAAGAAAAAAGAATATAGGTCTTGGCATCAAAGAAAACTGTGTTTTCTTCCTGACTCTACCACCTGCTAGCTAAGTGAACTTATTAACCTCTCAAAGCCCAGCTATCACTTCCTTATCTATGAGTTTAAGAGACCAATACATGTTTTGCAAAGGTGTTATAAGGACTAGGGTGACGATTTAATTTTTTTAAGGTTTTTGTGATAGGACATATGTGCTTATTGGAGAGGAGAGAGACAGTAACAGAGATGGTGAGAAATCACCCCCCCAAGGGGGATGGTCACACCACAATCCCTTCTCCTCCATTCTTTTCCTGGGATTTTAGGCACATGTGTGTGATTTTCAAGTTGCCAGGTCTGGGACTTGAACTACATTTGGACATGTAGGAGTCCAGCACCTTAATCAGTAGGCCACCTGCTGACTCTAACCTGATAACTTTTTATTCAACCCACTACACTTTTGTGAAAGGGGTCACTACAATAATTAACAGAGTTGAACTAGACCTGTCCCTGACAAGCTTGAGTCAGTCCACATGCAGGGCATTTTAGAAATGGTTTGGTTATTCACAGTACTTTGTGAAATGCCGTAGAAAGCCTTTAAAGATTAGATAGATGTAGGAAAAATGTAAATTGAGTCAGTTGGAGTTCAGTGTCCTCAATTTAGCTCATATGTTGACTGCCTGACAGGTCCTTCCAGATGCCAAGTCACCTATCCATCTAGTCCTAGTTGAGTTGAACTAGGATTAAGAAATATTTTTCCACTTGTTATAGGCATATTGGGTTGTTGAAAAGTCATAATTTTTTTAAATGTTTTTCTATGCAAAAAATGTGTCATGACTTTTCCAACAACCCAATTCATAAATAATAATTAAAGAAAGTTGATCGAAAGGGATTTTGGAAATTATCTAGTCCTAAGCAAGCCCTGTAGCCTAGGCTAAGGTTAGGGGAACTAGATCCTACGTGGCCAACTGTGGTTCAAATCCTAGCCCTAGAAGCCTGAGAAATGTGCTGGGTGTATGTTGTTTGTGTGCCCAAAATCCTGACAGGGAGAAGAAACGGAGGGGAAGGGATTGCAGCATGACCATACCCCACTGGAAGGTGCTTTCTCCTTCTTCGTCTCTCTGTTTCTCTGGCAGGCACATATGGCCTCTGGCAATGGAAGGAAGGAAGGAAGAAGGAAAAAAGGAAGGAAGGAAGGAAGGACAGAAGGAAGGAAGAAAGGAAAAAGAAAAAAGGGAAAAGAAAGAAGAGAAAAGAAAATAAAGAAAAAGAGAAAAAGGAAGAAAAAAAGAAACCAGTCATTTAGTCCCTGGCCCAGCCCGTATTTCAGTTCAGGAAATAGCTTCAAAGAAAATGTATATTATATAGTCTCTCCAGGTCTCCCTCTGCTGTCTTTCCAGGCCTTCCTCGCCCTGCATATCAGAGAACAGGGTATAACTCCAGGTTTTTTCTCACCTAATTATTATACTAAATTTCTCTTTGTAACATATCAAAGAAAAGTGTTACACAAAGACCTAAAACTTTGGGAATTATGTTTACGAAGAAGTACATTTGCCTGGGCTGGTCCCCTAAAAAACTCTTGGTACATAACTATCTTACCTAAGTATAACAATGCTGCAGCCTAATGGTGACCTTGAGCATGCTCTCTGAGAAAAATGCATACTCACTGGCTGTTAACTCATTGTTTCTGTGTCTTTGACTTTGAATTCAGAATTAAATCTAACTTTCTTCAGTTGATTTCCTATCTTACAGAAGCACCCCATGTCTTACAGCCTATATAGATGTTAGAAGGGACCTACTGAATGTAATCCAAAATTAAATATAAAAACCTTCAATTAGAAGTTGACATCTTTGATCCCATAACCATTATCTTTCGTACTCAGAGATAAAAATAAAATTACTACTAAACTAGAATAGTGAAAAATATTATACTGGAAAAGGCTAGCATCAAGTTAGCTTCAAATTCTACAGAGCTAAAAATCTGTTAGTTTCTGTTTTTGTGGTTGTTGATAGCTCTTTAAACAAAGCAAAACTGGAAAGTGATACATTTTTAACAAAAAGAAAAACAACAACAACAACAATAACCAGAGACCCTCTCTGGTCAAACTCCTTACTTAAAATCTTTACTTCTCAATTTCCTATCTATAAAATGGGAATAAAACTGTCTGCTTCACATAACTGTTGTGAGTATTAAATAAATATTTGTAAGGTGTGTGACCCATATTGGGCTCTCAAAATCTGTCATTTTTACGCAGCTCCTTCTTTATATTTTAAATCTTAGAAGTTGCCATAGAAATGACTTTCAGTTCAATGGCTAGGTTTAATGTCAATTTTTTTCCCCAACATGTACTGATATAACGTACTGAGGTAAGAGTGTCACAGATGTCTTCTTAGATAGATTTCTGTGTATTGACATTTACAACTTCTTCCTGCTTTTGTTTCGGACTTTGAGAATAGGGATTCTAAATATATGAAAAGAACAAAAATAAATACTGGAGATTTTTAAGGTCAAGTATAATGCTAGGTATACCTGAATTTATTATAAGATTCCTTTTCCACTAAACATAAGTTCTTGAATATTAGTTTAACAACCACCTTTCTATGAAATGCTTCTTACCTTTGACATATGTAAGAAACTTTTAGAACTGTATTTAAAATGCAAATTCCCAAGGTCTCCTAATATAATAGGATCCAGTGCTATTGGAGCAGAGCTCCAGGAATGTGCATTTTTGTAAGCTCCTTGGGTGATCTTAAATGAGGCTTTGAGCAAAATCTCTTTGATATGCTGGATTTCCTGCTCAGGATTCAGCTCAGAGCCCTGAGTTGTTCTAAGTTCTCCAACCTAGGATGTATAATTAGATGATTATGCACTACGATATATACTGATGAAGGTGTACACAGGGAACTATGCAGAAAACGAAAAATGAAAAACAGGGTAGATGGGTGTGGTTCAGGAAAAAAGCATTTAAACAGATATAAGAATGCAAGAAAATAGATTATGAAATGGTATACCACAACAGACTAAAAGAAATGACATTACCAAACATATATGCATACATATGTATGTGTGTGTGTTGTGTGTGTATACATACATAAACACACACATATATATAACTAGAACAAAAATTGAAGGTGCACAACATAACGTAATGTTCTTTGTTGAGGATGGTACATATGGTAATATCATTGATTTGATTATCACACATTGCATGGATGCTTTGAAAATCCATATTGTACAAATGTAAACAAGAAATAAGTAACATAAAATAAATAAACCATGGTTAAGCTGTTAAAATTAGAGAATACAGAGAAAGTATATATGTGCAATCTCTACACTATCTTTACAACTTTTCAATAATTTTTTTACAAGAGACTTTTAGCTATAGAGCATGTGCGCTTGCCAGAGAGATAGAAAGCGAGAAACCACCCTCCAGGGGGAATGGCCAAACTGCAATCCCTTCTCCCCCATTCTCCTTTTGGGATTTTTGGGCACGCACACAATTGCACTCCGTGTTAAGTTTTAAGCCGCCAGGTCTAGGACTCAAACTGCAGTTTGAGTGGGAGTCTGGCGACATAACCATTATGTCACCTGCTGGCCCCTAGATTTAACAATTCTTTAAAAAAATAATAAAAAATGACTGAGTGCTCTGGATCACAACTAGATCATTGAGAAATTATTCTACAGGAAATACTTAGACAACTTGCAGCTTCCTTTCTTATTTAGCTTCAAACACAACAAACACAATGTAAGAGGAAAGCTTCTTTGGATGTCCTGGTTAACCTTGATGAGTAGTTCCCATTCGGATGCAAAATTGTTTAAACCTGTGCCAATCTTCCTTCCCACAAATAGAAAGCACAGGGTTTAGGAAGAGGCTATTGTCTGTTACTCAGGAGCTACTTTACCTAAATAAGGTGGGCATTGCTCCTGTTTTGCCAGCCTTTAGCCACTGTCCAAACGGGCACCAAGAGTGAGCTATCTAAAATATTAGGGTCTCCTTAATAAGGCGAAAGCTTCTCCACTAGACAAAGATAAAACATCCTATTATATACTGTAATTATCCACCCATTTCTCTGCACCTGTCACTAGAGTTTAAGTCCCACTGAGCAAAGACACCTTGTCTGGCTCCCTGCTGCCTCTCCAGCACCCAGAACAGAACGCCTAGCCCAATAGTTATTAGTCAACTCACAGAAAATACCTTTAATAGTTTATCCTGCATAAATAAATTTCAAGCTCCTATTCAAAATACATGAAAGTCTCTGACTCATTGATCCAGTTTCATTTTTTATCATTATCCTGCCTTTCACCTAAGCCTCCAGATATCCTATTCTATATCAGATGTGTGCCTTCACTCTCCACATGTCCTTTACTAGGAAAGTTATTTCCTCACCTGGCTATTCCTACATATCTTTCTAGAGTAATTTAAGTCCTTTCCCACTATATTTTTAAGGTTTTTGTCATAGGGTGCATGCACTGGCTGGAGAGAGACAGAGAGACACAGTGAAAGGGAGTGTGAGAAATCATCGTTTTTGTATTCCATTCTTCTCCTGGGACTTTAGGCATGCATGCACTAGTGCCTGGTGAGATTTTCAAGCCACTGGGTCCAGGACTTGAACCATGGTCGGACATGTAGGAGTCTAGTGCCTTAACTACTGCACCATCTGTTGGCTCCGCTTTCCCACTTTTTCTTCTTAATTTGAGAGCTTAGAAAGTTAACTAATCTCAAGTTGATAGAATATAACACATTTATATTCATCTTCAGTATCTATTAGTTCTCTATTATGGTAAAGATTTTTCAGTAGAGTATTTTCTTTTGCAAGCACTATTATTTTCTCTGCCTTTAAAATCTCCAACATAAACACCTGAAAAATATAGTCAATAAGTTGCCATCTTAAAAAATTAAAAAGACTAAATAAATAAGAATTATTATGTTAGAAAAACTAGGTAGTTATTACAAGAAAAGTTTTTGTGATCAAAGAGTTTTTAATCAAAGTTTTCATTTTGGATTATACTCAGAGTCTATTATTTTGCTTTCTTTCAGTTCTCACTTTAGAATACAATCACCTAGTTCACTACTGCATTTTCCTGATAAAGTTAAAACAGCAGTTGACTTTTTCTTTAGAAGATATCAACAGCCACTTTCAAAAAGGTATGGCATAATAAATCACTGAATACGAAGTCATTGTGATATCACACGAGTTTTGGTTCTAATGTTCTCTTCCACCTGTTTCTCTGTAGTGAAGGCTCAAAGGTCATCTAACCTAAACAAACCTTCACCATCATCAGAGAACAACTCCCAGAAGAAAGCAACACCCCCTTCCTGCTGTAACAACTTTCTGCAGTAGACATTTGAAAAGAGGCTTTGTTGGGTACAGAACACTGTGTCAGGGACAGCCTAGTGGGGAGAGAATTCAGAAACTGTTGTGAAGTAATTGGGCTTCAAACTGTGCTTTGGAGGATGAGGATTGGGGATGGCCAGGAGAGGATGCAAAAAAGGTAGTCTAACTGCACTGAGTACTGTTCTTGAATTGAGAGCTCATAAATCACTTCTCTATTTCATTTGTCCACTCATCTGACAAATGTTAATCAAATGTCTTGTATGTGCCACACTGTGCTATGCTTAAAGTATATAGTGGTAAACAAAAGAGACAGCCTCTGTTGTCATGAAGCGTGACATCTAATGTCTTCTATCTGCCTCCTTTTCTTGTTATATTTTATTATTTTACTTTGAAAGTCTGGGGCAAAATACAATCCTGAATTGTATTTATTGTATAAATTGAAAAGTCCAGGGGAACCAGCAGTTGGCATAATGGCTATGTCGCTGGACTCCCATGTAGTAAACCGCGGTTCGAGTCCTGGACACGGTAGCTTAAACTCACACTGGGCATGTGTGCATGCGTGCCCAAGATCCCAAGAGAAGAGTGGAGGAGAAGGGATTGCGGCATGGCCATCCCCCCTGGGGGCGATTTCTCGCTTTCTGTCTCTTTCTAGTGCACACACAGGCCCTATAGCAAAAACTCTCAAAAAAAAAAAAAAAAAAAAAAGAGTCTCAGGCAGGGCCATGTGGATTGCTTATTAAATGCAAATAAGTCATCACTGTAGGTTACAGACCAAGTTTTATACTAACACTTGGAAAGACTGAATGAAAGAAGATTGTTGCATTTACTTGCTCCCATACCAACAAGCTTGAACCCTTGTAACAAGCTACTAAGCTCTGTGTTTATGGCTTTTAAAACATGAGCCAAATTAAATGATCAAAAAATAAAATAAATTAATTCAAATTCTTTTTCTATTTTAACGTTTTCAGAGATAACAACAATTAGAAAGGCTGGAGCCATCTTAGAATTACAGACAGAGCCATCTTATATTTAATGGAAGTAATTGTATTATATGTAAATCATCTAAATAAACCAATTAAAAAGCTGATACTAGCAGAGCAGATTAAAAAAATATGACCTGACTACAGGCTGTCTACAAGAAAGTCACTTTAACTATATTTAACTATAATATATACACATTGAAAGTATAAGGATATAAAAAGATACATCGCATAAATATTCATCAAAAGAAAGAAATGGCTATGTAGACATCAGTTAAGAATATAGATTTCAGAGCAAAAAGTTATTGTTCAGTTAGATAAACATTAAATAAAGATAAAATGGTCAGCTCACCTAGAAAACATAGCAATTCTAAATATATAGGCACCAAATATAGATCTTTAAATATGTCATGCAAAAACTGATAGAACTGAAAGGAAAATATAGATAAATCACAAATTAATGCCTTATAAAACAATTTACTCAAAGGAATCAGGGACTTCAGCGTAAAATGTAACACTATTGGTGGCCTGGTAGTTAAATTGCTGGATTCCCACATGGCTGACTGTGGTTTGAATCCTAGACCCGGTGCCTAGGACTCACTTTCCCTCTTTCTATCTCTCTGTTTCTGTCTCTGGCTCTCTCTCTGCTGTATGCACATGGCCTATAGCAAATTTTTAAAAAGACTAATAAATAAAAAGAATTCTTTTAAAAAAAAGAGTAACACTATAAAAATTTCAAAAAAAAATTGAGATTTAAGTTAAAATTATGCGTAAACCTCTTATGGATAAAATTATAATCTGTTTTGAGAAAAAGAGAGAAACATATATATATTACAGATAAGAAAATATCTATTCTCTCAAAATTGCTCTATGTCTCAAAGCACTTTTTTTTTTTTGGAGAGGTTTTTGCTATAGGACACGTGCGCTTGACGGACAGGAGAGACAGAGAGACAGAAAGCGAGAAATCACCCCCCAGGAGGGATGGCCACGCTGCAATCCCTTCTCCTCCATTCTCCTCTCGGGATCTTGGGCATGCACGCACACACGCCTGGCGTGAGTTTAAGCCACTGGGTCCGGGACTCGAACCGCGGTCGACCACGTCGGAGTCCAGCGACATAGCCATTACGCTAACTGCTGGTCCCTCAAAGCACTTTTTATCAACATTTCAACAGGCTTTGTGTCTGTTGTTTGGGAACCTAAGGAGATAATTCCTATTATTTTGAAATTACAGAGTCAAGAGTAGCAAAAACACTTATAAAGGAGAATAATAAAAAAAAAGTAGAATTTGTTCTACAACACCACAAAATGAGGGATTATGATAAATTAGCCACTAGAATAGACTGCCGGTTCAGAAACAAACCCATGTAAATTTGCTGTTTGAAGCAGCAGCATTGACAATCAATGGGAAAAGATGAAACATTCTGAAACATATCAGACCATTGGCTATCCAAATGGGAGGGAGTTCTAGGAATGAAGCTCGTCTCTAATACCTACAGCAAATGAATTCCAGGTGGATTAAAGATTTATGATGTCATTTAAAAACTTAAAATTTTAAAATATAATATAGGCTAATATGTTTGTGTTTTTAGGGAAAAGAAAGATTTTATAAATGAGATATCAAACAAAATATTTAGAGCAATTATTACCTGGAAAAGAGCCATGAAGATGGGCCATGGAAGAGTAGATATTAATGTACTGATAATGTTCTAGTTTTTTTTTTATTAAAGAGACTTTTTCTATAGGTCACGTGTGCTTGCTAGAGAGAGAGAAGGCCAGAAATCACTACCACCACCAGGGAGAATGGCTACATCACAATCCAATCCCTTCTCCTCTCGGGATATTGGGCATTCACATACACACACCTGGTGTGAGTTTTAAGCCACCAGGTCTGGGATTTGAACCAGAGTCAACTACGTGAGAGTCCAACGACATAGCCATTACACCATCTGCTAGATCCTGTTCTAATTCTTAAATAGGGTAGTTGGTTCAGGAGTATTTATTTCTCTACTTCTCACTTTTTCTCTATTTTATATGTGTGTGTGTGTACAATAGATATAATGTGGGTGAATATGTGTATGAATATATATGATTATATGTGTGTATCAGAATACATCATATATATGTGTGTGTGTGTATATGTGTGTGTGTGTATATATATATATATATGGATATATATATATATATATATATATATATATATGCAATGCACATATTACATTGTGAATAAGCATCACACAATTTTTTTATGGATCTAAAACCAGATGCAGCAAAGAAAAACTAACAAAATTGTTTGACAGCAGAGAAAAATTATTTAACAGCTCTCAAATAAATGAACAGAGGGAATATAGCTACAAACTGAGAATCACCCTTCATGCATTATGATCTCCCAATCTGAGGAAGGGGAAAGGATTGTTCTCATTGTTAGGCAAACATAATGGGTGGCCATCTCCCCTTCAAATCAGGAACCATTGAAAAAGTTAAAAACTGGGCCAGTAGGTGGCATTATGGTTAAGGCACCAGACTCCCACATGGCCGACACGTATCAAGCCCTGGACCTGGAGACTTGCTTTCTCTCTCTCTTTACGGTGAATGTATGTTTCCTATTAGAAAAATTTAAAAATAATAGTAATAAATAAACTAATCTTTTTAAAAAAAGAAGTTAAAAATAATGAGGAGAAAATAAAGGTAATTTAAAAAGAAAGGAAAAATAGGGGAAACTGTGACAATGACTACCTCCAACAATACATGTAGTTGAACTTTCTTCATGATGTTGAGGAAGCTCTTCCAATCTCTACATCTCAGTTTCTTAATATAAAATAAAACAGAAATGGGAATGTACATTGTTGGAGGGTCAGCCCCATAGCTCAGCAGTGAAAGAAGCTAGATCTCACATGGTCAAGCCCAATCAAAAACCCAGTCCCAGCAGCTTAAAAAACATGCTGAGCATATGTGTATGCATGCCCCAAATTCTGAAAGAATGGAGACATGGAGGGAAGAAGGGTTGTGGCATGACCACATTCCACTGGGGGTTAGAATGCTTGCTTGCTCTCTCTCTCTCTCTCTCTCTGATGAGCACACATGCTCTCTGACAATTAAAAAACATTTAACATTATTTCTATTGTTGTGGCATGAATGTTTGTCCCTCAACCTCCAAATTCACATGCTGAAATACTAACTCCTGATGTGATGGTATTAGAAGGTGGGACTTTTGTGAGATAATCAAGTCATGTGTGTAGAGCTCCCTTGATTAGGATTAGTGCTTTTCCAAAAGAGCCTCCAGAAAAATCCCTCATCCCCTCTACCATCAGAGAATGCAACATGGAGATGGGCATCTATAAATCAGGAAGCAGTACTTTTCAGACCCCAAACCTTCCTTGATCTTGGATTACTCAGCTTCAGAACTGAAAGGGATAAATTTCTATTATTTGTAAGCTACTTAATATATGATATTCTGTTATAACAAATGAAAGAAGATATATATTTTTAAGACTATTTCAAGGATCACATCAATTAAAAACATATGATAGCTATCTAGAGCTATTGGGTTGTCAGGAAAGTCATGACACATTTTTGCATAGGAAAACACATCATGACTTTCCTGACAACCAAATAACTGACCCTCACTGATTAGTAATTTTATTATTCTAGAACTTGAAATTTTCTTTTGATCTGAGGATAAACTTATCATAAATATATCCATTCATTCTATAAATACTTATTATTTCTCTGGAGGCTCTTTTTCTTTTTTTTTTTTTTGGAGAGGTTTTGTATAGGGCACATGCGCTTGCCAGACAGACAGAGACAGACAGAGAGATAGAAAGCGAGAAATCACCCCCCAGGGGGGATGGCTACGCCACAATCCCTTCTCCTCCATTCTCCTCTCAGGATCTTGGGCACGCACACACATGCGCCCGGTGTGAGTTTAAGCCACTGGGTCCGGGACTCGAACTGCAGTCGACTACATGGGAGTCCAGCAACATAGCCATTACTCTAACTGCCGGGCCCATGGAGGCTCTTTTAGACAAACACCAGTCCTAATCAAGGGGGCTCTACACACATGATTTGATTATCTCACTATCTGAAAAGTTTTATGTTCTAGGGATACCAAGATTCAGGAGAGTAGAGCAGAGCTGCTGTTACTGGGAGTATAAGGTCAGATATCAGTGCACAATTCTAGTTACAAGCAAGTGCAGTGAGGCTGTATGGGTGTTCTTACAGGAGTTCTTTAAAGGGTATTAATAGCTAAATTTGCAGGAAAGACTTCAACAATAACAAGATTTATGAGCAAAGCTTTGAAAGTTTGATAAATGGCTATTAAGGGAGAAGGCTGAGAAAGTTGAGAAAGCAGGGGGAGTACAAAGGTACAGAGGCATGCAACAGCATAGTGCAGTCAGGGAGCTGCAGTGGTTCAGCATGACTAAAGGACAGCATCCAAACGCATGTGTTAAGGTCAGTGGCTAAAGGGGCAGAGAGATACCAGATCATGTAAGACATATTAGAGACTTTGAAATTTAACCAATAGCTCAGAGCTCTTCACAGTGGGAAGGATCCACCTCAGTGCAGATATATCCACTGCTGGAGTATGGAAAGTAAATAATAGAATGCCTAATTATGTTTATCTTAATCCCATCATTAATTTCTACGTGTGTGTATTTTTATAATGCAATATATTTGTGTAGTAGCATATGTAGGTAATTAAGATATAAATAAATTTACATATGGGGAAAATATTTAAGTCTTTCCTTTATCAATATTTAAGTCCTTCTTTTATCAATGAGGTACATTATCTACAGAGTTTGGAGACAATTGCCATTAAGATATTAAACAGGGTTATAGAATACTAATATTTGACATGAGAAAGCCCTCATAGTAGAGGGAGATGCAGTAATGTGGAGTATTGTATAGTGTGGAGTAGTATGGAGACAGGGAGATCAGTTAGGATGATAGTTTAATTGCCCAAGCTGAAAGGATGCAGATTTGAAATACAGTAGTCATTTTAAAACTGGGGAGAAGGGCGGGACCTGTTCTTGGAGAGTGTTATGAAAAAATAACAGGACTTAGCCACTTCTGAATGGAGAGAGGTGAGGAGAAAGCACCTTAGAATGACTCCCATGTCCCTGGAATGCATGCTCAAGTAGAAGGCAACACTACACAAGATGTTTGGGACTCAAGAACAGAGAAGGGTTGGTGGGAATAGGATATATTCTCTTGACATATTTAATTGTGAGATTCTGAGACAATCAGATGGAAATGTTTGAGACATAATGAGGAGCGTGGGTTTTAAAGTTCTGAAAAGAGATATGTCCAGGTAATAACATGCCTGGGAGTTACCACATTATAGTCAGAAGCCCACATATGTGAGCGAGAATACCTAGAGAGTGCAATTAATAAAAAAAGAAAAGGGCGGACCTGTAGTTGGCATAATGGCAACGTTGCTGGACTCCCATGTAGCTGATCATGGCTCAAGTCCCAGACCTGGTGGCTTAAACTCACGCCAGGCACGTGTGTGTGCGTGCCCAAGATCCCAAGAAGAGAATGGAAGAGAAGGTACTGTGTCATGGCCATCTGCCCCCGGGGGTGATTTCTCACTTTCTGTCTCTCTGTCTCTGTCTTTCTGGTGAGCGCACGCATCCTATAGCAAAAACTTCTCAAAAAAAAAAAAAAAAAAAAAAGAGAAGAAGAAGAAAAAGAAAAAGAAAAGAAAGAAAAGAAAACACCAATATGTAAAGAAAATACATAGGAAAGAAAGGTAGAAAAGAAAATCAGAAGAAAAGCCTAGGCTGATAGTAATCGGCTGAGTGGAGGTGGGAGTCGTGGAAGCTCAGGTAAAGGAGAGTTTCATGCAGATAAATGATTGCCTGGTTGCTTTGTGTAGGCAACACTCCTTATCCATCCTTCTGTTAACACTGTCAAGCACTGATTGAGCACCTGCAGTTAGACAAATTGCATAATTTTCATACCATAGGCTTATGGACACAAGCTACAATTTACCACGGAATACTTATGAATAATATTCTCAACTTAAATATTTTTTATCTGTCACTTAAAGTCTGAGGCTGGCATAGTTAACCTAGCACCCAGTATATGATAAATTAGGAGCAACATGAAGATGTACAGTGGATGGTTAGAAACACTGACACTGATGGTGGACCAGATGTTCCAAACAATTGTGGTAACTATTTTTGTTATGGTAAATGACTTCCTTTCTATTCAATAAGCCCATCATCAATATTATAAGACCAGAGACTTGACCTGATTTGTAGCCTACTGGCACTAGGCACACTTGCTGCTAGCAAAATAGGGGAAGATTTTAACTAAAACACAACTCAAATAATTTCAGCTTCCTAAGTGACATGTAACCGTCTTTCACAAAACACTCCTATGCATATACCTTAGTTTGTTTTAACAGTGCATTTTAATGCTTGGGTTAGACACATAAGTCATAAGTCAAGGGCTCTATAAAACAACCTCACACAGGAAAGTATGTATGATTAGAAACAAGGAACAAAAGACAATTCACACACACACACACACACACACACACACACACACACATTTTGTAACAGAAGCATTATAATGAATAAGAAAAAAATACACTTGCTTGAGTTGGCAGACTCATCTCACTTAAGCAGAAGTCACTGTCATTGACTGGCACGAGGAGGTTGTTACCTGCTGATTCTTTCCCTAGGAAACTTCTTAATTAAGTGCCATTTTCAATTAAGGCCATTCAATTTAAGAAGAAACCATTAGACAATGACTAGAGAGTATTTTTCACTTGACACTACTAAGTGTTTTTTGCAGAGGCTGACAATAACTTCACTTGGGTTTAAATCTCACTTTCATTTCTTTGCTCTAGAAATCTTAACACTGAAAAAGTATCTTAATATCTCAGTACAAAAATGCATGAGGCAAACAACTATGTCTGCATTGTTCATGGTGTTTCCCCAGCATTGACTATAATATTTACTGGTACCTCAATAATTGCTGAGTGAAGAAATTATAATGCAATCTAAAATCTGTAGATTCTAATGATTCTTTCAGGTAATGAGTATAACATGTGAGTAAAAAGGGACAAGATACAAATAAAATGCAGCAAAAGCTACTAAGAAGCAATTTTACCCAGCACAGAAAGGCCAATAGGGTTCTAGTCTACCATGGTCCTAGAAAGTGCCAAAGCTACCCTCTTTCCAGAATTCTACTTTAAATGATGCGGTTGAATATTTCCAAGGATGACCAACAACAATCCCATCTGCCCTTCTAGTTACAGGCCACTCCTACCATAAGAGGTGGAGATTATTCCCTCTATTGCCTCCTTTGAATTGAGCCAACTTTATGATTTGCTTTGACCAATATAATGCAAAGGCAGAGACTTTTTAAAGAGTTTAGGGCTCAACCACCCAAAGAATAAGTAGCATCCACTCCTGCTCTCTTAGATCTCAACTGCCATGCTATAAAGAAGCCTATGCTCTCCTGCTGGCGAGAGTGGCCATGTGAAGAAAGGCTGTAGAGATAGTGGACATAGGAGACCCTGAAGAAGAACTGAAGGAACCCTGCTGACAGTTGGCTTCTAGACCCCAAACATGGAAGAAAGGACATTGTGGATGTTCCAGCTGGGTCCAGCTGCCTGCTGAACACCCACTGTAGCAGAAAGACCACCCAGGCAATACACAGAATGGGGGAAATAATAAACCATTTTTTCAGCCTTTATGCTTTGTGTGCCTTGTTACATAGTAATAGATAAGTAGAACAAATGGCATTGCAGTCCTCCCATTTAATGTCACCATTAGTGATTTTTTTTTCTTTCTGATACTTTTCTTATTGAAATTCTACTTTTTCTCCTTTATCTGTGGTGTTGAAATGTTCCTAGAATGAAGAACTACACTTGGAAAATGCTGACTTCTAAAACTTTCTGATGGGTAGAGTGCTAGATAAAATGACTTTTATTTTAATACATAGTCTGTCTCTAAAGTATTTCTAATCACATTCACTGTGCTTCAAGTATTCAAGTGCAGTTTTATTCCAAAAATTCTGCTAATTTTTAAGTAGTCTGTATAAGAAGAGCAAAATTCAAATTTAATGTAGCCTGCCTCCACCACATGTGCCTTAAAAATTAATTCAGGTTAGGCCAGCTCTGTAACCTAGTAGTTAAGCCAGCTGAATTCCGCTTGGTTGACTGTGATTTGAATCCCATCCCAGCGACTTGAAAAACACACCAGGCAACTGCATGTGTGCATGCATGCACACAAGTGTGCATACTCTCCAAATCCTGACAGGACAGAAAAATAGAGAAGAAAGGGTTACATCATGACCATGCCCCATTTGGGGTGCTTTCTCCCTCTCTCTCTGGCAAGTGCATGTGCCCTTTGGCAATTAAAAAAATAATAACACATGTTTAAGCTGATCTGTTATATAGTTAACTACCATGCCTAATTTTTTTTTTTAATCAGAAATGGCTTCTTCTTTTATCATTCTATAATTTAGTATTAGATGCTTCAAAATTCCTGAGGGTAGATACACTCATCATGTAATTCTCTGGCAACCTCATTTGTGCTTAGTGGCATTTCAAAATAGCATGGCACACTGGCCCCACCACAGCAGCAGGGACTGCACGCTGCTGAGGCCCTGTGGAAATCCCAGGCACAACTCTATACCTGCCCTAAAAGCCAGGTGTGGTGGTGAGCATCTGTTATCTCAGCTATCAGGAGGCTGAGGTGGGAAGACTGCAATACAAAACCCCCCAACACACACACACACACACATACTCACAACCACACAGCAAGGTACAATGAGGTCAAGTCCCCATCAAACCTCCCAGAACACAGGATGATCCTTTCTTTTAATGACTTCTGTCATAATGTACCCCTCATTACTTTCTTCAGTGCTGAATTTTGAGCTGCAGTCTTCCTAAAGAGAACATGAAGGTCATGGCCCACTCCTGAAATGATTTGTTCTTCACTGATGTAAAGAATTGTCTGCACATTAAAATCACTTATAGAGGGGCCAGTAGATGACATAGTGGTTACATCACTGGACTCCTACCTGGCCAAGTGAAGTTCGAGCCCAGACCTGGTGG
Source organism: Tupaia tana (assembly GCA_026018925.1). Taxonomy (NCBI): domain Eukaryota; kingdom Metazoa; phylum Chordata; class Mammalia; order Scandentia; family Tupaiidae; genus Tupaia; species Tupaia tana. The sequence continues at coordinate 18,531,457 of JAKSZU010000023.1, forward strand.
CTTGAAACTCATGCTGGGTGCATGTGTGTGTGTATGCCCAAGATTCCGGGAGGAGAATGGAGGAGAAAGGACCTGTGTGGCCATCCCTGCTGGGAGGTGATTTCTCACTTTCTCTTTCACTGTCTGTCTCTCTTTCTCTGGCAAACACCCACACCATAAGGCAAAAACCTATAAAAAAATAATCACTTATACAGCGGGTAAAATAAGAAGTTAGACCTCAGGGATAAGACTAGCAGTGCCTCCAGGACACACCCTCGCTTGCCCTGGAAAGCTATTCACTGTAAATCATGCCGAGCTCAGCTGTAAGAGCCCACAGCATCAGTGGGGACACTTTCCCATAACAGAGCTAAAGGCAGATATAGACAAGCATCTTCCCAGGAGAGTCTGGGCAGAAGCTTGTTTTTGAATAGCCAGATACTCTACCTCTATGCTGAAATGCTCAACATATAGAAATGCTTTGTCCTTCTTTTTTATAAACTCTTATTTCTGAAGTTGTCAAACTTCAACTGTGTAGTTACAGATGTCTATTTCAACTAATTTATGGCAGAATACTTAGCTATGATCTTGTTTATTTTATTATTGTTTTTGGTCTTATTCTTCTCTTAAAGGCACCATGATATCTAGGTACCCCCAGACTTGTCCTCCAAGCCCTCTGTTCCTCTGACTTTACACCAAAGGAGACAAAGTCAAATATCTACAGCTGCAGGCGAGTGCAAACCAGTAAAAATTATTTTCAAAATTACACAGGTACCCACAACTTCTGGCAATGACTCCCCAATTTAAACTTCAGGCTCAGACTCTTAAGTTTGAATTCCATTTCCACATACCCACCTGACTTCTGTCCATGGCCACCTGCATATTCCATACCTACTTAAAAACCACTTGACCATTCTCCTTCCATTCTTACTCTGGTTCTTCCTGTTTTATTAATTGAGTCATCATCTACCCTGAAACCCAAAATTCTTAACTCCCTTTCTCTTATGTTCCACAGTAAGTCCATGCTAATTGCTATCAATTCTATCACCAAATGCATCCTTGAGTCTACCCCTTTCCTCTCTTAGCTCATTTGCACCCACATCCCAACAGGTCCCCCTGCCTCCTTTCCACACCATTCCCTGTATAGCAGCCAGGGTGATTTTAGAGCTAATCCTGAGTGGTGACTCCACAGTGAAGTGGTTAAGAATCTGGACTCCAGAGCCTGGGCTTAATCCCGGTCCCACTGCTTGCTAGCTGTGTCACCTGAATGTCACCTGACCTCTCTATGCTTCACTTTCCTTAGAACTTAAATGAGAATAAAAATAACATCTACTTCACCTAGTTATTATGATAAAATGAGTTAGCATTTATAAAGTTCTTAGAATAGTGCCTGGAACACAGAAAGTGCATTGTAAGCGTGTGTTAAAGAAACAGATACCAGGGAACCAGCAGTTAGCGTAATGGCTATGTCGCTGGACTCCCACGTAGTCGACCGCGGTTCGCCTCTCGGACCGGTGGCTTACAACTCACGCCGGGCGCGTGTGCGCGCGTGCCCAAGATCCCGAGAGGAGAATGGAGGAGAAGGGATTGCGGTGTGACCATCCCCCCTGGGGGGTGATTTCTCGCTTTCTGTCTCTATGTCTCTCTCTGTCTGTCTGGCGAGCGCACGCGCCCTATAGCGAAAAACCTCTCCACAAAAAAAAAAAAAGAAAAGAAAAGAAACAGATACCACTGCTCTACCTAAAACCTTTCTCTAAAGGAAAATACTTAGAGACAGTCACCCTCTGTAATATGGGACTTCCTTACCTGTCTATCTCCAGATCCCTCATTTATCCCACATGAGAGCAGAGCTCTAGACACAAGACTATGGGTAGTCTCACCCCAGCCTTACTATACCATTCTTCCATGCCCTTCTCTATGGAATGTGGAATGAACTCCCACCAATCCTTTAACATCAAAGAGCTTGCTTTTCCTCGTAAAGCTCTTTCAGACCCATTCAAGCTTAACTAATTTCCTTTGTAGTGCTGTTTTGGGACCTCGCAGATATCTCTATTATTGCTCATAGCACGCACCCTTCAATTATATTTCTGACCAGTTTACCTCTCTCACTAGGCTTGTCCTCTGAGATGAGGGACTGCATCCTTTATCCTATTTGGATGCATAGCTTAAGACCTAGTATGAACATAGGCTACAACAGTATTTGTATTTCACTATTTTTTAAGTTCTCTCTTTCCTCCCCAACAGTATTAGTGATAATAATATCTGATTGCTTTCATATGCATATAATACTTTGAAACACATTATATCAGTTTATTTTGAGCTATAGAATAAAAGGAAAATAATTATCTCCGTTGTACTGATGAGAAAAATGAAATCTCAAGGAGTTAAATGATTTCACTATAATCATGTAGCCATTATTCAATTGGAAGGCTTGCAATGCCAGTTGTTTTTTGTTTGTTTGTTTTGTTTTGCTTTGTTTTCTTTTGTTTTTTTGAGAGGGTTTCACTATAGGGCACGTGCGCCAGAAAGAGAGACAGAAAGCAAGAAATCACCCCCCAGGGGGGATGGCCACACAGCAATCCCTTCTTCTCCATTCTCCTCTCAGGATCTTGGGCACACATTCATATGCGCCCAGTGTGAGTTTAAGCCACCAGCCCAGACAGAACCACTGTTGACTACATGGGAGTCCATCAACATAGCCATTATGCCCCTGGTCCCTGTTTGTTTGGTTTTTGTCCTCCATAAACCTTTCCTTTTGGAGGACAATTTTGTCATGGCTAAACTCTGGAAAGGCAATGATACTCTGCCCACTGTACCTCATTCAAACAGAACCTCTACTTTAATGTCTCTTACATTCAAACTTCCCCCATTAAAAAAGCACAACTAAATCATTTTGTTTTAATCAAAGGCATTCATTACTCACAAATACGTCTCGTAAACTCCCAGGCAAGTATCTTTTGAAAATCTGTTGTGTTTCCATCGGGTGTGACTCATATGCACAGGTGCTACTAAAAAAAAAAAAAAAAAAAAAAGTTCTTGGAGCCAGATAAGATAGCCCCATCTGCAATGTCAGTTCATATTTTCTAGATCAGCCAGGAATGGTCACAAAAATGAAGTGCCTGTTCAGGCATGGAGATTTTTCAAAAGATCTAAACAAGGAAGATCTTTCTTGAAAAAATAGTTTTTGGAGACACCTGAAGATTAGGCTCCAAGCCAGTCACTGGTAAATAATAGTCTGATGTTGACGTTTTCACCAGGGATTGTTTCTCCCGACACCACAAATTAAATGAGGCAGCCAGACTCTCAGAGCCTGCAACTTCACCCAGACAGCTATGCGTTTAAAATCTAAACAAAAAGGCTAGACTGCCTTTCCTGGGAGATCCAGAAAAGCCAGAATTGAACATGCAAAAATGCTTCTATTTTGCTTGCCTAAGGGGCTTTAGAGCAAGCTTGGAAACGAGTTTTTCTCACCTCAGAAGTCCTTCCAAATCCAGGTGTGTGGCAAATGCTAACTGCCACAGAGAAAACAAGCCTCTCCCTTGAGAAGGGGAGGTTGTGTTGCCAAACACAGACCCTTTGAGGTTTGAAATCTTGACAGGCTCCCAACTGAAGTGTCTTGTTTTTGTTTCCTTTTTATAGACTGCAGTGCTTAATTTTTTGTAATATAGGAAGATATACTGTGTTCTCTTTCTGTCTTTATTTGGAGATGATATCTGTCCTATGAGAGACTATCTAAGAATCTAATTGCTATAAAAGTCTATGAGTATCCAATTGAATCACGCGGTGGTGACATTTATCCCCACCATTGGCAAAACAGAATACAAACAAATGCCTTTTGTTCTGGGACATTTCCATGAAAATAAGTGCTGCTCTCTCTTTGTAAAAACCGTAGACTGAAACAATATTTCAATTCCATATTTGATCCAGGACAGCTGTGAAAGCACAATTGACAGCTTAATTCTCATCTCACCTTGGGATTCGTAGGCTCAAAACCACATACAGCCACATAATTTTTTTAGAGGTTTTTTGCCTTAGGGTGTGTGTGCTCAAGGAGCGGGGTGGGAGGCAACAGAGACAATGAGAGAGAACTTGAGAAATGAAATCACCCCCCATGAGGGATGGCCACACTGCAATCAATTCTCCTCCCTGGATGTTGGGCACGTACACACATGCTCTAGACATGAGTTTTATCTTATAGGAAGAAAATATTATCTTTTAAAATTAGAATTTATGTATTCAGGCTCAAAACCACATAGAGGGACCAGCAAGAGGCATGATGGTTTTCCACATGGCCAAACACAGTCCCGGACCCAGTGACTTGAAAATCATACCAGGCATGTATGTGTGTGTATGTGTATGTATGCCCAAAATCCTAGGAGAAGAAGGGATTGTGGTCTGGCCGTCCCTCCTCATGGGTGATTTCTCACTTTCCCTCTGTCTTTCTCTGGCAAGCACCAGTGCCCTATTGCAGAAGAACAAACAAACAAAAAGTACATGCAGCCACCTAATCTTAGCACATTGTATAACCAACATTCCACCTTACAGGGGAAAAATGTTAACTCATGTAAAAATTTATGTATTCGTGCCTCAAGAAGTAAATTTTTATTGTGATATCAGATGATTTTTTTTCAAAAATCTCTGACTTTAGTCAAATGAAATATAGTGTTTCTTTAGGATTAAGAAAAGATATCTTTTGCCTCTGGACTTTCTGACTAAAAGCCAATATGTATGGTGCATCGAATCTACTAAATTTACAGTGAAATTAAGTAATTATTTAGATTAAACTAAACAGAAAATTATGAACCACGTTATTGCCTAAGTTATCCCAAACTAAAATTTATACTTGCCCACAAGCTAAAAAAACCTTTTTTTTCTTTTTTTAAAATTTATGACAAATAATATAAATGAGAGAGGTCAAAAAAATCTTATATCTTACAAACATTATTTCTTTAACTGAGGCTCACAACAATTTGCTATAGGGCATATATGCTGTCCTGGAGAGGCAGAGACAGAAAGCAAGAAATCACCCTCCAGGGAGGATGGCCATACTGCAATCCATTTTCCTCCATTATCCTCTCAGGATTTTGGGCGTGCACACACACGTGCCCAGTGTTGAGTTTTAAGCAACCAGGTCCAGGACTCAAGCCATGGTTGACTATGTGGGAATCCAACAACAAAACCATTACACCATCTGTTGATCCCATTAGCCCTACTTTTTATTCTAAGGAACTGAGACATAATTAGTAGATCACCTATTATTAGATCACCTGCCTAAAGTCTCATAGTAAGTGTCTGAGTCAGGAACTTAGCCAGAACCCACACACTTAACCTTTACTACTATAAAAATGTGAGATTGAAGAACTATAGAAAAAAGTTGGTAAGGGGCCGGCAGGTGGCATGGTGGTTAAGGGCGCTGGACTCCCACATGGCTGACCGTGATTGAAGTCCCAGACCTGGCAGCTTGCCTTCTCACTTGCTCTCTCGCTCTCTCTCTCTCTCTCACTCTGTCCCTCTCTGGTCAAATTGAAATGAATAAATAAAGTTAAATGAAATAATTCTTAAAAAAGTAAAAGGTTGGTAAATTAGAAAATACTTGCTCTTATTCTACATTGTTAATTTCACATAAATTAGAGAGCTTTCTATAGCTCCACACATCCCAAGAAACAAACTAAGACAAGAAAGAAAAAAAAATCTCATGTTCATGGCTCCCTTCTACAGAAAAGGTCACATACTATGATTGTCAAAAAACTGCTTATGGGGGCTAGCAGGTCATGGTAGTTACGACACTAAATTCCCACACGACCAGCCACAGTTTGAGTCCTGGACTCAATAGCTTGAAAATTATGCCAGGCACATGTGCATGCAAGCCCAAAATCCCAGGAGAAAAATGGAGTAGAAGCGATTGCAGCATGGCTATACCCTCTGGGGGATGATTTCTCACTTTCCCTCTTTCTAGGTCTCTCACAGCAAGTATACTGACACCATGGCAAAAACCTGTGGGAGGAAAAATTGCTACGTCCCATCTTTCTCAATGTGTTCTAAAGCACTGTGAAATGCCCCATATTCACGAGCCTATGACTTAACACTACCAGATAAATTTCATAGTGTGTGGGATAGAAGCTTTCTGATCACAGGTGCCTGCAGGAGGAAGCATCTGGCTTCGTGATTCTTACTTTACCATTCGTCTTCAGCATGGAAAACAGCCAACATTAGAGTCCCTGTGGGACCTTGCAGTCACCAGGCATGGGACTGCACCGTCTCTGCTAGTCCAGACAGTGTAATACCAGCTGCAAGGACTGAGACAGTCTGCTCGCATCGACTTGACTGTCACAGCAAGAAGCAGACATAAACAAGACTCAGGAGCCAGGGACCAAAATATCAAGGTCATGGACTGATGCTGCTTGGAAGGAGAGAAAGAATTTACAAGCCCAAGGGTTGAAGGTTGAGATACTGTTTTCACTCCTGTGTTAACCAGAAAGATTGGTAACAAGCTGTTATTAAGTAGTATTTGTGGTAAGAAGGTGAGGGGGAAAAAAAGGAGAGAAAGGATTTGAGTAAGAAAACAGTCTGTTGACAGCAGGAGAAAGGCAACTGGGCCTGACGCCAAATACCTGCTTGTCTCCCAGGATCTGCAGTTTAGCCTGTGAGAGTAGCGCAAACAGGGACTCAATACTCCACTGACTTGAGTCCCTGTTGCTTCTACAATTGAGTGGCTTTCATAAGCAAAAGCAAAACAAGGGGGAAAAAAAAAAAGCCAGTGTTGGAAGTGAACAACCAATCATTTTTCTTAAAACACAATTTAAAAACCATCCAAATAATTATAAATATTAGCTCAAATATTTGAGCTAATAAAATTCTAGCAAAACTCTGCCAGGGGTAGCTAAGAATTTACTGCTTAAGAAAACTGCTGTCAGTATGCCCAGGCCAAGGAATCGAGGATGGGGAAAAAAAGCAAAATATACAGGAAACAAGAAATGGAATATTATTTGTTGACAATAACACATATGTTGATGTGCTTGATTGAGCCAATATACAATGTATTCTGGATGGAAAATCTCATTTTGTATGTGGCAATGATGTACAGTGAATGAATGTAAATAAATTTAAATTTTAAAAAATCATGCTAAACTAAACAACATTGAACATTAACCTTTCCATCCTTAATCTTATCCCACCTAAGACAGGTGACTTGTGTTTTAGGTTACTAAAAATGTGAGAAGGGATTGAAAGGAAATGACAACTAGTAAAATAATTTTCAAAACATACTATTTCTTAGACAGAATCAATGAACACAGCCAAGAACTTTACATAGCCCCAATCCCATTGTTCAAAGCCAAAGAAATTAGTCATTTTGAATATACCTTCCCTATTATACTTTCTTACTTTCAAGAAAAAGACAGAGGATGATAAAAATGTGTGTGTGTGTATGAGGAGAGAAGTAGCGGAAAAGAGAGGTAATGGAGAAATATGAATTCCCCCTGAGTAAATAAAAAATAAAAACTTCTCCATGAGAGTTTTAGAGTGTCCATTTTCCTAGATCCTAGATTTTCACTAATACTAGGCCTGTGTTCAGACAAATGTCAACATTTCTACGTACCGCTAAGAACTGGTGTACCCACTCTCACGAATTCCTCCTTAAGCTATTGAGAGAACACAAATTTCTGTTTCTTCCTCTTGGAAGGCTAATGCTGTTTCACTGTCTTCTGGTTTCCAAAGCCAAGGTAGCTAGAGAAAAGGCATCTGAGGGCAGGAGAGCAGTCACGTCTGACTCAAGTTTCAGCTGCAACCAACTAACTGTTCTAGAATGCTGGGAGACTGGATTAGGTGAAATCACTTCTCACATTCAGGAAGTAAACTCACAGACTTTAATCCACTGCAGATTTACAACCTCCATCATAAATGATGGTGTTATTGTGGGAAGACATGATTCCTTCACAAAATTCTCTTCCTATCTCTATTTAAATATTAAACAAACTTACTAGGACTGGACTATTATAAAAATAAGTGAATAAATAAATAGGGCATTAGTTTGTCACACAGATGCCGTGCTTAATATCTACCAGTCTAAGAACCAGCAGATGCCGTAATGGTTACATCACTGGACTCCCGCAGTTTGAGTCCCAGACCCAGCAGCTTAAAACTCACTCTGGGTGCGTGTGTGCATGCCTAAAACCCCAAAGGGAGAATGGAGGGGAAGGGACTGTGGCGTAGCCATCTCCCCTGCAGGGTGATTTGTAGGTTTCAGTCTCTCGTCTCTGTCTCTCTAGCAAATGCACACACCCTATAGCAAAATCTCTCTAAACAAATCAACAAAAACATTCTTAAAAAACAAAATGCAAAAAACAAAAAAACCTATCTGTCTTATTCATCTGATCCTTTGCGTTCCTGCCAACATTTAACTGTACTCAAAGAACCTGTAACCTTGTTTCCCAGAGTAAAGTTTGTGAACTACCTGCGTCAAAGACCCGAACCACTTGTTAAAAATGAAGATTTTTTTGTTTTTAAACAGCACCCCAGCTGCAGTACATCAGAATTTCTAGCAATGTGTTCCAGGAATACATATTTTCTTTATAAGCTTCCTGATATTTCTTAAGCATGCTGACGTTAGTTCTCAAACTTTATGAAAGTGCATGAGTATCACTTTGAGAAAATGTTTAAAATGCACATTCTCAGCAACTGAATTTCAGTAGTTTTGGTTAAGCCCAGCAATCAGCATTTTTAGAAAGCATTAGAAGTTTCAATGGAGAGTGGAGATAGTTTAGGGAATTTCCATAAAGAAGAACTTGGCTGCTTTTCGAGAAGTATTACATGGGTTAGATGGGTCATCCAGACAGACTTAACAAGATAGGTAAATGGGGAGGTAATTTGGCCTAGGAGAAAAATAGGTGTTAAAAATAATAGGAAATTATTTTCTCCCAATGTGTTTGATAAGCACTATCCCCACAGATTTGATTTTCATCTTATAAAATATCTTGCCTAATTAGGTATAGGACTTATATAAAAAGAGCCCCTGGAGCTCTGATTGGCAAACTAGGCTGACCTGGGCCCCAAGGCTCAGACCCAGAACTGAGCAACACCCAGAGGAATTAGCCGAGTCTCGGAGGCCTCTAGTGAAAGTCCCTTGTACTCTCACCATCCATGGTTGGTACACCAGGGCAGACCTGCTGCTTGGCTGCGAGAAGGCAGGGATTCTCTCTTCTTTTTCTGACTAGTAATTAAGTAACAGGGAACTAGCATTACAGCATCGTAGCATTTTACCCAAACCCGAACCATAGCAAAATTCCAGGGGGCTATAAATACCTGGTCCAGGTTATAATCAACAACTGAGTCAGAAGTATAAGCCAGGAAAAGCTTTCAGCCGAATACCTCTAAGCCTTTCTCTAATACAGTGAATGACTCAACATATTATCATCCTTACATTTCTTTCCTCTTCCTTTTCATAGTTTACTCTTCCCTGGATGCAGACTTCCTAGGACTTCTATGGACTTCCCTCCAGGGTGTCACACCAAGTCACTGGGTGAGAACCAGAGTGCTCTCATCCTAGCTCTGTTACTGCCACATGTGCACTCTCACTCCTGGAGTCTCAGACTCCTCATCCATAAAATAGGAGGATCGGGTTATGTCTACTAAATATTCATTCATCTTTTTTTGTTAGGTATGTGATTAAAGATGTGTTGATATGGAATAATAACTCCATGATAAAGCAGTTTTAAAAAGGCACAGTGCAGAAAAGTGTTGTGACATGGAATTTAAGAGAGTGATACACAAAGATACACTTTCACACATTAGGCATTCTATAAGAATATGAGCAAAACAGTCATGGCAACTTCCTCTGAGAAGTAGGATTTGGGCACCCAGAAAGTGTGTGGTAGGTACTCACAGTCTGCTTTGAGAGGGAAATAATTAATATAAAATGTACTTTTTGCATTTGAATTTTTATCATGCACATGTTATATATTTTTATAAAACAATATTGAATATTATATATATTCTATATAGTATGTACCTATACAATACATAAACTATGTATACAAATATGTTTATAGATGTAATGGGTTGTTGGAAAAGTCATGACGTATTTTCCTATGTAAAAATGAGTCATAAGTTTCCTGATGACCTAATATTAAATCAATGACTAACACTGTTTGTGTTAATGATATAATTATGTTAAATATGTTTACCATTTTGTTAGTATGTTTTTAAATTAACATTATAATTTGTGTCATAACACTCATAAATACTTAAAAAATTAGAAGTTTTTAAAATAGCAATTTTTGAAAACATGTATAAAACCAACTGCTTATATGCCACATTTTAACACAATGGGTATTCTCTGATGGGAAATGTGGTTCTAGCTTGACTATTTTTTGAGTCTGAAAACCACATAATAAAGTTTTTCCTATAGTTTTTTTCATGATACACATTTCCATGACCTTTTTGAATACCGTGTATGTATCACATTTTTGCTATCCATTCATCCAACAAGGGACAGCTATGTTGATTCTATGTATTGGCTATTGTGAATAATACTTCAATGAAGATGGGAATACAACCTCCATGCTGCTTTCCATAAGGGCTATACTAACAGAATTTTATTTATTTATTTATTTAAAAGTCCACTATATATATTGTCATTTTTTAATTTACATTTTTAAATACATTCAATCACATTATTTAGCTTACAAGGTGATCATTTTAATATGTGAACATTTCTCCCTGGTTGAGTTGATCAAAATATAACACTACCTCCCTGTCTCAACAATGCTGTCTTCATATCCCTCCTTCAAATGTTTTTCCCCAGGCTCCACTCCTCCACACACACCACATCTGGCATTCACATCCACCTCTTGTGATTGTACATCCTTTAGCCCGTCCATTTCAGTTATAGAGTGCAGACATTTGGTATATATTAAGTGGGGACATACAGTGTCTCTCCTTCATAGCCTGGCTTGCTTCACTCAGCAGTAAATCTTCCACATTCTTCCACTTTCTGTCAAAAGCCAGGGTTTTGTTGTTCTTAATGGCTGAATAGTATTCCATAAAGTATATGTGCCACAGTTATTCAATCCATTCAGCCATTCGGGGGCATTTGGGTTGGTACCATGTCTTAGCAATCGTGAAAAGTGCTGCAATAAACATCGATGTGTAAGCACTTTTCCAATGAGAAATTCTTCTGTCCTTTGGGTAGATGCCGAGAAATGGGATTACTGGATCATATGGCAGTTCTATTTGTAGATTTGTGAGGAATCTCCAAATGGTTCTCCACAGTGGTTGGACTAATTTACATTCCCATCAGCAGTGTAAGAGAGTTCCCCTTTCACCACTCCCCCACCAACACTTATCATTTTTTGTTTTTTTAATCTTAGACATTCTGACTGGGGTTAGGTGGTATCTCATTGTTGTTTTGATCTGCATTTCCCTTATTATGAGGGATGTTGAGCATTTTTTCATATGCCTTCTGGCTATTCGTATGTCATCTTTAGTGAGTGTTCTTTTCAACTCTTTCTCCCATCTTTTAATAGGGTTCATCATCTTTTTTTCAAACAGCTTCTTTAGTTCCTTATGTATTCTGGTTATCAATCCCTTATCTGATGCATAGTTTACAAAAATATTTTCCCATTCTGAGGGCTGTCCATTCACACTAATTATGGTGTCTTTTGCCATGCAGAAACTTCTTAGTCTGATGTAATCCCACTTGTCTATTTTGGGGATTATCGACTGTGCTTTGGGGGTCTTATGTAAGAAGTCTTTCCCTACCCCAATGTCTCCCAGAGTTTTCCCAGTGTTTTCTAGAAGCAGTTTAATAGTTTGGGGTCTTAGATATAGATTCCTGATGCACCTTGACTTGATTTTTGTCAAAGGTGAGAGGTAGGGGTTCAGATTCATCTTTCTACAGGTGGAAATCCAGTTTTGCCAGCACCATTTGCTGAAGAGGTTTTCCTTTTCCCACTGGATTGACTGGTACCCCTTGTCAAAAATCAGTTGACTGAATGATTGGGGATTTATTGCTGTGGACTCAATTCTGTTCCATTGGTCCACATGTCTGTTCCTGTGCCAATACCATGCTGTTTTGATTACCACAGCTTTGTAGTATATTTTTGGTTCAGGGAGTGAGATGCCGTCCACTCCACTCTTCTTTTGTAGAATTGCTTTAGCAATGAGGGGTCTTTTATTATTCCAGACGAATTTTATGATTGTCTTTTCTAAATCTGTGAAGAATGTATCTGGTACTTTGATTGGCATTGTGTTAAATAGGTAGATTAATTTGGGTAGAATTGCCATTTTGGTTATATTAATTCTTCCAATCCAGGAACATGGGATGTCTTTCCACTTTTTTGTGTCATTTTCAATTTCTTTTTTAAGCTTCTCATAGTTTTCCTTGTGAAAGTCTTTAACTTTTTTGGTTAGATTTATCCCTAAGTATCTTATACTTTTAGTGGCTATGGTAAATGGAATAACGTTTTTCAGTTCTATCTCTGTCTGCCTGTTGTTTGTATATAGAAACACTATAGACTTCTGTATATTAATTTTGTATCCTGCAACTTTACTGTATTCGTGCATTACTTCCAGAAATTTTTTCATGGAAATCATTGGGTCTTCTATGTACACAATCATGTCATCTGCGAATAGAAAGAGTTTCACCTCTTCTTTTCCTATTTGGATGCCTTTAACTTTTTCCTCTTTTCTGATTGCGTTGGCGAGGACTTCCAGAACTATATTGAAAAGGAGTGAAGAAAGTGGACATCCTTGTCTTGTACCCATTTTTAGTGGAAAAACTTTCAGCTTTTCTCCATTAAGGATGATGTTCGCGATGGGCTTTTCATAGATAGCTTTTATTGTGTTGAGAAATGACCCTTGTATGCCGATTTTGCTAAGCCTCTTGATCATAAAGGGATGCTGTATCTTAACAAATGCTTTTTCTGCATCAATCGATATGACCATATGGTTTTTGCATTTTTTCCTGTTAATATGGTGTATTACATTTATGGTTTTGCGTATGTTGAACCAACCTTGCATTCCTGGAATAAAGCCTACCTGATCATGATGTATAATCTTTGTTATGAGTTGTTGGATACGGTTTGCTAGTATCTTGTTGAGAATCTTTGCATCTATATTCATCAGAGATATTGGTCTATAGTTTTCCTTCCTTGTCCTGTCCTTATCTGTTTTGAGGATAAGGGTGATAGAGGCTTCATAGAATGAATTAGGGAGAGATTCACCCTTTTGGATCTTTAGAAATAACTTGAGCAGAATGGGGGTTAACTCTTCTTTGAAAGTTTTATAGAACTCAGAGGTGAATCCATCAGGGCCAGGGCTTTTCTTTGTTGGGAGGCTATTTATTACTGATTCAATCTCCTGGCTTGTTATGGGCCTATTGAGACTTTCTATATCCTCCTGGTTCAATATTGGTAGATCATACGTGTCCGGGAATTTGTCCATTTCATCCAGATTGTCTTGTTTCTTGGCATATAGTTGTTCATAATATCCTCTAATTATGTTCTGTATTTCTGCTTTGTCTGTTGTTATATTTCCTGCTTCATTGCATATTTGATTCACCTGGTTCCTTTCTCTCTTCTTCTTAATAAGTCTCGCTAGTGGTGTATCGATTTTGTTTATCTTTTTGAAGAATCAGCTTTTACTTTAGTTCGCTTATTTTCTATTTCATTTATTTGTGCTTGGATCTTAATTATTTCCTTTCTCCTGGAGTTTTTTGGATTATTTTACTGTTGCTTCTCCAATTCTCTGAGGCATGATGTTAAGTGATCCATTTGCCTTCTTTCTGTCTTCCTCTTATGAGCATTAATTGCTATAAACTTCCCTCTTATGACTGCTTTTGCGGTGTCCCAAAGATTATGGAAACTTGTGTCCTCATTGTCATTAGCTTCCATGAATCTTTTTATTTTGGACTTTATTTCATCAGTAGTTGTGGAGTCATTCAGCAGTAGGTCATTTAGTTTCCATGTATATGAGTATTTTTGAGGATTTCTCTTGAAATTAAACTCAAGTTTAATTCCATCATGGTCAGAGAAGATGCTGGGAACAGTTTCTATGCCTTTGAATCTGTAGAGGCTTGCTTTGTGCCCTATGATGTGGTCAATCTTCGAAAAGTTTCCAGGTGGGGGTGAGAAAAAAGTGTATCTCATGGTTTTTGGATGGAAAGTTCTATAGATGTCTGTTAAGTCCATTCTATTTATGGTATCATTCAGATCCTTTATCTCTTTATCTATTTTTTGTCTAGATGATCTGTCCTGGGGGGATAGTGCAGTGTTGAGGTCTCCAACAATTAGTGTATTGCCGTCTATCTCCCCTTTTAGATCTAACATATTTGGGTGCTCCTGTGTTAGGTGCATAGATATTTATAAGAGTTATATCTTCTTGATCTATTGATCCTTTTACTACAATATAATGCCCTTCTTTGTCTCTTCAAACAGTTTTTGTTTTAAAGGCTAATTTATCAGAAATTAGTATCTCAACTCCAGCTCTTTTTTGGTTCCCTATTGCATGAAAAACCTTTTTTCAACCCTTCACTTTCAGTCTATGTATGTCTTTATCTATGAGGTGGGTTTCCTGTAGGCAACAGATAGAGGGTCTCTATTTTTCCATCCATGCGGCCAGTCTGTGTCTCTTGATTGGGGAATTTAATCCATTCACATTCAATGTTATTATCAATGTAACTGGGTCTGACCTAACATTTAAGTTGGCCATTGTCACAGCAGTCTTTTATTCCTTTGTTCCTGTCCGTCAGTTCTTTAGTTTTCCTGGAACAGTACTTTCTTCAGGGTTTCTTGAAGAGCTGGTCTTGTGCTGGCAAATTCTTTCAGGTCTTGTTTGTCTGAGAAGATTTTAATCTTTTTTTCCCATATGAAGAATAATCTTGTAGGATACAATAATCTTGGTTGAAATTGTTTTTCTCTTAGCACTTTCAATACATCTTCCCATTCTTTCCTTGCTTGCATTGTTTCCGTTGAGAGGTCCGGAGTTAGCCTGATGGGATGACCTTTGTATGTCACTTCTTGTTTCTCTCTTGCCAGTTTTAGAATCATGTCCTTATCTGTGGTCTTGGATAGTCTGGCTAAGATGTGCTTTGGGGAAGATTTTCTGGGATTGATTCTAACAGGGGTCCTTTGTATTTCTTGGGTCTTGATGTTTGAGTGCCTCTCTAGACTTGGGAAATTTTCTTCCAGGATTTCATGGAATAGATTTTCCATGCCGTTATTAGATTCTTCACCTTCTGGGATGCGAATTATTCTGATATTTGGGCATCTTATGGAATCTAGTATTTCTCGTATATTATCCTCGTGTTTTTTTGTTATTTTCTCTATCTTTTTGGTGGTTCTTTCTAGGTCAGAAGTTTTATCTTCTACATCAGAGATTTGATCTTCAGCATGGTCTAATCGACTTTTAATACTTTCAAGGGAGTTTTTGATTTCTTCTATTCCTGACTTTATCTCTAATAGCTCCATCTGGTTCTTACTCAGAGTGTCCATTTCTTCTTTCATATCTTGGAATGACTTCCTCATCTCCTGTAGTTCGTTGTCTCTTTTCTGTTCCAACTCAAAAAATTTGTTCACCATAAATGTTCGAAATTCTTTGTCTGACATTTTGGTAACATTGTCCATTAGCACGAAAGATGGAGGGGAGTTATTCTGTACCTTTGATGGAGACTTATTTCCTTGTTTATTCATACCTGAGGCTCTTCTTCTACTTCTAGCCATTGGAAGATGTATTCACTTTGAATACCTCTTGCGGGAACGTTTCTCAGACTAGGAGTGAGTGACTTTCCCTTTTGCTGCAAATTAATGTTTGCCAAAGTCTCTCTTCTATTGTTTTTACCAATGTGGTATCAAGAAGGGTACTCTACTGAGGTGTCTGAAAAGCAATATCTCCTTTTTCTCAGGTGGCTCAGTACAAGGGAAGATCCCAGAGAAAGTTATATTATTAGGGGATTTCAGATAACTGATTATAGACCTGTCTAGTCCTTCTGGCAGGGTGGAAGATGAAGAGGAGAGGGTATTAGGTGAAACAACACAAGAAAAAGCAAATTAAAAAAACACACACAGGAATAAAGAAAAAGTCATGCGATTTCTCCAGAGCAAGCAATGCCCCTGCCTCTGGATTGCTGGCTGGCCAGAGGCCTGCCGCTGGGTCTGAGGCCTGCTGCTGGGGACAGGAGAGGCTAGGGGTGGGCGCTTGGGCTGGGGGTCTGCAGGTGAGGTGAGGGAGCAAGCAATGCCTCTGCCTCCAGATCGCTGGCTGGCCAGAGGCCTGCTGCTGGGTCTCAGAATTTTATTTATTTTTAATACCCCCAACTCTGAAGCAGGGAGTTCCATGTGTCACTCATTCTCTGCCTAACAAATATCAATCATTTCTATTTGTAATTTCTCTCCAGGCATGCCTTGTTATAAAAAATTTTGGGGTATTTATTTCTCATAGGAAGATTTTTACTTACTTATCTAATTATTATTTAGTTACTATTTTTAATCATTTGTCTCATCAATTCTCCCAACAATAACATGTAATTATAGGCTGGAACTATTATTATAACTATTTTTTAGATGAACAAAGTGAGGTATCATAAAAATTAAGTAATTTGCACTAGTTATCCTAACAAATATGTGGTGGAGCCAGGGTGTAAACCCTGCAAACTGATTCATAATTTATGTTTGTGACCATGAAAACAGTCATTTCTCTCTGTTCTGATTTGAGGTAGGTGAAAAGAACATTTGACATAAGAATCTGAGATTTCAAGATGTTATGATTTTTCTATAAAGTTCAGAATAATTTATTTCATGGATATATTTTGAATTCTCTAAAATAGAATGATGTTATGTGGAAGTAATGTGGTAACATTGCTAATGACCTGAAGGCAAATAAAACTGTTTAGAGTTAATACAACAAACACTAAAAGGATAATTTTGTTTTATTGAAAATATTTGCATGATGATATCTTCTTGCATTTGCACAGTGTAAGAGCACAGTGCATATGGATTAAAAACGAAAATGAGGGACCAGCAGTTAACGTAATGGCTATGTTGCTGGACTCCCACATAGTCGACCGTGGTTCACGTCCTGGACCCGGTGGCTTAAAACTCACGCTGAGCGCGTGTGCGTGCGTGCCCAAGATCCCAAGAGGAGAATGGAGGAGAAGGGATTGCGGCATGGCCATCCCCCCTGGAGGGTGATTTTTTGCTTTCTGTCTCTCTGTTTCTCTCTGTCTGTCTGGCGAGCGCATGTGCCCTATAGCAAAAACCTCTCCAAAAAAAAAAAAAAAAAAAAAAAAAGAGATTTTCCATTATATTGTTGGCATTATAAATTATTATGCTTTATATTATGCATTAATTTATATAAGTTATTTTGGATTTTTAAAGATTTAATCATTTACAAGTAAGAAAAGCAAATATCTCATAAATTCCTTAAGTGGTGCCTGAAAGAACTGCTCGATAAACATAGCCCTATCTGGAAGCAGCAACAGAGTCAACAGGCTCATCTCAGCAGGAAAGTTCAGTTTTCCCCAACCAAAAGTTTCCTGACTGAACATCTGATGAGATTAAAATCTGAACTCTAAGATTTGCATTAGCCAAGTAAGCTAATGAATCAAGCTTTAATAAGAATTACTAGGTATAGGGACCAGCAGTTAGTGTAATGGCTATGTCGCTGGACTCCCACGTAGTCCACCGCGGTTCGCATCCTGGACCCGGCGGCTTAAACTCACGCCGGGCATGTGTGCATGCATGCCCAAGATCCCAGGAGGAGAATGGAGGAGAAGGGATTGTGGTGTGGCCATCCCCCCTGGTGGGTGATTTCTCGCTTTCTATCTCTCTGTCTCTCTGTCTTTTTGGCGAGCACGTGCACCCTATAGTGAAAACCTCTCCAAAAAAAAAAAAAAGCACAAGATTTATTAGGTATATGTGAAATTCATGTTAAAAGCCCTCTGAGGTTTGTCTTTTGATTTTTTGTGACCTCATAAAGCATTATATCTATATTGTAATACCCTTTTTATTCTTTTAGCTTTTTAGCATAAGGCATGTGTGCTTGCTGGAGAGAGACAGGGTGAGAGAAAGTGAGAAATCAACCCCCAGGGGAGTTGGCCACACCAATCCCTTCTTCATTCTCTTCTCAGGATTTTGGGCACACATGTACCCACTCCCAGGGTGGTTTTCAAGCTATCAGGTCCAGGGCTCAGACCACAAAGTCAGCCATGGGAGATCAGCACCTTAATCACCACACCACCTGCTAGTCCTGTAATTTCTTTCCTATGTGCTTCCAACATCTCAAAACTAAATGCTCTCTATTTTGAATGAAAACTTCAATGGCTTCTTTTGTTAATACTTTCACTATGCCACTACACCAAAGCAGCTCCCAGAGATATCTTCAGTTACTAACTATCTTCTCATTTACAGCAAATTAGAACGTACATAGGACTTCCTGCCTGACCTGGACTTGATAACAGCCTTAACTTGCAGTTTCCCATTACTAGATCGTGTCAACCACTTGTTTTCCTTATTCCTGTTCCCAGAGCATCACATGAGAAAATCACTGGACAGCAATGTTACTGGTCAGATCATGGTGGACAGCATGGAGATCTATAGGAATTCTCCCTCTATTGATTTGGCTGAGGGAAGTGGTACAAAAAAAGGACAAAATTATCTAATTAGATCTATGGTCATCCAGTTCCATGTGGAGATATCATAATTGTAAATTAATAAGGAGTCTCACTGGACTTGTCTCACATGGGCTAGATGTTAAATTCAGGAAACTCAATTAGGATGGAAAGTATTTTCTCTTGAGTGATGATACTTTGAAATATTGCAAATGACATTTGATGAATGTGCTTCTGATTTAGTTCGATAGGCTCCATCAAGGAATCTGGTGATGTAGAACAGTATGTCTGAGTCCTTTTATTCACACTAGGAAATCTTTTTTTTTTTTTTGGAGGGGTTTTTGCTATAGGGCACGTGCACTCGCCAGACAGACAGAGAGAGACAGAGAGACAGAAAGAGAGAAATCACCCCCCAGGAGGGATGGCCACGCCACAATCCCTTCTCCTCCATTCTCCTCTCGGGATCTTGGGCATGCATGCACACGCGCCCGGCGTGAGTTTTAAGCCACCGGGTCTGGGACGCGAACCGCAGTCGACTACATGGGAGTCCAGCGACATAGCCATTACGCTAACTGCTGGTCCCACACTAGGAAATCTTAATGTGTTGCATCTGTTGGGGGTCAAGGCAATTTTAAAATTTGAGTTGATCTGATATATGCAGTCTGCATTAGCTTTACCATTCGAAAATGAAAACTGCTATCTGTGTATTATCATGACTTATTTAAATTTCTATGAAGATTTTATCCCCTGTGTTAGAGAATCATTTTCTTTCTTTAGAAAACAATTACATCAGCGTTATATTGATTTCTAGGAAAATAAAAATTCAGATTGACGTAGTGATCATCATTGGCATCTTACAAAGATGCTTTTATCAGGACCCATGTCCCAACATTCTCAGCATCACCACTGTCCCTACCAGTCCTTTAAAGTTTCTATGGTTTCTGATTTTCAGTCTCCTCCATCATCCATTTTTATAGCATCATTTCTCTCCTTCACATATTACATTATTCCCAAATGAGTGTCATTTGTTTTCTCTGCTGTTACTGCTACCATCACTGTGCATCATTGGCCCCTGATCTCCTAAGGATCCCTCACTGATATCTTTCTATATTAATTTCTATCACTACAAATGTAGTTTCTGCTGATATTCACAGTGAGTTTTCTGCCTTTTGAAACACTGTACTACCTGTGCCTAACATGGAGAAAGTGTTTAATATGAGTTGATTAAATATTAATGAATAAATCATACTTCTTGTCTCAATTCTTTTCTGGAGTCTGATCTGTCATTGCAGTTGATTTCTTCTCTCCCTAATTATTCTTCTTGCTAATATGTTAGCTTTCTGCTGCCCCAAACTATTTTATGGTCCACAATCACTAGCTAATAAGTTATTCCTTTCTTCAGTATACTTCCTGACCAAATCAGTGTTAATTTATTTATTTTTATTTTTCATTAATCTTTATCCATAACTGAAAAACACTGCTGACATAGAAACTTGACTGTAACCTCTTCCAATCTGTTTGTTCTCCCTATGTCGAAAAGCATGCTTAAGTAGAATTGGGTTTAGGAGTTTTAAAGGATCTTGAGAGACAAGTAAAATATGTCCTTACAGTAATCCTTTGGGCTTTTGAATAGTAGATCACCAGTGATCTAAGAAAAATTCCTTCCAAAGGAGTAATGATATGTGTGCCATAAGAATGTTAGAAGTGGGAAACAGAAAGGTAATGAGTTAAGACCAATCTTTCAAACTCTGGACTATAAAAGAAGGAAAACAAGGTATAGCTAAAAAGGGAACCTAGAATGAGGGAATGCCTTTTTCAATGTAACAAAGTTAAATACTGTTATATGCTATGAGAAAAGAAACAGAAAAGTAGAAGTTACTGAAAATCTTGAAGGCAGAAGATACGCTTAAAATACATGACCTTGGAAGATACAGAACGATGAGAGTTAATGCATATATGGTGCTATTAACCTCAGACAAGGTCATTTCTTCCATTTAGGCAAGTGGACAAGAAGAAAAATGAGTGTGACTATGGCTAACTTGGCAGAGAGAGTGGAAATCTTCCATTTTTACTTTAAATAGAAATAAAGGTCATCTGCTGAGATAAGTCAGTAATAAGAGAGTTGACAACAGTGTGAGAATGTGGAATAATCAATTACCATAAAATTTTTTGTGAGACTATCCAAACGTTCTATAGGCAGAAAAATATATACTCAAATTGTTGGTCACACTGTCAATTGACAGAATACTTTTGGGAATCAATTTGGCCTCAAAAAAATCCATATATTTGTATTGATTCTTAGAAAATAATACAAAATACTGACATTAGTTGTTATATAAAAATAGATACTGCAATTATTTATTATGGGGGAGAAAATTGGAAGCAACCTAATTGTCCAATAAAAAAGAGTGGCTGAATAAGTTATGGTGTTCAAGCAATAGAAATCTATGCTGACATTCAAATAATGCTCATCAAGAAATTTTAATTTTATGAAGAAATTAAATTATCTTCTTATGAAAGATAAGCTAATGACTGTTAAGTTAATTAAACATACCATAGGCTAAATATAGAAAGAAAATAAATGAAAATGATAGCAAGGTAGAGGAGACTTATTTTCATATTCTTATATATAAAGCTTAATATTTTTCAATTTTTCTATGGATATATATTACCTTTTTCTGTCCTCAGAATATATATACTAAACTTTTTTTTTAGAGGTTTTTGCTATAGGGCGCATGTGCTTGCCAGAAAGACAGAGAGAGATGGAGAGATAGAAAGCGAGAAATCACCCCCCAGGGGGGATGGCCACGCCGCAATTCTTTCTCCTCCATTCCCTGTTGGGATTATGGGCACACACGCACACACCCCCGGCGTGAGTTTAAGTCTCTGGGTCCAGGACTAGAACTGTGGTTGACTACATGGGAGTCCAGCGACATAGCCATTATGCTAACTGCTGGCCCCAATATATACTAAACTTTTAAAATACTTTTTTGATAAGTTATCATGACAAATGTTGGAAAGGAGAAAAAAAGAGAACTTCTTAAGCACAAATGGGAAAAAAGGTAAAGTAGAGAGAATAAAGTGCAGGTTCCTGCCATTCAATTAGTTAACCCCATAGAACATTTTCTAAGTTAGCACTGAGAAAGTACAAAATCAAGGTTGCTTATTTGGGCCTTGGATACCTTGAACATTTAAAACTTAGGTGATTTAGGGACCAGCAGATAGTGAAATGGTTGTCACTGGACTCCCATGTAGTTGACCATGGTTTGAGTCTCAGACCTGGTGGCTTAAAACTCATGCCTGGCATGTATTGTGTGTGCCCCAAATCCAGAGAGGAGTACGGAAGAGAAGGGATTGCATTGTGGCCATCCCCCCAGAGGGTGATTTCTTGCTTTTTGTCTCTCTTTCTCTCTGCCAAGCACATGCACCCTTACAGCTAATTTCACTAATAAATAATTAAATAAATAAGTAGTAGGTTATTTAACATAAAGACCATGCATTTGTAACCCACATTGAAAAAAAAAATAAGTAAACAGAAGTTCAAGGAACACCGAGCTTCCGTTTCATACAGCAACCATCCCATGCACAGGTGCTGCAGCAGCCCTCTTAGATGAGCTGTGAGACTGCAGTTATCCATAATCCCCACCAGACCCTATTGCATTCCTGACAATGGGACCAAATGTCACTATTTTTTCATCCCTCTTCCTTTTTTGTATTGCTTATAGTAAATAAATATTTCTTTATCACTATGTCTAGTAAAACTAAGTGTGTGTGTGTGTGTGTGTGTGTGTATGTGTGTGTGTGTGTGTGTGTATATATATATATATATATATATATATATATATACACGTATATAAAACCTAAAAGCCTCAAGAGAAATAAAGAGTATGTTTAGCTATGAAAGTGCAGAATATTTCTATGTCTTGTCTTTATACAACCAGTTCTCTTCTCTAACATATATAACTTGCATGAATCACCTATGCACTTGTGTCTAAGTCTGGGAATATACTACTGGTAATAACATAAATATACTGCTTGCTATATTTTAATGATAAAGTTATAACTCCTAATTATACCCATAGGATTTTATTCTAGCCCATCGGTAATTATGAATTATATGGATGTACTATCTATAGACCAATGTACTGGAAGATTGAGGTGGTATTTTAATATTAAGATTCAGACCTTACTTTCAGGAGAATTACCAACACAGAGATGAAATAGGATTAATTGCACTAACCTGATGACAATATATTAATAAAATACATATGGTAAAAAAGGAAGAGTTTTTTTATAGGGTGGGGAAATCAGGGATGGGGAAGGTCAGACTTGAACCACGTGAAATTGAGCAAGACTTTCTTGTGGGACGAACAATATCAAAGACAAGAGACCGGAAAGGGATTTTTCTCAGGAACAGAGAGATCAGATTTCCAGTCAAGTCCTTTGAGGCAACTGTGGCTAAAACACTATTAAAAAATAATAATATGTTTACAAAAGCATCTTGGGGCCAGGTAAGCAGGTGGCATGGTGAAGGTGCTGAACTCCCATGTGGCCAATGTAGTTCATGTCCCAGACCCGATAGCTTGAAAATCACAATGAGTGTGTGCATGTGCCCCAAATCCCAGCAGAAATATGAAAGAGAAGAGATTGCAGTGTGACTATCCCCTCTGGGATGTGATGGCTCACTTTCCCTCTCACTGCATCAATCCAATGAGTGCACACACCCTATGGCAAAAACCTTAAAAAAATACAATCTTGGGCTACCTGTTCATGCAGTGGTTAAAGGCTGTGTATGGAAAGCTGGATCCCACATGGCCAGCAACGGATCAATTTGAATCCTGACCCTGATGGGTTGAAAAACATGCTGGGCGCATGTATGCAAGTGCCCCAAATCCTGAAAGGATGGAGAAATGGAGGAAAAAAGACTGCAGCATGACCACAACCTATTGAAGGGTGCTTTCCCTTTTCTCTTTTTCTTTCACTTCCTCTCTCTTTCTCTCTCTTTCTCTCTCTCCCTCTCCCTCTCAACCACATGGGCCCTCCAACAATACAAACAAAACAAAACACAAAGTTAGTATTTTTAATTCAGAAAAGGAGTTTGGAATTTGATGTTTTTTATTTTTATGTTTGCTATAAAGGCATATACACTCACCAGAGAGAGAGAGAGAATGT
This sequence comes from Tupaia tana, assembly GCA_026018925.1. Taxonomy (NCBI): domain Eukaryota; kingdom Metazoa; phylum Chordata; class Mammalia; order Scandentia; family Tupaiidae; genus Tupaia; species Tupaia tana. Next base: position 18,555,206 of record JAKSZU010000023.1, read on the forward strand.
ACCCCCCAGCGGGTATAGTTGCACTGTAACTGTGTCTCCTTCATTCTTCTCTTGGGATTTTGAGTACACACACACACACACACACACACACACACACCTGTTGTTTTTCAAGCTTCCATGTCCAGGACTTGGACCATGTAGTCAGCCATGTGGAATATAGCCACCTTAACTACCATGCCACTAACTGGCCAGATTTTGGTGTTTTAAAGGAACTACTATATGCTCTTGCACACAAGAAGGTGATGTTTCAAGAAGTTTAATTGGAAGAAAAGTGGTTTAAAAGAAGATATTAGAGATAAAGACGACAATAAAGTGCTTGTAACGATCCAGATTTACTCAGTTAACAGCTTCTTTTTATTTTTAATTTACACAATAATTTCATATACTTATGGGCTATAGCCTGATATTTTGATGCATGTATGCAATGTATAATGACCAAATCGGAGTAATTAGCATAGCCATTATATAGACACACAGTAATTATTAACTAAGTGACCGTATTATGCTACAGAATACTAGAATTTATTTATCTTAACTGTAATTTTATAATCATTATTTGATCTTTCCTTTTATCCCCTTCTTTCTACATTTCCTAGCCTCTGGAAATCAATAATCTATTCTTTACTCCTTTGAGAGAAATATTTTTTGACTCCCACATATGAACAAGAACTTGTAGCATTTGTCTTTCTATACCTGGCTTATTTTACTTAATTTACTAAGCTCATTACATTGCCACTATGACAGGATTTTATTTATTTATTTATTTTTTTGGAGAGGTTTTTGCTATAGGGCGCGTGCACGTGCCAGAAAGACAGAGAGAGACAGAGAGACAGAAAGTGAGAAATCACCCCCCAGGGTGCAGGGATGGCCATGCTGCAATCCCTTCTCCTCCATTCTCCTCTTGGAATCTTGGGCACACACACACATGTGCCCGGTGTGAGTTTAAGCCACCAGGTCCAGGACTTGAATCACAGTCAACTACATGGGAGTCCAGTGACATAGCCATTATGCTAACTGCTGGTCCCGGATTTTATCTTTTTAATGACTGAATAATTTTCCATGTATATATGTATATATGTATATACACATATACACACACACACACACACACACACATATATATATATATCACATTTTCTTTATCCATTCACCTGTTGATGGACATTCAGATTGATACTATACCCTAGCTACTGTGAACAGTGTTGTAATAAACATGACAGTGTGGGCCAACCCCAAAAAGCAGTGGTTAAGCCCTGTACATAGGAAGCCAAATTACATATGGCTGACCTCAGTTTTAATTCCAGTACTAGCAGCATGAAAAACATGCTGGGTGCCTATACAAAGGTGTCCCAAATCCTAATAAGATGGAGAAACGGAGGAAAAATTATTGAGACATGATCATAATCCATTGGGAGGCTCTCTCTCATCCATGCACCTTTTTACAATTAAAAAAAAGCACATAAAATGATAAATTAGACAGTTGGGTTGTCTCAAAACTAAAAATTCTGCTAATCCAAAACAGTTAAGAAAGAAAACAAGTCACAAATTGAGAACATTTGCAAAACAAATATTTTGCCTAGGATATATAAAGAATGTCTATACAGCCATCCTTCAATATCTGTGGGGGAATTGCCTTTAGGATCTACCCCTCCCCCTGACAGTTACCAAAATCAGAGGGTCGAGTCCCTTCTATAAAATAATATCACATGCACACGTTTCCTATTAACATCCTTGGGTATACTTTGAATCATTTTTTTTCTTAATTGAAATTTATTTATTTGCATTCATTCACGGTACATCATTACAGTATACAAAATGCGATTTTCCACCCAGAGCACACTGTATATTGTCTCAATCAAGCACATCAACAAACGTGTTATTGTCAGCAAATAATTTTCCATTTCTTGTTTTCTGTATGTTTTGCTTGTTTTTCCCCATCCTTGATTCCCTATCTCTTGCCCTCTGCCATCTCCCACTCTCCTCCCACACTGTCTCTGGTATCTGTTTGCTTTCTATACTGCTTTCCCCCCATATTTTATTGAATCACTAAAGACTTTAATTAATCTAAATATTTTCATAGCAAACACAGCTTATATATACATTTCCATGAACACAAGTCTAACTTTAGGCATCCTATAAAGTAGCACCTAGCTGGGGCTATATATCTTACTGCAGTCACTGAATAGATATTTATTTTCTGAAACCTTCTTTTTTTGTAACTTAATTTACTTTCTTTCCCTAAGCATCATCACAGCATAATTACTTATACTACTTAATACAATATAAAAGCTATTTAAATAGTTATTATACTATAGTTTTTAAGGAATCATGCCAAGAAAAAACTCAGTGTATGCTCAGTACATACACAACAACGTTCTTTTCTTTTTTTAACATTTTCAACTTGTACTTGGTTGAATTTTGTGGATGTGAAACCTATGGATATGGACAGTTGTCTGTAATTTTAAAAAAAAGACAAAAAGTCTCAACTTTGAAGAATTAGCAAAAATTTGAGCAGAAACTTCACAAAAGATATATAAATGAACTATAAACTCATAAAAAGGTGTTCGATAACTTAGTCATCAGGAAAATTAAAATTTAAAAACAAGACACCATTACACACACACACACACACACACACACCCAGGAAAGGCAAATATCAAAAATGCAAATGTTGCCGAGCATATGGGGCAACTAGAACATTTCTGATGAGAGCATAAAATGTTATAAATGAGTTGGAGAATTGTTTGAATATTTTATATAAAGTTGGACATACAACTACTCTGTGACTCAGTTATTCAAGTTTTAGATATTTATTTGCTCAAGAGAAGTGAAAATATATGTTAGCAAAAGATTTATACAAGACTACAGTGACTTATGAAAAGATATTCATAAGTCACCACTAATTATCAGAGAAATGAGAATCAAAACCACAATAAGGTATTATCTCAAACCCACCATGATGGCTACTACGAAAAAAAAAAAAAAAAAAAAAAAAAAAAAACAGAAGAAAAGTTGGCAAGAATGTGGAGAAAATGGAATCCTTATATGCTGTTTAAGGAACTATAAACTGGTATAATTGCTAAAGGAAACAATGTAAAACTTTCTCCAAAAAAACATAATTAACAAATAAAGATTTGCTTCCAACTACCTCTTGGATACACTGATTTCCTATGTCTTGGGTATACAATTGGTAGTGGGATTTCTTGATAATATAGTATCTCTAGTTTTAGTTTTTGTTATGGAACCTCTATAATGTAAACTTTTGTTTTTTTGATAATAGCCACTCTAATTAGGATGAAGTAATTGCTCATTGTGGTTTTAATTTGCATTTCTCTGATAATTAGTGATGTTGAGCTTGTTTTCCCCCAAAGACCCAAAACTATGAAACTATTAGGGAAAAAAGAAAAACAAAACTGGTGAAATGCATATAGACATTGATGGGGAAAAGGTTTGTTTTCAATAAGGTTTCCAAAGAAAGGAACAAAAGCAAAAACAGAAAAATGGAATTATGTCAAAACATAAATTTTCTGCCCAGCAAAGGAAACAATCAAAAGAGTATATAGACAACATTCATAATGGAAGAAAATATTCTCAAACTATTCATATGACAAGGAATTAATACCCAGACTTTATAACTAACCCTAACCCTAAATAACCCTAACCCTAATTCTAACCCTAACCAAACCCTAACCCTAACTCTAACAAACCCCTAACCCTAATCCTAACCCTAACCAAACCCTAACACTAACACAAATGCTAACCAAATCCTAACCAAACACTAACCATAACCCTAACTCTAAAACAAACACTAACCCTAACCCTAACCCTAATTCTAACCCTAACCAAACCCTAACCCTAACAAACCCCTAACCCTAATCCTAACCCTAACCAAACCATAACACTAACACAAATGCTAACCAAATCCTAACCAAACACTAACATAACTCTAACTCTAAAACAAACACTAAATCTAGCCCTAACCAAACCCTAAACCAAACTCTAACCCTAACCAAACCTTAAAACTAACACTAACTCTAAACCTAACCCAAAACCATAACTCTAACCCTAACTCTAAGAAACACTAACAATAACCCTAATTATAACCCTAATGAAACCCTAACCCTAACCCAAACTCTAACACTAACACTAACCATAACCCAAACTTAAACCTAACCCTAACCCTAAACCCTAACCCTAACAATAACCATAAACCCTAACCCTAACAAACCCTAACCTAACCCAACTCTAACCCTAACACTAGCCCTAATCAAACACTAACCCTAACTATAACTCTAACCCTAACCTAAACCTAACACTAGCAAAACCCTAAACCTAAACCCTAAACCTAATACTAGCAAAAACCCTAACCCTAAACCTTACCCTAACCCTAGTCCAAACCCTAACCCTAACCTAACACTAACACTAATGAAACCCTAACCCTAACCCTAAACCCTAATCCCTTACCCAAACCCTAACCCAAATGCTAACCCAAACCCTAAGCAAACCCTAACCCTAACCCTAACCAAACCCTAAACATAAACCTAACCCTAACACTAACCCTACGCCTAACCCTAACACCTAACCATAAGCCTAACCTTAACTCCTAACCTTAACTCAAAGTCTAACCCTAAACCTTACCCTAATCCTAAATCTAACCCTAACTATAACCCTAACCCTACCTAAACCTAACACTAACGAAACCCTAACCCTAACCCTAAACCCTCAACGTAACCCTAACCCTAACCCTAAACCAAAACCTAACCATAACCTAACCGTAACACTAACAAAACCCTAACCCTAGCCCTAAACCCTAATCCCTTACCCTAACTCAAATGCTAACCCAAAACCTAAACCTAAACTAACCGTAAACCTAACACCTAACCCAAACCATAACACTAACCCAAATGCTAACCTAAACCTAACCCTAAATCTAAACCTAACCTAAACCTAACCCTAATGATAACCCTAACCCCAACCCAAACCCTAATACTAACCCTATCCCTAAGCTATCCCTAACCCAAACCCAACACTAAACACTAAACATAACAAAACTATAACTCTAACCCTAACCCTAACTCAAACCCTAACCCTAACCTAACACTAACCCAAAAACTCTAACTTTAACAATTTCACTAAGCCTAACAAAACCACAACCCTGATCCCTTACCCTAATACTAACCCTAAACCTAACCTTAACACTAACTCTAACCCTAACCCCTAATCCCAAATCCTAACCCAAACGCTAACCCTAACCCTAACACAAACCCTAACCCTAATCATAACCAAAAAAAATCCTAAACCTAACCCAAACCCTAACACTAACCCTAACCTAATACTAACCCTAATGCAAACCCTAACCCTAACCCCTAACCCAAACCAAAACACTAAACCTAACCCTGACCCTAAAACCTAACCATAACCCTAACCATAAAACCATAACCCTAACCAAACCCTAGCCCTAAATCTAACCCTAACAATAACCCCAACCTTAAACCTGACCAAACCCTAATCATAACCAAACACTAACGCTAACCTAACCCTAAACTTAACCCAAACCCTAACCCTACCCCTGACCATATCCCTAAATCCTAACCCTAACCCTAACCCAAACCCTAACTCTAACCCTAACCCTAACCCTGAAACCACAACCATAACCATAACCATTAACCCTAACCCTAATCCCTAACCCTAACCTAACCCTCACTCTAATCCCTAACCCTAACCCTAAAACAAACCCTAACACTAACCTAAGACTAACTCAAACCCTAACCCTAATCCAAACTTAACCCTAACTCTCATGCCTTACCCTAACCCTGAACCTAATCCTAACCCAAACCCTAACCCTAAACCTAAACCTAACCCTAACCCTGAAAACTAAACCTAACACTCACCCCTAACCTTAGCCCGGACCCTAAATCTAACCACAAAACTCACCCTACCGGAACCTAACCGGAACCCTAACCCTAGCACCTAACCCTAAACCTGACCCCTAATCCTGACCATAAACCTAACACAAATCATAACCCAAACCCGAATCCTGACCCTAACACTCACCCCTAACCCTAACCCTCAATCTAACCCTAACCCTAGCCCTAACCTCTAGACCTAACCCTAATTGCTGGCCCTAACTGTAACTCTAAACAAAACTGTAGCCCTAACATGAACCCTAAGCCTAATCCTGACCATTGATCCTGATCCTAAACTGAAATCTAACGTTAACCGTAAACCTACCATAAATCTAACCCTAAGCCTAACGCTAACAATGAAACCAAACCCTAACTAACCCTAACCGTAATGCTAAACAAAACCATCAACCTCACCTGAAAATTAAACCTAACACTCACCCCTAACCTTAGCCCAGACCCTAAATCTAACCATAACACACACCCTACCATAACCCTGACCATAACCCTAACCCTAGGCCCTATCCCTAAACCTGACTCGTAACCCTGACCAAAACCCTAACCCAAACCATAACCTAAACTCCAACCCTGACCCTAACACTCACTCCTAACCCTAACCCTCAATCTAACCCTAACCCTAAGCCTATGGTAACTCTAACCCTAACCCTGACCCTATTGCCCAACCCTAAACCTGACCCCTAAACTGAACCGTGACCCTTCACCCCAACTTAAGCATAGCCCAGACCCTAACCCTAACCCTCACCCCTACTCCTCGCTCTAAACCTAAATTTAACCCTAACACTCGCCCTCCTGTAACCAGAACCTGAACCTTAACCCTAGCCCTAACCACTCAACCTAACCCTAGCTCCTGGGCCTAACAGTAACACGAACCAAAACTTTAGTTGAAACCTGAACCCTAAGACTAATCTTCAACCCTGACCCTGATCATAAACCTAACACTAACCGTAAGCCTACTGTAAACCTAACCTAAGCCTAACCCTAATGCTGAAACCGAACCCTAACACCTAACCCTATCCGTAATGCTAACCAAAATCGTCAACCTATTCTGAAAACTAACCTAACCCTCACCCCTAACACTAGCCCTGACCCTAAATCTAACCACAACACTCACCCTACCATCACCCTAACCGTAACCCTAACCCTAGCTTCTAACCCAAAATCTGACCCCTAACGTTGACCATAAACCAAACCCCAACCCCAACCCCTACCCTAACACTCAACCCTAACCCTAACCCTCCGTGTAACCATAACCCTTAGCCTACCGTAACCATAACCCTAACCCTGACCTTGACCCAATTGCCCAACCCTAACCCTGACCCTAAACCGAATCGTGACCCTTCACCCCAACTGAAGCCTAGTCCTACCCTAACCCTAACCTTAACCCTCACCACTACCCCTCGCCCTAATCCTAAATTTAACCCTAACACTCACCCTCCTGTAACCAGAACCCAAACCCTAACCCTATCCCTAACCACTAAACCTAACACTAACTCCAGGCCCTAACCGTATCATTAACTGAAACCATTGCCCAAACCTGAACCCTAGGCCTAATCCTCACCTCGGACCCTAATCCTAAATCTAAATATCACCCTAACCTTAAACCTAACCCTAACCCTAACGCCGAAACCAAACCCTAACACCTAAACTTATCCGCAATGCCAACAAAAACGGTCAACCTAACTGGTAAACTAACCCTAACTCTCACCCCCAACCCTAGCCCTGACCCTAAATCTAACCATAATTTTTACTCTACTGTAACCCTAGCTGTAACCCTAACCTTAGCCCCTAACCCTCAACCTGACCCCTAACCCTGACCGTAACCTTAACCTAAAAATTAACCCAAATCCAAACCCTGACTGTAACACTCACTCCTAACCTAAACCCTCAATCTAACCCTACCCCTAAACCTACCGTCACCCTAGCAATAACCCTGACACTATCGCCCAACCCTAACACTGACCCCTAAATCTAAACATAACCCTTCACCCCAAGTGAAGCCTTGCCCAGACCCTAACCCTAACCATCACTCCTACCCCTTGCCCTAAACCTAAATTTAACCCTAACAGTCACCCTACTGCAACTTGAACCTGAACCCTAACCCTAGCTCTAACCACTCAACCTAACACTAACTCCCGGCTCTAACCATAACATTGACAGAAACCGTCGCCCAAACCCGAACCTTAAGCCTAATCCTCACCCCTGACCCTAATCCTAAATCTAAATCTCACCCTAACCGTAACCCTACCGTAAGCCTTACCCTATCCCTAACCCTAACGCATAAACTGAACACTAACACCTAACCCTAACTGTAACTCTAACCAAAACCATCAACCTAACCCGAAAACTAACCCTAACCCTCACCTCTAACTCTAGCCTTGTCCCTAAATCTAACCATAACACACTACCGTAACCCTCAACCTAGCCCAACCCCTCAACTTAAGCCCCATCCCTGAACATAACCCTAACTCAAACCATAACCCAAACCCCAACACTGACCCTAAAATTCACCCCTATCCCAATCCCTCAATCTAACCCTAAACCTCAGCCTACTGTCACCCTAACCCTGACCCTCTCACCCAACCCTAACTTTGACCCCTAAACCTAACCATAACCCTTAACCCCAACTGAAGCCTAGCCCGGAACCTAACCCTATCCCTAACCATCCTCCCTAACCCTCACCCTAAACCTAAATTTAACCCTAACACTCATCCTCCTCTAACGAGAACCCAAACCCTAAGCCTAGCCCCAACCACTCAACCTAACCCTAACTCCTAGCTCTAATCGTAACACTAAACGAAACCATAGCCCAAACCCAAACCCTAAGCCTAATCCTCACCCCTGATCCTAATCCTAAACCGAAACCTAACCCTAACCCTAACGTCAAAACCGAACTCTAAAAGCTATCCCTAACCATACCGCTAACCAAAACTGTTAACCTAACCCAAAAACTAACCCTAACATTCACCCCTAATCCTAGCCCTGACCCTAAATCTAACCATGATACTCACCCTACCGTAACCCTAACCGTAACTCTACTCTAGACCCTAACTCTCAACCTTACCCCTAACCCTGACCATAACCCTAACCCAAACCATATCCCAAATTACAACCTTGACCCTAAACCTACTGTCACCCTAGCAATAACCCTAACACTCACCCCTAACCCTAACCCTCAATCTAACCCTAACCCTAAGCCTACAGTAACGCTAACCATAACCCTGACCCTATTGCCCAACCATAACCCTGACCGCTAAATCTAACCATGACACTTCACCACAACTGAAGCCAAGTCGGAACCTTAACCCTAACCCTAACCCTCACCCCTACCCCTTGTTCTAAACCTAAATTTAACCCTAACACTCACCCTCCTGTAACCAGAACTCAAACCCTATCCCTAGCCCTAACCACTCAACCTAACCCTAACTCCTGGCCCTAACCATAACACTAACCGAAATCATAGCACAAACCCAAACCCTAAGCATAAACCTCACCTCTGACCCTAATCCTAAACCTAAATCTCACTATAACCGTAACCATACTGTAAGCCTAACCCTGACCTGAACTCTAACGCCGAAACCGAACCCTAACACTAAACCTAAACATAACGCTAAACAAAATCATCAACCTAACCCAAAAACTAACCCTTATCCTAGCCCTGACCCTAAATCTAACCAAAACACTCGTCCTACCATAACCCTAACCATAACTCTAACCCTAGCCACTAACCTTCAACCTAACCCCTAACCCAGACAGTAACCCTTACCCAAACCATAACCAAAGCCCCAACCCTGACCCTACCACTCACCCCTAACCACTAATCCTAACCCTAACTCCTGGCCCTAACCATAACACTAACCGAAACCGTAGCCAGAACCCAAAGCCTTAACCTAATCCTAACCCCTGACCCTAATCCTAAACCTAATTCTAAACATTACTGTATCCCTACCATAAGCCTAACCCGCACCCTATCCCTAACACTGAAACCAAATCTTAATACCTAACCGTAACTGTAATGCTTATGAAAACCGTCAACCTAACCCAAAAACTAACACTAACCCTCACCCCTAATCCTAGCCCTGACCTTTAATCTAACCATAGCACTCACCCTATCGTAACTCTAACTGTAAATCTAAGCCTAGCCCCTAACCCTCAACCTAACCCCTAACCCTGAATGTAACTCTAATCCAAACCATAACCGAAACCCAAACCCTGACCGTAACACTCATCCCTAACCCTATCACTCAATCTAACCCTAACCCTAAGCCTACTGTCACCCTAACCCTAACCCTTACCCTATCACCTAACCCTAACCCACCCATAAACCTAACCGTAACCCTTAACCCAAACTTAAGCCTAAACCGGACCTGGACCCTAACCTTAACCCTAACCCTCACCCCTCACCCTAGCCCTAAACTGAAATGTAATCCTAACAGTAACCCTACTGTAGCCATAAACCTAACCCTAACCCTAACCCTAACCGTAACCGTAACCACTAAACCTATCCCTAACTCCTAAACCTAACTGTAACACTAACCAAAACCGTAACCCAAACCCGAACTCTAAACCTAACCCTCACTCCTAACCCTAATCCTAAACCAAAATCTTACCCTAACCATAACCCTAGTGTAACCCTAGCCTAACCCTAACCCTAACCCTAATGCCTTAACGTAATACTAATACCAAACCTGGATCGTAATGCTAACCAAAACCATGTACATAACACAAAACTGACCCTAACCCTCACCCCTAAGTCTCACTGTAACTTTAAATCTAACCATAACACTCACACTACCTTAACCTGAACTGTAACCATAACCCTAACCCTAACCCTTAACCCAAAACCTAACCCTTAACCCTAACCAAAACCCTACCCAAACCAAAACCCAAACTCCAACCCTAAACCTAACACTCACCCCTAATCCTAAACCTCCATCTAACCCTAACCCTACCGAAACCCTAAACCTGACCCTAACCCTATCACATAACCCTAACCAAACCTTAAACCAAACAGTAACCCTTCACCCAAACTTAAGCCTAACTGGGACCCTGACGCTAACCCTAACCCTTACCCTTGCCCCTCACCCTAGCCCTAAACCTAAATGTAACACTAACTGAAAACCTACTGTAACCATAAGCCTAACCCTAATGTTAACCCTAACCACGAAACCTAACCCTAACTCCTAACCCTAACTATAACCCTAACTGGGTTTGGTGTTAGGGTTAAGTTTAGCCATTAGGGTTAGGGTTAACGTTAGGGTTAGGGTTAGGGTCAGGGTTATGGTAGGGTTATGGGTAGGAGTAGATTTAGGTTTAGGAGTAGGGTTGGGGTGAGGATTAGGCTTAGGGTTCGGGTTTGGGTTACGGGTTCATTTAGTGTTATGGTTAGGTGTGGAGGGCACTGCATACGGAAGCCATCTTGAGCTATCTGCCATCTTGAGCTATCCACCATCTTGGAAACCATTAGGCTTCACTAATGTGGAGCATAAGGATGGAGTACAGAGGATCCTACCTGAGTTAATGTGGTCTAGAGGGAATACTGTAGAAGTGACATTGTTCTGAGGATTCAATGATATTAATGAAGCTGATACATGAAAACATCTAAGAAGAGAATTACAGGCTAAAGAGATATATTCAAAGGCCCCAAAGGAAATAAGCATGGTATGTTTAAATGACCAAAGAAGAAAATGACCAACATCGTGCAAATGCAGTAAGAAAGAAGGAAAGTGGTAGGAGATGTGGTCGGGGAGATATGCAGGAACTAGATCATGTAGGGACTTGTAGGCCATGGGAATGACTTGGATTTTCTTCTAATTCACCTGTGAAGGGTTTTAGACAAGAGAGTTATATACTGTAATTCATTCTTTTGGAAGGGTTACTTTGGCTACATAAAGAACAGATCATAAGAGAATGAAAGTCAGCACATATGGATCTTAAGAGGAGACTCATAAGATGGTTGTTTCAATGGTCTAGAAGAGTAGTAAAAGTGGCTTGATCAGTATTTATCATTGCAGGAAGTTTTGTCAGATTTTGATATATTTTTCAGGAAGTACAAATAGGACCTAGCAATGGTTTGGAATATAAGCAGAAAAATAAAATTTTAAAAGTTTGGCTCGTTAAGATTCTAAGCAATTGGGTTTTACCATTCTTGAAATGGTGAAAACTAGGGGAAATTGTGAGGGTGCAGATGTAGAAATTATTTCTATTCAAAATATATCAATATTATTATGTCTATCAGATGTTCAAAAACAGGAATGTGTGCAAGGAGGCACCTGAATTACAAGCCTAGAGCCCAGCAGAGAGGTCAAGACTAGAGATGTCCACTTAAAAGAAATCAGGTAATAATCAAATCATGAGTCTGGGGAAGATCATCCTGAGAAAGTATGTGCACATGGAGAACCAAAGAAAGTAATAATAGCACTTTGAGATCATTCAAAATATTGAGTTTGAGAGAATAGTATATTTTATTAGTATCTTCTAACAATAATCAGCAAAGTAAATCTCTGGACATTGTAGCATCACAATGATTACCACAATCAAACTATGTAGCATCATAGCCAATATTGAAAACACCTAAGCATCCATCAATGGATAAATGAATAAAATGTGATATAAGTAAATGATAAAATATTGTTCAGTCATAAAAAATTAGGAAATTATCCCATTTTGTGATGATATAGATGAATCTGGAAGATGTTAAGTGAAATAAGCCAGACACAGAAAGACAATTACTGAGCCCAATTATAGTGGCACAGGCAGTAGCTTGCTCTTCAGCAGTGCTGGAAAACATGCGGCCCACCATGGATTTGGATCTCAGTTGACCTGATAATCAAGAAACTGGATCTTGGGGCCAGCAGGTGGTGTAATGGTTACTTTGCTGGGCTCCCACATAGTCGAACATGGTTCAAGTCCCAGGCCTGGTGGCTTAAAACTCATGCTGGGCACATGTGTATGTGTGCCAAAAATCACAAAAGGAGAATGGAGGAGAAGGGATTGTGGGGTGTCCATCTCCCAGGGGTGATTTCTTGCTTTCTGTCTTTTCATCTCTCCAGTGAGTGTACTGGCCCTATAGCAAAAATCTCAAAAAGAAAAAAAATTGGATCTTTATCGCTATTTTACCATTTTCTTAATCTAGTCACTAGATCCCCTTTGATGGCTCACTGCCTCATTCATTTATTCAGAAAACACTGATTACCTTGTAATATAGTTTTCTAGGTACTAGGGATATATAATAGTAATGGACAAGAAATACCATGTCCTTAACCTCATGGAACTTACATTCTAATGTGAAGATGGACAGTAAATAAGTATACAGTTTCACCTGATGTAAGGCACTATGAATAAAATAAAATTAGACAAGATATTATCAAGTAAACGAGGAACAGAGGGTTCAGTCATGTTCTCTGCAAAATGAGGCTAGACTCTGTTATTTATTTTCACAGTTTCTAAATAATTCTGTGTAACAGAAAAAAACAACCTACTGGGCTTTTCCAAGTAGAAGTTGTTCTCATTTCACGGACTTAGGAGGCTTAGAGAAAGATGGGTGAAGGAGTTTTATGATACCATCAGTGTTCTGGGTGCCTTCATGTGTACTCATTGTCCTTAGGAGGTGCTTCTTATGCTCCTAGTGATGATTCAAGTTGGCTGTCTCACATTCACCTACAGACTCAGAGATTTTGAATGTTTTACCGTTTATGAGGGCCAATCTTTGTTAAAGACCTTAAGATTAAACAATGGATTAATGTGAATCTTAGTTCATGCTTCTAATGCTCATCAAACAGCAGTGATTTCTCAAACCTTTGAACAATTGGAAAACATATTATAAAACTGGTGAAAATATTAATGATATAATGAATTCAAAGATGGATAAATCTTTCTGATTTGTAACTCCTAAGAACCATGAAGAGCACAATTTATTCTTCAACTGTTTGCACACATTCTAATTTCACATGCAGTTGAAGAATATAAAACTCATTTATAAGGGATTATATGTCTTATAAGTTAGATATAAATCTTATTTAAGCTGAATTATATTTTAATTATGTTTATACATAAATTTAAATTAAAAAAAGAACATTTTAAAAATATATTTGTACAAAATATGTTTTTAGTTTGTCAATTTATGAACATTAATTTTTCTCATCTAAGGTTTAAAAAGTATATACCATGGTCTCTTATCAAACTTATTTACTTATTTATGGCATGGACAAGAGAGATACAAAAAGAGAGAAAGGGGGAGACAGAGAACCTTGATGCTGCAATCTACCTCTCGCCTTCAGTAATTACAGATTATAGGCAAATGTGCACCCTGAGCATTCAGGAAGGTCTCCAGACATGAACCAGCAATCTTCCCACATGGGATTGCCTCATACAGTGGTGCTTTTGACCACTGTGCCACCATATAGTCTGATACCTGAATCATTTACAACCTGTCTCTCAAAAGACAATAACCATTACTTACTGACCAGAAATTTTGTTTCTAAGGAATAATCCTAATAACAGAAAAAGCTTTATTTGTGAAAATTATTAGATAATTATACTAAATATTTACTTTTTATGCAGTACAATGATCAATATAATAGGTATAGAGCAAAATGTGAGGGGGAAGAGTTAACTGAAATAAGTTATTTATTGTTGAATCTAATGAATTAATTTATACTAGCTTCTTTACTTTTGTAAATGTTAAACATTTTCTACAATGAAGGTTTTATAAAATAATAAAAAATTATAATCAAGTGAATAAAGGAATGTTTTTAGTGACAAATATAAAAAAAATTCAAAGTGGGACCAGCAGATGGTGTAATGGCTATGTCACTGGACTCCCATGTAGTCTACTGCGGTTAGCTACCCGGTGGCTTAAACTCACGCCAAGTGCATGTGTGTTCATGCCCAAGATCCCAAGAGGAAAATGGAGGAGAAAGAATTGTGGTGTGGCCAGCCCCTCTGGGGGATGATTTCTCGCTTTCTGTCTCTCTGTCTCTGTCTTTCTGGCAAGCACACGCACCCTATAGCAAAACCTCTCCAAAAATAAAAATAATTTTCTTCGTTTGTTTTTATAATTATTTATTTAATTTTATTTATTATTTTTATTACTTTTTAAATTTTGCTATAGGGCCTATGTGCTCACCAGAGACAGACGTGGGGTGGGGAATGAGGAAGCAAGCCACCAGGTCTGGGACTCAAATGGAGTTCGGTTATGTGGGAGTCCAGCACCTTACACAACAACTGCTGACCCAGACAGTATCAGTCTAAAAAAAAATTAAAAAAATAAGCATTCTAACAAGTAGTATCTCAAATTTTTATTTATAACTTCCTAAATGAGAAATAATTTAGTACATATAGCAGTATAACAAAATGCAAAGTTAACATACAATACAAAAGTCAATTGCTTTCCTATATACTAGCAAAGAATAGTTTTAACTTTATTTTATGATACAGTACCACTTACATTGGGATTTTGACTGGAATTATGTTTACTCTGTAGATCAAATTGGAAAGAATTGTGAGCTTAACAATGTTGAGCTTTCCAGCTAGGAACTTGGATAATCTATCCATTTACTTAGCTCTTCTTTAATTTCTTTCACCAATGTTTTGTCATTTTCCACTTATAAAATTTCTACATATTTTGTTAGATTTATATCTAAGTATATAAGTTTTATGGTGATAATGAAGGTTTTGGGTTTTGGTTTTTTTGGTCAGTTCTGTGAGGTTTTCTTCAGAAACAATCTTGCTATTTTTAAACAAAGATGATTTTCTTTCTTTCTTCCTCATCTATGTATACTGTATTTCCATTCTCAAAATATGCCTTAGCAAGGACTTCCAGTAGCTACTGAATAGGAGTAGTAAGAGATGATATCCCTGCCTTGTTTCCAAACTTTGGATATAAGCAACCTTCTTATCACTAAGCCATATGTTTTTTGTAGATGTTCTTTAGGGAACCAGCAGTTAGTGTAATGGCTATGTCGCTGGACTCCCACGTAGTCGACCACGGTTCGTGTCCCGGACCCGGTGGCTTAAAACTCACGCTGGGCGCGTGTGCGTGCGTGCCCAAGATCCCGAGAGGAGAATGGAGGAGAGGGATTGTGGCGTGACCATCCCCCCTGGGGGGTGATTTCTCGCTTTTTGTCTCTCTGTCTCTCTCTGTCTGTCTGGCGAGCGCACACGCCCTATAGCGAAAATCTCTCTCTCAAAAAAAAAAAAATGTAATGTAGATGTTCTTTATTAAGTTGGGGAAGTTTCTCTCTAATCTTGGTTTTCTCATAATTTTCATGATGAGAATGTGGGATAGGAAATACTTTCTCTGCATCTGTAATATGATCATATGATTTTTCTCCTTTAGCCTGTTGTTTGGTTGTTTGGTGTATTAGGGCTTTTTAGATAAACAGAATAAATTGGATGTGTATAAATATATGAGAAAGGATTTACTGAGGCAATCAGCTCACTTGATTATGGCAGCTGAGAAGTCCCAAAACAGATCATCTGCATGCTGGAGACCCTGGGAGTCTGGTAATATGGTTCAGTCAAGTCCCAAAGCCTCAAAGGCAGAAAAGCCAGAGACATAACTCACAGTCCAAGGATGAAAGCCTGAGGACCCAGAGTAAAAGGTTATAGTTAGGGTTAGGTTTGCTTTGTTTTGTTTTTCTGGCTTCTTTCAATAATTTTTTTGTCTTTTCTTTTTCAAATTTGAATATGATATTTCTTTTCTTTTTTTTTTTTTTTTTTGAGAGACAGACTCTCTATATAGGGCATGAATGCTAACTAGAGAGACAGAAAGTGGAAAAAAAGTCACCTCTCCCAGAGGGTATGGCCTGCTAAAACCCCTTCTCCTCCATTCTCCTCTTGGGATTTGGGGCACAGATGTACATGCACCGAGTGAGTTCTAAGCTTCCGGGTCCAGGACTTGAACCTCAGTTGACTACATGGGAATCCAACGATATAACCATTAGGCCACCTGCTAGTCCCTCCATATGATATATCTACGTGTAGATTTCTTGGCATTTATTCTGCTTTATGTTCTCTGAACTTCCTGGTCTGTGGTTTAGTGTCTGTCATTAATTTTGAAATCTTAACTATTATTAGTTCAATGACTTCTGATCATTTTCTCTTTCTAGTCCTTCTGATATTCTGTTTATGTGTAATTCATACCTTTTCAAATTGTTCCACAGTTCTTGGATATTCTATTGTTTTCTTTTCCTTTTCATTTTGTGTTTTGCTAGAAAAGTTTCTACCTACCTATTCTCAAGATCAGGTTCTTTTCTTGACCCTACCCAGCCTACAGATAAGTCTATTGAAGACATTCTTCATCTTTTTAGAGTGTTTTTTATTTCTAGTATTTCTATTCTATTCTTTTTTTAGAGATGTGTCTCCCTGATTGCATTATTAGTCTCTTATTATATATTGTCTGTTTATTCTACCAGAACTAGTAATATATTAATATTATTTAAGTAATCATACCTCTATTTGATAATTCCCAAATCTGTATCAGATTTGAGTGTGGCTTTGATACTTTTCTTCTCTTCAGTATAAAGTTTTGTTTTGGACCATAAATGTAATACACCATATTAATAGGAAGAAAGACAAAAACCATATGGTCATATCGATTGAAGCAGAAAAAGCATTTGATAAGATACAACATCCCTTCATGATCAATACTCTTAGAAAAATTGGCATAGAAGGGCCATTTCTCAATACAATAAAAGCCATCTATGAAAAACCCATAGCGAACATCATCCTGAATGGAGAAAAGCTGAAAGCTTTCCCACTAAACACAGGAACAAGACAAGGATGCCCACTTTCTCCTCTCCTTTTCAATATAATACTGGAAGTCCTCACCAACGCAATCAGAAAAGAGGAAAAAATAAAGGGCATTCGAATAGGAAAAGAAGAGGTGAAACTCTCTCTATTTGCAGATGACATGATTGTATACATAGAAGACCCAATGGTCTCCATGGAAAAACTACTGGAAGTAATACATGAATTCAGTAAAGTTGCAGGATATAAAATCAATATACAGAAATCGATAGCATTTCTATATACGAATAACAGGCAGACTGAGATAGAACTGAAAAAACTTATTCCGTTTACCATAGCCACTAAAAGTATAAGATATTTAGGAATAAATCTAACCAAAGAAGTTAAAGACCTCCACAAGGAAAACTATGAGAAGGTAAAAAAAAGAAATTGAAAATGACACAAAAAAATGGAAGGACATCCCATGTTCATGGATTGGAAGAGTTAATATAATCAAAATGGCAATTCTACCCAAATTAATCTACCTATTTAATGCAATGCCAATCAAAGTACCAGACACATTCTTCACAGATCTAGAAAAGACAATCTTAAAATTTGTCTGGAATCATAAAAGACCCCGTATTGCCAAAGCACTTCTACACAAGAAGAATGGAGTGGGTGGCATCTCAATCCCTGATCCAAAAATATATTACAAAGCTGTGGTAATAAAGACAGCATGGTATTGGCACAGAAACAGACATGTGGACCAATGGAACAGAATAGAGTCCCCAGAAATAAGTGCCCAAACATACAGTCAACTGATCTTTGACAAGGGGTACCAGTCAATCCAGTGGGAAAATGAAAGCCTCTTCAGCAAGTGGTGCTGGAGAAACTGGACTTCCACTTGCAGAAAGATGAATCTGAACCCCTACCTCTCTCCTTTGACAAGAATCAAGTCAAGGTGGATCAAGGATCTAAATCTAAGACCTCAAACTATAAAGCTGCTCCTGGAGAATGCTGGGGAAACTCTGGGAGACATTGGTGTAGGGAAAGACTTCCTAAAGAAGACCCTCAAAGCAGAGTCCATCGTCCACAAAATAGACAAGTGGGATTACATCAGACTAAGAAGTTTCTGCATGGCCAAAGACACAGTAGTTAGTGTGAATCGACAGCCCTCAGAATGGGAAAATATTTTTGTAAATGTTGCATCAGATAAGGGACTGATAACCAGAATACACAAGGAACTAAAAAAGGTGTTTGGAAAAAAGATGATCAACCCTATTAAAAGATGGGAGAAGGAGATGAAGAAAACACTCTCTAAAGATGACATACGAAAGGCCAAAAGGCATATGAAAAAATGTTCAACCTCCCTCATCGTAAGGGAAATGCAGATAAAAACAACAATGAGGTACCACCTAACCCCAGTCAGATTGTCTAATATTAACAAAACAAAAAATGATAAGTGTTGGCGGGGGTGTGGTGAAAGGGGAACTCTTTTACACTGCTGATGGGAATGTAGATTGGTCCAACCACTGTGGAGAATAATTTGGAGATTCCTCAAAAATCTACAGATAGATCTACCATATGATCCAGAGATCCCACTCCTCGGTATCTACCCAAAGGACAGAAGAATTCTTCATTGGAAAAGTGCTTGCACATCGATGTTTATTGCGGCACTATTCACAATTGCTAAGTCATGGAACCAACCCAGATGCCCCCGTATGGAGGAATGGATTGAAAAACTGTGGCACATATACTCTATGGAATACTACTCAGCCATAAAAACCAACAGAGCCCTGGCTTTTGACAGAAAGCGGAAGAATATGGAAGATGTTCTGCTGAGTGAGGCAAGCCAGGCTATGAAGGAGAGACAGTGTATGTCCCCACTTAACATATACCGTTTGTCTGCATTCTATGTCTGAAACTGATTGACTAACAGTTGAACAAACACAAGAGATGGGTGTGAATGTCAGATGAGGTGTATGTGGAGGAGTGGGGCCCAACGAAAGACATTTGGAGAAGGGATACAGAGGTAGAGCATTGATGGGATGGGAAGGTGTGGTGTTATCTGTTGAATATATTTCGATCAACGGGTCTGGGGAGAAATGTTCACATATCGAAATGGTCTCATTGTAAGCCAAACAATATGATTGAAAGTATATACAAAAATAAATAAATAAATAAATAAATAATAAAAATAAAAAATAAAAAGTTTTGTTTTGGTTTTGTTTTGCTTTTATCTTTTAGTATGCTTTTTAAATTTTTAATTTTTTTTGGAATGTCAGACATAATACAATGGGTAATAGGACTGATATAAATGTTCCTTTATTATAAATGGTATAGATGAAATTGTGTTGCTCTCCTCCCAAAAAAACTTTGTATGTCTCCAACATGATTGTATTTGAAGATACGACTTTTAGAAGGTAATTAAGATTAAATGAGATTGTGAGGATGGGGTCCTAGGACAGTAGGTGGTCTTATAACAAAAAGAAGATTCTTTTTCTTTTCCTCTTTCTCTTTTCATGTGTACAAACGACAGACTGTGAGACATGTGAAGGCTGCCATAAGTTCTGCCATCTGCAAGTGGGAAGACAGAGCCCTCATTAGCCAATTGATCATGCTGGCACCTGGCTCTTAGACTTCCCAACCTCTAGAATTATGAAGAAATACATTTCTGTTTTTAAGCCATCCAATTTATGACATTTCATTATGGCAGCCCACAGACTAAAATAATAATGTTTCATAATAATGTGGCTAAGAAACTATCAGTGTTTAATATTGCTATGGTTGTCAGAGTTTTCTTTGTCTTCTAGTGTCTTTGTTTTTGTCTCTTATTTACTTTGTTTCCATAATACCTCATCCTAAAAGTGTGTCTGTGTCTTGCAGGTCTCAGCTGCAATCCAGCTATTATACTCTAGTCCTGTTGATGCAATAATAAGGTTTCCTCTGAAAGTGTTCTGTGGTCTGACCATCGAATCTCAGCCTATCAGTGGGCTGTGACCATCACACATATTTCTTAGCTCTGGTTTCTTATTTATTTCATAATAAAATTAAATAAATACATCATTTTTTTAAAAGAAAAGAGTTATTGTGTAGGGCCAACTCCATAACTTGTGGTTAAGGGAGATGGATCTCACCTGGTTGAATTCATCGTTCAAGTCCTGGACCCTACAGCCTGAAGAAACAAACCTGGTGCATGCACGTGCATGCCCAAAATCCCGAAAGGAGGGAGAAATGGAGGAGGGATTGAGGTATGACTAGTTCCCATGGAGGTGTTTTCTCCTCTTCCTCTCTCTCTGTCTCTCTCCGGTGAGCACATATGCCCTCTAGCACAAAAATAAACAAATAATATTTTAAATATTTTTAAAAATTAAAAAGAGTTATGTGGAGTAAATGCATTTATTTTTATAAAGTACCAAGCACAGGGTCTGACAGAAAGTAGTGACTACACGAATTGTTCTGGTGATAGTCATCCTATCACTAGGTGCAATAGAAGTGAAGGCAAATAGGGTCAGAACTGGGAAAGGAGTCTTTCTCTAGATGGTCAGGAACTAAAACTCCAAAGGCATAAATCCAAGTCAAAACCACCCAGAGGATGCCAAGATTCCAGGTAAGGAAATCCTGCTTTGTCGAAATGCTCAAAGGACAGAACTGAATCCAAAATAGGAGTCTGGTCAGGATCAGGGACTGGCTAAAAAAGAGTGAAAGCAAGTCAGGAGTGAAGTAAAAGGGATCCTGGGAAAATCATGAGATGGGAAGTCAGCCAGGACGGATTACAACTCTGACAGCTAAAGACCCAGGCATGCCCCTTCTTCTCCTTGTACCCCAATTTCTCACTTGAAAAATGACAAGATTATATATTTATTTCCAACTCTAAGCACCTTGTGATTCTTTTTTATTAGTCTCATATAGCCTGTGGACTGCCTGACTTAGCCACTCAAAGAACCAAATTAATTTCCCCTGAACCTTGGTATTAAGGCAACTTGGCAAAATTGGAAAGGACAGAAAATGAAAGAAACATACCCTCTAATTTTACCTAGAAATTTATGCTCATAATTTCAAGGAAAGATAAATACAAGTACTCTAAAATGTTCTATGTATTTATTCCAGATATTGGAATGCTTTGAGAAAGTCTGAGGCTTTCAAAGTCAAAATAAAACCCATTAAAAATAAAAACAAAAAAGTCCCTACTGTTCATGTTTATATACTTCTTAAAAACGGAGGCAGGGAATTTTTCCTCTGAGATTTCTGCAACAGCCAAAAAATTATGTAACTTCTTTGACAAATAATAGTTCAGTATAATATGACTAAAAAATAAAAAAGAACAAAAAAAGCTTGCATAAAAATGTAATCTTGGGAAACACATACTGCTTGCCTTAAAGAGCAATAATGGAACCACCACTTATCATTTTTGTCATTCATACATCTAATTGCTTTACCAACCGTTCTATGAAAGAACATGTGCTAGACTGGCATTCAACTCTCTCCTTTTGATTAAGAAAATTAAAATAACTCTTGAACCAATGCAAAAGAATAATTATCTTTAAGAGTCACCTCTTGCTTGTAACTCCACCCATGAAGCTGAGAATTGTGCTCTACTGTCAGGCCTTGCAGGGATATGACTGATATCAAGCGGAAGTACTTCAAGGCAAACAGCAACAATATTTTAAGTCATGAAGAAAATAAACAATTCCCCATTTCTGAGACTCCCAGTACTACAACTTGCTACCCAAGCTTCCACCAACTGCAATGCCCTAGCCTGATATTAAAATCATGGTAAGGGGCCAGCAGGTGGCATAGTAGTTAAGGCTCTGGACTCCCATGTGGCTGACTGCCATTCAAGTCCCAGATCCAGCTGCTTGAAACTCACACCAGGTGTGTGCGCGTGCATGCCCAAGACCCAGGAGAATGGAGGAGAGGGTACTGCGGCTTGGCTGCCCCCTCTGGGGGGTGATTTCTTTCTTTTTATTTCTCTTTCTATCTCTCTGGCAAGTGTATGTGTCCTATAGCAAAAATATTTTTTAAAAATAAAAGTAAAAATAATTTTTTAAATCTTGTGGTAAGACAATAAATTTGTGTCTCTTTAAATAAAATGATGAATTGCTGGTTTACCATTAAATCTTTTCCTACAAGGTTAATTTTCTCAGGTGCTGTAGCTATATATTTTTTCCAGATTATCTGAGTCTTGAAAAAAAAAATAAAGGAAAGCCAAAAATCAGTTATTAATCAAAATAATTATATAATCCTCTTTGGTGAATTGCATTTTTCCAAAACTTACCCAAGTGTTTAATACTTAATAACCTCTATAGAGACAATTCCAATCCATAAATCAGGGCCTCTGAGATCATATACTCCAATGAAACTGTTTCCTAGATCTATAGATTGGACAAAGCTTCATGAGGAGTGTGGACACCCATCACCAAATCCATGTTTAATAAATGTAAATTGTATCTGATTTAGCCATGTTATCCTAACAAATGGCAGTTAAGAAAAAGTTTTTCAAAAGTATTGAAATGTCTTTTCTTATGGACCATATAAGTCATCAAGCCTTTTTAATGTGAATAATTTTAATTCCCAGTCATGGCTCTGACACGTTGTGAAATTCATTGCAAACAGACAAACCTCAATAGAAATAATGACTTGGTCTCATGTAGTATCATGAATAATAAGTTATAATACAGTTATCTTAGGTATATACAATTATTATTAGAAACAAAAGTAGTTTGGAAAAAAACTAATTTTCAGACTTATAAATCCCGAAGATAATACCATATTTTGATCTAGAACTGTATAATAAAAAATCAAACAATCATAAGATAATGAAAGATTCTGAGATAGTTTATAAATAAAAAATAAATTCAATTACGTTAAATATTTTAATATCTTTATAGTATAACAATAGGTGACATTTACGGAACATAAAATGTCAGATGTTATATTCTCTACCTTAAAATGCATTATCTTAATTAATTGTCATACAATTCTCAGAGCTAAATACTATTTATATCCATTTTACAGAGGTTAATTTCCCATAATCATACACCGACTTGCTATGACTTTTGTTTCTGACCTTTGTTTTTCTGACACACTGACTTGGCTGACTTTTCTACAAGACTCAAAAAGAGACAGTAGAAAGATAACTAACACATGAAAGTGATCTTGAGAGTTGGAAGCATATAGTCGTTCTCAACAATACTTGTATTTTAACAAGATCCTTTATGGTTTTATACAACTAACAGAAATATTCTACTTTTTTGGAGGTACCACTGAGAGACTTTTTTTAGAACAAGAGCCCCCTAAATACTCCCAAATGAATAAAGGTATTACTCAGAACTCTGACTGCAAGTGACAAAATCCAACTTGCAAATCTCACAATTTGTATGACAAGGAAGAACTGGCTAAAGGACTTTCTAATGAGGTGCTTAAAAGTTCTTACTGCTAGTTAAAGTCATATGCCTGACACTGGACAGTCAAATCGTGTCCAGGGAAGATCATCAAGCAGAAGCTGACAGTCTCTATTCATTCTCTGAAAGCTGCTCTTTATAGTATATCTCACTCATGTTAATCTGGTTTAAGGTGGCTGGAAGTGAAGTATTGTTAAACAGAATTTCTTTAAAATGTGTAGGAATTTGATTCTGAATGTACTCAAATAAGAAGCTATGATCTGAATGCAAGATAAATCATTTAACTTTTAAGATATTTTAAATCACCACTTTGATAATATGGGATGGCATACCATCCACAGACTTGGACACAATATTTAGCTGTAATATTCCCTAACTGTAGAAATTTAGGTATGCAGCAATCTCTCCAAATGATACAGGTACTCTGAGGCTCTGCCTAAAGAATTTAAGCATTTCATAAATCCCATTTCTCCCTCTTCACAGACCAAAAGAAACAAAACCAATGAGATTTAAATTTGCACACAAGCTCCAACTTCTCTGAGAAATTTGAGGAGTTAATGCAGCCCTTAAGTGAAGGGCTTATTTCCTTGCTATAGTTCAGACGCTGCTGAAAACTTGTCTCAAGCGTGATATATATTTGACAAGACCAA
The DNA here is from genome assembly GCA_026018925.1 of Tupaia tana. Lineage (NCBI taxonomy): Eukaryota > Metazoa > Chordata > Mammalia > Scandentia > Tupaiidae > Tupaia > Tupaia tana. The sequence goes on from JAKSZU010000023.1 coordinate 18,579,911, forward strand.
CATTACTTGGGGCAATAGAGAAAAAGGATTGCTTCTTTTCTATTCCGCTTCCAATTCAACTCCAAGTTCCTTTCTTCTCTTAATACATTTCATTACTGGCTTCAAAATTCAGACTCTTACTCACAGACCTTTTTTTTTATTCATGAATATTAAAATCAAGCCATTGTTATCCTAAAACCCACTTGGGTATTTTCTAAGGAAGTAAGGGACAATGGTGTTGCACTGGTCAGTGAGCAATCACTTACATCTTATATTGTCTATTATTTGATGTAATATCTTAAGCAGAACAACTCTCAACGTCTCCTTTTATGATGATTTCAGTAAAGAAAGAAAGAAAGAAAGAAAGAAAGAAAGAAAGAAAGAAAGAAAGAAAGAAGTAACTTACTTTTAAAGAAAAGAAAAAAAGATCGTGGTTAATTCCTGTTAGAAATCTTCTCTTTTCAAGAGCAGATTGGATTATTCTGATAATAGATCAGGATTCTATCCCAAGAGAGCCCCCAGTTGACCTCAAAGGAAGCTTCATGCTGCTGAATCCCTTTTATGCTGTCTTCAAAATACTGACCCAAGGATGTATTCTAAAGCACTGCACATAATCTTCCCCGAAAACCACACACAGTTCAGACATTATTGAGCCATTTCTTCACTCTTTGGAAAACAATTGCAAAGCTGCTGCAATACATATTAACTTCTTGAAATGGAAGAAATTGGTCATTACAGTTTATTCTGTATGAACATTGATTTACTATCTGGTTTCTTCGCTCTTTAATAAACTTTTTTTCTGCCAGCTTTCTAGTTCTCCGATCTGAATAAAATAACCTTTCATCAGAAGCTCTCATTCTGCCCTTGCAGACTCTGTTCTTGGCTTTGCTCCTAAATCTCCTGGAATGGCTATACCAAAAACTGAAAAAGACAAGTACAAAGCAAAAAATACAAAAAAAAAAAAAAAAACGGGGGGGGGGGGTGCAGGGAAAGCACTAAAACATCTCTCAGAGGGCCTATATTTTAACGTGACCCTCATCCCTTTCTAGACATTCGAGTGTGTGGCTACCTTCCATGTCTGTGAAATGGGCAGAGTATTTGCATTTGCTCCGCTTTCCTCACTGAGTTTTATAAATGAACTAAGTGGTTAAAACAAAAATATCAACTATCCTTGAGGAATTATGCTACCTGAAAACACAGAAGAAACATCACACACACATACACACAAACACACACTTACTTCAAAAAGTTCATGGAAAAAGGAATAAAGTGGAAGTTAATTCTGGTGCAAAAATGTGTTGAAATCCATGCATAGACACTTCGTGATACACATTTCCATGAATTTTTTGAAGACCTCTAGTATGTACATACATATCTATGCAGCATAAATGATTTACTCAAAAATTATTTCATTCTCTCATTTTTGTTTTGAGAGATTTTTTGCTATAGGGCACGTGCACTTGCCAGAAAGAGAGAGAGACAGAAAACAAGCAATCATACACACTTGCACCCCACTCACCCACCTCTGGCCCCAGGGATGATGGCCATGCCGTGATCCTTTCTCCTCCATTCTCCTCTTGGGATTTGGGCATGCATGCACTTGTGTCCAGAATGAGCTGTCGGGTCCAGGACTTGAACTGCAGTTGGCCACATGGGAATCCAGTCCTTTACCACTATGCTATCTGCTGGCCCCATTATCTCATATTTTAATATTAGATTTCATGGCTTATAATCGATCTTTTTTAATGTTAAAAAGAGAGCTAATATTATTTTCAAAAAAGTCACAAGTGTACCTAAAAGAGCTACAAGCACAACATTTATTTCTTACTGTTGGAGTTTATACATAACCATTAGCAGATGCCATTTCCAAATATGTATTGAATATAAGAATTAGAAAATTAATATTGAGCCTATTTTAACATCTTGAAAGATTACTTTCTTTGTTTAAAAATAATTTTCAGATAAGCTATTTTTGTTGTTGCTGTAATTACAGGGCATGTGCACTCACCAGAGAGAAACAAAGGAAGAAAGAGAGAAAGTGAGAAGTCACCCCCCACCACCACAGGGCAGATGGCCATGCTGCAATCCTTTCTCCTCTATTCTTCTCTCAGGATTTTGGGCACAGAAGTACACATGTCCAGTATGATTTTCAAGCCACCAGGTCCAGGTATTGAACCACACAGCCAGCTATGTGGGATCCAGCATCTTAAACTCCATGCCACCTGCTGGCATCAGATATATTGTTTTACAAAGGAATCAAAACACGCAAGGCCCACCTTCTCTGTAAAAAAGAATGTGGAGATGATTCTCTTTTTCTAGGGAAGTCATATCAAGATTTGATTTAATTTGGAACCAGCAGTTAGCATAATGGCTATGTTGCTGAACTCCCATGTAATCAACCACAGTTTGAGTCCCGGACCCGGTGGCTTAAAACTCATGCTGGGTGCGTGCATGCGTGTCCAAGATCCTGAGAGAAGAATGGAGGAGAAGGGATTTTGGCACAGCCATCCCCCCGGTGGGTGATTTCTTGCTTTCTGTCTGTCTCTGTCTTTCTGGTGAGCACACGTGCCCTATAGCAAAAACTTCTTCAAAAAAATTTTTTTAATTTAATTTTAAAAAGGCAAAAATTGCTTATGAGCTAAAGTCAAAAAGCTCCTAATGCAGTAGAGTAAATTTTCTAAAAGTTATCACTTCCGATAACAAATGGCTTACACATGTGCATTTTGTGCTTCACAGTTTCATGTACAGGCTGGTTCTAAGGACAAAATAGTAGTAATCCTTCAGCCATGCAAGAGGATACTTTCAACAAAAAAGTTTTTTTTTTCCCCTAAGTAATTTTTAAATAATTAAACTGAAAATACCCTAAGTCAATCAGCTTTTCTACTTTTTTTTTTTTTTTTTTTTTTTTAAGAATTTCCAAATATTCCTTACCTTTAGAAAGCATTAGGACCAACCACAATAATGCTTACTGGTAGAGACTACTAGTTGGCAGGCTGAAGTCACCTGGTAGGTCAAGGTTTGACTCCTGGGGCCTCCCTAAAAGTCAGACTTGGAGGAGTGCAACTGCAGTCTGCCACTCAGGAGGCAGAGGCAGGGGTAGTGCAGCATGGTGAGACCTTGTCTAAACCTAATAAACTGGAATCTTTACCTTCACTTTTCCCACTCCTCCCTCCTCCTCCTTGTCCTTACTCCTCTCTTTCTCTTTTTTCTTTCTCTGCAAGCTTACTAGCCTTTCTATATAACCTAGTCTCTTTCCATCATCTTTCCTAGAAAGTATTATGTGAAAGGCCAAAGCCAGACAAAGAGCAGCGCTGGAAGAACCACGAGGCTATAAACAGGAGCTCTATGGCAGGACAAAAGTGTCTGCTCTATTGAAACCATACCGTATGCTGCAAAGATGTACAATGATTAAACATAAATTTAAAAATAAAGAAATAAAAAAAGGAAAGAAAGAAAGAAACCCCAGTCAGGCCCTACTGGATGCATGGAGAATTAGTCATTCCTATTACAAGGCTGAAGAAAACTGACATAGCATTACATCTTGGAATCAGAACTTTAGGTGGAATAAATGTTAAGTCCATATTCTGGACTCTATATTTTAAAACCTGGCACCTAGAAAGTCTGAGTGTTAATCAAAGTAAAGGAAAATGCTTTGTGTGAAAATGCTTCATAAACTGTGCATATGCATAAAGTGTGTTTCTATGCAAAACTTTGTCATGACTTTTCAGATGACTCAATATTACTACCTGCTAGATTCAGGCACTTCAGAATACACAGCTTGAGTTTAAAATATGGTGGGTAAAAAGGCAGTAACGGTGGTCACAGATGACATTTCTAGGTTGACAACAGATTTTAATTAACATTCATTTCCAAATGATCACTGGGGATTCAAGTTTGTTCAGTCGGAAGATTAAAATTGCAACAACTAGAAAACATAGTGAGACAAACAAATAAAACCAAACAAAATGGCAAGTTTCATGCATAAACAAAGCTAGTATATACATAAAGTGGAATCAGACTTGGCATTATTATTAAAAAGAAAGGATCACAAAACAAAGAACGATATGGGTGACTTTAAAAAAATACCTTTATATTAAACAACAACAACAACAAAGAAGCCAGACATAAAAAATAACATACAATATGATTCCATTTACATTTTTTTTTTTTTTTGAGAGGTTTTTTGCTATAGGGCGCGTGCGCTCGCCAGACAGACAGAGAGAGACATAGAGACAGAAAGCGAGAAATCACCCCCCAGGGGGGATGGTCACGCCGCAATCCCTTCTCCTCCATTCTCCTCTCGGGATCTTGGGCACGCACGCACACGCGCCCGGCGTGAGTTGTAAGCCACCGGGTCCGAGACGCGAACCGCGGTCGACTACGTGGGAGTCCAGCGACATAGCCATTACGCTAACTGCTGGTTCCCACAATATGATTCCATTTATAGGTAGGTCAAGAATAGCCAAATTGTACCTGAATGACTGAAATCACTATAGTTTCAGGAGGGTGTGTGTTGATTGACACAAAGAAGTCATGAAGGAGCTGTCTAGTGTGAGCAAAGTGTTCTATCTCTTTATTCTGAATTGTTTTCACAGGTGTATATACACTTGTGTCAGACTCAACACTTAAGAGTTGTACCTTCCTCTGTACATACATTTTACCTCAATATGTTTGTTTAAAAGATGAGCTTTTCTTTGTGGTTTTTCTCCTTCACCTTTCCCACTCCTTCCTCCCCCTTCTTGTCCTTATTCCTCCTCCTCTCTTTTTTCTCTCTTGACAAATTTTTCTCTCTTTACATACCAGCCTTTGTATGTAAACTAGTTTCTTTCCATCATCTTTCCTAGTCTCTGAGGAAGTAAAGCTCTTTCTCTTTGACTTTCATGAATACTGACCTAGGCTTTCAGCTGGACTAAACCTACAGAGTCTTCTGAAATTCACAGAAGAAACCCTCTTGAACCAAGTTCTTTCTTCCCTGAGCTTATGAGCCTAAGAGCTTCCTCTCACCTTCATTGAGGGAACATGGCATTAAAGGAACTGATGCAGCAGGAGGCATCAGAGAGGGAAGGAAAGAGAGAGCAGGAATTTTCTCTCACTCTCCTATAAGCTATCTGTGTCATACTGAAATATTCTTGCATTGTCCATCTAATCAGAACAGACTTGAAACTTTCAGGTGGTATGGTTGTAAACTGATTCACCTAATCAAACTGAGTAATTATCTTAAAGTTTCTTTCATAATATGGATTTTTGACAACTTAAAACAGAAGAACTTTACCTTGAAAAGTTCCTAAATTAGCAAGAAAACCACTTTCAGAACTTCTAGTGCTTAGTAAGTCCACTAAATTAACAACCACTAATGTAAATCAAGATGCAGAAGAGTCTAACAGCCTGAGAGCTGAACTCTAATCACAGTATTATCCATCAGTTCTACGAAGTTAGGAAATATCTACACTGAAGTTTCTGGTTCTTAGGTAAAGATGAAATTCAGATATGAAATAAGTTGCCTCAGTGATTTCTGAAGAAAATGTCATGGGAAGACATAGAAGCCATTTTTGGGCAAGCTCCATGGATTGGTGATTAAAGGAGCTGGATCCCACATGGCTGACCATGCTGCAGAATCCCAGACCTGGAGGATTGAGAAATCTGCTGGTGCATGTGTGCCCCAAATCCCAACAGGATGGAGAAACGGAGCAAAAGGGATTACAGCATAAACATGCCCCCTTGAGAGGTGCTTTCTCCTTCTCACTCTCATATTCTGTCTGTCTCTTTCTGGTAAGCACATGCACTCCCTGACAAATAATTTTTTTAAATAGATGCCATTATTTACTTTTGTTTGTTTGCTTGTTATTTTTGTTTTATTTGTTTTAGATTTTTTTCATAGGGTACATGCACTTACTGGAGAGAGACAAGGAGGGAAAGTGAGAAATCATCCCCTAGGGTGCAATCCTTTCTTCTCCATTCTCCTCTCTGAATTTTAAGCATGCATGTACACACACCTGGCTTGTTTCTCAAGCTGCCAGGTCCAGGACTTGAACCATAGAGCAGGCCATGTGAGATTCAGTGCCTTAACCACCATGCCACCTGCCAGCCCCCTATCTTTCTACCTCTCCACCTCCCTATCTACCCTCTAGACATCAAACTGTGAAACTTGATAGTAGTTTTCTCTGAGGAGAGAAATCACAGGAAGCCTTCTCTGTCTTACTCATTTCTACATTTATTTTTTTACAATTAGTATGTTATTTGTGGTAATTATAAAAAAAATATTACAGCTATAATAAAAATACTTCTGTGATGACTCAGAAGTAAGTAGGTAACTGGAACAGGTCATACCCACTTCATTGCTAATACTTTCTAAAAAGAAAATGTAAACCTGGACAGTATGTTCAAGGATGCTAGAAAAACCATTTGGAACAAAGAAAACCTGACATTGACAGCACTCCCTGTTCTTCTTATTTGATTTTCAAGACAGCACGCTGCGTGAGTGCTATGAGATTTGAGGCTTGTTAGGGAGGAAATTGATCTGTCCACAGCATTTTCTTAACATCTCAACTTTCCCTCCCAGTTGTGTAACACAATAGGCAACACAGGGTGACTACTGCTCAGCCTGTTCACTGTTCCTATAAAAGTTGACTTACCAGTGAGTCAGTTCTCTAAGTCTTCATTTTTAAATATAATATACAAATGAGAAGTTTTGGTTTTGGAAAGGGCTCAATTGAGATGGTGCCTCCCTGAAACTCAAATGAAGTTTGGTGCTTGAGTTTTGAACTTTCCATTGAATTCAGAAAAACAGACTCCAAAGTATTGATGAGTTAGTTTAGTGTCACAGTCTACCAAAGTATCTGTGTAATATTAGACACCAAAACGCAATGAGCAAAAGCAGCAATCATAAATAATTCAGATCACATCATATATGTCAGACTAAAACAAGGAAGGTATTTGATCTTGAACAGGGAAGATTGTTTAGCATGTGTGGGACCAAAGATAAACAAAAGCATTTTAGGACATACACATTTCTGTGCTCAGATATCAGAGAGAACTTCTAACTGAAATTGACAGAGCACATGCATCAATGTCTCTTTAGTACCACTTCCTGTTCCAAAAAGTAACACTGACTCGTCCGCATTAGTCAGACAACTCTCCATGGACTGCCCACACATGTCAGTGTGTCTGACACATGTAACAGGCCAGCCACAATCCCAGATCTGTGTAAGTAAAGAGCAAAACAAAAAAATCTGGACAGCACAGGACAGTACCAAATTGTGTAATGCAGACCGGAGCTTTTGGGAAAGTATAACTTCAGGCACTGTAGTCTCTAAGAGCACAAAGAGCATTGATTGTTTTTTTTTTTTTACTTGATCCTATCTTCTTTGCGTAACATATCAGACACACCACAGTCAGAGTCATCATCCCTAACACAGTTCCCATCCCATCACTCTAACTCAAACACTTAAGTTACTCTTCAATGACACGTTCGAAAATCTCTACCCTGATACAGCATCAGCCTCCAAGTCAACTTCCCAGAATCCCCCTCCCATTCTCCTCTCTCAGGCATCTTCAGAGCCTAAGTCAAATGTGCTCCGACCTGTTGTAAAACTACAAGGAAAGTAAAGATGAGGAAGGACACATGGGAAGGCATTCAGATTGAACTGGTCCAACAGAGTAAGCTTGTGGACCATGGTCAGCAGGCCGAGACCCACACAGCAACCCAGAGAGGGCACCATGAGCTCTTAAGTCTACCCTGAGCTCTCCTATGTCTTTCCTTTCACTAGTTCTTCCTTTTCTTTCAGTACTGAATTCTCATTTATCCACATTTTTTACTTTCCAGGCTAATCTAAAATCTACTTCCTCTAAGAAGCCTCCCAAATCCCTTCAAATCATACATAATCTGGTGGGGTTTTTTTCAAGTTTCATAACTAGAGAATTTATATAATTTGTTCATTTTAAAATAGTAATTTGTGTACCTAAATTATGTTCTTTACTAAGTAGAAAGAAATTTCCTTGAGGTTAGAGATTGTCTTACTCATCTCTGGGTATGTTGTGTTAACCTCAGCAGGCACGCAATACATTTTTTTTTAGAGGTTTTTGGTATAGGGCGCATGCGCTCACCAGAAAGATAGAGACAGAGAGATAGAAAGTGAGAAATCACCCCCCGGGGGGATGGCCACGCCGCAATCCCTTCTTCTCCATTCTCCTCTCAGGATCTTGGGCACATACACACACACACGCGCCTGGCATGAGTTTAAGCCACCGGGTCTGGGACTCAAACCACGGTCAGCTACATGGGAGTTCAGCGACATAGCCATTACACTAACTGCTGGTCCCTCAATACATTTTTGATAAACTGAATTGAGATCACCAGGAGAGAGCATGTTTTAAGTACCACTCAATGTGTTTACAATCTAGGTAATGGGAAGAGTCATGTGCACATAACATGATTTTATTAAATTAGTCACAATTAAAAAATGCTGAGACGGTGTATACGGAGTTGCCAAGTGAGTGGTACCAGCAGTAAATAATTTAAGTTTCAAAGGAATGTGAGACCACTGAGAATAAGGCTGAGCAAGAAGCCTTTGGATGGGAGATAGGATCTGAGTTAGGTATGAAAGGCTGTAGATATTGAACCAACAGGATGGTGAGGAAGGCATTTTAGGAAGTAAGGTTCTGATGTACGACCTTGACATTCACCTACGCCCTCTATGTGAAGGTTTTCTCATCTGCGTGATGGAACTATCCAACACGATAATCTTATGAAGTCCAAACTCAGCAATGTAAGTGTTCTTTGTTTAGTCTAGAATAGAGTAAATGCCCAGTAAAATATAGCTGTTGTTGTTGTTTATTTAATAAGAAAGATGCCTATTTGAGAATGTATAAAAGCATCAAGTCACTTTTTTTTTTCTGTTTTCTCAGAATGGGGACTAGAACTTAAAGCTGATGACCAACAGCTGACAATAGCAGACTCTGAAAATTCTTGGAAAATCAGATACCCTTTTCGAGCTTTTAGAAATAACGAAGCCATCTCACCTACCCTATAACCATCATCCCATTGCAACTCTCCCATCCAGTCTACACAGCAGAAGAAAGTGCAATGGCAGTGACGGAGGATCAGAAGAAATGTCAAAAACATACGTCATCTGCCACGGCGTTCCATGGCTTTTTCCTCTCCTCCCCAGGGGGAAGCAGGGACACTTGGTACTTGCCCAGTGCTAAATGAGGTGGCCTCCAAGATAGGAGTAACTGAAGTGCCATCCCCTGAGTGGAAGTATGTTTATGTAGACTGCTATATGATTTGCTTTCTGAACTTCTTTGACTAAGAAAAGGACAAAGAAATAGCAGGGCAAGAGAAGAAGCAGTGTGCTGTGGTGCAGCTCACAAGTCCACAATTCGACAAGGGAAAATCACTGCTTGAGTTTCCTGAGGGCAAGAAGGACATCATGTAGGAGGAGTCAAGTTGAGACATTTTGCAGGCAGCAAGGGAAGGATCTTCCAGAAGCAAAAAGTTGTGGTGTTACTACTTGTTAAGGGAATGAGACCAAGCAGAGGTAGGTCTTTATCACAACCCTACCTTGCACAGGGCAACTCAGAAACTCACATTCTCCCTCTGCAGAGCCAACACTTGGAGACTTGAAACATGGTGTGAACTGCTGCTACAGAAACAGGGACAACTTCGGAGACAAGACTGCACTGGCTACTAAAGAAAAACAGACTGATCCCTGTCTCTCTTCTTTTTTTTTTTTTTTTTTTTTCTTTTTTTTGGAGAGGTTTTTGCTATAGGGTGCGTGCGCTCGCCAGACAGACAGAGAGAGACAGAGAGATAGAAAGCAGGAAATTACCCCCCAGGGGGGATGGCCACGCCGCAATCCCTTCTCCTCCATTCTTCTCTCGGGATCTTGGGCACGCACGCACACGTGCCCGGCGTGAGTTTAAGCCGCCGGGTCCGGGACTCGAACCGCGGTCGACTACATGGGAGTCCAGCGACATAGCCATTACGCTAACTGCTGGTCCCCCTGTCTCTCTTCTTTAACATGCCGAAGAATTTAGAACCAGGGAGAAAAGGAAGATAAGAACGGCAAGCAATACCCTACCACCCCAAAGATCTCCTATGACATATATAAAACCTGGGGAGGTGAAAGAGAGATGGGGCCAGCAGGAAGCATGGTCATGGTAGTTAAGGCTCTGGACTCTCACACGGCCAACCATGGTTCAAATCTCAGACCCGGTGGCTTGAAAATCACACTGGGCATGTGTATATGCATGTCCAAAATCCTAGGAGAATGGAAGAGAAGGGATTGAGGTGTGGCCATCCCCACTGTGGGGTGATTTTTGACTTTTTCTCTTACTTTCACTCTCTGTCTCTCTCTGGTGAGTGCACATGCCCTGTGGCAAAAAAAAAAAGAAGTTCTTAAAAAATGAGCGCTGAGTTAAAAATTACACTGTATGTTTTTAAAAATTAGAGCAACCAAAAGGTAACAGCAGCAAAAGGCCATGGAACTTGCTAAAGTTGTAATTATTTAGTCTTAGTTTGCTGGGAATTTAGTCTTAGTTTGCTGGTGTAATGGCTATGTTGCTGGACTCCCATGTAGTCAACCACAGATCGAGTCCCAGACCCGGTGGCTTAAACTCACGCTGGTTGTTTGTGCGTGCGTGCCCAAGGTCCCGAGAGGAGGATGAAGGAGAAGGGATTGCGGCATGGCTATCCCCCCGGGCAGTGATTTCTCACTTTCTGTCTCCATCTCTCTCTGTCTTTCTGGCAAGTGCACGTGCCCTATACCAAAAAACCTCTCCAAAATAGAAAAAAAATTCTTAGTTTGCTGATGAAAGTGATGGAGAAAAGAACATGATTTCAGGTATGTGCCCACAATAAGGTCAGTTTTAAGAATGACAAGCCTAGAGATCCAGATAGCAAGAGATAATATTAGCATGTGAAATGTACCCTGAAAGTAAAGGAGAACAATAAAAGCTTGGTTTCGGGTCATTCCATAACTCTATGAGGACTAACTGACCTGCTCTGTGTAGGGCAGATTAGATGATGCAGCGCCTAGGGACACAGAGACTGGAGAGGAAGTTGTCACAATGATTTTGATGACCTACAGTCACTAGAGCCTGTATCAGAGTGATTACTGTTGAGAAGAAATACAAGGGACAGAAAGCAGAGGTATTTTATGTGCAGAATTTAAAGATCTCGACAGCCACCTAAATCTAGGGAATAAGAATAAAGGATAACTTTAAATTGATTTGAAGTTTTTAAACCAAGATGATGTTTCTATTGGCTACTACTTGCTCATGCCTCCAGCCCCTAGAAGAAAGAAAAATCTATAAATGGTGGCCACTTTAAGAAAAATGTAAAGATATCACTATGGCCCAGAGTCAGTTCTCCTTTCAAATTCATCAAAACCTTCTCCACTCCACATGTAGTATCTTTTCCCCAAAGATACTATTATAATCACAAGTTTTCTTCTCTGAAAATGGGGCTGTCATTTAGTGGGGCTTAGGAATGTGTGGCAAAAGAACTAAAGAAAACACATGGCCTCTAGGACTGAAACTGATTGACTAAAGGATATACAAACACAATAAATGGGTGTAAATACCAGATAGAGTGTGTGTGGAAGAGTAGGGCCTGAGAAAGGACATTTAGAAGAAAAATAGGGAGGCAAAGCGTTAATGGTACAAATAAATGTGCTATTAGCTGTTGAAGATATTTTATAGTTTAACCAACTGGACTAGGGAGAAATGTTCACATAGTAAAATATTCCTTTTGTAAGCTAAAAAAGGTAATTGAATGCATAAAAAATGAAATTTAAAAAAATGAACAGAATGTATGAGGCAATTGTTTTCGGGCACTGCCACTATGTATCTCTGAACTGACATCCTGGAATAAAATGATTGAGAGATCTGACGGTGAGTCTAGAAAACGAACATGGAGCCAGATTTCCTGAATCTTAGGTCAGAAGTCATTGCAACACATCATAGCAGTTGCTTTCTGTGGGTTCTCCCGAAGATGGGAGATTCCCGGCTTCATCCACTCTACACAACCCCTGCAGACTTATCCAAGGCCACCAACCATAGAAACTAGCAGCAAAGGAATTGCTTTTAGGGGAAGGGTTAAAACACAAGCACGACCTCCCATAACACCACTGTCACGCTTCCATTGTTATCAGGCTTGGTGCTGCAGCCATCACAAGTGCTTTCTTCAATCAAGATGCTAGTGAGCATGGAGAGGTTACAAAAAATCAATGTTCCCATTTTCTGAAATTGTCAGCTTCAGATCTGAACCAAGACTGCAGATTCACACCTAGGGAACTTTGGGGGCATCTTCTGCCCCATCCCCACCTCACTCATTTGCTCATTCAAAAATGTATTTATTAAAGGCTAATAAAAGCACCAGTCACTGTGCTGTCAACTGGAATCCAGCACAAAATAGACCTGTTCTGTCTAATAGACTGAGCCGTTCACAGTCTTGTAAGGAACACTGAAAGGAACATGTCTCTATCTAAACCATGAAAGGAAAATGTCAAATCCGACATAAGTGAGCCAAAGTTGCTATCAACACACTCAGCTAGTTTAGACTTGGGGAATGCTTTCCAGAACTCATACACAAGTTGAACTTGAAGAAGTTAGAATCGACAAGTGAAAATATATCCCAGGAATGTTCAAAAACCCGAAGGCAAGAATAAACATAAACATGGCTGAGCATGTCCTGAGTGTGGACGGTCATTTAGTATCACTGGAGATTAGATGTGGGGGTGGGGGGCTGGTGGGAGTTGGCAGATGAAGAGGGGTAAAATAAAGATGACATGAAGGCATTCAAGACTTAGAAGTAAAGGTCTTTGAAAAGAATTTGAGAAGGAAATAAAGGACAACACATGGCAATCAAATTTACTTGGGGAGGGCAGATAACTTCAGAGGCTATGTGAGAATGAATTAGAACTAGAGTAGAACAGGATGAGTAGTGGGGAAACCAATTGGGAGGAAGGAAGATGGCTTGTGGTAATAGGACCAGTGAGCAACAGAATAGAATAGAATAGAATAGAATAGAATAGAATAGAATAGAATAGAATAGAATCCAATAGAGCAATAGAATCCATGCTATTGACAAGAGCAACTTGAGGCCTTGGTCTTGATTAAACATGAAGAATGAGAGAATAGGTGGAGCCATCCCTGAGTAGAGGTAAGATGTGGTTCGGGGCAGAGCCTCTAATTCTTATAGTTTGCTGGGTAACCTTGGCTAATCTGTTAAACCTCTGTCCCTTCAATTTACTCATTCATAAAATGGAAATAATAATACCAGCCCTACAGAGGGGTTGTGAGGATTAAATGTGATAAGCAGGGATTCCTCACACCCAGAGCTTGGGAACTGGGCCACAGAGCAGGAGGTGAGGGGTGGAGCCAGCAAAGTCTCACCTGTATTTACAGCTGCTCTCCCACTCACATTACCACCTGACTGCCTCCAGTCGGATCAGCAGGGGCATTAGATTCTTAGAGGAGCCCCCGGATGGGACTGTCTAGTTGCAGGAAGACCAGGTCAGGGCTTCCATTGATTCTGCATGATGATGGGTTGCATAATTATTCCATGATATATTACAATGTAACGATTATAGAGATAGGGTGCACCATAAATATAACGTGCTTCAATAGTCCTGAAGCCAGCCCCTACCCAATCTGTGAAGAAGATTGTCTTCTATGAAACTGGCCTCTGGTGTCAAAAAGGTCATAATAAAGTGCTTAAAGTGCTGAATTTGTGCCTGGCACACATTAGATGATGGTATTAATCAGGATGTTGTTAATTAGCTGTAAAAGGAGCCCCAGGCCATGGTAGTTAAGTAAGACAGAAGTGCATTTTTCTGTGTACATCCTGGTGTAAGCTGTCCAAGGAAGGCAGCTGGAGGGCTGAGGAGTATTCCATCTTATTTCTCTGGAATTACAGGGATGAAGGGCTCGTCCACATGGCCCAGGACATCCATTCCAGCAAATGGGAAAAAGAAAAGGAAAGCGACCAGGAATAGCATGTCCAGTTAAAATTCAGGAGTGTGTCTGTCTTTGCAGAAAAGGGGAGGAGGCACAGAAAGAGGCAGTTAGTTCCCTGTCAGATTTAGAGGGCAGGTGGCACAGTAGCAAAGGCACTGGACACTAACATGGCCAACTACGGTTCAAGTCTTGGACCCGGTGGCTTTGAACTCACATCAGACACGTGTGTGTGTGTGTATGTGCCCCAAATTCCAAAAGGAGACTGGAGAAGAGGTTGCAATGTGGCCATCCCCTGGGGGGCGGGAGGGGGGGTGATTTCTCACGTTCTGTCTTTCTGTGTCTCTCTGTCTCTCTAGCCAGCACATGTAGTCTATAGCCAATAAAGATCTCAAAAAAAAAAATGCTGTTAGCCACTAGTAATATTTGATATATGCTAATATTACGTGAAGACAGAAATTAGCTGCTTGAAGGAGAGGGGAAAAGCAGAAAAAATGCGCATCTGGTAACATTTTAAAACATTAAAGCTTTAAACATAAAACTTTTAAAATTCCATTGAAGGAGAAGGATTTAGACAAAACTGTATTATATAGGAATAATAAGGAACCCAAAAGATGTATCTTCATGAAAAATGGATACTGTGAGAGTTAAAGTATTTGTAACAAAGACATAAGCAGTCCTAAATATTTTTAATTAACTGCTTTCAAGAAGTTATCTATATGGAACCAGCAGTTAGCATAATGGCTATGTCCCTGGACTCCCATGTAGTCGACCGCGGTTCGCGTCCCGGACCCAGTGGCTTAAAACTCACGCCAGGCGCGTGTGCATGCGTGCCCAAGATCCCGAGAGGAGAACGGAGGAGAAGGGATTGTGGCATGGCCATCCCCCCTGGGGGGGTGATTTCTCGCTTTCTGTCTGTCTCTCTCTGTCTGGCAAGCGCACCCGCCCTATAGCAAAAAAAAAAAAAAAAAACTCTCAAAAGAAAAAAAAAGTTATCTATATAAAATAAAGCAGTTATATATATATATATATACATATATATATATATATAAATGTATATATATATATATACACACACACACACACACATATATATATCCCGTATATTATAAACATATGTAGCTATATATAGGTTTATGTATTTAGATATACAGATATAATCTCCTTACATTCAGAGAAAAATGGCTAAGCTCACAAGGAACTTTCTATGGATTTCCTTGTTTAAAAATGTACAAGGGCCAGCAGGAGGCATAGTACTTAAGGTGCTGAACTCCCAGTCGATTGTGGTTCGAGTCCCAGTTTCAAACTCATGCCGGGCACATGTGCATATGTGCCTCAAATCCCAGGAGGAAAACAGAGGAGAGAGGATCATGGCACGGCCATTTCCCCTGGAGGGGCTGTGTTTCTTGCTTTCTATCTCTCTGTCTCTCCAGCAACCACATGTACACTATGCAAAAAAAATTTTAAATCTCTAAAAAATAAATTGACATTGTATCATGAAAGGAAAGGATGATTTTCTTACACTCATGATATGTCTTCAAAAGAAAACAAAGCTGTGAGTGTTTAGGCTAGTGTATGAACACTTGCAATTGGGAAGCTCAAAAGATATGTGGGATCTCATCTGAGTCATTTGGCATTGAAACAAAAGGCACTGGCCACTTCCTGACTGCAAAGATTTGCCGCCCTCATGTGGTCATCTAGGTAACTGCAGGCCATGCAAAGCCCTAAAGCTACTATTTATACCTTCAAATCCCAGACCTTGATCCAGGATCTAGTTCTCTCTCTTCCAAAATGAACTTCTTTTTGTCCTCATGATTATTCTTGTTTTTAAATTTGACTCATAGTGAAATTTCTACAGGAAATCTCAAATAGCTTATTACCACTTCATGAGTAATGGAATCTCTGGGTTAGAAATAAATGTCCTTTTGTCCCTCTAGATTTCATGAGTCCTTTTTACTGCTTCAGATTGGCCAAAAGCAAAATTTACAATTCCAGTTGACCATGGCTTAAAAAAAATATGTAACTTTTTGTTGACAGGACACTGCTTTCCCAAGTAGGAATTCTTTGTGCCAGAAGCAGAGACAGGGACCCTGCTGGGGCAGGCTGCACAGGCTACCAGGTACCTCCTTTCTGACTCCTCCAGCACAGATTTAGCACAAGCCCAGCATTAGTCTCCAGATACAGGAAAGATTGCCAAGGGCTGATCCTTAGGTGGATTATTCCAACTACGTTCTTTGCCTAAATTAATTATTTTGTTCCCCTGGTTACATTTCTTGTGAATCAATCTGAGGATGAATTACAATTACTCCTCCAGTTGCCATGCGGTGGGGGTGAATTACAATGTCCTCTACTCCTCCTACCTGCCTACACCTACAACTCCTGTCAGGTGGTCAGTGGAAACGTCTAGGGATTAGAGAACAGCACCTTGGCCGTTTTCCATTCAGAAGCAGCATAATCTTCTTTATTTTTGGAGAGGTTTTTGCTATAGGGCACGTGTGCTTGCCAGAAAGACAGAGAGACAGAAAGTGAGAAATCACCCCCCAGGAGGGATGGCCACGCTGCAATCCCTTCTCCTCCATTCTCCTCTCGGGATCTTTGGCATGCATGCGCACGTGCCCAGTGTGAGTTTAAGCCTCCAGGTTGGGGACTCAAACCGCAATCGACTACATCGGAGTCCAGCGACATAGCCATTACGCCAACTGCTGGTCCCCTGAAGCAGCATAATCTAATAAAGCTTTACAATACAGCTTTGAAGAAGGAAAGCAAGAATACACTTTAGCAACATAAGCAAGGTGTTGCTATTTTACAGGATAAATAGGATCCAAACCATGTTAACAGATATCAAAGAAATCAATCCTTAGTGTCCAGGTGTGTTTTTTAGATACTTCAGAAAAAATACCAACAACTTTCCACTTAACCAAAGTTCTCCCTTGACCTCCCTCAATCCTCTGTCAATTATCCAGAACTTTTCCTCCTGCAGTCTTTTCCAGAAGAGAGCTAGTGACCTTCATTAGATGCCTGAGGTTTCAAAATTAGTAAAGAGCCAGTTGGAAGGCAGCTCACAGGAAAGCTGGGGAACTAAGAGGAAGAGTGCAGATGTGGAGGTCTCCTGAGGCACAAGAAGGGCTTACACAATGGCAGCAATCTCATCAAAAGTGAAGGCTGTTCAAGTTTTATGTACTAAGTAAAGCTTGTAGTTCATTGCAGTTTAAGTTTTTACTCCCTTTATTACTACAGATGAGCATGTTTTCTCATATTTATTATTTTTTTATTTGCATTTTTTTCTTCAGCAAGTGCCCATTTGTATACTTGGACATCCAGTCCAATATTAAAGTTATAGTAATATGGTCTTTTTCCTAAATGTACTGGGAATCCCTTTAGCATCTCTCCATGAAGTATAATTTCTCCATTAATTGCTGATAAAATCCCCATATAAGGGACCAACAGTTGGCATAATGGTTATATCACTGGACTCCCATGTAGTCGACTGTGGTTTGAGTCCCAGACCCAGCGGCTTAAACTCATGCCAGGTGTGCATGTTTGTGTGTGCCCAAGAACCAGAGAGGAGAATGGAGGAGAAGGGACTGCAGCATGGCCATCACCCCGGGGGGAAATTTCTCACTTTCTGTCTCTCTGTCTCTGTCTTTCTGGCAAGCACATGCACCCTATAGCAAAAAATCTCAAAAAAAAAAAAAAAAAAAAGAAATTTTCGTATGAATTAAGCATTTTATTTTTGATTTCTAAGTTATTAGGGATGTTCCTTAGAAGTGAATATTGAACTTCAACAAATGGCCTTCTTAGCATCTGTCCTCCACTTTCCCTCTTTAAGCACTGATGGCATAATTTACCTCAATAGATTTCTGAATGCTGAGCCTCTTCATTTTTGAAAAATAGCATTGTGTTGTTTTAATGTTCTGCTAGTTTATGTTAGATGACTTTAACATTTTTGTTACTATGTTCATGTTTGAGCCAAGACTGTAAATTTTTTTTGGGGGGGAGTGTTATTTTTCATTACTTTTGGAACTAGTGACAAGCTACTTTAATAGAAAGATTATTAATTTGTATGAATCAAATGCATTGCTATTAACTCGTTAATCTATGCTTTGCCATAGCTTAAATTTCCCAAATGTCTTGTGCCTTGAAGACTGGATTGAATTGAAGATTGCATGGACATTTGGATCTGGTGTCCATGGGTCAGGACAAGGACAGAATTTCTTCGTTGTCTTTCTTTATAGTTTCTAAATATTCTTAAATCCAAATTGCTAGGTGGGTTTTTTTTTCCAGAATAGTTACTTTATATTTTCAAATTTATTGGTATAAATGTATAGCTCATATTCATTTAAAATGGTTAAAACTGCATTATCTGAAGAGGTATAAATATCTCTTCATTCTAATGCTGCACATTTGTGTAGTCTTTTAAAAGAAACGGAACAGAAAACAATATTTTGCTTTCCTTTTTATTAATTTCTGCTCTTAACATTGTAAATCCTTTATTCTTATTTCCATAGTATTGCAATTTATTTGCCTTTGGAGCAGAATGCATAGCTCATGTATCTTTAATGTCTTTTTTTAAAAAAACAAATACAAAGTTTTAGTGTTTTGTCTTCAGTGCAATATATTTGCAATATGTATTTATTAATTTATTATAAATGTTATATAATCACATAAGAAATAATTTGAGTACTGAAGAAAAACTGTTGGTTTTCTTTACTATCCCTGTCTACCACATAGATTTTACTTCCTTTTTTAAACTTGAGGCTTTAGAAGTTTCTTTTTTATTTCATTTTATAAATTTAATCACTATACATCACTTAGCTTGTAAATTAAATTCATCCAACTTGAATACACTTCACACCAGTCCAGTTGAGAATACAAAACACATTATCATCAAAGATAATAATCATTTTCTATGTCCCATAAGTGTCTTACCTCTCTATTTTTCTCCTTAATTTCATTCCTTATACTCTCTCCCTTCTTCTACCCTCTTCCCATATTGTCTCTAGTATTCATAAACACTTTCAATCCTTCTATGTCCTCTAATCTTTCAGTTTCCACCATAGAGTGTGGACAGTCAGTATATGTTAAGTTGAGATATCTCTTCCATATTCTGGCTTGCTCGACCCCTGGGCCAGGAACTTCAAGAGAGGACTGCCCCCCATAGCTTCAGCCCCCGGACCCCCAGCCAGAGATGCCTCTTTCAGCCAGGAATGCCCTCAGTCCTACTACACCCCACTCCCATATTTCGACCCCTGGGCCAGGAACTTCAAGGGAGGACTGCCCCCCGTAGCTTCAGCCCCGGGACCCCCAGCCAGAGACCCCTCTTTCAACACCCTCAGTCCTACTACACCCCCCTCCCACATTTCAACCCCTGGGTCAGGAACCTCAAGGGAGACTGTCCCCCGTAGCTTCAGCCCCAGGACCCTCAGCCAGAGACCCCTCTTTCAGCCAGGAACACTTTTTTTTCTTTTCTTTTTCTCTCCTTCCCCTCTTCTTTCATTTGTAAATTTCTCTCTTTTCATTACCACATAGGAACTCCCTCAGTCCTACTACACCCCACTCACATATTTCGACCCCTGGCGAAATTGTGCACCATGCTTGTCCACGGCGTGCAACTTTTGTTTTATTCTACTTATTATTTTCTTCCCACTTATTTGGTCCTCACTTCCTTCATCTACACCATCCCTGGCTGTTTAGATAGGTCTAGAATTACAGTTCTGAAACATTCTAGTATTTTAAGACTCTCTGGAATCCTCCCTTTCACTGAGCCACCTGTGAAGAAGGAGAGACTTTTCCTTGTATACCTGAAGAGAATACTTTTTCTTGGATCACATTGCTAAACATAATAGAAGAGAGACTTTGGCTGTCTTCATTCCACAGCAAAAAGGAAACACACTCGCTCCTATTCGAGGAAACGTTCTCCTAAAAGGTTTTTCAAAGGGAACACATCTCCCAATGGTTAGAATTAGAAGAAGAACCTCAGGTCTAAATAAAGCAGGAACTATGTCTCCATCAGAAGAACACAGTAACTCCCTTCCTTTTCTTGAAAAAAAAAAGAGGACGTTACCAAAATGTCCAAGATAGAGTTTAGAACATTCATGTTGAACAAATACTATGAGCTGGAACAGAAAAGAGACAATGAACTACAGGAGATGAGAAAGTCCTTCCATGATATGAAGGAAGAAATGGACATGCTAAGAAAGAATAAGAAGGAACTATTAGAAGTGAGGTCTGTAATACAGGAAATCAAAAACTCTCTCAAAAGTATTAAAAGTCGATTAGACCATGCTGAAGGTCGAATCTCTGATGTAGAAGATAAAACTTCTGACCTAGAGAAAATCACCAAAAAGATAGAGAAAATAACAAAAAAAATGAAGATAACATACGAGAAATACTAGATTCCATGAGACGTCCTAACATCCGAATAATTGGTATCCCAGAAGATGAAGAAACTAATAAGGGCATGGAAAACCTATTCCATGAAATCTTGGAAGAAAACTTCCCAAGTATAGAGAGGCACTCAAGCATCCAGAACCAAGAAATACAAAGGACACCAAATAGAATTAACCCAAGAAGATCTTCCCCAAGGCGTATCATAGCCAGACTGGCTAAGACCACAGATAAAGATAAGATACTAAAACTGTCAAGAGAGAAATGACAAGTGACTTACAAAGGTCACCCCATCAGGTTAACACCGGACTTCTCAATGGAAACAATGCAAGCAAGGAAAGAATGGGAAGATGTATTGAAAGTGTTAAGAGAGAAACAATTTCAACCAAGATTATTGTATCCTGCAAGATTATCCTTCGTAAGGGAAAAAAAGATTAAAATCTTCTCAGACAAACAAAGCCTGAAATAATTTGCCAGCACCAGACCAGCTCTCCAAGAAACCCTGAAGAACGTACTGTTTCAGGAAAACTAAAGAAGTAACAGCCAGAAACAAAGGAGTAAAAGGCAACTAAGACAATGGCCAACTTAAACGTCAGGACAGATTCATTAACATCAATAACGACATTGAATGTTAATGGATTAAATTCTCCAATCAAGAGACACAGACTGGCTGAATGGATTAAAAAACAAAAACCCTCTATCTGTTGCCTACAGGACACCCACTTCATAGGTAAAGATATACATAGACTGAAAGTGAAAGGTTGGAAAAAGATTTTCCATGCAAATGGGAACCAGAAAAGAGCTGGAGTCAATACTAATCTCTGTCAAAACAGGCTTTAAAAAAAAAAAAAAAAAAAAAAAAAAAAAACTGTTCAAAGAGACAAAGAAGGGCACTATATTGTAGTAAAAGGGTCAATCGATTAAGAAGATATAATGCTTATTAATATCTATGCGCCTAACACAGGAGCACCCAAATATGTGAAGGAAAGACTGCTAGATCTAAAAAGGGAGATAGACTGCAACACACTAATTGTTGGAGATCTCAGCACTGCACTATCCCCTCTGGATAGATTATCGAGACAAAAAATAGGTAAAGAGATAAAAGATCTAAACGATATCATAAATCAAATGGACTTAACAGAAATCTATAGAACTTTGCATCCCAAAACCTCGAGAGACACTTTTTTCTTGCTGCCACATGGAGCGTTCTCGAAGATTGACCAGATTCAAAAGCATAGAACCTATACCCAGCATCTTCACCGACCATGATGGAATTAAACTTGAGTTTAATTTCAAGAGAAATCCTCAAAAATACTCAAATACATGGAAACTTAATAACCTACTCCTGAATGACTCCACAACTACTGAAGAAATAAAGTCTGAAATCAAAAGGTTCACGGAAACCAATGACAGTGAGGACACAAGTTTCCATAATCTTTGGGACACTGCTAAAGCAGTCATAAGAGGGAAGTTCATAGCAATTAGTGCACATAAGAGGAGCATGGAAAGAAGGCAAATGGATCACCTAACATCATGCCTCATAGAACTGAAAAAGCAACAGCAAAAAGATCCAAAAAACTCCAGGAGAAAGGAAATAAAGATCTGAGCAGAAATAAATGAAATAGAAAATAAACAAACTATACAGAAAATAAATGAAAGTAAAAGCTGGTTCTTTGAAAAGATAAACAAAATTGATACACCACTAGCGAGACTTATTAAGAAGAAGAGAGAAAAGAACCAGGTGAATCAGATCTGCAATGAAGCAGGCAAAATAACAACAGACATAGTAGAAATACAAAACATTATTAGAGGATACCATGAACATCTGTATGCCAAAAAAACAAGATAATCTGGATGAGATGGACAAATTCCTGGACACGTATAATCTACCTAGATTGAGCCAGGAGGATATAGAAAGTCTGAATAGGTCCATAACAAGCCAGGAGATCAAATCCGTTATAAATAACCTCCAAACAAAGAAAAGCCCTGGCCCTGATGGATTCACCTCTGAATTCTACAAAACTTTCAAAAAAGAGTTAACCCCTATTCTGCTCAAGTTATTTCTAAAGATCCAAAAGGGTGAATCTCTCCCTAATTCATTCTATGAAGCCTCTATCACCCTTATCCTTAAAACAGATAAGGACAGGAGCAAGGAAGGAAAACTATAGACCAATATCCCTGATGAATATAGACGTGAAGATTCTCAATAAGATACTAGCAAATCGTATACAACTACTTATAAAAAAGATTATACATCATGATCAGGTAGGCTTTAATCCCAGGAATGCAAGGTTGGTTCAACGTATACAAAACCATAAATGTAATACACCATATTAATAGGAAGAAAGATAAAAACCATATGGTCATATCAATTGATGCAGAAAAAGCATTTGATAAGATACAACATCCCTTCATGATCAAGACTCTCAGCAAAATTGGCATAGAAGAGTCATTCCTCAACACAATAAAAGCTATCTATGAAAAACACATAGCTAACATCATCCTCAATGGAGAAAAGCTGAAAGCTTTTCCACTAAAAACGGGTACAAGACAAGGATGTCCACTTTCTCCACTTCTCTTCAATAGAGTACTGGAAGTCCTGGCCATTGCAATCAGAAAAGAGGAAAAAATAAAAGGCATTTGAATAGGAAAAGAAGAGGTGAAACTCTATTTGCAGATGACATGATTGTATACATAGAAGACCCAATGGTTTCCATAAAAAAATTTCTGGAAGTAATACATTAACACAGTAACGTTGCAGGATACAAAATTAATATCCAGAAACCTATAGCATTTCTGTATACAAACAACAGGCAGACTGAGATAGAACTGAAAAAAGTTCCATTTACTATAGCCACAAAAAATATAAGAAACTTAGGGATAAATCTAACCAAAGAAGTTAAAGACCTCCACAAGGAAAACTATGAGAAGATAAAAAAAGAAATTGAAAATGACACAAAAAAGTGGAAGGACATCTCATGTTCCTGGATTAGAAGAATTAATATAACCAAAATGGCAATTCTACCCAAATTAATCTACCTATTTAATGCAATGCCAATCAAAGTACCAGACACATTCTTCACAGATCTAGGAAAGACAATCATAAAGTTTGTCTGGAATCATAAGAGACCCCGTATTGCCAAAGCAGTTCTGCACAAGAAGAGTGAAGTGGGCAGCATCTCACTCCCTGACCCAAAAATATACTACAAATTAATCAAAACAGCATGGTACTGGCACAGAAACAGACAGGTGGACCAATGGAACAGAATAGAGTCCCCAGAAATGAACGCTCAAACATACAGCCAACTGATTTTTGACAAGGGGTACCAGTCAATCCAGCGGGAAAAGGAAAACCTCTTCAGCAAATGGTGCTGGCAAAACTGGATCTCCTCTTGCAGAAAGATGAATCTGAACTCCTACGTCTCACCTCTGACAAAAATAAAGTCAAGGTGGATCAAAGATCTAAATCTAAGACCTCAAACTATAAAACTGCCCCTGGAAAACACCGGGGAAAATCTGGGAGACATTGGGGTAGGGAAAGACTTCTTAAATAAGACTCCCATCACACAGTCAATAATCCCCAAAATTGACAAGTGGGATTACATCAGACTAAGAAGTTTCTGCACGGCAAAAGACACAGTGATTAGTGTGAATAGAGAGCCCTCAGAATGGGAAAATATTTTTGTAAACTATGCATCAGATAAGGGACTCATAACCAGAATTCACAAGGAACTCAAGCAGCTGTTCCAGAAAAAGACAATCAATCCTATTAAAAGATGGGAGAATGAGTTGAAAAAACCACTCTCTAAAGATGACATACGAATAACAAAAAGGCATATGAAAAAATGCTCAACATCCTTCATTGTAAGAGAAATGCAGATCAAAACAACAATGAGATATCACCTAACCCCAGTCAGAATGTCCAAGATTAAAAAAACAAAAAATGATAAGTACTGGCAGGGATGTGGTGAAAAGGGAACTCTCTTACACTGCTGGTGGGAGTGTAAATTGGTCCAACCACTGTGGAGAACAGTTTGGAGATTCCTCAAAAATCTACAAATAGAGCTGCCATATGACCCAGCGATCCCATTCCTTGGTGTCTACCTGAAGGACAGAAGAATACTCCATCAAAAAAGTGCTTGCACATCAATGTTTATTGTGACACTTTTCACGATTGCTAAGTCATGGAAACAACCCAAATGCCCACGAACTGATGAATGGTTAGAAAAACTGTAGCACATATACTCAATGGACTACTATTCATCCATAAAAAAAACAATAAAACCCTGGCTTTTGAAAGGAAGTGGATGAATATGGAAGACTTACTGCTGAGTGAAGCAAGCCATGCTATGAAGTAGAGGCATTGCATGTCCCCACTTATATGTACCGAGTGTCTGCACTCTAAAAATTATATATATTTTGAAACCAAAAAAATATATATATTCTGGCTTGCTTTACTCAGTAGTAAATCTTCCATATTCATCTACTTTCTATAAAATGCCAGGGTCTTGGGTTTTTTTGTTTGTTTGTTTGTTTGTTTGTTTGTTCTGTGGTTGAGAAGTAGTCCATAGAATATATGTGCTACACTAACTATTTCAATCTGTTCATCTGTTGGTGGGCATTTATGTTTGTTCCATGTTATAGC
The DNA here is from genome assembly GCA_026018925.1 of Tupaia tana. Lineage (NCBI taxonomy): Eukaryota > Metazoa > Chordata > Mammalia > Scandentia > Tupaiidae > Tupaia > Tupaia tana. Next base: position 18,604,878 of record JAKSZU010000023.1, read on the forward strand.
AATTGTGACTTCTGCTGCAATAATCACAGATGTGCAAGCAGTTTTCTGATTGAGCCTTCTCCTATCCTTTGGGATACCCAGGATACACAGGAGTGGATTTGTTGGATCATATGGTAGTTCTATTTGTAGATCTTTGAGGAACCTCCATATTGTTTTCCACAGTGGTTGGACCAATTTACAGTCCCACTGACTGTGTAAGAGAGTTCCCCTTTTCCACATCCCTGCTAGCACTTAACGTTTTTAGTTGTTTTTAAACTTCATCATTCTGACTGGGTTTACATGGTATCTCATTGTGGTTTTGATCTGCATCTCCCTTATGATGAGAGATGTTGAGAATTTTTCCATATGCTTTTTGGCTGTTCATATGTCTTCCTTATGGAGTTGTTTGTTCAGCTCATTTTCTCATTTTTCAATTGGATTAATCCTTTTTTTTTTTTTTTCAGGTAAGGCACTTGAGTTTCCTTTGTATTCTGGTTATCAATCTCTTATCTGAGGCATAGTTTACAAAACTGTTATCCCATTTTGAGGGGTGTCAATTCACACTAATTACTATGTATTTTGCTGTGCAGATGATGCTGTATATCATCTTAGTGTGATGTAATCCCACTTGTCTATTTTTGGGATAATTGTCTGTGCTTTGGGGGCCTTATTTAAGAAATCTTTGCCTACCCCAATGTCTCCTAGAGTTTCCCCAGTGTTTTCCACCAGCAGATTTATAGTTTGCAGTCCTAGGTTTAGATTTTTTATCCACTTTGAGCTGATTTTTGTTAATGGTGACAGATAGGGGTTCAGATTCATCTTTCTGCAGGTGGATACCCAGTTTTTCCAGCACCATTTGTTAAAGAGGTTTTCTTCTTCCTACTGGATTGACTGGTACCCTTTGTCAAAAAATCAGTTGGCCTATGTTTTGAGGTTTATATCTGAGTTCTCTATTCTGTTCTATTGGTCCACATGCATGTTTTTGTGCCACTACCAGGCTGTTTTGAATATCACAGTTTTGTATTATATTTTGGGGTCAGGGAGTGAGATGCTGCCCACTCTGCTCTTCTTATTCAGGATTGCTTTGGCAATACAGGATCTTTTATGATTCCAGACAAATTCTATGATTGTCTTTTCTAGATCTATGAATGTCTCTGGTAATTTGATAGGGATTGCATTACATATGTAGATTTATTTAGGTAGAATTGCCATTTTGATTATATTAATTCTTTCAATCCAGGAACATGAGATGTCCTACCACTCTTTTGTGTAATTTTCAATTTATTTTTAAAGATTTTCATAGTTTTCCTTATAGAGGGCTTTGACTTCTTTGGTTAGATTTTCCTAGTCATCTTATACTTTTCATGGCTATGGTAAATGGGATTTCTTTCTTCAGTTCTACCTCTGTCTGCTTGTTGTTTGTATATAGAAATGCTGTAGATTTTTGTAAGTTGGTTTTGTATACTGTCACTTTACTAGATTCATTTATTAGTTCGAGAAGTTTTTTCATGGCTACCTTTGGGTTTTCTATGTATATCATCATGTCGTCTACAAATAAAGTTATTTTCAACTCTTCTTTCCTTATTTAAATGTCTTTTATTTTTATCTCTTTTCTGATTGCATGGGTTAGGACTTACAGTACTGTGTTGAAAAGGAGTGGGGAAAGTAGGCAGTCTTGTTTTGTACCAGTCCCCATTCAGTATAATGTTAGCTAGAGGGTTTCACACATGCTCTTATTATGCTGAGAAATTATCCTTCTATGTCGATTTTGCTGATAGTCTTCATTAGCAAAAGGGATGTTATTATTTTTGTCAAATGCTTTTTCTGTATCAATTGAAATGATCATATGGTTTTTATCTTTCTGTTAATATGGTGTATTACGCTTATGGTTTTGCATATGTTGAACCACGTTGCATCTCTGGAATAAAACCTGCCTGGTCAAAATGAATAATATCTTTATATGTGTTGAATATGATTTGCCAGTATCTTGCTGAGAATCTCTGCATCTATATTCATCAGAGATACTGCTCTATAGTTTTCCTTTCTTGTTTTGTCCTTATCTGTTTGGGAAATCAGTGTGATGAAGGCTTCATAAAATAAATTTGGGAGGGCTCCTTCCTTTTGGATCTTTAGAAATAATTTGAGTAGAACAGGGGTTAACTCTTCTTTAAAAGTTTTGTAGAATTCAGAAGTGAAGCCATCAGGACCTGGGCTTTTCTTTGTTGAGAGGTTATTTGTAACTGAGTCAATCTCATGTCTTGTTATGGTCTATTCAAGCTTTCTATGTTTTCCTAAGTCAATCTTGGTAGATTATATATGTCCAGGAATTTGTCCATCTCATCCAGGTTTCCTTGTTCGTTGGCGTATCATTCATAATATCCTCTAATGATGTTTTGTATTTCTCTTATGTCTGTTGTAATATTACCTGTTGCATTGCAAATTTGATTCATCTGGTTTCTTTCTATATTCTTATTTAGTCTAACTCGTGGTGTGTCAATCTTGTTTATCTTTTCAAAGTACCAGTTTTTGCTTCCATTTATTTTCTGTATAGTTCATTTTCGATTTCATTTATTTTTGCTCAAATCTTTATTATTATCTTTTCTACTGCCATTTTTGGGCGGGTTACATTATTGTTTTTCCAATTCCATGAGGCATTATGTTAGGTTGTCCATTTGCCACCTTTACATCTTTTTCTTACGTGAACTAATTGCTGTGAACTTTCCTCTTATATCTGCTTTTGTGGTGTCCCATAGATTATGGAAACTCGTGCACTCATTATCATTTTTTTCCATGAATCTTTTGATTTCAGTCTTAATTTCTTCAGTAGTTATGAAGTCATTCAGGAGTAGGTTGTTTAGTTTCCATGTATTTGTGTATTTTAGAGGTTTTTTTCTGAAATTGATATCAAGTTTAATTCCATCATGGTTGGAGAAGATGCTGGATTTAGTTCTATGCCTTTGAATCTGTAAAGGATTGATTTGTATCTATCATGTGCTCAGTCTTCCAAAGGTACCATACAGGGGTGAGAAAAATATGTATTTTGTGGTTTTGAGGTAGAAGGTTCTATAGATGTCTAAGTACATTTTATTTATGTTATAGTTTAGTGTGAAGGTATTCAGCCTGGCAGTATGAATCAGTTACCTGCGTGCCTTGTTAATTACTCACTTGAGCTGGGTGACACATGCCTTAGATTCCAGGGGTTCTGTGGAAATATCTGTGGAACATAGGAAACATCTTGACCCTGGGTAGGGCATGTGGTGCCTGTTCTATATAATATTTATTATGGCTTACACATCATCCTCTTCGATGCATACTCAGACAGCTTTCCTCAGAGTTGCAGAAAAACAGCATAAGTAAACTGGTTTGACCTATGACACATAATAGGATCACACATAATAGTAACGAGGTCATAAAACGTCTACACTAAATTCCTTATCTCTAACTGTAGAACTTCAAATGCATTCTTGAAAGCTTACAAAGAGTTCACTGTGCCTGTTAAAATGTAGAAAGAAAGAAACTCAGCATAAATGAGCAGCACAGCTTGTTTGTGTTCACCTGCATCTCTGCTTCGGCATCTTTCTTTCCTTTCTCTTTCCTTTACAGGATCAAGCCGACAGATTACCATCCAGAGAAATTTTACTCTTAAGTTTGCTGGCAGATGCTGACAGTTTAGGTCTTGTATCTCTTTCTCATTTTTTTCTTTCTTTTTTTTTTTGTCAAGTTGATCTGCCTAAAGGAGATAATGGGGTATTGAGATTCCCCAACAATTAGTGTGTTGCAGTCGATCTCTCCTTTCAGATCTAGTAGTCTTTCCTTCATGTATTTGGTTGCTCCTGAGTTGGGTGAACAGATATTCATAAGCATTTTATCTTCGTCATGAATTCTCTCTTTTATTTCTATATTATTCCCTTTATTGTCTTTTCTTATAGCTTTTGTCTTTAAGGCCTATGTTGTCTGAAATCAGTATTACAACTCCCTCCCTTTTTTGGCTTCCATTTGCATGGAATACCTTTTTCTAGCCCTCTATTTTTAGTCTATGTAAGTCTTTATCCATGAGGTGAATTTCTTATAGGCAACAAATAGAGGGTTGCTATTTTTTTAATCCATTCAGCCATTCTGTGTCTCTTAATTGGAACATTTAAACCATTAATATTCAATGTTATTATCAATATTTCTGAACTTGTTCCTACCATTAAGTTGGCGATTTTCTTGGTTGTTTTTTGTTCTCTTATTTCTATCTATCTTTAGTTTTCTTGGTCTAGTACTACCTTTAGAACTTTTGGAAGAGCTGGTCTGGAGTTGGTAAATTCTTTCAAGTTTTGTTTATCTGAGAATGTTTTTCTCTTTTCTTTCCATTCAAAGGATAATTTTTCTGGGTATAGAGATAATCTGTGTAAGTAACTTGATGTTTTTTTCTCTCACCAATTTTAGTATCTTTTCTTTGTATGTGATTTTGACCAATCTGGCTATGATGTGCCTTGGAGAAGATCTTTGTGGGTTGATTCTATTTGGGGTCCTTTCTATTTCCTGGGTCTGTATATTTGATTGCTTCGCTTAAGTTTGGAAAGTTTTCTTTCAGGATTTCATGAAATAGATTATCAATGCCTTTATTAGTTTCTTCACCTACCAATTATCTGGATGTTTGGGCATTTAATGGTATTTAGCAAAAATAAATAAATAAATAAATAAATAAATAAATAAATAAGGTATTTAGCATTTCGTGTATATTACCCTAATTTTTTTGTTATTTTCTGTCTTTTTGGTGGTTTTTACTGCATCAGAAATTTTGTCTTCTACATCTGAGATTCAATTTTCTTCATGATATAATCTGCTTTTAATATTTTTGAGGGAGGTCTTGATTTTCTGTATTTACAGCCTTGACCTCTGTTTGATTCTTTTTTATTTCTATTCTCTATTTCTTCTTTCAAATCCAAGAAGAACTTCCTCATCTCCTGGAGTTCACTGTCTCTTTTCTCTTGCATCTTCTGGGGTTCATTGTCCCTTTTCTCCTGACTCTCATTTAGCTTTGTCACTAGGAATATTCTGAACTGTTTATCTGACATTTCCATGAGTTCCATTGTACTGTCTATAGATAATAAGGAATTGATCTTTTCCCTTGGGGGAGAAATATTTTCTTCATTTATCAAATTTCTTGTGCCTCTGAGCTGGTTTCTGGTCATCTGGTGGATTATACATTTCTTCCTAATTTCTTATTCAAATGTGTGTGGGAGGAGGTGATCCTTGATCTCTCTGCAGCTCCATCTGTCTGATGCTCACTTAGCAACCTGTATTTTTGTCACTGGAATTGGATAATTCAAAGACATTCCATTTTCTAGAGAACTGGTGCAACAGGGGCTGACTGCTGAGTTTCAGTTGAGGAAGATAGTAGGGGTTGTACAGTGCACAATGGAAATAATGAAGTCTGAGAGTTCAAAGGCATATGGGAGATGAGTCACACTCTTTCTACAGCTCCATCTCCCTTCTGCTCACTCAGGCCATTCCTTGCTGAGGTGAATGCACCAGTGGTGGAGGGGGTGGGGAAGGGAATGACTCTCCAAGTCCCAGTTAAAACACTTGAGAGTTCAATGACATGTAGGAGATGAGCTGCACTCTCTGCAGTTGTCTCCCTGCTGCTCACTGTCAGAAGAGTTTCTTTTCTTATAATGTTTTTGTTATTATGTTACTGTCTTCCTTTGCTTTATATTATTTTATCATCTTTTATTCTTTTTTTTGGGGGGGGGGGACTGAATTTTGCTATAGGGAGCATGCACTTGCCAGAAAGACAGAGAGAGACAGAAAGTGAGAAATCACCCCCCCCCCCCACCACCCGGGGATGGCCACACTGCAATCCCCTCTCCTCCATTCTCCTCTTGGGATCTTGGGCATACCCACACACATGCCTGGTGTGAGTTTAAGCCTCCAGGTCCAAGACTCGAACCACGGTCAACTACGTGGGAGTCCAGCGACATAGTCATTACACCAACTGCTGGTCCCATATTTTATCATCTATTAGTTATTGATTTTTTGCTCTATTACAAGGTAAATTCAGAATTTCTACTTTGGGAAATTTACTGACATTTTTCTTTTGGCTTAATGCATAGTCAATATTTTGTATATGAATGTTTCATGGTTAACTTACTATGAAAATAAGTGAAGCCAACATTTAACAAACATTTATTTGCAATTAAAAAGCAAATAAACATAATTTTAGGTACATATTTAGAAAATTATATGGAGAAAAATATTAGGTTGTCTGGAAATTCATGATTTGCTTTTCTGTGCAAAATGTGTCATGACTTTCCCAACAAATCAATATACCCTAGAACTCAGAATAAATTTAAACTGGTCATTAAATTATGGAGTTCAGCAAACCTTGGTACCTCAGCACTCAGCATCTGTCTGCATTCTACTTATGTCACTATGATTTCTTCTCAAAATTCACATGTTGAAATGTCAACCCCCAGTACCTCGAAATGTGACCCTACTTGGACATGATGTCTTTAAAGAGGTGATTAAGTGAAAAGGATGGATTTAGGGTGGTTCCCTAAACTAATATGACTGGCATCTTTATAAGAAGAGATACCTGAAGCACAAATTAACATACACAAAAGGTCTTGTAAAATACAATGAAAATATGGCTACCTGCAAGCCAAAGAGAGGACTCCAGAAAATCCAACCCTACTAACATCTTTATTTATTTATTTATTTATTTTTGCTATAGGGCACGTGCACTTGCCAGACAGACAGAGACAGAGAGATAGAAAGCGAGAAATCACCCCCCAGGGGGGATGGCCACGCTGCAATCCCTTCTCCTTCATTCTCCTCTTGGGATCTTGGGCATGCACGCACATGCTCCTGGCGTGAGTTTAAGCCACCGGGTCCGGGACTCGAACCGCAGTCGACTACGTGGGAGTCCAGCGACATAGCCATTACGCTAACTGCTGGTCCCAACCCTACTAACATTTTGATCTTGTATTTTCAATCTTTAGAACTATAAGAAATAAAATTCTGTTATTCAATTTGTTATTTATGTTATCTCTGGCAGACTGAAGCAAATATTCACCAAGGAATGGAAGCTTCCATCACACCTTTATAATGGAAGCCAAATGCATTTGTTATTCATCAGTCATACCTGCACTGCCGATTGTCTTAAGCTGGAGAAATAGTTCTTAGTACCAAAGTCTCTACCAAAAGTAGAAAAACAAAAGACGATCCAAGTTAGATTACTCATTCATGTAAATTGTCTGTCCCTGGTAGACATGAACTCAGTCCTTTGATTTGCTTATTAAACTCCTTCCTTTTCTCTGCCTAAAGCTTATCACACCCACATCTGAATTAACTGAGGTCAATAATTCATGCAAGACTAAGGATTCAGGTCTCCTAATTCCTGGTTATCACCTTCTCCTAATCACTACACTAGTCATTCTGTAGACTCAAAGATTCATCTAGAAAATTTGCTTTTTTTCTCTGTCCTACAAACAGAATCACTTAAGAGTCAAACAACTGCCTTTCAAGCTCTTGTAAAATGAGTATTTCTGAAGCTCATAATAAGGTCTGATACCTTTTCATCTAGAAGGAATCAGGGTTACATTATTATAAATAATACAATCTTGGACAAGAGTACTTCTTCAGGAACATCTATGCCTACAATTCTGCAAACACTGTTGATTTCTACAGGTCAATCCTCTTCCGGTGAAAAAGTGAATAGATTCCTTATTTCTGAAATATTTAAGAATGTAGCCAAGGCAGAGAGAATATTGAAAGTATAAAATTGAAATTCACTTGCTACAGGAACTGTTTGAGGCCTCTATTAACTTTAATATTCCTCTGACTGAAAGCCTTTATATAATTATGCAGTAAATCTTGCACTATAAATCAATAGCACTCATTAAGTAGCTTTCTTTTGAAGGGATTGAAAGAAGAGTGGAATAGAAAAAGAGTAAAAATAAGAAAAAACATTGGTTAATTTTACTATTTAAAATTACTTATATTATTTTTACTTTATCTAGGTTCATTAAAGATAATCTGGATAAGTGCAAAGAAGAAAATCATCACCTATAATCTCACCATCCCCTGTAATAATATTTCAATTCAGTGTATATATGTCCCCTGTTTTCTATAATATAAACATTAATTTTAAATTCAACTCTTTTTTTTTAGGTTGAGTTTCTCCAGAAAAAGGCAAGGCTTCATGTGATAATAGTTTATTTGGGTGAAGATGTAAGGAAACACACATAGGAGAAATGAAAAGTATGATATGAAAGAGAAGGCATCTAAAAAAGGGGAGGTTACAAAGGAAATTATCATGGTGGGTACCTGGGGCTAATCCCAGTGAGAAATTTGGGCAGCCATATGGAACATGACTCAAAGTCATCTCAATAAAGGGTAAGCAATCTGGGGTGCACATACATGAGCTCCATCAACCTCTGAATAAGTGCTCATTCAGGTGCATAATTCTTAAGCACTCAGCCTGCTAAGTAAAGCAGAAAAATGTATAGAGAAATCCAAGCTGGCAACTGCAAGTAGAGCAATCATAAGCTTATTTAAGGCTGAAGATAGTTAAGTGTGATTCACAGAACATCTATCACAATTGAAATGTTCTTAGTAACCTGTTTATTCATTTATCATGTGTTAAATATTTTACATGATAATAAATAGTCTGGATATGGTATTGATTGTCACTTCTTTTGACTGCTTGCTATGACTACTACATCAACGATTATCAACATTTTGGGCTTCTGTTTTTTTCATTATGATATATAAACTGTAATAACCAGTCTTACATTGAAGTAGTCTGTACATATATATAGAAATATCACTGTGATAAACAGCTGGTATTCCAATTACTGCATCAAATGATATGCAAGATTTTACGACTTTTGATTTATATTGCAAAGTTGTTCTACAGAAAGACTATACTAATTTATACACTTAGCAATGTATGTCATTTCTATGTTTTTTTTTTTTTTTTTTTTTTTGCCAATATTAAATGGGAGAGGGCAGAAATACACTTGACAGCCTTCAGGATGATGCTGTCACCTCAGTGGGCCTATGAGGTGCATCAATGAACTAATGAGTATTCTCTGGATTTAAGGCCTAATGGAATTTGCCTTGCTAGGTTTTGGACTGGTTTGACACCCATCACCCTTCTCAACAGGATTTTCTCTCCTAGGCCTGTGCACATTGCATTTTGGAAGCACATAATCTGTCAGATTTTCACAAGTTGACATCTTGAAAGGAATTATGCTTAAAAATAAATAATACCTTTACTCTCACTCATGTCCGATTTAAGTGATATTTATATTAGACTTTGGAGTTTAGAGGAATGAGCTAAAATTTGGGGGGTTGCTGGAACAGAATGAATATATTTTGCATGTGAGAAGGATATAAATTTGGGAGTACCAGGTACAGAAAACTATGGACTTGATTGTGTCCCTCCAAATTCCTATGTTAAACCCCTAGCCCCTAAAGTTCTGCTATTTGCAGTTGAGGGCTTTTAAGAGGTATTAAGATGAAAAAATACAGGTAGGGCTCTTAAGATGGAATTAATGACCTTATAAAAACAAAAAACAGAGTACTCTCTCCTCCCTCCTCCACACCACCCCACGGGAAAACACAGCAAAAAAAGTAGTCAAGTGCAAGCCAGGAAGAGGGCCCCCATCAAAACCTGACCATGCCGCCACCCTTATCTGGGACTTCCCTGTCTCCGTAATTGTGAGAAATAAATTGTTCTGTTTAAGCCACCAAGTCAATGATATTCTGTCATGGCAGCCCAAGCAGACTCATATATCTAGTGTAATTCCACATGTGATATTTGATGCCTCAGATGACATACTGGCTGATACCAGCATACCAGACAAGAATGAAGTTGGAGGAACAAGATAGCTGAGGTGTGAATATGAGAGTTAACATGGACAAACCTTTACTAATGCAAAACAACAAAGCAGAGCAGTGAGGTGGGCAGATATATTTCTCAGATTTAACTCTCTACCACAGACTACACTGAAGTATGATTCCTCTTTACAATCCTTCTGGAGAAGTACTGAATGCCAAGGAAAGGACCTGCTGAGTAATCTGCTGGATCTGGGTCCAGCTCATTGTGCTTTGTGTCTTTTTTGGTCTCCTTTCTCTTTTTTCCCCTCTGTGTTGGCCCACATGTGTTGGCTTTTCTTTAGTCATAAACACTTCTGTTGTTGCTTTAGGCTCTGCCTCCTAGGGAACTCAGGCTAAGAAACATATTTTCAATATAGAACATCCATTTTTATTATGACATAAAGAAATCCAATTGATTGACCAAAACCAACAATAACATGCACAAATTATCAAGTTGGGTTATTTTGTGTTTGAGATGGCTATTCAGGTAGCATTATCTTTTATAAGGCAAATGATAACATTTTCAATTATAGTCCTTTTTTAATAATTATTTATTTAATTTCATTTATCACTATTATAATTTTTTTGTTGATTTGCTATAGGGCATGTGCATCACCAGAGATAAAGAGAGACAGAGAGACACAGATAGAAAGAGAGAGAAGGAAAAAGTGACAAAGCAAGTCTGGGATTTGAACCACAATCAACCATGTGGAAGTCCAGCATCTCAACCACCACACCACCTGCTGGTATATATTCTTGTATGAAACATGATAAATAATAAAACATACTTAATAGGACTTATGACTTTTAGACAACCATACTAAAGTAAATTAGGAACAAAGTATAAATGTAACAGGAGGTCTCAAATACAGAGTCCTTGAACACATTTGTTTTAATGTTTATCACTGACATAGATTTATTTAATTTTGTTTTATTTTACTTTTAGGTTGTTGCCACAGGGTACATTTGCTTGCTAAAATGAAACTGAGAGAGAGTGAGTGGGAAAGTAAGAAATCACCCCCCTGGAGAAACAGCCATGCCACAACCCTTTCTCTTCCCTTTTCCTCCTGGGATTTTGGGCATGCACACACATGCATCCAGCATGATCCTCACGCTGCCAGGTCCAGGACTTGAACTGTGGTCGTACATGTGGGAGTCCAGCATCTTAACCACCATGCTACTATCTGGCCCTACATATAGATTTATTTTTAAAAAATTAAAATTTATGAGTAAATAATGAGACATGAAGAGAAATGCATAATAAATAAAATTAAGACTCAGAATGAACATATTCTATAATGTGAAGTGTCTATCTTGCGGTGAATGCTAAAATGTTTTGAAAGGTTAATTAACAAGTCTGGAAATATTGGTAATAATGTTGAATGTTAACTTCCAGGATTTAAACAGAAAGATTGGATTATAGCAACACCAAATTCAACAGAAGAGAGATTAATTACAAGAGACTGAACTGGTGAAATAGAATTTTATGATTTTTGACTAAAGCATTACTGATTTTCTTCTATGCTTTGTCTTCCAGATTTAAGGATTATTGTTTTCTTTTGAGTGTTGATAGGTTCAGCCATTTATCATTTTTTTTAATTGAAATGTAAACTTTTCTCCTGTCCTGACCCCTCTGCAATTGGAAAATATTTTTGAGCATTCTTATTTTGTGGCAGAATGGTTGTTTACAATAATATCTGTTGCATTCTTTCAGAAATTGAATTTTTATGGGACTTTGTGCAAATAACAAACCAAATTATTTTTTATCATTTACTTATTTTTACATTTTCCCACATTTACTTTACATACCAAAATTTTTTTGCACATACTCCATAATTCTTGGCAGTTAATAAGCTTTCAAAATTTCAAAAAACTGAATTTTAAAGATAATGTTCAAAATATTTGTTATAATTTTGTTTGTGATGCTATAACAGAAACAGTATGGTTTTAAAATTTTTGAGAAAATATTTACATGTCAACCACTCAAACTGCTAAAAAGCAAATGCCCAGCACACAAGCCACACATAAACCTTCTCAATTCAGCCCTGTCTACCAAATATTCTATGATATACCATCTACTAGCAAAGATCACTCTCTTTTTCTTCCTTCAAATTCTTCTACAACATAATCCTCTGGTTGTGGCTGCTCTTTCGTAATCTCTACTGACTACAATGCTGGGCTGGAAAAGTCCAGGTTATTTTATGGTACAAATTCTTTTATATAGCTTCTCTAATCCTTTCTGCCAGCCAGAATTGTTTATGGTGCCAGGCCATCTTTCCAAGAGTTTCCATTGGCTTACTTGAGATCTACCTTAGTTCCATAGTTTTCTGGTTAATCTTCAGATAAGACATTCCAGTCAAAGTCCTGTCCAGTAATGAGTATTCCCAATTTCTGATTCAATGTAACAGATATTACTGAACATATGCAAATAACCCTTCTGCCACAAAATAAGAATACTCCCAAATATTTTCCAGTTCCAGAGGGGTCAAGGAAGGAAGAGAAGTTTGTTTCTATTTAAAGAAATAAACAAACAAGAAGAAAAAATATTTTAACAAATTGCTGAATCTATCAACAGCTCAAAAGATAGTAAAAATCCTTAAATTGGGAAAACAAACTGTAGTTTAAAAAATTAATAATGTTATATTCAAAAGTCATAAAATTATATTTCACCAGTTCAGTCTTATGTTCATTATCTCTTCTGTTGAATCAGCAGTGTCACTGTGGTCCGATTTTTCCATTTAAGTCCTGGACGTTAACATTCAACGTTATTATTACTATTTCTTGTTGCTAGCGTTGTTGGTCATTTTCTTGGTTACTTTTTGTTCTCTTATTTCTATATGTGTGTCGTTAGTTTTCCTGGTACAGTATTCCTTTCAGAACTTGAAGAGTGGGTCTGCTACTGGCAAATTCTTCAGATCTTGTTTATCTGAGAATGTTTTTATCCTTTCTTTGCATATGAAGGATAATCTTCCTGGGTATAGTATTCTTGGTTGAAACTGTTTTTCATTTGACACTTTGAATATATTTTTCCCATTCTTTCCTTGCTCAATTGTATCTGAGGAGAAGTCTGATGTTAGCCTGATGGGATAACCTTTATAAGTAACCTGACATTTCTCTCTTGCCAATTTTAGTATCTTGTCTTTATGGATTTGGCCAATCTGGCTATGATGTGCGATGGAGAAGATTTTCCTGGGTTGATTCTATCATGGGTCCTTTGTATTTCTTGGGTCTGGATATTTGAATGCCTCTCAAGATTGGGAAAGTTTTCTTCCAGTATTTCATGGAATATATTATCAACACACTTATCAGTTTCTTCACCTTCTGGGATACTGATTTTCCAGATATTTGGGTTCTTAATGGTATCTAGTATTTCTCATATAGTATTTTCATTTTTTGTGTTATTTTCTCAGGTTTTTTTGGTGGTTTTTTCTAGGCCAGAAATTTTGACTTCAATACCCAAGATTCAATTTTCTGCATGGACTAATCTGCTTTTAATACTTTGAGAGAGGTTTTGATTTCCTGTATTGCAGGCTTCATCTCTAACAGCTCTACCTGATTCTTTTTTTATGGAGTTTATTTCAGATTATGCAAGAACTTCCTCACTTCCTGGAACTCATTCTCTCTTTTCTCCTTCATCTGCAGGAGTTCATTGTCTCTCAGCTCTTGCATCTCATTTAGTTTTGTCACTATGAATATTCTGAAATCTCTATCAGACATTTCAACAAGTTCTACTGTACTGTTTGTGGATGATGGATTGTTCTTTTCCCTTGGGGAGAGATATTTTCTTAGTTACTCATATTTCTTGTGCCTCTGCAGTGGTTTCTGTCATCCTGTGGAAAAAAAAATCCCTCCTCAACTGTGCTTTGCAACGTGGTATCCACAGAAAGAGATTATGAGTTCAGATTTCCAAAAAGAAGTTTCTTCCTTAAAGCAGGAGGTTCAATACCCATTGAGGATTTCAATGACTCAAAGTATTCAGATGTTTGGCATTGTGCACCTAGGCCTATCTAGACACTCAGAGTGTGGAAAGTGAAGACCAGAGTGGGAAAGTAAGTTTTAAAGAAATAAAATCAAAAGGAAAAGAAAAAAAGAAAAATAACTAGGCAAAATCAACCAAAAAAGAGAACAAAAAATATATTTTAAAGGTAAAAAATGAAAACTGTGAAATGTGCTAGCATGCCATGGACACACACCAGGACACAGCTCAGATTTTAAATAGTTTCTAAAATTAGCAAGAAAAAGAAAAGGCCCAAGGTGAGAAGAAGTGGTTTAAAAATTAAATAAATAAATAAATACATCATTAAAAGAGAGAGTGCAAAACAGACAGACAGACAGAGACAGAGAAAGGACAGAGGTTGCCCTATCTTGTCTGAGTATTTCCAGAGTTTGGAAAATGGAGTTTAGAGCATAGCTTCCCTGAACACACCAGAACATACCTCAGATTTAAAATGGTTTCTTGACTGAGTATTTCAGGGGTCTGGACAATAACAGACCAAATTGAGACTAAATATATAATATATATATATATATATATATATATATATATATATATTGCAAATACATTAGTTTATGCTTCTCTTTAGTAAAAGGGAGAATGGAGAGAGAAAAAAATATTTTAGAAGTAAATTACAGTGCACTTGTTACTAAACTTTAGCTTTGTCCATATATTTAGTTTAATTAAAATATTTTGTGAATCAATAAAATGTGAAAAAATTTAGTAGGGAAGGGAAAGAGGAAGAAAAAATGTAAAAGTACATTTAATTGACAAAAAGTGAGAAGCTACTTGTTGATAATATATATAGTAATGTGTTTATCTTTTTTTTTGTATGCCATTTTTTATTATCATCATAATCTTCTTTATATTACATTGGATTACATATAACTTTACAGTGTATTACACTGCTTTTTCAAAAGGAAATGCCATGCATGTCAGTCAATACAGAGACATTAATCTCCCCACTTCATCATTCAATCTTTTCTATGTTTTTCCCAATCATTATTATTATTATTCTAATTATTTTTTAAAACAGTCAATCACTATTTCTCATTTTGCTTATAAAAAGACTTTACCCATCAGTCAAATTATATCAGTCATGTCACATCACAATATGAATATGGAACCAAGTATGATTTGATTAAATAATATTCATAAACAAATGAGTCTAAATGTGTATCAAAATCTTAGCATTTTTACATTATTTATTTTCAGTTTTACTGAGTAAATATCCTATAGAATAAAGTTCTAATTGATAGAATGTTAGATAATATATTGCCTACCCTCATTTTTATCTTGCCACCAATATTAGAGATGTACCTGTTAAAAATGAAGAAATTGAACATGACATATGACACTCATATAGAATACAGAAATAACATTTCTGCAAGAGCTAAATTAGAAGCCCAAAAATAGTGTGTCATTTTCTTCTACGAACATGTTCCAAATTAAGAAAGCAGCATGTTAAGCGTAAATCTTAATGTATGAACTGCCTTTGGGAATAAAATAAATTCTAGATGACTAAGTTGTTTCAAAAATAACTTTCCATTCATTATTTTTAAGAATTATTGAAGAAAAGTTTAACATCAGTTCACCATAATACTTTCAGCCTGATAAATCCAAGTGTCACCAACAAAAAGTTGGTTTATCTCATAACATTGACATTAAATTGTTTCATTTTTCAGATAATTTTACTCCAACTCTTCTGCCAATATTGGAGGAAGAAATGGAATCTTTTCTCTGCATAATTTTCCTCCAGTAGATTGCCATCGCCAGCAGCAGTAGGTTAAAAATAGATTTGCAGTGACTCTTAGCATATTACTGGTATTAAGCAGCACAGAGCCAGGGTTAACACAGAGGTCACTTAGGGCCATTCTATTCAACAGATCTACAATAATATTTTGCAAATATCTATTCACTGGAGTTTGAAAAATGTAATGTCTTCCCTAAGATTTCTGAAAATTCCCAGGAGTTTATATTCTCAAATCTAACTTTGAGCTTCTGCTGCTTATACTATATTGAGGTTGCCTTTTCATATCATTCATGCTATTTCTATTATACCTTGTGCAAACCTAGACATGAAAACCAATTCTCTTTTTTTTTTAGAGAGATTTTTTTTCTATAGGGTACACACGCTTGTTGGAGAGACAGAAAGTGAGAAATCACCCCCTAGAGGGGATGGCCACACCACAGTCCCTTTTCTTCCATCCTCCTCTCAGGGTCTTGGGCACACATGCACATATGCCTGGTGTGAGTTTCAAGCCACCAGGTCTGGGACTCAAACCGGGGGGTACAGTGATGTCACCATTATGTCATCTGCTGGTCACCAACTCTCTTAAATTCTGAAAATTTCACTCACCCATTTGGTTTTGTATCACGTCCTAAGGCAAAAACCTCTTAAACAAACAAATAAATAAATAAATAAATAAAAAAGAAAGAAAGATTTGGCATATTAAAAATATTTCTATCACAGAAACACAAACAACATAAATTTTAATTGCCTCAAGGTAGGCAATTTTAGATATTCTTCTCAGACAGCTCCTCATTGCCTATTGTTCTCCTTTTCCCCTTTCGTCTCTTTCCAGAAGATGACCATTTTTAAATATATATATAAACTGAGCTCCAGCCTCCTACCATGCTATTTTACCCTCCATTGTACTTTCCTCTTTTCTTCATATATGATATATCTCTGTTTTGGTCTTCCATGGAGTAAAATACATACTTTTTAAAAAATATCTTTGGGGCCAGGAGATGGCATGGTGGCTAAGGCACTAGACTCCCACATGGCCTACCATGGTGGCTTGCTTTCTCAATTTCCCTTTCGCTCTCTGGTCAAATTGAGTATTAATAATAAGTAAAATTAAATAATTCTTAAAAAAATCTTTAATACAGAGTTCAAGTTCCTCTTAATAGCACTGCCTTTCACGGTGTCCATAAAACCAACATCAAAGAGTCATTCCTTTAGGATTAAAAGATGATTCTCAGTTTAGAGATTCCACCTAAAATTCTAAATTACTTAGAATGACAAAACTTTAAGCTACTATGATTCAAATATCAGGACCAGCAGATGCTGTAATGATTACATCACTGGACTCCCATATAGTTGACTGCAGTTCAAGTCCCAGACCCCAGTGGCTTAAACTAATGCTGGGTGCATGTGTGAATGTGCCCAAGATACCAAGAGGAGAACAGAGGAAAGAGATTGCAGCCTGGTCATCCCCCCGGGAGGTGATTTCTTTCTGTCTGTCTCTGTCTGTCCAGTAAATGCATGCACCCTACAGTAAAATCCTCTCTTAAAAAGAAAAAAATATATATATATCCCCTGCTGAGTGACCATGATAGGAAACTAATTCCCTGGAGATGAATCAGGCAATTAGGCCCTACCAAAGAACACACACATCTCAAGGAGTTGGAGACATAAGGCAGGTAACAGTGTAAAGGCAGAAATTAAAGTTCATGAGCCCTACATGTACTTGTTATGTGTGTTCATCTGACTCAAGTATTCTTACCTTAAGCCCAACCATACCGGGGCAAATCAGTTATTAAGACTGTCCCTTAGTGTCCCAAAGAGTTCTTTAGCAATTTACTCAGATACACTTGTATAATAATTTTTTTCTTTGTCATAAGTAACCCCCAAAACAGGTAAGTACATCTTCACTTCCACTCGTGAATGAGTACCAGAATCCAGTATTAACCTCCTACCATAAACAATGAGAAGGCTAGAAAAGAATATAGAAATCAAGAACTATTGGGAACCAGCAGTTAGCGTAATGGCTATGTCGCTGGACTCCCACATAGTCAACCGCGATTCGCGTCCCAGACCTGGTGGCTTAAAATTCACACTGGGCACGTGTGCGTGCGTGCCCAAGATCCCGAGAGGAGAATGGAGGAGAAGGGATTGCGGCATGACCATCCCCCCTGGGGGGTGATTTCTCGCTTTCTATCTCTCTGTCTCTCTCTGTCTGTCTGGCGAGCGCACCTCTCCTAAAAAAAAAAAAAAAAGAAAGAAATCAAGAACTATTTTCAGATATTAAACTATAGGTAGTACAAGGCTGTGATGCCAGAGAGAAAAAAGTTACAAATTAGGTAAACATTGTGATCGTCCATATTTTCCACCTTGAAACAATTACCAGACAGCAGCATAGGGGAGAGGGCTCCAAAATAGTCTACAGTAAAGAACTCATATCTTAGGGAGGTAAGAGTATCTAAAATTTCCAGGGCAGATTTCCTGAGAGAAAATATGCAGAGAAAAAGTACTAGAAACTTATCTTGGGGTAACTTTAAGCCTGTGGCTGAACAGTATTTTGTGCATAGCTAGAAAAAAATTCTAAGAAAGGAAAATTTACAGAAAACTGTAAATTAAAAAAATAACTAAAGATCATAAATGATCTGAAATCAGTCCAGTTCCCAACAGCCAGAGTAAAAGATCCTTGTAAACACAAAAATTAATTATAGAAACTGCCTAAGGGGCAGACATTAGAATTGGGGCTAATATAAAGGTTACACTTTACTCACTCTGAAAGATCTTTAAAATAAACCTCCCAAATAGTCTAAGTGATAGAGTAATATGCTCTGGCAGAACAAAGGCCAATAATTTTTGTAGGCAAACAACAAAATCTAAGCATTCAAAAATAGATAATTTTAAATGTCTGGTATTCAATAAAAAAATAACTGGATATGTAAAGAAGAAGAAAAGATGTGACCAATAACCAGGAGAAAAAAAAGCCAGTAGAAATACACTTAAAGGGGACAGAGATGATAAAATTAGCAGTTAAAAACAGTAAAACACTTAACTTAAATATACTATCCATGCTCAAGGATATAAGAAACAATGAAAATAAATGAGTTAGAAGATATAAAAATGAACCAAATAGAAATTCAAAAGCTACAAAAATAAAATTTCTGAAATAAAAATGTCACAAGACAAATTAATAGCAGAAGTAAAATATCAGTGAATTTGAAAACATAGTAATAAATGAAATACAGAGAGAGGAATAAAAACCTGATTGGAAAAAGACGAACAAATTCTCAATAACACATTGGAAAACATCACAAGATTTAATACGTGAGTAAGTAAAGCCCCCAAAGGAAAACAAGAACAGGAAAAACAGAAGAAAAAGTGAAACAACATAGATATCAAAAATCTTTATTCATCAGAAATATAGTCCTGGGTTTGCTGTGTGACACTGGAGTAACACACAGCACATAGGAAGTGTGTTACTCATATGGTGACCCCAGTTTGAATACCCAGGCTAGTCTTCCTGAAACACAATGACAACACAAGGTCTGAGGGACTGGAGGACTAGAGGAAGGGAATCACCTGACCCTGTCTATGCAGGGTGCTTCTCTCTCTCTCCTCTTCCTCTTTCTCTCTAATGCACACACATACATTCTATCATAAATAAAGAAAACGATATAAATAGAAAAAAGAAGAAATGGGCCAAATTTATCCAAATTTGATCAATTTATAAACCCACAGACCAAATATGCTGAACGAGTTCCAAATAGGATAAGAAAGAAAATCATGGACCCAGTTTATGTCTGGATCCCACATGGTCAACTGTATGGTCTGAGTCCCAGACTTGGTGGCTTGAGAAACACATTAGTTGGAAGCACGTGTGTGTCCAAAATCCTGAAGGAAGGAGAAATGGAAGAGAAAGGATTGCTCCATGTCCATTCTCTATTGAAGGTTTGTTCTTTCTCTCTGTGTCTGCATGTCTCTCTCTCTCTCTCTCTCTCTCTCTCTCTCGCAAGCATATGTGCCCTCTAGCAAATGGGGAAAAAATAAAGGAAAAGAAAATCACACCAAAACCAATCCTAACAAATTGCTGAAAACCAGCAATGAAGAGAAAAAATTAGAAGGACAGAGAAAAATAAAAAGATAAATGATTCCAGTATAACAGGAATGACTGCAGATTCCTATCACAAACCATGCAATTTGAAAGACAATTAGACTGCAGTCTTTAAAGAGCTTAAAGTGCTGGTGGAGGAGGGTGTGCAGTGTCAGTCTAGAATTCTATATTCAGAAAAAAAAAAACCTTAAAAAATGAAGGCACATATGTGCACATGTGTATCATACTGCTTTTCCCTCTTGGCCTCTTACAGTGTTAGCAGTGGCCTGCATTGTCCCTGCAGGCTTTGTTGTCAATGTCTCCAAAGTTATGGTAGTGACATCTTGAAGCATAAGAGAGGCCCTTCAATGAGATTTAGCAGTTGCTGCCAGAATATCAAGATATAACTAAAAGCTAAAGAAATACTTTTAATGAAAATAAGATGAAGACCAAAGGAAAATTGAATAATATTTTTAAATTTTAAAATCTGTGTGACTTTCCCTTACTTACCATTCATTAAAACTACCTAAAAATGTCTTAAAGGAAATAGACAAAGCACCATATTAACACATGAATATGCTCAGCTTTGGCTAAGTGAGTAACCTAAAACACTATTTCCTTTCATCTTTATATAACTCTGTAAGGTAAAAACTAAAACTTTCTTTTTATAAATGTGGAAATTAAGTAACTCACCCAAACTCAATGATTATTAAACTTCAAACCTAAGTTTGTGACATCATTAACCTCAGGGACTCCTGAATTATTATAAAAATTAAATAAAATGCATGCAAACAAAAAAAATGCATGCAAACAAACCAGAAAAAACAATTTAAAGAGTCCACCATAAATATCAGATTTCATTCATCAAATGAAGAATATTCCTCCTACCCAAATTAATCTACATATTTAATGCAATCCCTATAAATTACAAGAAACATTCTTCACAGATCTAGAAAAGACAATTATGGAATTTGTCTTGAATCATAAAAGACCCCATACTGCCAAAACCATTCTGTGCAAGAAGAGTGGAGTAGGGGGCATTTCACTTCCTGACCCCAAAATATATTACAAAGCTGTGATGATCAAATCAGCATGGTATTGGCACAAAAAGAGACATAAGGACCAATGGAACAGAGTGGAGACTCCAGGGAAAAAAAATGAAACATACAGCCAACATATCTTTGACAAAGAGTACCAGTCAATCCAGTGGGAAAAGGAAAACCTCTTTAGCAAATAGTACTGGAAAAACTGGGTATTCACCTGCACAAAGATGAATCTGAACCCCTGTCACCATTAACAAAAATCAACTCAAAGTAGATCAAAGATCTAAACCTAAGACCGCAAACAAAAAAACTACTAGTAAAAATCACTGAGGAGACTCTGGAAGACATTGGGGTAGGCCATGACTTCTTAAGTAAGACCCCCATGACACAGGCTATAATCCCCAAAATAGATGAGTGGGATTAAATCAGATTAAGAAATTTCTGCACAGCAAAGGACACTGTCACTAGTGTGCCCCTCAGAATGGAAGAGAATATTTGATAACTGTGCTCAGATAAGGGACTGATAACCAGAATACACAGGGAACTCAAACAGCTTACCTGGAAAAAAAAAAAAAAAAAAAAGATTAACCTAATTAAAAGATTGGAAAATGAGCTGAACAAACAACTCTCTAAGGAAGACATACGAACAGCCAAAAAGCATATGAAGAAATGTTCAACATCCCTCATCATAAGGGAGATGCAGTTCAAAACCACAATGAGATACCACCTAACCCCAGTCAAAATGGTGAAGATTAAAAAAGAAAAAATATAAGTGCTGAAAGGGATGCAGTGAAAGGGGAACACTCCTACACTGTTGGTGGGATTGTAAATTGGTCCAGCCACTGTGGAGAACAATACGGAAATTCCTCAAAGACCTTCAGATAGAACTACCATATGATCCAGCAATTCTACTCCTGTGTATCTACCCAAAGGACAGGAGAATGCTCAATCAGAAAAATGCTTGCACATCTATATTCATTGCAACCTTATTCACAATTGCTAAGACATGGAACCAACCCAAATGTCCACAGACAGATGAATGGATTGAAAAAGTGTGGCACATATACTCCATGGAACACTATTCAGCCATAAAAAACAACACGGCCCTGGAATTTGATAGAAAGTGGGTGAATATGGAAGATTTGTGGCTGAGTGAAGCAAGTCAGGCTATGAAAGAGAGACATTGTATGTCTCCCCTTAACATATACTGACTGTCAGAACTCTATGGCAGAGACTGAAAGAATGTAGGACATATAAGCCTTAAAAATTGTTATGGACACTAGAACCAAAGTGGAAAGAGTGTGGGAGGGTAAGAGCGTAGGAAAGGAAATTTGGTGGAAAAAATGGAGAGGTAAGGCATTTCTGGGATGCAGATATGGTTAATTATTTGTTGATGAGGACATGCATATGTTCTCAACTGGGCTGGACTGAGGTGTGTATCACTCTGGGTAAAGTCTCTTTAGAATCTAAATGATGTATTGCGATTAAATGTATAAATAATAATTAAAATTAATAAATAAAAATATTAAAAAAACAAAGAGCATCCTATTTTAGATTCATTAGTTATGTGTTCCAAACTGCATTACATTACACAATGCCATGAGAATCCAAAGGTCTGGTCAAATCATTTCAGTATAATAATTGTGCCCAATAAAGGAAAGATGTCCAAATGTCAGCTAGATGTGCCCAGGTTCAAACATATCTCCTTAACAGTACCTAAAAGCTCTCTGAATTCAGGTCATTATGGGAAATAAAAAAGATGAATGAACAGAACTCTATTTCTTCATGGAGTAAGTCACACAAAACTGCTTAAATATTAGCCCAAGTATTCACACTTGCTACTTCATCACCTGTGTTGAAACATGCATTTTTCTATTTCAGTATGAAACCCAAATACCAGCATGGTGACAAATATTCTCTCTAACTTGACTTCAATCAGTTCAAGGCTATGTCTCTTGGGATAATGACCGTAGTCCCCCCTTTTTTTCCTTTTTCTTTTTTCTTTTATTTCTTTTTTCTTTTTTTTTCCCCAATTTCCTGTAGAAAACATGCCCTAGCCAGAGAGAAATAGAAAAAGTAAGATAGATAGCACCTCTTCAGGGGTGATGGCCATGAAGTAATCCCTTCCTCTCCATCCTCTCAAGATTTGGGGCATGCATACACACTTTCTCAGCATGTTTCTCAAGCCATCAGGTCCTGGACTCAAACTGCACAGTCAGTCATATGAGATCCAGCCACTTCAACCACCACACTACTGGCTGGTCCAACCCGAATCCCTTTAACATGTCTGCTTCAGAAGGCTCAATGCCACCAAAAGAATTTCTGTTCAGCTGAGACTCGATTATGAGTCCCTGCCCTCCCTTTTGTTAGAGACTTCCATTATTACTTTTTAAAACATTGCCATTATAAATATTTCTCTGTCCCTTTGAGGCCTATAAGCCAGGAATATCTTCCTGAAGGAGCTGAAAGCCCTCCCTTGAAATAAGAAAGATGATCTCTCAGTCTCTATGGAAGCTTAGGAGACTTTGTTAAGCACAAGTTAAACACAGATTGCCTAATCGCACTGACCAACCTTCCCACACCCAATGTCCTTCAGTGTTTTCCTTTAACATACCAGTTAAAAAGTTTCCCACCTTTCAGTTCAGCAGACTGAGCTTAGTTTATCCTAGACTCTCTTTCTTCTATTGCAGTAGTCTAAATAAAATCTGCCTTGCTCCATTAACAAGCATCTGATTCTCTCTCTCTCTGACAGAGGTCACGTTTCTTTATTTCACAGGTAAACTTACCTTCTACTTTATGAAGAAAATCTAAAGTATCAGTGTTGATCTCCCAGTTTTCAGATATTCAGCCAACATGCTTGTTCACGACGACAGACACTTTTGCCTTTTCTCCTCTGATTTCAGTGTGTCTCTCCCATTTAAGGTCAGCATATTTGCATGTGCTCTGATATTCAGTTCTCCTCTGATTAATCCCACCCCCTTTTTTTTCTTTATTCATGATAGATCACATGTGCACATATGTGAGACTGAGAAAAAGGGAGAAAAGGAGAAAGCGAGATGAGAACCTCCATGGAGACGGGCCATGCTGTGATCCCTTCCTCCGTCCTCTAGTCCCTTGAATCTTGGGCACCTGCACACATGCCCGGCATGTCTAGGCTGACGAGGCTGGAGATACGAACCAGTATGACCACGTGGGATCTGGTTTCTCTTGAGCAGTACCACAGAGCTGGCCCATCTAGTTCTTTAATATATCTCATCTCCTGACTTCTTAAGCTGGCTGCTTCCTCTTGGCCTATAGAATACTCAGGCTCTCCCATTTTGAAAAGATTTTAAACTTTCTCTGTTCTTCTACTTAACTTTTGTTTCCATCTGATTTTTCCCCTCTTCCTATCCATAATTCTTTAATGAATTACATTCATTTTTCAACTCCTGCTGCTTTTAAATATCTACCCCTTTCCCCTTCAACTTCTCAAGGAATAGAACTTCTCAAGGAATCTCATGGACTTTTTCTTGCTAGTTACTAATGGTTTCCTAAGTGCTTATTCGAAAGGCAACTTTTCAGTCCCTATGAGGCTTCTGGGCTGCACTGAAAGGTGCTGACCGTTAACACATTCCTGGTACATTTTCATTACTCCCTTGACCTTGTTAGCACACAAAGCCTTCGTTTTCAGTTTTTTCCGCATACTCTTCTTCATATATACATCACCATTAGATCAAGGCATCTAACCTTGGTCTTTTCATCCTCTGGTTCCTCCATGAATGAAATCACTAATCTAATGCATTCATCAGTTTGTGGATATATACATACATGGACACACACACACACACACAAACACACACACACACATAACCATAAAAAACACATTAAACACAAACTAATTTTTAAAAATCCTAAATTATATTTGTCAAATAGTGGATTCAAATAATTTAGAAATAGAAATACTAAAATGGCAAAATAAAAATAAATCAATGGAGAATCATCTACAGGGCAAGTAAAATGAAAGCCAGAGATGGCTATCCTTGGACACTCTAGTTATGAGTAAAACTTTAGTTACTGAGTAAAAATTTTAACTAAAATTATGTGTGTAGGTATTAATGATTCTGGTATTCAAGATTTCTTTAGTTTTGAGTAATAGAGGTCCAACTCCAATTGGTTTAAGCAATAAGTCAGCTCATGTGGTTTTATGAAAGTTATGGAATCATCTCAGGGATTGCTGGATTTAAGTGGTCGAAGTGTGCAATCTCTCTTTCAGCATGGGTTCTCTCAGGGTTGACTTATTTTCAGGTGGAATATCCCCATCTAGTAACAAAGATGTCTCACATCAACTCAGCCTTCTAATCCTACCAGCTAAGGAGCCATACCTGTAGACAATACAGCTTTTTCCATGTATTCAACAAAAGTCTCAAGAAAAGTTCTCAATGGCCTGGTTTGAGTCAGAAGTTCATCCTGAATCATGTATTATGACCAGGGAGATACAAAATTCTGATAAGCCAATGATTAGAGCTTCTTAGTGACAAGCTTAGCCAATGATCTGAGGAAACAGTCAGTGCCATCTGAACATCATGGATTGCAAATGTGGAGAACAGTTTTCCCAAGGTAAATCAGGGTGCTTGTTGCCAGAAAACTGATTTATAATTACACTTTATATTTGTAAAATGGCTTTTTAATTTTCTCAACAGAAATTATTTACACTTTATGAATGAGCAAAATGAAATTCAGAGGAACTAAATTTAAAGACATGTAGAAAAAAGAAGTATTGGAGTTTAGTTTCTATTTTCTATTTTAAGACCAATATTCTTTCCACTATGTAATACTTCATATTATCTTGGTAAATGGGAAGAAGAGACCCTACATTTTTCACAGTGTCAAAGAAAATTACTTAACTGAAAGCTTCAACTTATGCAAATTGCCAAGTATATGGGTTGATTTCTGACTCGTGTTCAGAATTATAAAATGTACATAAAAATAAAAATAGCTATTAGCACAATCACAGAGTCGACACTTTATTGGCTAATTCTCTACCTTTACTCTCACTTAAACATATAAAGATCATCCCCAAATGGTCCAGAAATTCTTCCTACCAGCTCAAACCAGTCTACAGGTAAGAAGAAGTAATCCTCCATGCAAAACTTGATGTCAGAACATCACTATGGCAACAATAACCCTGAAGAGGGAAGATGCAAATTTTGTCCTGGAAATTAATCAGCTGCAGCGACAATCTTATTTACTATCATTGGCAAGTAGTGCAGATCCATAGATGACTCCTGACAATATTCTGGTCCTCATTTTCAGTAAATAAACCACAAATCTTTATTAAGAAAACATTTTTTTCCCAATTCAAAATCACAAATTTTCTATCCCTAGGCCACCTCATACCCATTTATCATGTGACTTTTTTTTATTGCATGCAGTAGGTAATCTTTCCACATACTGATTTCTCAGCTTCTCTATCTTATTTATTTTTACTTTATTTTAGAGCATTTTAAAAATTTTAATTTATTTATTCATTCATTTTTTTATTTACATTTTTAAAATACATTCAATCACATTATTCAGCTTACAAGGTGATCATTTAATATGTGAACATTTCTCCCTGGTCCAGTTGATCAAAATATAACAATACAACCTCCCTGTCTCAACAATGCTGTCTCTGTATCCCTCCTCCAAATGTTTTTCCCCAGGTCCTACTCCTCCACACACACCACGTCTGGCGTTAACACCCATCTCTTGTGCTTGTACATCCTTTAGCCCGTCAGTTTCAGTTATAGAGTGCAGACACTCAGTATATATTAAGTGAGGACATACAGTGTCTCTCCTTCATAGCCTGGCTTGCTTCACTCAGCAGTAAATCTTCCATATTCTTCCTGTCAAAAGCCAGAGTTTTGTTGTTTTTTTTTTAATGGCTGAATAGTATTCCATAGAATATATGTGCCACAGTTTTTCAATCCATTCATCCGTACGGGGGCATTTGGGTTGGTTCCATGTCTTAGTAATCGTGAAAAGTGCCACAATAAATATTAATGTGCAAGCAGTTTTTCAATGAAGAATTCTTCTGTCCTTTGGGTAGATACCAAGGAATGGGATTGCTGGATCATATGGTAGTTCTATTTGTAGACTTCTGAGGAATCTCCAAATTGTTCTCCACAGTGGTTGGACTAATTTACATTCCCACTAGCAGTGTAAGAGAGTTCCCCTTCCACTACACCCCCACCAACACTTATCATTTTTTGTTTTTTTTTTTGAATCTTAGACATTCTGAATGGGGTTAGGTGGTATCTCATTGTTGTTTTGATCTGCATTTCCCTTAAGATGAGGGATGTTGAACATTTTATCATATGCCTTCTGGCTATTTGTATGTCATCTTTAGAGTGTGTTTTTTTCAAATCCTTTTTCCTTCTTTTAACAGGGTTGATCATCTTTTTTCCAATCAGCTTCTTTAGTTCCTTGTGTATTCTGGTTATCAGTCCCTTATCTGATGCAAAATTTACAAAAATATTTTCCTATTCTGAGGGCTGTTGATTAACACTAATTACTGTGTCTTTTGCCATGCAGAAACTTCTTAGTCTGATGTAATCCCACTTGTCTATTTTGGGGATTATCGACTGTGCATTGGGGGTCTTATGTAAGAAGTCTTTCCCTACCCCAATGTCTCCCAGAGTTTCCCCAGTGTTTTCTAGAAGCAGTTTAATAGTTTGGGGTCTTAGATTTAGATCCTTGATGCACTTTGACTTGTTTTTTTGTCAAAGGTGAGAGGTAGGGGGACAGATTCATCTTTCTACAGGTGGAAATCCAGTTTTGTCAGCACCATTTGCTGAAGAGGTTTTCCTTTTCCCACTGGATTGACTGGTACTCCTTGTCAAAAATCAGTTAACTGAATGATTGGGAATTTATTCCTGTGGACTCAATTCTGTTCCATTAGTACACATGTCTGTTCCTGGGCTAATACCATACTGTTTTGATTACCACAGCTTTGTAGTATATTTTTGGGTCAGGGACTGAGATGCCGCCCACTCCACTCTTCTTTTGTAGAATTGCTTTGGCAATGAGGGGTCTTTTATTATTCCAGACTAATTTTATGATTGTCTTTTCTAGATCTGTGAAGAATGTGTCTGGTACTTTGATTGGCATTGCATTAAATAGGTAGATTAATTTGGGTAGAATTGCCATTTTGGTTATATTAATTCTTCCAATCCAGGAACATGGGATGTCTTTCCAATTTTTGTGTCATTTTCAATTTCTTTTTTTAGCTTCTCATAGTTTTCCTTGTGGAGGTCTTTAACTTCTTTGATTAGATTTATTCCTAAGTGTCTTATACTTTTGGTGGCTATGGTAAATGGAACAACTTTTTTCAGTTCTATCTCCGTCTGCCTGTTGTTTGTATATAGAAATGCTATAGATTTTTGTATATTAATTTTGTATCCTGCAACTTTACTGTATTCATGCATTACTTCCAGAAATTTCTTCATGGAAATGATGGGGTCTTCTATGTATACAATCATGTCATCTGCGAATAGAGAGAGTTTCACCTCTTCTTTTCCTATTTGGGTGCCTTTAATTTTTTCCTCTTTTCTGATTGCATTGGCGAGGACTTCCAGTACTATATTGAAAAGGAGTGGACAAAGTGGGCATCCTTCTCTTGTACCCATTTTTAGTGGGAAAGCTTTCAGCTTTTCCCCATTCAGGATGATATTCACGATGAGTTTTTCATAAAAAGCTTTTATTGTGTTGAGAAATGACCTTTGTATGCTGATTTTGCTGAGAGTCTTGATCATGAAGGGATGTTGTATCTTAACAAATGTTTTTTCTGCATCAATTGATATGACCATATGGTTTTTGCATTTTTTCCTGTTAATATGGTGTATTACATTTATGGTTTTGCATATGTTGAACCAACCTTGCATTCCTGGAATAAAGCCTACTTGATCATGATATATAATCTATTTTATAACTTGTTGGATACAGTTTGCTAATATCTTGTTGAGAATCTTTGCTTCTCTATTCATCAGAGATATTGGTCTATAGTTTTCCTTCCTTGTTCTGTCCTTATCTGTTTTGAGGATAAGGGTGATAGAGGCTTCATAGAATGAATTAGGGAGAGATTCACCCTTTTGGATCTTTAGAAATAACTTGAGCAGAATGGGGGTTAACTCTTCTTTGAAAGTTTTATAGAACTCAGAGGTGAATCCATCAGGGCCAGGGCTTTTCTTTGTTGGGAGGCTATTTATTACTAATTCAATCTCCTGGCTTGTTATGGGCCTATTTAGACTTTCTATGTCCTCCTGGCTCAATATTGGTAGATTATACGTGTCCAGGAATTTGTCCATCTCATCCAGATTGTCTTGTTTCTTGGCATATAGTTGTTCATAATATCCTCTAATGATGTTCTGTATTTCTACGTTGTCTGTTGTTATATTTCCTGCTTCATTGCAGATTTGATTCACCTGGTTCCTTTCTCTCTTCTTCTTAATAAGTATTGCTAGTGGTGTATTGATTTTGTTTATCTTTTCAAAGAACCAGCTTTTACTTTCATTTATTTTCTGTATAGTTCGCTTATTTTCTATTTCATTTATTTCTGCTTGGATCTTTATTATTTCCTTTCTCCTGGAGTTTTTTTTTTTTTTTTTTTTTTTTTTTTTTGATTATTTTGCTGTTGTTTCTCCAATTCTCTGAGACATGATGTTAGGCGATCCATTTGCCCTCTTTCTATCTTCCTCTCATGAGAACTAATTGCTATAAACTTCCCTCTTATGACTGCCTTTGTGGTGTCCCAAAGATTATGGAAACTCGTGTCCTCGTTGTCATTAGCTTCCATGAATCTTTTGATTTTGGACTTTATTTCATCAGCAGTTGTGGAGTCATTCAGTAGTAGGTCATTTAGTTTCCATGTATTTGAGTATTTCTGAGGATTTCCCTTGAAATTAAACTCAAGTTTAATTCCATCATGGTCAGAGAAGATGCTGATGCTGGAAATAGTTTCTATGCCTTTGAACCTGTAGAGGCTTGCTTTGTTCCCTATGATGTGGTCAATCTTCGAAAAGGTTCCATGTGGGGGTGAGAAAAAAGTGTATCTCATGGTTTTTGGATGGAAAGTTCTATAGATGTCTGTTAAGTCCATTTTATTTATGATATCATTCAGATCCTATATCTCTTTTTCTATTTTTTTGTCTAGATGACCTGTTCCGAGGGGATAGTGCAGTGTTGAGGTCTCCAACAATTAGTTTATTGCAGTCTATCTCCCCTTTTAGATCTAACAGTCTTTCCTTCACATATTTGGGTGCTCCTGTGTTAGGCACATAGATATTTATAAGAGTTATATCTTCTTGATCTATTGATCCTTTTACTACAATATAGTGCCCTCCTTTGTCTCTTTGAACAGTTTTTGTTTTAAAGGCTATTTTGTCAGAAATTAGTATCGCAACTCCAGCTCTTTTTTGGTGCCCATTTGCATAGAAAACCTTTTTCCAACCATTCACTTTCAGTCTATGTATGTCTTTATCGATGAGGTGGGTTTTCTGTAGGCAACAGATAGAGGGTCTGTTTTTTATCCATTCAGCCAGTCTGTGTCTCTTGATTGGAGAATTTAATCCGTTCACATTCAATGTTATTATTGATGTAACTGGATCTGTCCCGACGTTTAAGTTGGCCATTGTCACAGCAGCCTTTTATTCCTTTGTTTCTGTCTGTTAGCTCTTTTCTTTTCCTGGAACAATACTTTCTTCAGGGTTTCTTGAAGAGCTGGTCTGGTGCTGGCAAATTCTTTCAGGTCTTGTTTGTCTGAGATGATTTTAATCTTTTTTTTCCCACACGAAGGATAATCTTGCAGAATACAATAATCTTGGTTGAAATTGTTTCTCTCTTAGCACTTTCAATACATCTTCCCATTCTTTCCTTGCTTGCATTGTTTCCACTGAGAGGTCCAGTGTTAGCCTGATGGGATGACCTTTGTATGTCACTTCTCGTTTCTCTCTTGCCAGTTTTAGTATCATGTCTTTATCTGTGGTCTTGGAAACTCTGGCTAATATGTGTCTTGGGGAAGGTCTTCTGATTCTAACTGGGGTCCTTTGTATTTCTTGGGTCTTGATGCTAGAGTGCCTCTCTAGACTCAGGAAATTTTCTTCCAGGATTTCATGGAATAGATTTTACATGCCTTTATTAGTTTCTTCACCTTCTGGGATGCCAATTATTTTGATATTTGGGCATCGTATGGAATCTAGTATTTCTCGTATATTATCCTCGTGTTTTTTTTTTGTTATTTTCTCTATCATTTTGGTGGTTCTTTCTACGTCAGAGGTTTTATCTTCTACATCAGAGATTCAATCTTCAGCATGGTCTAATCGACTTTTAATACTTTCAAGAGAGTTTTTGATTTCCTCTATTCCAGACTTTATCTCTAATAGCTACATCTGGTTCTTTCTCAGAGTGTCCATTTCTTCTTTCATATCTTGGAATGACTTTCTCATTTCCTGTAGTTCGCTGTCTCTTTTCTGTTCCAACTCGAAGAATTTGTTCACCATAAATGTTTGAAATTCGTTGTCTGACATTTTGGTAACATCGTCCATTATCACAAAAGATGGAGGGGAGTTACTCTGTACCTTTGATGGAGATATATTTCCTTGTTTGTTCATACCTGAGGCTCTTCTACTTCTAGCCATTGGAAGATGTATTAACTTTTAAGTACCTGTTAGGCGAATGTTTCACTGGCTAGGAGTGTGTTTCCCTTTTATTGGGAATTGACGTCTGCTGAAGTCTCTGTTGTTTCTAGTAATGTGGTCTCAAAAAAGATACTATAGTCAAATGTCTGAAGAGTAGTATCTCCTTTTTCACAGCTGGTTCCATATAAGGGAGGAACCCATAGAACTTTATATGACTAGAAAATTTCAGATCTCTGATTCTAGACCTAGCTAGTCCCTCTGGCAAGATGGAAGAAGAAGAAGAGAAGATAATATAAGGGAAAAGAAAGGAGGAGAGAGGGAAATAAAGATGCCTTCAGATGTACCAGGCTGCTAGCTGCTACAGCCAAAGGGGCAGTCTGTGGAGAGAGGGAGAGGAAGAAATTTACAAAAGAATGGGGGAGAGTAAAGAAGAAAAAAAATGGAGAAACTTTCTACCTGCCTATGGGTCTGGGTGGATCCTGGATTGGGGGGTCTGGATGGGAGGCAGTGGGGGCAGTTTTGCCCCTGCCTCTGTCCCTTGCTGGCTAGATGCCTTCAGATGTACCAAGCTGCTGGCTGCTACAGCCAAAGGGGCAGTCTGTGAAGAGAGGGAGAGAAAGAAATTTACAAAGAATGGGGGACAGTAAAGAAGAAAAAAATGGAGAAACTTTCTACCTGCCTATGGGTCTGGGTGGATCCTGGACTGGGTGTCTGGATTTGAGGTGGTGGGGGCAGTTTTACCCCTGCCTCTGTCCCTTGCTGGTAAGATGCCTTCAGATGTACCAGGCTGCTGGCTGCTCTATCTTATTTTATAAATGACTCCTTTAATATCTGTTAGTTGTTTAAACATTTTTTTAATAATAAAGATTATATCTTGAGAAAAAGGATGTAAAATCAGTGTAGTATATGAAAATTCACCCAAGATGTATTTTTTAAAAAGTATTTATTTATTTATTTAATTCCATTTATTATTATTATTATTTAAATTTGACCTAAGAGAAACAGAGAGAGAGAAAGGGAAAGCGAGAAAGCAAGCTGCCAGGTCCAGGACGCGAACTGCTGTCAGCCATGTGGAAGTCCAGCACCCTTAACCACCATGCCACCTGCTGGCCCTCCAAGATGTATTTTAAAGAAGAAAAAAATGTTTATTTTTCAGCCTAACTCCTGTGATTGGAGTTCTCAAGACTCAGTTGGAAGGGAAGAGTTAATTTCATTAAGAGATGACAGGATGTAATGGAAGCATCGACTCTAGAGTCAAATATAGTATTTAAATACTAGCTTCACTGATTGATAATTGTAAAATGGCCAAGGCTCTTCATTGTTATTTTTACTTATTTATTTATTTTTGGTATGCTATAGGTAGTTTGCGCTCAACAGACAGACAGAAAAATAGAAGGAAAGAGAGTTATTACTTCCCAAAGAGGTTGGACACCTATATCACAGTCCTTCCTCCTCCATTCTCCCCTGGGATTTGGGGCACATGCTCAGCATAATTTAATTTCTTTTTATTTTAGAATATCTAACTTTATTTATTTATTTAAATTTGACCAGAAAGGGACATAGAGAGAGAGAAAAAGAGAGAGAGAGAAAGTTAGAAAACAAACCGCCAGGTCCGGGATTTGAACCAGGGTTGGCCATGAGGGAGTCGAGTGCCCTTAATCACCACATCACCTGCCAGTCTCCTTCCAGCATAATTTTTAAGTTGCTGAGTCCAGGACTCAGACTGCTTAGTCAGTCATGTGGGATCTAGCTGCCCTAATCACATCAACTTCTGGCCCCTGGAGAAAAAAAAAAAAAAAAAAAAAAAAAAAACTTGAGGACCAGCAGTTGGCATAACGGCTATGTTGCTGGACTCCCATGTAGCCGACCATGATTCGAGTCCCAGACCCAGTGGCTTAAACTCACACTGGGCGCGTGTGTTTGCGTGCCCAAGATCCCAAGAGGAGAATGGAGGAGAAGGGATTGCGGCGTGGTCATCCCCCCTGGGGGGTGATTTCTCACTTTCTGTCTCTCTGTCTCTCTCTGTCTTTCTGGCGAGGGCACACGCCCTATAGCAAAAACCTCTCCCCCCAAAAAAAAAATCATTAAAAAATTCATAAATAAAACTTGTATTTTCTTTAATCACCAAAAGGTGATTCCTACAGGACATGGTCATGTCACAATCCTTTTTCTATCACTTCTACACCCCGTCAGGATGTAAGGCATGCAAGCAAACTGGTATTTCTCAGGAAACCAGGGCCAGGATTCAAACTGTGGTCAGCTACATGGGCTCTGGCTTCCTATGCACAGTGTATAACCACTGCTCTATGGAGCTTGTCCAAGTCTCTTCACACTTTTTAATATCAGTTTTTTAAATTATAAATAGGAGTTGGCAACCTCCCAGTTTTTTAAGATAATTGCCCACATTAAAGATAATGTATATGGGGGGGAGGCACCAGGTGGTTAAGATGCTGGACTCACACATGGCAGACAGCAGTTTGAGTCCTGTGTCCATTAGCTTGAAACTCATGCCAGGCACATGTGCATGTGTGCCCAAAATCCTGAAGAGAATGGAGGAGAAGGGACTGTAGCATGGTCATATCCCCTGGTGGTAATTTCTCATTTTTTCTCTGTCTCTCTCTGTCTCCCTGGAGAGTACTCAAACCCTATAGCAAAAAACATCAATAAAAATAATAATGTATATGAATTGGGTGGCATAAAATAGGTGGTCACAAAAGGCCAATGAAAGAAAGCTACTGCTGTATGAGAATTCTGTGTATTGTTTCTTCCAACACTAGAGCTTCTGGGCTCCATCTTCTTGTTCATTTCTGACTGGTCTGAGCTAGAGAGACTTTCTGATCTGGTGCTTATACCTACTACACTGAAATTCTGACATCTAAATCACATTCCAAAGAAGCAGGCCATGCCCAACCAAGCCTGATACTTCTGCTCTGACCATAGATTAGTGGTCATAGAATACGGCTCACATCTGATCTTCTTTGTACTGCTATCCCAGTTTTGAGGACTCACATTGACACTTCCTCAACGTCTTTGTGTATAGCCAGGGAGGAATCCATTATGCTAAGAGTCAAAGTGCTATAAGACGTGAACATTAAGATTAAAGGAGGTTGTCTTAAACATTTGCTGCTGTTACATATCATTTTGAACCCTGCCGTCAGGGTCCACTTCAGGTGCTAGTGCTTTGCGTTTTGGTCGCTCAAATCCTGCAGGCCTCTGGTCTACATTTTTCTCTTCAATTCTCCACGCTTCTTCACATTATGACTCTAGCTTCACTTGGCTAAATGCAGATCTTAGTCTTAAGGCTTTCTAGAGAATACTGATAAACTTCTTTATAGCAAGCTCTTAGCAAATTACTTAATTTAGTACATTATCTCTTTAATAGAGTTTGAATTCTAATAAATAATTTTTAGAAATTTGGAATTATAAGTTTCTCAAGCATATAGCTGCAATTCTCAAGCTATTTCCTCATAGTTACAACACCAAACATGGATTCTTCTTCCTCAGATAATAATTTCATTGTAGGACACAATTCTCAATGCTTAATTATAAATAATATCAGCAACTACTGACTTTTATAAGTGTTGAAGGAGTAGAGAGTAGAGATCTGAGCAAATATACCTAACTGTGAAGTTTGAGAAGATGCTCTTTTATCTTAAGTTCATTTGATTGCAAGTAATACATTTCTGGAATATTTGTAGTTTTCAGAAACCTAAACATATAAGTTTTAATGTGGGACTAGTGAAGAATAGTAAAAGATATGATGGAAATAAAATACTTTCCAACTGCTACGATTTTAATATCTCCTCCAAAACTCATGTTGAAATTTAATTGCCCTTGTGAGGATAGTAAGAGGTAGGCCTATTAAGGTGAAATTAGGTCACAAGGACCCCACCTTCATGAATAGATTAACGATGTTATCTCAGAAGTGGGTTATCTCAAAAGTTCAATTCTCTGCGTGTAGTACACTCACTTTTCCTTCTGCCTCTGTCTCCCACCATGGTATGATCTTTGCCAGATGCCAGAGCCATGGTCTTGTATGTTCCAGCCTCCAAAACCATGATCCAAATAAACCTTTTTTTTTTTTAAATAAATGATGCAGTCTATGGTTTTCTTTCTTTTTTTTAGAGAGAGAGATTTTTGCCATAGGGTATGTGCATTCACTGGAGAGACAGAGACAGAAAGAAAGAAAGAAAGAAAGAAAGAAAGAAAGAAAGAAAGAAAGAAAGAAAGAAAGAAAGAAAGAAAGAAGTCACCCCCCCACACACATATGGAATAGCCATGCTGCAATACCTTCTCCTTCATTCTCCTCTCGGGATTTTGGGCACATGCACACATGCACCTGGCATGAATTTTAGCCACTGAATCTGGGATCTGAACCGTGGTGGACTATGTGGGAGTCCAGTACTGCAACCATTACAACATCTGCTGATCAAATGTAGTCTGTTGTTTTCAATTATAGCAGTAGAAAACAGACATCAGCAATACCATGTTGGATGAAAGCCTGGTGGTTAGAGTTTTAGTCTTCTAAAAGTCCTCATATAGAGACACTGATTGAAATTAGACATCAAGTTACATATAAAATTTGATTGATAACCAAAAATAATATACAGAACTTCCCAAAAAACAGGGGGAAAAAATCAACCCAATAAAACCAGGTAGGAAGAAGAAAAGTAGAGGTACAAATAGAAAGCATTGTACAATGTTAGAAATAAGTTCAAATATGGGATGAGCAGATGGCATAATGGTTACATTGCTGGACTCCCTCAAAGTTGACTGTGGTTTAAGTCCTGGACCCGTTGGCTTAAAATTCCTGCTGGTCGCGTGTCATGCATTCCCAAAATTCTGAAAGGAGAATGGAAAAGATGAAACTGCAGCATGGCCACCTCCCCTGGAGGATGATTTCTCGCTTTCTGTCTCTCTGTCTCTTTCTCTATCTCTCTGGTGAGTATGTGTACCCTATAGCAAAAATCTCACAAGAAGAAAAAGAAATAAGTCATAGCAAAAATCTCTCTTAAGAAAATAAAAAAGAAATAAGTTCAATACCTGTAGTAATTATAATAAATGTAAATGAACTAAATTAAAATAGGTTCAAAAACAGAGACTGTCGGGAACCAGCAGTTAGCGTAATGGCTATGTCGCTGGACTCCCACGTAGTCGACCGCAGTTCGCGTCTCGGACCCGGTGGCTTACAACTCACGCCGGGCGCGTGTGCGTGCGTGCCCAAGATCCCGAGAGGAGAATGGAGGAGAAGGGATTGCGGCGTGACCATCCCCCCTGGGGGGTGATTTCTCGCTTTCTGTCTCTCTGTCTCTCTCTGTCTGTCTGGCGAGCGCACGCGCCCTATAGCGAAAAAACCTCTCCAAAAAAAAAAAAAAAAACAGAGACTGTCACAGTAGAGAAACATGATTCATATGCTGTTTATAGGAATCAGCATTAAAACATAAAGACAGTGAAATGTTAGAAAGAAGCAAATGTAAGCTAGAAAGACTATATTTTATCAAAGAAAATCATCTTTCAGACTAAATGCATTCTTAGTAATAAAATGTCACTGTATAGTATAATTAAACAATTCTAAAACTATTCTATAAGTATTACAGAATTAAATGACATAAATATGTTATTAGGTGCCAAGTTATTCCCAGTGAGAGCAAACACACACACACACACACACACACATATTCACACATACACATATGCCCACATATATATGCATATGCACATTTTTTAAAAATCATAGGAAAAAGAGGGAAATAAATGTATAATACATGGAATCAAAAAAGCTCATAGTGAAAGTAATATTTTAAATAATAGAATATTTTGATAATTATAGCAATAAATTTGAAAACCTGAACATATTTGAATTTTCTATAAAATTAGCTTTCAAATATGACTTACTAGAAAGGGAAATACTGAAAATACTAGTATCAAAAAGTTACAAAAATAGTTAAAATTCCAGCCAGCCTCCTCTACTCTTTCAGAGAACAAAAAAATGAGTAAATCTTCACTAAACTGTTTTATGAGAACAGAAAAGTTTTACTAAAATCACTTGAAAACAGTATGATAAGGGAACCAGCAGTTAGCGTAATGGCTATGTCGCTGGACTCCCACGTAGTCGACCGTGGTTCGCGTCTCGGACCCGGTGGCTTACAACTCACGCCGGGCGCGTGTGCGTGCGTGCCCAAGATCCCGAGAGGAGAATGGAGGAGAAGGGATTGCGGCGTGACCATCCCCCCTGGGGGGTGATTTCTCGCTTTCTGTCTCTATGTCTCTCTCTGTCTGTCTGGCGAGCGCACGCGCCCTATAGCGAAAAACCTCTCCAAAAAAAAAAAAAAACAGTATGATAATAGAAAATTATAAGCCTATCTCTTATAAAACAGTCATATGTCCTAAGTAAAATTTTGTCATCAAATTTAAAAATATAAGAATACAGTTCATGATAATCAAGTTGAAAGTACATTAGAGAGAGATACCAGAATGGCTTAATATTAGAAACTCAATTAGTATAATTTTCTACATTCAGTTTAAAGAAGAAAATCATATAGCCATTTCAACATAAGAGTTATTCCAAAAAACCAAACATTAACCAAAAACTAAGTCTACAAGGCAACTTACTTGACCTGATAAAAATATATCCATAAAAACTTACAGTAAACATTATAGCTAATGATGAAAAAATAGTTTTTAAATCAGTAAATAAGTGTGCTAGCATATTTGTTGGTTTGCGTAAGCTTTCAGTTTACAAGAATGAATAAATAAATAAATGTCATGAACTATGTGTATTTTTATGGACAAAATCATAAAAATTTTAAAGTGTTGGGGACCAGCAGGTGGCATGGTGGTTAAGGCGCTGGACACTCCCACATGGCCAACCACGGTTCGAGTCCCAGACCTGATGGCTGGCTTTTTCACTTTCTTTTTTTTTTTTCTTTTCTGGAGAGGTTTTTTTTTTTTTTTTTTTTTTTTTGCTATAGAGTGCGTGCCCTCGCCAGAAAGACAGAGAGAGACAGAGAGAAAGAAAGCAAGAAATCACCCCCCGGGGGGATAGCCACGCTGCAATCCCTTCTCCTTCATTCTCCTCTCCGGATCTTGGGCACGCATGCACATGCGCCCAGCGTGAGTTTAAGTCACCAAGTCCAGGACTCAAACCACAGTTGACTACGTGGGAGCCCAGCGACATAGTCATTACGCTAACTGCTGGTCCCACTTTTCACTTTTTCTCTCTCTCTCTTGCTCTCTTTTCTCTCTCTCTCTCTCTCTCTCTCTCTCTCGCCAAAATTTAAAAAAAATAATAAATGAATGAGTAAATAAATTAAAAATAAATCATTCTTTAAAAAAATGTAAAGTGTTGGGACCAGCAGTTGGCGTAACGGCTGTCGCTGGACTCCCACGTAGTTGACTGCGGTTCGAGTTCCAGGCCAGGTGGCTTAAACTCATGCTGAGCGCATGTGTGTGTGTGCCCAAGATCCTGAGAGGAGACAGAGGAGAAGGGATTGCGGCATGGCCATCCCCTCTGGGGGGTGATTTCTTGCTTTCTGTCTCTCTGTCACTGTCTTTCTGGCGAGCGCACGTACCCTATAGCAAAAGCCTCTCCCCCACCAAAAAAAATGTAAAGTTTTAAAAAGACATAAACAATGGATAAAAACACCAGACTTGTACATAGGAAGATAAGAATTAAAGGTACAGACCTTCTTAAATAGACCTATAAATTTATGTAATTCCAATCTAAATTCTAATACGATTTTTTTCATAAAAAATTATAAGTAATTTAAAAATGTTGTGAATATGAAAAATAATTTTTTGAACATGACAGCATCCTTTATTACTTTCAATATAAAACATCTCCTCGCCTAATATATAATACTTATTTTTTAAACTTTTTCTTCTTTAGAGTCTTCCATTCTCCTTCCTGCATAGCCAGGCTTTTAAAAAGCTGCTTCACTTTTCACTGTCTTTCTGCATCCCATTCCATGATCTCAGAGCTGCATCCTAGCCAGGAACTGATTATTCTTATGGATTTCCTTTAAATTCACTCTTGTGTTTCTGAATCAATCAATCAATCGTTTCCTTTCTTGTTTCTTCTTGGTGATGCCTTGCTTTTTTCCAAACTCAAGGACTTTGACCAGTCACAGGGTGAACAACTTTAGGGGATCGGCTTGCTCTTTTCACCAGCAGCAGCCAACAGAGCTGCTTTTGGTTTTCCATTTCTGTCAATATGCTTTGATACGGTTCCTGGAGCTCACTGCGGTGGCTGTAATCTGCTGGGTTCTCTGTCACAGGGCTCGGAGGAGCCTGGTGATGGTATGGAAGGACAGAAGCATGCTGTTCATGAACACAAAGTGCTTCAGCAGAGCCAGACACACAACCAGGCAGGTCAGTGATTGGACTCGGCCATGGTCTGGACTTTCAGCCCACTTGTTCAGTACAGGGAAAGGCTTCTCCTCTGCCATGTGGCCATGTCCTCCCTGTCAGAGACCAAAGGAATTTGGAGTTCTTTCAAGCACTCTGAAAGGATGACCAGAGTGTAACCTCAGTGTGCTTATATGGAGTTGCTATTTAAGGAATCCCAAGAAGAAAACTAAAGAGCTCGGGTATAAACCTCTGAGACAGGGACATGTTCTCCAGGAAAAAGCAGCACACAAAGGCCCTTCACCACATCTTGCAGGGACAGGATGGGGCATTTAGTGAGCAGCTGGCTTATGCATACCAGAGCAGGAGTCACGACTGGATCAGAAGTCCAAGGCTGGAAATAAGAGCCTGCCAATTTTCTAATAAATAAGCATGTCTAACCCTGGAAACTCTTCCTGGCCTTTGGTCTAATCATTTCTTCCATTTCATGCATGGCATCTCAGAGGACACATTTTATGGAATTACTTGCAGATCCAGGAAAAGAGTATACAACTGCATATTGATTACTCTGAGGTCTGGTGGGTCACTGGTAACCAAATCTCCAACATATTCCATAAGGAAGCCAAAGACTTTTTCCAATTTTGCTTTGTTTACCTCTGCAAGACTTGAATGGTTACATTTCTAAATTCTCTCTACCACCAAATGCTGCTCTTCCATCAATCTTCCTAATAATAAAAATCTCAGTGCCAGAGCCAACAGGTGGCCTAGTGATTAAGGCATTGGACTCCCATTTGGCTGACCATGGTTGGAGCCCTGGACCCAGTGGCTTGAGACTCACCCCAGGTGCATGTGTGTGCATGCTCCAAATCCCGAGAGATGAAGGAGAAGGGATTGCAACATGGCCATCCTCCTCGGAGGGGTGATTTCTCACTTTCTCTCTCTCTGTCTCACTCTGTCTCTCTAGCAAGTGCACATGCCCTGTAGCAAAAAAGAAAAAGAAAAAGAAAGCTCTCCATTCCTCATAGGATCCAGGAGCTGCAAATGTATAGAGAAGATCAGTTCTGGTAGGCTTTCAATCACTTATAAATCTTTTCCCATCATTCTGACATTGCTCTTTCTTTGACTTATTTTCTTTCTCACTCTCTTCATTAGATTCCAGGTCCAAGTGGCTATCTGAGCCATGGCTTTCCTCTGGGTCCTCCTCTCCATCTCAATCTTCACCCTCTTCCTCCTTGCTCTCATTGTCTCTGGCTTTCCTGACTTATTCTTCCTGGACACCTTCCTCAAAATTCATCTTCCTATCTTTGTAAGAAAGCAAACACCTATCATTTTTATCTAGTACAAATCATCATTTAAATAATTTGCTGACATGAGTTTTGGTTTCTTGGCATTTTCCTCCTCATCCCTTCCAAGCATTCCTTGAAGTCTTTCAGCCTCAAGTCTCCTGAGCCACTCTTGCTCCTTTGCCAGTTCCTCTTCCATTTTCATCCTATTAGAGGGCTGTGCCTTCCTTTCAAAGCCAAGCTCCCAAACCATCATGTCATATGTATCAGACTTGGGTTTTTCCTTTTGCTCTCTGTTCTCTGACTTGGGGATTCTGTGTGACAGCAGAGATTAGATTTCTTTCCAGTCTTGGTCTAGCTTCTCTGTGAGATCAAGGGTGTCTTCCTGTTGGATTTGTCTCTCTTTTGTTTTGCCTCTACAATGAGCTCTTTAATCAGTTCTTTCCATGACTTTGTTTTTTCCCCCTCTTCTCCTTCCTTTGGGGAGGTCTTCTTATGAAGGAGCCTGCTTCCACTTCCCAAGTGGGCAACAGTCAGCTCAGCAGACAGTGTTCCTCGTTCTTCAGTGTCACGTTCACTATCCACACTGCCATTATGCTTTGCAATGTCTGCCAAAGACTAGCCGAGTTAATTCTTCATCTTCACTTAATTGCAGATATTTTTTTTCATGATGTTGCTGTTGTTCCAGAGCAAACCTCTTCATCATCTTTTCCTCTGGGCTTATGTGTTGTGGCATGTTTTCCAGACCAAGATCTGAAACTTCTCCCTGCTCACTTTCACTTCTTTTTTTTTTTTTTTTTTGGAGAGGTTTTTGCTATAGGGCACGTGTGCTCACCAGAAAGAGAGAGACAGAGAGACAGAAAGCGAGAAATCACGCCCCCCGGGGGGGGGGGGTGGCCATGCTGCAATCCCTTCTCCATTCTCCTCTCGGGATCTTGGGCACGTATGCACAAGCACCTGGTGTGAGTTTAAGCCACTGGGTCTGGGACTTGAACCGCAGTCAACTACATGGGTGTTCAGCGACATAGTCATTATGCTAACTGCTTGTCCCCCTGCTCACTTTCACTTCTAACAGGTTGATGCGGGCCTTGCCCAGGCCATCCAGCACTCTGTCAGCACCTCGGGGGGCTTTCCTGTGACCTGGCCTTTTCCATGATGGATGCTCCAACACAACACTAGGCACCAGTTCCTGCCTAGCCTGGTAAACACAGAGAATAGACGCACTGGTCAGGCAACCCCCGTGGGAGAAGGCAGCCTACTGCCAAGCACTTTAACTCATGAGACACCAAAAATACTTATTTTTAATTCCCAGAAATTGATGATTAAGCAAGGGAACATTACCCAACAGATATATTATAACATATATTATAAATAAATGTGATTTCTCACAGTGATGACACTGAAAATCAGTGGGGAAAGAGTGCTGGGGAAAATACCATTTTAAAAAAGTGAAACTGAATCCTTACCTCACACTATATACAAAAGCCAGTTCCAGTTATATTAGATGTATAAATACAAAAGGAAAACATTGAAATTTTCAGAAGAGGCAGTCTCCTCCCTCTCCTGTTGTCTCCTAATACTATTTGGGCTATAGTTGGGTACCGTTTGGCACCTCTTCTGTAAAAGAACAGCTAAAACTACTCCAGCATTCACTTTTGCCATGGTAAAGACCATATATACAGTCAAGACTGAGAGCAAGCACCAAGCTAATTTGCAATGGCACAGCGAGCATTGTAATGCAGTTTAAGGAGAAGTCCATACAACTTAGTAAATTAATAAAAACATATTGTGAACTACAGAGATTTTCAATAAAAACAGATCAGCTCCTGACTTGGTAGGCAGTCAGTCAGCAAAACAGACCCACCAGCAGAGATAGAAACTGGAGTATTAACTTCCAGCTACAGACCTAAGGGTCTAGAAAACAGAGCAGGAACCTGCTACTTTTATGTGAACTGTCTTCAATGGAGGTGATATATTCCAGACTAGAAAAATCACGATGTGGAGACTAGCAGTAGTTAAGGGCACTGGACTTCCACATGGCCAACCACAGTTTGAGTCCTGGACCTGGCAGCTTGCTTTCTCACTTTTTCTTTCTCTCTTGCTCTGTCCCTCTCTGGTCAAATTAAAAATAAATAATGAAGATACTTTGATCAACTGGACTGAGGAGAAATGTTCACATACTGAAATGTTCACTTTGTAAGCTAAATAGGATTGAATGTATTTAAAAAATAAAAATAAAATAAAATAAAGTTAAATAAGATAATTCTTCCCCCCCCCCCCCCAAAAAAAAAGGAAAAAAAAATCATGATTTGGTTTCAACACACCCTGATTACTATGGTAGGTTTTCTTTCTTTTTTTTTTTTTTTCCATAAAAATTGCCAGAGGGCACATGTACTGCTAGTGAGGGACAGAGGAGGAGTGGAGAAAGTCTTTCCCAGTAGGGTATAAACAC
Organism: Tupaia tana; assembly: GCA_026018925.1. Classification (NCBI taxonomy): domain Eukaryota; kingdom Metazoa; phylum Chordata; class Mammalia; order Scandentia; family Tupaiidae; genus Tupaia; species Tupaia tana. The sequence continues at coordinate 18,648,331 of JAKSZU010000023.1, forward strand.
AGTGCAATCCCTTCTCCATTTCTCCATCCTTTCAGAACTTGGTATACACATACACATATCCAATGTATAAGTCTGCCATGTGGGATCTGGCTCCCTTAATTACTAAAGTTATGGGGATGGCCAGGTAGGTTTTCTTCAGTCTTTTATTTTTTCCTCTTCTCCATTCACTCTAAGTGCTCATAAACACATAAAGCAACTAGTGTATGAAGCTGCCTGTAGCGCAGTGGTGAAGAGTTGTAGGGACCAGCAGATAGCATAATGGCTATGTCGCTGGAATCCTATGTAGTTGACCACAGTTCGAGTCCCAGACCCCATGGCTTAAACTCATGCTGGGCAAGCATGTGTGTGTGCCCAAGATCCTGAGAGAAGAACGGAGGAGAAGGATTGTGGCATGGCCATCCCCCCTGGGGAGTGATTTCTAGCTTTCTGTTTCTCTCTCTCTCTCTCTGTCTTTCTGGCGAGTGCACGTGTCCTATAGCAAAAACCTCTCATTTAAAATAAATAAATAGATAAATAAATAAATAAATAAATAAATAAAGCTATGTGTAGGGAGATGTGATCCCACATAATTATGCACAGTTTGAATCCCAGCCTGGTGACCTGGAAAACATACTAAGCACATGTGCATGCATGCCCAAAATCTTGACAGGATGAAGAGATGGAGGGAAGAGATTATAGATACTTTTTCTCTCTCTCTGTCTCTCTCTCTCTCTCTGTTTCTGGGGAGCACATATACCCTCTGGTAATAATAACAATAAATAACTTATATATGTACACATGTATATTACATTTTATTTTCTAAATAGACAATGATATTGTAAAAAGACAAAATTACAACGAATTGAAAGATCTAATTGGTTTTTATTTCTAATTCTAGAATCAGGAAACGTGATAGTCTGTAAAGTGGAATAAGTGCTCCAATAAACTGAATAGAAGAGATCGGTTTTATAGGCAGAAAAGGGCTAAAGAAAGCAGAAACAGAATAAAAAGATGACTGATCGTTTCGAAGTTACTGCCCTTCTGGAATTAAAAGAAAAGGAATTTCCTTATAAGGCTGCCTTAAGTAGATGAAAAACTCCCAGGTTTGGAAAACTGGCCCATTTCAAAATTCAGTTTGATTACATGGCACTTAGCACATGTAACTCCATTCTGTTTTGGTCTGATCTGCTGGGACCTAGTGCAGGAGGCTCTAGAACAATGACCTCCCATAAACTTAGTTTAACAATATGCAAAGCTGGGTATTAAAGGAGTTACTTGGCCCTTCACAATTCTGATATGACATTCATTCTCTCAAATTTCTATCATTAGTCTCTCATCAGTAATAAATTCCTTTGAATTATCCAAATATGCCTGTAACATCTGTTTTCTTTGACTCTTGAATCATATACCTATGTTTACCCAGGCAGGACTCCAAATCAGGATGTTTAATGGCAAGGTTCTGTATGACAATCCACTGATTGGCATAATTCTGTTCTTAACTGGCTCACAGTCCTGCTAACATGAGCCCTTAAGTGTGTTTTTAGGAATTAGGATGAGAAATAATGAATTAAGACCTTGGGGACCTCTGTTCTACACAAAGAAATATGTTCACATAAAATTTATTTGTAGCCTAGAGATTACTGAATGAAAGCAGGCATATTAGGCACCTGTCCGTTCTGGTAAAAGTCAGATTTCCTACTTTTTTGCATAAACGTGAAAGTTTATACAAATAAACTTTCTAATCTGTTGATGTATGAAAAGCTTTGTTAATAATGAGAAAATGTATTCATGGAGTAGCTACAAAATTTTATTGTCAATATATATTTTCAAATAAAATTATAAAAACCTAATTAAAAAATAAGATTTTTTTTTTTTTTTGGATAGCTTTTTGCTATAGGGCGTGTGCGCTCGCCAGAAAGACAGAGAGACAGACAGAGAGACAGTAAGCGAGAAATCACCCCCAAGGAGGATGGCCATGCCACAATCCCTTCTCCTCCATTCTCTTCTCGGGATCTTGGGCACGCACGTACACGCAACCAGCATGAGTTTAAGTCGCTGGGGTCCCGGACTCGAACTGCGGTCGACTACATGGGAATCCAGCAACATAGCCGTTACGCTAACTGCTGGTCCCAGGATGCTATATTTCTGTGGTATAAAGTTTTATTTGCCATCAGAGAGTGAAGGTGATATTAAATCTGGGATTGCAAGCCAGGAGCAATAGTACCAGAACACATAGATTTTTGTCCCTAGGAGGCTTGTAAAGTTCAAGATCATAAAGCATGCTGATCATAGCTGGGAGAACTTGTTTTGTTCCATGTTGTTTTTCTACCACTGTCAAGAGTCAGCAATATTTAAAATTTGATTGTGTAAAGGCCTATGCTCTTTTTCTAGCTGGTGTGCTTTTATATTTGTTTCTAATATTATTGATGAGACATTGCACAACTCAGCTCCAAACATCTTGCCAGTGTCATTTCCTATTTACCCACTTGACAGCCTTTCCCCAGTCTCTTCTTGTTCTAGGTAAACCTGCACCTGGATTGTTTCAATTTTAAAGGACGTCATTCATACTTTCTTACCTATGTGCCTGTCTCCGGTAACAGAATGACCGCCTCCCTTTTAAGAAACATTTAAATATCCAAATATGCCTGTAATGTTTAAATAGATTTTTATTCTGCAAAGTAATTCACTGAACTCTTTCCAGTTGTTTCCACTTGATTGTTTCTTTCTACTCCTTTTCATAATGGGCTTTGGGCCCTTACATATCTCGCACCCAGACGTCCCTTCCTTCCTCTTCTCTCGTCCTGGGCAGGTGTTGTCTGCCCTGCCCTGAAATATTACAATTAGCTTTCAAATCAACATGCATTGCATGTTGTGAGAACCACTGTGTGCCAAGAACCCTGCTAAACCCTGGCAAGCAAAGATAGTCAGGGTGACAAAGTAAAGAAGCTTGGAGAAAAGAGACACTTAAAGAAGCTTACTACAATGGTCCATCCCAGAAGCATATACGAAAGGCTAGGAGAGGGCTGGCCCTGTGGCCTAATAGATGAGGAAGGCAAATCCCACATGGCCTACCCCAGTTTGAGTCCCAGACTCAGTGGTTTGAGAGGTTCACTGGGCAAATGTAATGGGTGCTTGAAGTCCCAGTGGGATGGAGAAATGAAAGAGAAGGGATTGTGGTGTGACCATGCCGTCTTGGAGGCTGCTTTCCCACTCTCTTACTCTGTATATCTCTGTCTGGTGAGGGCATGTGGCAATTAAATAAAGAAAGACCATGAGAGCACAGATTGCTATAAGCAAGAAAGATGATTAAAGGTCATGCACAATGGGCAGCAATGAGTTAAAGACATTTCTTGCTGGTCCCAGTCTATAGCATTTTGTTGCAAAAGTCATATTGATACAACTGCTGTTCACTTGGGAGAGAAAACAAAAAGAGATCTTATAGCCCATGGTGCAGTTTCTGGTGGATACCAATCCTCCTGCAGCCCTCTCTTCCTGGCCTAAGTCATAGGGCATAGACGGTCCTCCCCTGTGAGAACCCAATGGTCTCCCTGCAACTACCTGCAGTCTCCTACTGCAGGTCTCAGTGCACCAAGTCTCTCTCCTTTCAAGCACTTGGTGTAGCCTAATTTTGACATCTTTAAAACATGATTATTTGGTTATGTTATGTTACACTGAACTGTAAGAGCCACAAGGACAGGGCTGGCCTTTATTTTTCCCATTTTTGTATCTTCAGTACCTAACAATACCTGCCACAATTAAATGCTCGATAAAAATGTCTTAAAAGGAGAACCAATAAATGATAATGCTATTATCAGGTAAGTAGCTATATAAATGTTGGTACACAGACTCATGTAACCCTTACCATAACATTATTTTAAAGTTGAGATAACTGAGTCTTGTAGAGCTGGAAAATCACAGGCTTAAAATCTGAACCAGGAAGTCAGCAGGTGGCGTAGTGATAAAGGCAGTGGACTCCTGCATGGTTGACTACAGTTTGAGGCCCAGACCCAGCAGCTTCAGATTCACACTGGGCCACATATACATCAGTGCCCAAAAAAGGAAAAAGGAGAAAGGAGAAGGGATTGTGGCCATCTCCTCTTGGGGGGTGACTTCTCTCTTTCTCTCTTTCTCTCTGTCTCTCTGGCAAGCAATCTCTCTCTTCCTCAAAAAAAAAAAAAAAAAGTTTGAACACAGGTCTGGCCTTGCTGCAGTCTTAGCCCCTAAACCACACCATCTTCTAATAAGATTCATGTTCTTACAGAAAAAGGGGAGATTGTTGATACAGTAAGTTTCCAGAAACAGCAGGGGCTGGAAGCAATAGAACAAGCGGAGAGTCATTTTTAGCAAAGCCATCTGACACCAAATGCAGAGGCTGAATTCATGCCATATTCTATGTCACAAAGATAAATGAGAAACCACTTAAATATCCAAAATAAAAAAGCTGTTCAATTACAACACACCTATGTGATGGAATATTATTTGTCATTAAAGTTATGATTTATAAGAATATGGAGAAATGTTCAAGACACATCACTAGGTAGAAAAGGCAAATCATAAAATATATAATGATCTTGGGACCAGCAGTCAGCATAATGGCTATGTCGCTGAACTCCCCACGTAGTTGACCGCGGTTCGCATCCCAGACCCGGTGGCTTAAAACTCACGCCAGGTGCGTGTGCATGTGTGCCCAAGATCCCGAGAGGAGAATGGAAGAGAAGGGATTGCGGCATGGCCATCCCCCCTGGGGGGTGATTTCTGGCTTTCTGTCTCTGTCTGTCTGGCGAGTGCACATGCCCTATAGCAAAAACCTCTCAAAAAATATATAATGATCTTGATTTTGTTAAAGCATATATTGCATATATTTTAGCAAATAGCACATACACACACACACACACACACATACATTTTAGAAGGAAATACACCAAAATATCAATGGTGATAGTTTAGGTTGTAAGATTATGAATGATTTTCACCTATTTTTTTATTTTTTCATATTAAGGGTCTTGAAAAAGTTTATGAAAATGAATATTATAAAAAGCCTATGCATGAGGACCAGCAGATGGCGTAATGGCTTAGCCACTGGACTCCCATGTAGTCAACCGCAGTTCGAGTCCTAGACCCAGTGGCTTAAACTCACACCAGGTGCGTGTGCGTACGTGCCCAAGATCCCGAGAGGAGAAGGGAGGAGAAGGGATTGCAGCATGGCCATCCTCACTGGGGGGTGATTTCTCACTTTCTGTCTCTCTTTCTCTGTCTTTCTGGTGAGCACACGCACCCTATAGCAAAAACATCTCCAAGAAAAAAAAAAAGCCTATGCATGGATTTCAATTTTTCACACCAAAATAAACTCATACTTTAATTTCATTTTTCCACAAATTTCTGAAGTCTCCTTACTTAAATATTATGTATAGTATATAATTATCTGCAATACATTTCAGATTTTTCAAATATAATTTTTGGTAAATATATGAATGAAATTTTTAAAAAACTAAATCAAAATATTAACTTATTTTTCTCTGTATGGTAACCTAATTATTTTATTAATCATATTTCTCTATTTTAAAAAATTAAAGCAACTAAAAAGATAAGACTGAAAATAAAGTGCACCCTAAATATGCTTTAACACTCAAGTTGCAAATACCTCTTGAAATACCCTCTGTTCTCTATTGTTCCTCCATGTATAATTCTGTTACCCAAAATTATGTGCTCAGCAACTGCTCATGACATGAGCATCACATAAAATTTGGGTTCCAGTCATTTGTCTCTCTCACACACACACAAAATATACATTTACCAAAAATATGAACCCTAGAATAAGCAAATAGTTTGCTTCCATAACATTGCTAAACATCCCTGAATCCCTGAAGCAGTATTAAGTTTATTTTCATATCCAATTTTTGCCTTTTGGCTGCCCTGAGTCCTGGCTTCATTCCCAGTTAGATCTTAGCTCCTGCTAGGAGTCAATCAACTGCTTAAAATTCAGAGATTTAGAAGCTAGAAAGACTGAAAAAGAAGAGCTTTCAAAATGAGCCAGCCAGGACCAGTAGTTAGCGTAATGGCTATGTCACTGGACTCCCATGTAGTCGACCGCAGCTCGCGTCCCGGACCCGGTGGCTTAAAACTCACGCCAGGTGTGTGTGCATGCGTACCCAAGATACCAAGAGGAGAATGGAGGAGAAGGGATTGCGGCGTGGCTATCCCCCCTGGGGGGTGATTTCTCACTTTCTGTCTCTCTGTCTCTCTCTGTCTGTCTGGCAAGCACACACCCTATAGCAAAAACGTCTAAAAAAAAAAAAAAAAATGAGCCAGCCTGTCTGCTTGCCAACAACAGGCTGTATCTGGTGGGTAGAGGCAGAACATAAGCTCTTGCCAACCACTAAAGGGATTTCAGGGTTGACCCCAGAACATCTGGGACAAGCTATAGGGAGTTGAGGTGTTGGCCTGTTCCATAGTCAGTCCCGAATTCTGACCATGAACTAAATGCACACATCCATCTGATGACTTCTCATGTGCACCTTACCTTTTATCTCTTCCTCCCATGGTGCTTTCTACCTTTTCATGTCCTTTGATGGTAAATTCCACATTACCAGGTCATAAAATTCCTCTCTGCCTTGTTAACTACTCCAGGGAAACATGAGTTGGCCTAGCCACTTTTAAAATCTACACCAAGTGGATTTTAAGACCAAGAAGCACATAGGTTTCTGGAAAGATTAGCAGAATGATCTTCAATCCCCTTACAAGTTTTGTGGAAAGAAGAGTTCCTAGGAAGCCTAAGGGCTTTGCCAAAATATAAGCGTTACCACAAGCTTAATCTTCCTGTGTTCATAGATGTGGAATACTGAGCAATAAAGAACAAAAGAAGTATTGAATGAACAATATGTACATGTAGAATATTAATAAATAAATGACAGAAAAGTAGTCCATCCCAGGAGTCAGAGACAGAAATTTGAAGTACAATCCTCCTACTATTTTCATCCCCAAGCACAGGTTAGGGTAGGGGGGGAAAAAAAAAAACAAAAAAACCTCTCCCAATAGAATCTATGGGTTAAAACAAGGATCATTTCAGGAAGAGCTTTAGAAGGATCTTCCATTCCTTTCTTATATATTATTATACTCTCAATTTAGCACAGGGTAAACATTTCATTTTAATACTACTAACCTTCATTTGCTGAGCATTCTCTATGTTTATTCACTCAAAAGTAATGCATGTATGAGGAATCTATGTAGTGTTAAAACTGTTTAGTGTCTAGAGTGTGGAACAAATAAATGACCTGCATGCATGATGAAATGTACAGAATTTGCTATATACATACCTACCAATGAGTACAAGTAAAATAGGGGAAATAAGAACGAGGTTTTCATTGTATAAGTTTCTGTATTTTGGTGCTATAGCTTGAATTTGTCTCTCAAAACCTCATGTGTTAAAATTTGGTGAACCATTGTGAAGGTGTTAAGAGGGTGAGAACATAATTTATCTAAAGGGTTAATAAATGGAGTCTTGGAAGATGATTAGGATTAGGTAAAGTTATCAAGGTGGACCACCCACCTGAGTACTGACAGGTTTATAAGGAAAGGGATGAGACCCAGGGCAGAGACACGTGAACATAGACACATGCTCCTGCCCTCCACCATGCTGTGATGCAGCAAGAAGTCCCTGACCAGGGCCCAGCACCAGACTCTCAGTCTTATCGGCCTCCCAAACTGTGGGATAAATAAAATTCTACTCTATCAAATTCCCAGACTCGGGTATTTCTGTTACTAGCAACAGAATGAACTAGAATATGTGTTATGATACTATGCCAAAGTTTTGCAAAAAGTTATCATTAAGGGAAACAGCAAAATGTACATGAGATCTCAGCATTATTTCTTACAGCTACACGTGAGCCTACAACACCTCACTTTTTAGAAACTTTAACAATAATGTACTTTAGGGACCAGCAGTTAGTGTAATGGCTATGTCGCTGGACTCCCATGTAGTCAACCATGGTTGGAGTCTCGGACCTGGTGGCTTAAACTCACGTCGGGCACGAGTGCGTGCGTGCCCAAGATCCCAAGAATGGAGGAGAAGGGACTGTGGCGTGGCCATCCCCACTGGGGGGTGATTTCTCACTTTCTGTCTCTCTGTCTCTCTCTGTCTTTCTGGCGAGCACACGCGCGCTATGGCAAAAACCTCCCCCCCAAAAAAAAGTAAAGAAAAAAGGAAGATTAATGTACTTTATTCCAGTTTCAGTTTATTTATTTCTTCTATGCATGAGAGAGAGAGAGAGAAACCCCAATAGGGTCTTGATACTCTGATCCCTGGTGTATTCAAGATCTCTGGATCCAAACTCAGGACCTTTCCATGTGGGTCAGGTTGCACAACCTGACATTTTTCCCATTGTGCCACCATTAAGCCCCCTTTAAAAATAATTAACAAGCAAGCTAACATGCTCCTAAATTAAATATCCTATAATCCTTCTTCGAAAAATGTACTTCATAAAATTCAAATTTCAAAACACCTTGGACTTCTGCACGGGAGTATGGCTGCCCTAGGAAAGCTGTCCCAACATAGGTGCACTCTTGTTTTCCTTACTGCAGGCTCCTGCTGCACTGCCCAAGATGCCTGAAATGCATGTCGGTGGGTGCCAATATTTATGGAACACACAAGCTCCATCCATACCCCTCCTACCTCTAAAGCAGATCTCCCCTGACCAACTCATGCAGGTTCTGAAAACACATTCTCAGAACACTGTAAACAGGAAATCTTAGGGTCCCATATACTTGAAACTGGTCTGTGGGGCAGGATTGGGGACACTATAGCCTCTAGTGGGTATATCTTCTCAGCCCTGGTAAATCTTCACATTATGTCCAGAGGCACAGTCAAAAGGTCCAGGTGGGACCTAGGGCACTGTCTCTCCTGTCCAAATCTCAGGGGAGTATTAACCCTTATTACCATTTTATTGATAAGAAAATGGAGACTTAGAGAAATTATGCTTTGCCTACTGATAACTGATAATTTCAGGTGTCTAGCAAGACCTGTCAGAGTACAAAGCTGTGCTGTAGCCCCCATGGTGCCCTCCCTTCTGAGGGAGGCCTGTGGACAATGCCCAGTTTACTGTCTTTGAGGAGTCCAGCAGGGCCTTCCTATTTGCTCACAGGTGTCCTAATTATGAGCTGGATAAACAAGGTGCCTTTTCCAGGACTTGTGTCATTCATTAAATGAGACAGATTATTATTGAAACTGAACTCAGCTCAACAGGCATTCATTGAAAACCTATGCTACAGTCGTTTAGACACCACTCGTTATTTGCAGGACCAGCTCATTGTTCTTGATTAATTCAGGTGCCAGTTCTGCAACATAAAAAGTAGATGCTCAATCCTTATAAATGCATTATGCAGAGACCATTATAAAGAGTAATATTTTCACAGATATCCCTGAGATATGTTTATGCACTTTGCTTTATTTTTTTATTTCCAGAAATTTCTCCTTAGTTCTCAAAGAATAAATGGATTCAATAAGATGACAGACAAAATCCATACGCCTTTCCCCCATGTAAGGAGATGGAAAAGAGACAAAGAGAAGTGGAATTGGAAGCGAACGGCAGAAAGCTTAAGCATTAAAATACTTCCTAATTTGTCACTACAGTCCTCCCAGGTCCTCTCACTTTGAAATAAAAAATAAATAAATAAAAGTCAGATAAATCTTTACTCCTTCCAGTCAGAACATTCCTAGTCTTTTCCTTCAGATGTCCCCATTATTTCCTTCTGGTTGAGTGATTTAGAAAGTGAAAGACCGACTCCATCCTCCATCATGCTCAGTGTGCTAAGTGGTTCATCCCAACAGCTGGGGAAAGACCAATTCTTCATCCTCAGTGTGATAATTAGTGGGTTCTCCAGAAACAAGCAAGGAGGGGACACCTCCTGCCACAGTGCTCCAGGGGACATTTATCATGTATCTCTTTTAACCATCATTTGTGGAAATAAAGCTGTAGGAGAAAATGTCAGTATGTGGCCTTAAGGGAATGTATTTGGGACATCTTTTCTGGAAGCCTGGAGGTATATTCATCTGGATTATATTCTGCATCCATTTAGCGTGGCTTTGGAATCAGAAATCTCTAGGTGAGAACAATGTTACCATAGTAAGATAGTCACAAAAAAAGTAAAATATTTTAGGCATTATAAATGTAGGAAAAAATGAGAATTTTGGTGAAGGTTGAATAAGCTTAGACTCAGTTAAATCCAAGTTTTAGTATTTCTTTTCCATTCTTTATGATTAAAAGTTCTGCCAATCTATTTAAAACTGTAAAAAGAAAAATTAGGAAATTATTCTCAAAGTAACTATTAATTGGCAGATTCCAGGAATGTCAAACTATTTGAAACATGTGAAGACTTCACCCATAATATTTTTCCTATTGTAAAATATGCTGGAAGTGAATGAAATCAGTGAGATGAGCTGGAACACGAAGGACAGAATAAATGAAAAGAAGAGTGGGATAATGCCAAGGAAGGGGATCCAAGCACAGGGAAACAAGCCGGAATGTGTGACTTTCTCAATAGTGATGCAGAGATGGGCCTCCTAAATGGACTACTGCAATATCCAACAGGGTCTCCTGCCACCACTTGCCGGCTACCGTTGTTCTCAAGACAGCCATCAAAGCCCTCCAAGGACTACACAGCATGCTTGAAAGGAAACTCAAAGACTTACTTTACCATGACTCCTGGCCTTTATAATCTAGCCTGTCTCCTCAGTTACATTTCCCTCTCTCTCTTCCGTAGTTTATTCCACTTCATGCATCTATTATAGATCAGTTTGCTATTCCACAAACACCTTCAATCATGTCCCCTCCTAAGAACACTGTACCTCCTGTACATTCTACCTGAAATGCTCTTTCCATAAACAGTCACAAGACTCTCCTTGCTTATTCAAGGCCCTATTTAAATGCTGCTCTCCCCAATCAAGAAAACATTTCTTGGCTACCCTATGTAAAATAGCACACACTCACCTAAATGCCGCTCTCTCCTCCTATCATTTAAGTCTTTCTTCACAATAAGGGTCACTAATTATTATGTCATTTCATTTGCTTACATTCAAAAATCTCTATAGGTTTTTAAAACCATGACCACAGGGAGTCTGTGGATTTCCCCTGTATCTGCAGCACAATCTATCCAGCATATGGTAAACACTCAGTGGCACTTGAATGAACACATGAAGTCAAGTCAGTGTTTCACACTGGAGTAGTTGAGTGTCCTTTATTTGAAATGGTTGGCACCAGATGTGTTTTAAATTTGAGGGGAATTTGAAATATTTGCATATATGTAATTAGGTATCTTGAGAATCGGACTCAAGTCTAAACATAAAATTCATTTGTTTCACATATACATTATGCACATAGCCTGAAGGCAATTTTATACACTTGTTTTTGTAGTTTCTTGACTACAACCTGTCACATGTGGTCAGGTGTGAGATTTCCACCTGTGGTGTCAACACTCAAAAGCTTTTGGGAGCATTTTGGATTTCAGATTATAGATGTTCAACCTATAAGAGGTAAATCTGTCTGGATAGATGAGGCCAAATCACCAAAAAAATAGAAACAGGATACATTTGGATATGTAGGCACTGGGATTTCTGTAGAATAGAGTTCAAGCCCCTAGACCCACCATAGTTCCTGGCACACAGTAGGTATTAACTGTTTCATGATGATGTTATGATGGATATTAAACAAATAAGGATATTGCTTTTGTGACCCAAAGTAGGATGAGGAGAATGTGCTCACCCAGAATACAGAATTTACATTCCCTAAATTCCTCTTCACTCATGCAGAACATTGGCACCTTCTGGCATTTCTGCTTCACAAAAGGTCAGAGCTTCCTTCTTGCTCAAGCAGTCTTTTGGGAATTCTATCCTGGTTGAAACAAAATAGCACCTGGTGATAGGAAGTAAGGGGAATGGGAATGCCTCCCTCAGAAACATTGATTTTAAGTCAAATATCTTTCAAATATCATCACTATAAATGCTTTAATAGGATGTATTATGAGAAAGAATGTCTAATTTTTCCTATGACAATATCCAGTTTCAGGGGTTACATTGTGTTTTTTCATAGAGAAGGCGGGCTTTCCCCCAAATTCATGTATCGGACATTTTAGTGTCTAGAACTTGGTGTTCTAGGACACTCTAGGAAAAGAATTTTAAATGGATCCCATAATCAGATCAAGATTTTAAAAGCCAATATGTTGCTTGCCCCTTGTTATTGCTGTTACTACAATGAGAATTTGACTATTCTATAGTCATAAAAAATAAACATACAGGGGTTAGCTGGTAGTGTGGTGGTTAAGGCAGTTCAATACCACATGGCTGACTGAATGGTTCTAGTCCTAGATCTGGAGGACTGAAAAACATGCCAGGCACATGTGCATAGCCCCCAAACCAAGAGGAGAATGGAAGAGAAAGGACTGAGGCCTGACCATCCCTTCTGGGGGTGTCTTTACACTCTACCCCTTCCAGACAAGCACACATATCCTATAGCAAATTAAGGAAATAAATACATACATAGATAAACAAACACTACTAAAATTTAATTTTAAAAGAAAGACAATCAGGATACATATAAACATACATATATAACATTATAACGAATGTTAAATACACATGAGGAAAAGACTTGAGAGCAATCAGTTTGGGAAGATGCTAGCCAACACTTAGAGAATACTTAATGAGCCAAATGGCTTCCTTGGGTGACTCCTGTCATTTCACCATGACCTTGTAGTATGTTACTATAAAGATCATCACTATTTTAAAAATGAAAAATCTCAGACAAATGAAATATCATTCCCAAGTATGTTCTGTAAGTAAATGGCACAGCTAGGATTTTAATCCAAGTAATGAGACCCTCCTGTCTGCACACCAAACCACAACAAACTGCCAAGGACATGGTATTGTATTCCTTCTACTTCTCGACTTTTTATATAGTAAACATGGTTGCTTTCACAATAGAAAAAAATTTAAATTCTTTATATTTTTTGCTTGTCGAGTAGAAAAATAAATAGTTTTAAAGAAGGAGTATACTAAATTCAAGGTGATGTACAAATTACATCTGTATTCTAGAACTCTGCGTCCAGTGGGTAAAATGCCATTGCTTATTTTTTGCTGAGACAGTTCAGAGTCAACAGGCAACCGTGTGTTTCCTGATGGAATGACCTGGACTTTATCGGACCTGATGGCTTGCTTTCTCACTTCTCTCTGTCTCTCTCTGGTCAAATTAACATAAACTGAGTAAATAAATAAAATTAAGTAAAACTAATTCTTTAAAAAAAAAAAAAAAAAAAAGGTAACCTGCTGGGACTGCACCTGCTTCTGAATCACAACTGTTGAAAGAATTAAACTAGAAAAAGAAAAAATGCAGTGGCATGAAGTATGTGATTTGGGAAAAAAAATTAATGGTGAAACCATTTTATCTTTTTAAAATCATTATTTAAGTCTATATCCATTTCAAATATTTTTATTCTGAAAAAAATTTTAATGTAAATACTTAAAATCTTAAATCCATTTAAAATTATGAATTTTTCTGACAATTTTTTTTGCGATAGGGTGCATGCGCTTGCCAAACAGAGAGAGACAGTGAGACAGAAAGCGAGAAATCACCCCCCCAGGAGGGATGGCCATGCCACAATCCCTTCTCCTCCATTCTCCTCTCAGGATCTTGGGCACACACGCACATGCGCCTGGTGTGAGTTTTAAGCCACCGGGACCGGGACGCGAACCGCAGTCGACTACATGGGAGTCCAGCGACATAGCCATTACGCTAACTGCTGGTCCCTAAAATTATGAATTTTATGGGCATATTCTTGATTTGATTATTGTACACTGTATGCATACCTTAAAGAATCATACTGAAGCCCAGAAAGATATACATCTATTATTAGGTCTTTAGGAAAATTATGACATACTTTTCTATGCAAAAATGTGTCATAATTTTTCCCAATGACCCAATATAGGTAAACCAGGAATCATAATTTTAAAAAAATTTTAAAAATGATAAATCACTTCAGCAAAGACACAAAAGAGATTTAAAAATTAAAATTACCTTTTTTTTGGGGGGGGAGAGGTTTTTGCTATAGGGCGCGTGTGCTTGCCAGACAGAGAGAGACAGAGAGACAGAAAGCGAGAAATCACCCCCCCGGGGGGATGGCCATGCTGCAAACCCTTCTCCTCCATTCTTCTCTTGGGATTTTGGGCACGTACGCACACGGGCCCGTTGTGAGTTTAAGCCACTGGATCTGGGACTCGAACCGCGGTCGGCTACGTGGGAGTCCAGCAACATAGCCATTATGCTAACTGCTGGTCCCAAATGACATATTTTTAGATGTAATAATTTTCTGAATGATATTGACCCTATAGTTATGATAAATTAAACAAAATGTCATGGTACTAATTGAAATTTAATACATATAAGCCTTGTCAGAAAGAAAACTGGAGAGGAAGGAGTGTATTGCAATCTGTATAAGATTTTACTGTGAATCAGTGAATGTAAGTCCCATTTTACAAAAGAGTCAGGTTAGACACCGAGTTCTGAATTCCATACTGATTTTAAAAATCATGAAAAGGGGAGTTTGTTTAGAATGCCGTTGCATTTGTGGTGCCTACAAAATATGCAGCACATGGTAAGCATTCAACAACTGCATCTATAGATGAATGAGTAAATGGTTCACAGTGGACCAGCTGAGTGTCCCTTATTTGAAATACTTGTGATCAAAAGTGTTTCAGTTTTTTGGATTGGAGTCTTGGTAACACAGCCAGACCATATTACACATTGCTACTGTGTAATATGATTTAGTGTGTGTCTCAGTTGCATTTTTTGCATGATCTTAAGTAGAAGGTCAAAGTATTTTTTAAGTTTACTTCTCTCAGGTCGATGTTATATCTCAAAGAAGAAACATACATATTAGAGATAAGATAGAGTTTTTTTTTTAATTTGTTACTTAAATATTTATTCGTAGTCAAAAAAGACACATTAACTATTGCTAACAAGGAAAAAGATCACTGAACTATTTAAAGCAACTCTTTTTTGCTTGCGTGAAGTTCTGTTTATTGCCATTCAACCACTTATCAATTATTTTATGTATTCCTATAATTCACTTACTAGCTTTCAATTAACAAACTTAAATTTAATAATTTTATGTTACAAATTATCCTGTAAATGGTATATCACTTATAAGCATATCCTTAATGCTCATAATGCTTTCTCTTATTTTTACCACTAATTTCTGCAAAGTTGATTAAACTGCATTCTTAATATTCATTTAAATAGTTATAGAACAAAAATTTCCAAATTACAGGACCAGCAGTTAACATAATGGCTATGTCGCTGAACTCCCATGTAATAGACTGCGGTTCAAGTCCCGGACCCAGCGGCTTAAACTCACGCCAGGCGTGTGTGTGCGTGCCCAAGATCCCGAGAGGAGAATGGAGGAGAAGGGATTGTGGCATGGCCATCTCCCCTTGGGGGTGATTTCTTGCTTTCTGTCTCTGTCTGTCTCTCTCTTTCTGGCAAGCGCTCACGCCCTATAGCAAAAATGTCTGCAAAATAAAGAAAAAAGGGAAAAATAATTCCAAATTACAACCTAGAATATTTTATTCTTTTTTTTTGTGTGTGGGGGGGACTCATATATATGTGTGTGTGTGTGTGTGTGTGTGTGTATACACATTTAATTGCTACACATCATTTAGATTGTAAAGAGACTTTACCCATCATGATATACACCTCAGTCCAGCCCAGTTGAGAATACAATACACATCCTCATCAACAAATAATAAACTATATCTGTTTCCCACAAATGTCTTACCTCTCTATTTTTTCCCCCAATTTCCTTTCCTATGCTATTCCCCTCCCACACTCTTTCTACTTTGTGCCTAGTGTCCATTACAATTTTTACTGCTTTCATGTCCTCCAATCTTTCAGTCTCTGGCATAGAGTGTTGACAGTTGGTATACGTTAAGTAGAGACATGCAATGTCTCTCTTTCATAGCCTGACTTGCTTCACTCAGCCACAAATCTTCCATATTTGTCCACTTTCTATCAAATTCCAGGGCCTCATTGTTTTTTTACGGATGAGTAGTATTCCATGGAGTATATGTGTCACACTTTTTCAATCCATTCATCTGTTTGTGGACATTTGGGTTGGTTCCATGTCTTAGCAATCATGAATAATGTTGCAATGAATATAGATGTGCAACCACTTTTCCGACTGAGCATTCTCCTGTCCTTTGGGTAGATACACAGGAGTGGAATTGCTGGATCATATGGTAGTTCTATTTGAAGGTCTTTGAGGAGCCTCCATATTGTTCTCCACAGTGACTGGACCAAATTACATTCCCACCAACAGTGTAGGAGTGTTCTCCTTTCACTGCATGTCCTCCAGCACTTACCAGTTTTTGATTTTTTTAATCTTTGCCATTCTGACTGGGGTTAGGTGGTATCTCATTGTGGTTTTGATGTGCATCTCCCTTATGATGAGGGATGTTGAACATTTCTTCATATGCTTCTTGGCTGTTCATATGACTTCCTTAGTTTTTTTATTCACTCATTTTCCCATCTTTTATTTGGGTTAATCTTTTTCTTCTGGGTAAGCCGCTTGAGTTCCCTGTGTATTGTGGTTATCAGTCCCTGATCTGAGGCACAGTTAATAAAAATTCTCTCCCATTATACAGGTTGTCAATTCACACTAATTATGGTGTTCTTTGCTGTGCAGAAATTTCTTAACCTGAAATAATTCCACTTGCCTATGTTAGAAATCACGTCGCAGAAAATGAAATTGGGTTAAAAATGGAAAACTGGAGACTAGCAGTTTGTGTAATGGCTATATTGCTGGACTCCCATGTAGCCAACTGCTGTTCGAGTCCCAGACCTAGTGGCTTAAACTCACCCCAGGTGCGTGTGCGGGTGTGCCCAAAATCCCGAAAAGAGAATGGAGGAGAAGGGATTGCGGCATGGCCATGCCCCCTGGGGGGTGATTTCTGACTTTCTGCCTCTCTCTTTGTCTTCCTGGCGAGCGCATGTGCCCTATAGCAAAAACCTCTCCAAAAAAAGGAAAAAAAGGAAAACCATGCAGCGTGCAAGTGCACTGTGCAAAGGCCGAATACAGGCAGAGGTGTAGAACCCTATAGGCTTTCCGTCCTAGGTGAAGGAAGAAGAGATAAATTAACAAGGGAAAGGCACAAACAGGGTGGAAAGGTGGTTTTTTTTTTTTTTTTTTTTTTTTCTTTTTTTTAAAAAAAAGAAAAGAAAAAGTTAGAAGGGACAGAGAAAAACAAAAGACACTTGCATATCTGGCTAGAACTGGAGTCTACAGGGGAGCCCAGGCTGCAGGTTGGGTGGGGGGCTTCACAACCCTGAAGCTGAACCTAGAGGCCCAGTGCAGGCAGAGGTGGGGAACCCTGGAGGCTTTCTGTCTTAGGTGAAGGAAGAAGAGATAAATTAACGAGAGAAAGGCACAAACAGGGCAGAAAGCTGTTTTGTTTTTAAAAAGAGAAAAAATATTTAGAAGGAACAGCGAAGAACAGAGAAAGACACGTGTACCTGACTAGCACTGTAGTCTGTGCAGGAATCCAGCACAGGCAGAGGTGGAGAACCCTGAAGACTTTCTCTAGAATGTTATATTCTAAGCTACATTTTATTGAATTTTTAAAAATGTTGTTTATTGATGCTCTAAACTATGGAAAATTCTGCTTTGTCTAATCAGGATGATTTCTTCTCTAATAAAGATACAACGTGCTTATTCTGTCAAATGCATAACTATAAATAGAATAGTTTTAACCAGTAATTGATATTAAAAGTATAACCATATATAATAATTTTCAGGAGTTCATCTTTCCGGAAAGCTTATTAAAGCTTATCTGTATAATCTCTTTGACTGAAATTTGGCTATGTGAAAACAATCTAGATGCACCTTAGGAATGGAATTCTAAGCTCTGAACCCTCTTATTCTGGCAAAAAAAATTAACGAAAGAAAACTTCTTGATGCAGCAGTAGCACAACACACTCTACAACACTGAGGACGTAGGAAGGTCTCAGTTCATGTCCTGAGGCCTCCTTGTACACACACTGGGTACATGTGCATGTGCATCCATGATCTGGATTGGCTGAGGCTGGGAGGAGATCGCAGGGTTATACCTACTGGGAGCGCCAGTCTCTCCTTGTACCTTTCCCTTTTTCTCTCTCACTCATGGGAAAGAAAAACTTTTTAAAAATGTTAATCTACAGAAATATCATCTAATTTAAAAACTCTTATACATCCCACTAAGAAATGATATCACAAAAATATTTTATTTACTGTTTAATAATTATTTGAATATAATTAAAATAACTATGTAAATTTTTACTTTAAAATGTTGACTTTTAAAATAAAAATAATTTTCCTCCAGTATAAAATCTTAGTTGTCCATTTTTTAAAATCTAGAGTATTTGGGAAAAAAGTGCGAAGTGCATTACCCTAAAGATCGTTTTAATTGTAAGAGGAAATGTGTGTGTGCCAAAGAGAGAGAGAGAGAGGAAGAAATGGAAGTGAAAACACCCCCCAAATGGGGCATGATTAGGACATGCCACAATATCTTTTCCTCCCTTTCTCCATCCTGTCAGAATTTGGGGCATGATACACACACACACACACACACACACACACACACACAGTGTGCTTTTTAAGCCACAAGGGTTGGAATTCAAGCCATTGTTAACTATGTGGGATCTAGGATCTAGCTCCTTTAACCACTTAGGCTATGGGGTCAACACTTGTACAAATTTTTAATTTTATTCTTAATCAATAGAAAGTCCTTCAAGTTTTAGTATAAGATTTCTAAATTAATAAGATTCATCACTTAGGGACCAGCAGATGGTGTAATGGTTACATTGCTGGACTCCCACGTAGTCAATTGCAGTTCAAGTCCTGGACCCGGTGACTTAAAACTCATGTCGAGCACATGTGTGTGCATGCCCAAAATCCAGAGAGAACATAGGAGAAGGGACTGTGGCATGATCATCCCCCAAGGGGGGGGGGCAATTTCTCGCTTTCTATCTCAGTCTCTCTTTGGCTCTCTGGTGAGTGAGTGCACGCATTGTATAGCGAAAGAAAATTTCTCTCTAAAAAAAAATCTATATTTTAAATAATTATGCTGGTTGATACATGGAGAAAGAATAGGGGAAAAAAACTGAAGAGTAAAATCAAAGGAGCTGATTGAAAGGCCTTGATAGTCTTCATGAGAAAGGATGGTGGAGGTGGGTGGAGGTGGGTATAGGGACTGACAGAAGGCAAAGATATTAAATATAGGCTGGAGGAAGAACCAACAGAACTTGCTAATGGGTTTGACCTGGCATATAAGTCATTGACTCTCAAATCTTGGGTTTTGCTTGTTTTACTTTTTTTGGGGGGGAGGTGAGCAAATTAATAGATAATGGTGTCATCTATTCAATTAAGAAGCAGGGGCCCCCCACGCCTGCGCGGCGGCGGGGCGGCGGCGGGGCGGCGGGCGAGCCGGCAGACTCCCCTCTGCTCTCCGCGTGCGACGGCTCGGACCGCCCGGCTCCCGCTGCCTCTCCGGCGCGGGGTCTGTCCCGCGCTCGGCGCCGACGCGGGCCGGTGGCACCAAAAGGCCGAGGTCGCCATCCTTTCTGTCTCTGGCCGGGAGGGCGAGTGGGAGATGGTGTTGGGTCCCGGGCACATTCGCAGGCTCGGGGCTGGCGTGTGGCCGTTGGGCCTGCGCATGGCCGCTGGGCCGGCGCGAGGCCACCAGACCTGCGAGTGGCCGCTGGGCGCACGCGTGGCCCCTGGACTTGCGAGTGGCCGCCGGGTCTGAGTGTGGCTGCTGGGCCTGCGCCTACGAGTGGCCGCCGGGCCTGCTCCCGGCCACCGGGCCAATGCGTGGCCACCAGGACTGCGCCTATGCACGGCTGCCGGGCCAGAGCGGGGTCGCTGGGCTGTGTGACCGCCGGGCCCACATGTGGCTCCCGGACCTGCGAGTGGCTGCCGGGCCTGCGCATGTGTGTGGCCGCCGGGCCTGCGCCTGTGTGTGGCCGCCGGGCCTGCACCTGTATGTAGCTGTCGGGCCTGCCAGTGGCCGCCAGGCATGAGCGTGGTCGCCGGGCCTGTGCCTGCGAGTGGCCGCCGGGCCAGTGTGTGGCCGTCGGGCCTGCGTGTGGCTGCCAGGCCTGCATCCGTGCGCAGCCGCCGGGCCTGCGGGTGACCACCAAGCCTGCGGGTGGCCACCGGGCATGCGCCCACGCGTGGCCGCCGGGCCTACATGTGGCTGCTGGGCCTGCACCTGGGCGTGGCCGCCAGGCCTGTGCGTGGCTACTGGGCAGACATCCGGGTGTGACCAACGAGTCAACACGTGACCGCCGGGCCAGCGCGTGGCCACCAGCCGCGAGCGGCAAACTGAAGCCAAAAACAAGAATTAAGATCTTGCAAATATAAGCAACAGAAAGAATCTTTAGATGTCTTGGACCAATTGAGAAATATATTGTATAGGAGGACTTTCGCTGCCCATGGACAATGAGAAGATGATGGTTACCAGCCCTGCATTACCTCAGGGAAAAACAAGAACTATTCTACCATTCTTGGGGAAGCCAGACACTTGAGGATGACTCACGCTGCAGATCCCCACAACACCACTCTCGGTAATCACAGGATAGTGGCTGTGCCGCATCAACTGATAACCATCTCTGCCTACCAGAACTGCGCTCCTAGAACCGTATTCCATAGAAACTCACCTACAATTGCGGAACTGCACGAGACCCACCCTTGACCCAACCCTGAACAGAATCTATGTATCCTATTGTGGAAAACTTTATGAGCTCATAATTGAAAAAGGAAAAAAAAAAAAAAAAGGGTGAAAGATCTGGAGGGTATGGTCACAGGGATGGCAACTGCGGATGCTGGAGACAGCATGGGAGAGGTAATGGGAATGAATGATGGAGGGCAGTCCAGGGAACGATCATCACGTTTGATGGACACAGGGATGAAGGGCGGTCTGTTGATGATTATGTATGTGATGGTATCACTGTCTTGACCAATGTGATCTGTACTCATGCTGGAAAAACCACGCTGTACACTGTAAAGATGTGCAATGAAAAAAAAATAACAAAAGTAATATCAGCACTCCAGCAGAAGGAGAAAGATCTGAGGATTTGATAGCGGAAAGGACAAATGTGGATGCCAGAGGCTGTAAGGGAGGGGAGTGGGGGGTCGGGAATGGGTGGTGGAGAGTGGGCATGGGGGGCAAAGGGAGGAGTCATTTGTCACCAGAAAATGTAGGGTTCTCTGTTGAAAACTAGATACATGTATCTATATTGTACACATCATAATGAGAACTTTATGTAAAATGAATGTGATTGATCTGAGAAAGAAAAATAAAGGGAAAAAAAAAAAAAAAGAAGCAGGGAAGGCAGACTGAGGGACATCAAGAGTTTCATCTCTGGGACCAGCAGTTGGCATAATGGCTATGTTGCTGGACTCCCATGTAGTCAACCGTGGTTTGAGTCCCAGACCCGGTGGCTTAAACTCACATGGACGTGTGTGCGTCCATGCCCAAGATCCCAAGAGGAGAATGGAAGAGAAGAGATTGTGATGTGACCATCCCCCCTGGGGGGTGCTTTCTCACTTTCTGTCTCTCTGTCTCTCTCTGTTTGCCTGGTGAGCACACTCGCACTGTAGCAAAAACTTCTCCAAAAAAGAAAAAAAAAAAGTTTTATCTCTGCCTATTGAGTTTAAGTTGTTTATCAGACATTTACTTGAGCTTTCAAGTAGACGATTGGGTATAAAAACTTAGAATTGGTAGAAAAGAACAGAGCTCAAGATACAAACTTGGATTCATCAACATCAGATGGTATTTAAATCCACAGGATTAAAAGACCCCATCTGGAACCAGCATAAGTGTAATGGTAACGTCACTGGACTCCCACGTAGTCGTTGGAGGTTCAAGTCCCAGACCTGGTGACTTAAAACTCATACCAGGCATGTGTGGGTGCTTGCCCAAAATCCAGAGGGGAAAATGGAGGAGAAGGGATTGTGGCATGGTCATTCCCCCAAGTGGTGATTTCTTGCTTTCTGACTCTCTGCCTCTCTCTCTGTCTGGCAAGTGCACATGCCCTATAGCAAAAATCTATATTTAAAAAAAAAAAAGAAGAAGAAGAAGAAGAAGAAAATAGATCCCATCTATGTATAGAATGATAATGAACAGAGAACTCTTGACTCTATTTAGAACCACTCTGTAATTTTGAGATCAAGAAGAAGAGGAAACTTTAAGGAGTCCAAGATGTGAACATCAGTGAAGTTGGAAGGAAAACAACAGGGTGTAGCATCATAAAAGTCTGGAAAAGAAAACTCTTCTAGACCCACTCTCTGTAGTAATTACCTCAACAACACTTCCTGCTGACCTACACTTCAAATGTGCCATTTATAACAAAAGGTTTAAATAGTAAATTTTAACAAACAATAATTTTGTGAAGGGAGGGAACAAAAGGTAATTTGAGTAATGAAGAATGGACATTTAACCCCAAGGCAGGAGAAAGTATCAAACAGCGGGTAAGGGGGCTGGCGTACCTGCTGTGTGGCTAGATAGAAAAACCCATTAGGGCAGAAAAATCCCCTTCCAAGGTAATGTAGGAAGCAGATTTCCAGTGGGGGATGTCTAGCTGACTAAGCCACATTTGGTATGGTCCATGAGATAAATCAGTGGGCTTAGTCTTATTTGACAGAACCAATGAGATGACAACAATCAGTAGGTCCAACCAATGATCAACCGACATAACCTGGATTTAAAAATCATAAACCTCACACAATATAACTGCTGGGGCCTTTGAGCCACTTTCTCTGTCCACTCAGACTCACGTCTATCTCTTAGGAGTGTACTTTGCTTTTCCTTAACAAACTGCCTTTTATTTTTTCTATAGCATGTTTTGTTCAGTTCTTTGTCCGAAACTCCAAGAACCTGAATATCATCATGGAAGCCATTCTGAAACATTCCTTTTATTGAGTAATAGAATTTATTAGCCAGTAGTTATTAAATAATGGGATTTTTCTAACATTTTGTAGAACAGAGTCCAAAAAAGGAAATCTGGAAAGCTCTTTCCAGATCTCTCAACAGCCCAGAATTGTGAAAAATAAACCAGAAAAGGGACCTTCTTCACCTGCACAGTGGTAGTTACTTTAAAGCTTAAGAATAGGCAAACAAATGCCAAGATTAACATTCATAAAAATGAGAAAAAAAATGGCTGCATATGAGATTATAGTAGGACTTCCTCTCTCTCTTTACCACTCCAAGCAACTACCATAAACATGTGGATGAAGCAACCAGACAGTAAATACTGCAAAAACAAATGCAAATTAAAAATAAGTGCCCATCGGGACCAGCTGTTAGCGTAATGGCTATGTCGCTGGACTCCCACGTAGTCGACCGCGGTTTGAGTCCCGGACCCAGTGGCTTAAACTCACGCCGGGCACGTGTGCGTGCGCGCCCAAGATCCCGAGAGGAGAATGGAGGAGAAGGGATTGCAGCGTGGCCATCCCCCCTGGGGGGGTGATTTCTCGCTTTCTGTCTCTATGTCTCTCTCTGTCTGTCTGGCGAGCACACGCACCCTATAGCAAAAACCTCTTCCAAAAAATAAATAAATAAGTGCCCATCATACCCACAGTAGCCAGGCAGCAGCACAGTGCTCAGTACTGCTGGAAGTCATATGGAATATAGAGTTCAGTTCCCGGGGGACCTAGAAATGCAACACAAGAGTGTGTCCTTAATCTTGGTTGGCTGGGAGAGGCTCGGGGGGATTATGGCATGAAGACACTGCTGAGAGTTTCTCTCTCTCTCTCTCTCTCTCGTTCTTACTCTCTTTCTCTCAATAAATAAATAAACTTAAAAAACAAAGCAAAACAAAACAAAAAACACCTTGGGACCAGCCATTGGCATAACAGCTATGTTGCTGGACTCCCATGTAGTTGACTGTGGTTCGAGTCCCAGACCTCATGGCCTAAACTCATGCCAGGCATGTGTGCGTGTGTGCCCAAGATCCTGAGAGGAGAATGGAGGAGAAGGGATTGCAGCGTGGCCATTGCCCCTGGGGGCTGATTTCTCGCTTTCTGTCTCTCTGTCTATCTCTGTCTATCTGGCGAGCGCACGTACCCTATAGCAAAAAGTCTCAAAAAAAAAACAACCTTAATTTTTCTTGTTAAAAATGTGGGAAAATATTTCCTTTTTAAGTTGAGCATTTATTTTAGAAAACTTATTATTGTAAGTACTTTCTCCTCTCTCTGAAATGTATATAAATCTTTTTGAAGATTAATTTACATTTTATCATCTTACGATCTAGGAGTATCTTTCTCAAGGACCTGGGAGCTATTTCTTTGAAATGTAAACATCAAGGAAGATAATATCCATCTCTGAGTTTTTGTAGGAGAGTAGGAACTAACTTAGGTCCACAACTTGCTCCAGGTTCCGAACTCTTGTCAGGAATATACGAAAAGCTTGGATTTCCTTTGGATAAAACAAATCAGCTAGCACAGATGGTCACTCCAATTAACAGATAAAGTTAGGAACAATTACTTGAGACAAACAGTGCTGTCAAGTCCTCTTACTTGAATGATTGTTTATCTTGAAAATGTGTGTAGTGAGTTGTATTTGCTTGACTATATAAAAGGGTGAGATTTTCTGCTTTAGCAGTCTCCTACTGAATTGCCTGTGATACACATTACATTCTAATTTAATCTTTATTCAATAATAAAATATTTTTTCTATTGCCTTGGTGGAGAGGATTTCTGGACAGGAAGATTTCTTTTAGTCATATTTCTCCGACAATACTCATTTATTTTTAAGTTAGCCACCTGCCTTAATTAAAATTAAAAACAAAAAGTTCTCCTATTTGTGAAAAGTCTTTCCTACCAAGTGATTCAATAAATAATTTAAAACTATAGGAAAGCTATAAGATGTACAGGAAGACTGTGGATTTTCAATGCACTCATTCTGACCAGACAGACACCTTTCTTTCTTTCTTTTTTTTTTTTTTTTTTGAGAGGTTTTTGCTATAGGGCGTGTGCGCTCACCAGACTAACAGAGAGAGACAGAGAGACAGAAAGCGAGAAATCATCTCCCGGGGAAATGGCCACGTCGCAATCCCTTCTCCTCCGTTCTCCTCTCAGGATCTTGGGCATGCACATGCACCCAGCAAGATTTTTTTAAGCCACGGGGTCTGTGAACTGCGGTCGACTACATGGGAGTCCAGCGACATAGCCATTATGCTAACTACTGGTCCCTCCTTATTCTTTTTCTGAAGTAATCATGCGACATGGAAATGCGTTATATAATAAGATGAATTATATAGCAGAAGAAAGATCTTTACATTGAAGAAAAAGTACATGGGTCCTCCCCAGAGCCAAGCAGTTAAGGGAGTTGGACCACTCATTGTCAAATGTGGTTCCAATCTTAATGCATATGCCTGCATGTCCCAAATCAAATAGTATAGAGACATGGAGGAGAAGAGATTGAGGCATGGTTATGTTTCACATGGGGATCCTATTGAGGTAGGAGATAGGCTAGGGACATATAGTTAGGGTATAAAGCCCAAGATGGAGACACTAAGCTTTACCCAAGATGAAGTCACAGTAGCTAAGTTTTAACAAAGAGCTAGCAACACTGGGACTTAAAACAACTATAGCAAAGGTCAACAGTTTCTATTTGTTAACTACATTCTAAGGAGAAGTGCAGATCCCTATAGTCTGCTAATCCCACAAAGAATGTGGAAATAACTCACCCAGACTACCATGTAATTGTTTTCTGAAGCCCACTTTCTTAACAGAGAGCCAGCTCATTGCTTGGGCTGCTAGATAAAAACCCCTAGTCTCAGCTCTTCTTCAGCAAAGTTTTCCTGGGACACCTTCCTCCTAGGGAGCTTTCCTCTCCTTCAATAATCTTTGCTTTGCTGCTGCTCCATTTGTCTGTGTCTCTAATTTTTTAGGAGCATGAGCCAAGAACCTGATCACCTCACGATCCTGAATCCCGCAGTGGTGTTGGGCCTGATCACCCCATTATCCTGCTCACTCTCTATTTCTCCCTCTAGCTCTCTGTCCCTGTCTCTCTATGGTGAGCTCACACACCATCTGGAACTTAAAAAAAAAATTTTTTTAAGTACATCTTATATAACATGAATCTTATTTGACAATTAAGTTTGTGTTGAGTATTTTCTCTGTTCCATTTGCTAAGTAGGTAGGTAATGGGCTGACCAAAGAGAAGGAGACGGTCTCTGTTCCCAAGGTGCTCAGAGTCTTTTTATTTTATTTTACTATTTAAGTTTTTTGCTATAGGGTACATGCACTCACTAGAGAGAGACAGGGAAGGGAGTGACGGTGGTAAAAAAATCACCCTACAGGGGGGATGGCCATGCGATCTCTTTACCTCCAGTCTCCTCTTTACCTCCATTTTAGACACACAAACATATGCTGCCGGGACCTGCTTGGCTGGACACGTTTTTCTAAGTGTGGAAGGCTGTGGACTAGAAATAAACGCTATAACAAACACACAAAGACACACAAGCATAGAAAAGCCAGGATCAGGTAGGCACAGCCAGAAGTTGCGACCTCGAACTAGTCTCAGGTTTATTCTTTTAAAGGGCAGAAAATGGGGTAAGAGGAAATGGGATGCAAAGAGAATGGGGGAAGAGGAAATGGAACGCAAAGCCAGTTGCTTTTGGATGTAAATCATCTGGAGATGTGAGAATGACTGGTGCCATGTAATTTCTCTGATCTTTCTGAGGGAGAATCTGATAAATACATGGAGCTTCCTTTAGCCTCCCAGCAGTATTGGGTATCAGCAGTAACAGGAAGATAACCAATAACGACAGGCAGATAGCACTTTCGTATGGAAATGTTCTCAATTTCCATTGCTAGAGTAGCTCATGGAAGCACATTTCTGCATGAGTCTACAGGTCGTATGTTTTCTCAGAATGCCACTCTCTACAATATGCCTAATGTGTTTACAAGCTACCAGGTCCAGGACTCAAACCATACAGTTGGCCATGTGAAACCGAGCACCTTAACCTACACATCACCCACTGTCCAAGAATTTCTTAATTTTTTTTTTTTAATCATATCTGTTTTGGATAGCCCTCCTCTGAATGTCAAAAGTCATCCACTACAAGAGCCAGATGGTGGTGCAGTAGTAAAACATGACACTCTGTGAGTCAATCCCACTGGAAAGGTTCCGGTTTAAGTCTGGATGTCTCCCTAAGACCATTGGCACATCTTTGCCCATGATCTGGGCCTGGTTGAGGCAAAGGGTGGATCACAGTGTCAAAATTTTGTTGGGGGTACTGTCTCTCTCTCTGTGTCTCTCTTGCTCATGGAAAAATTAAAGAAAAAATTTTAAAAAGCTACCTATTACATTTCTCTTGACGAACTTCAGTAAAGTAATTTTAATCTTTCTCCCTGGGTAAATAGATACCCACAGCTAACTGCACACAAAACTTATGCACCATATTTGAGAATGCAAAATAGACCATCTTTCTAACTTGAAGGCGAGCTAACTGTTTACTATGGGCCTTTTCAGATAATTTTGTTGCCAAAATAACACCCAGTGGACCACTGTGGCATCAACATTGGTAGAAGGAGGTAACCAGTTTTATTAAAGCAGCAGGGACTACATAGTTACTTTGCCCCATGTTTGAGTGTTAGATCATTTTTACATTGTTAACCCCTACATAACTGATAATAAGAACACTGTCCCCAATTAACACATATTAATATAAGCATCATCTAAACAATATGCTTTTTCTTTGAAAAAATATAAATTTTCTCAATAAATGAATCATTCCACCTTATTAGTTCCCTGTCTATCATATGTATAGCTGGCAATTATTTCACTAAGAAAAGTAAATAAAAAAGAAAAAAAGTGAATGGAAGAGCTGTTTGTTTTTTTTCATTTTTTTATTTTTTGGAGAGGTTTTTGCTATAGGGCACATGCACTCGCCAGAAAGACAGAGAGAGAGAGAGAGAGAGAGAGAGAGAGACAGAAAGAGAGAAATCACTCCTTGGGAAGATGACCATGCCACAATCCCTTCTCCTCCATTCTCCTCTCGAGATCTTGGGCACACACGCACACACACCCGGTGTGAGTTTAAACCACAAGTCTGGGACTCGAACTGCAGTCGACTACATGGGAGTCTGGTGATATAGCCATTATGCCAACTGCTGGTCCCATCCTTTTCCTATTCTTCTTACCTTTCTCATTTTCTGCTCAGCCTCCACACACTGAGCTTCTAGACAGGTCTAGTTCATAGTAGTCAAATATCTGAATAATTTTGAGATCAGATTAATCCTTAATTTCCATTGAATCTGCTGCGCAAAGGGAGAAAAATGGTACTGTTTAGAGACTGCAGGTGTCTTCCTCCTGCATGTCTCTGGATGCTCAGGAAAAAACGTAAAGTCCATCAGATGGCCAGAAACTACTGCAGAATCACAAGAAATATGAGAATCCAAAAAAATATTTGTCCCCTAAGAGAAAAGAATAACTCATTATCCTCCACAGACAATACAAGGGAACTCCAGGAAATGTCAGATAAAGAATTTTAAGTATTCAGAGTGACAAAGGTAAAAGAAATGCAAGAGAAGAGAGACAGTGAGTTCCAGGAGGTGAGGAAATTCTTGCATGATCTGAAAGAGGAAATACACATCATAAAAAAGAATCAAATGGAATTGTTAGAGATGAAAGTTGTAATACAGGAAATCAAAACCTCCCTTGAAAGTATTACCCAGAAACGTGCCTTTCTCACAGGTGAGGATGTAAAGAACATCAATCCTGGATTTTGATTCCCAACTCGTCTTAGCCAGTCCCTATTTAAGACTTAAAATATCACCAGTTTAAATATGCACTATCAGAAACAACATACAGAAATGGGAAAGCCAGCTCCTTTCTTTTCTAAGATGTCACAGTGACATCTGCTGGGCAGACAATCCTAATGTATCGAGCAAGAAGGTATAAACTTCGACCTGATTCCTACTTGTTTCAATGTTCTTTTTTATAAAAAAGTTACAAACAGCTAAAAATTTATAAGGATTCATGCCTCAACTAAGCAAGAAACACAATGCTTGATTCCAAACACAAACTATTCAGGGTGTATTCTCACAACTGCATAATTAGATTTAGATACCACAAATACTATAAATGCATATTTCCAAAAAGAAAATATTTGCTGTGAGTGAAAAGAAATATTTGCTTCACCTTGCTAAAACATTTTTAAAAGAGGGTATAATTATGACTCTCATGATATAAAATTACTTGTGACAAATATTTCACTTAATTCATTAATTAAAGGAAACCAGTAGGTTTTTATAACCTATTCAAAGGATAATTCAAAGAATCATATGTATGTATACAAATAAATTATGCCAAAACAAAATGGATCAATAACCATTTGAATCCCACCAAAATAGATAATTTACATTTTTATGGCCAGAATTTACACTATTCTTCCTTTCCTACAACTTACTGAGTTGTAAAATAGCTCAAAATTATTGAAAACAAAGGTAATGTAAAAGGGTACATTAGACAGAAATCACAGTAATCATATTTTGAACCTATGTTCTTTTTTTTTTTACTATCTTCAATCAATGTTTATTTATTAAGTACCTAGTATACACAGTGTCAGATCAAGTAAAAGGGGAAAAAGAAAATTACACCTACCTAAGGAATTTAAAATCCATTTGCTAAGATGGGCAAAAATGCCTTACACAGCCTTAGTAATGTCAACAGCTCTTCTGCAATTCCTTTATTCCCTCTTCTCTTTCTTCCTTCCATAAATAGTCATAGAGAACGGACCATTGATATATGTTACACACTTCCTAGGTACTGAGTAATCAATGTGAGACATGTTTCTTTCTCCTCTGACATTTTCTCTCTAGTGGGAGATATTGACAGTGAAGTAACTAAGAAATTCAGTTCCATACTCCTCCTAACACCTTGACATTATGATCCCTTTAACAGTTTAAAACCAGTGACCCTTACCTTCATGCCACCAGAGCTCTTTCCCTGTAGTATACTTCCAATAGATCACGCAGGTTCCAGTGTCAGTGATTATATTCAAAGCTTGGCTCCAGCAGACGATCTTAAGCAAGTTACTTAACCACACTGTGCAAAATCTCAAAGGATTAGGATGAGGTCTAACGAAATATTACACTGTACCTTGTACCAGGCATGAGTGATCCATAGTCAGCATTCAATAAATGCTAGCCAGAGTCAATAATAGTATCAGTAATAATATTATTAGCAATAGTAATAATATTACTAATACCACAGCACTAATAAAATAGTGTATAGTAATATTGCAATGCAATAATTACAATTATGCTACAGTAATAATACTAATATTATTACTATTGCTATTAT
This sequence comes from Tupaia tana, assembly GCA_026018925.1. Taxonomy (NCBI): domain Eukaryota; kingdom Metazoa; phylum Chordata; class Mammalia; order Scandentia; family Tupaiidae; genus Tupaia; species Tupaia tana. Next base: position 18,678,701 of record JAKSZU010000023.1, read on the forward strand.
TATAATCTTGACTTTTATCACCTCTTGAAAATATTTACTTCTTGCAATAATCTTACTTGAGTCAATCTCAGACCACATATTAACACATGCTGTTCATTCACTTATTCAATGAATATTTATTAAGCATACATCATGTGCGCAGACATGATCCTGAGCTACATGTATGTAAAGACATGACACTGAAATGCACAAAATACAGGTTGAGCCCGTAACTGCCAACAGTTAAGTGTGACTAGAAAACGAGGGACAAGGTAGGAAGGCTGAATGAAAAGCCTGTGAGGTGACTGAAGTCAAATCACGAACAATTTTCCAAATCAATGTGGGAGATTGGGTATTATTCCAAAGCAAATTGGCAGCCATTGAAATTTTGACATATCAAATCTGTGCCACAGGAATATCAGTCTGGTACTCATGGGGAGAATGGGTTGGAACTTGGAGAAAGACAGAAGGCTCCAGGTTAAGGGACTGACACGGTCATCCAGGTGAAAAATGGTAAGGCCTAACACAGAAAGAGGCAAATCTGAAAGATCATCTTCTATGCAAGATCAGCTCCAAGCTTCACGCACCTGTGAGGGCAGACGCAGCAACGCTCACCCTTATAGTCTAATCTTCCTAGGGCCGAGCCCCACCTGCATAAGCAGGAGATCCTTCTCTCTGTAGTCTCTAAAATATTAATATTTCTGAGACTTTGCAATGGATTTCTAACACATGCTTTCAAAACAACAATAACTTCAGACTGCTACTTACCACCACCCTCTTCGGCTGTGGCATCCGGCGATTCGCTGATTCCCCTGGCTGCGGGGCTCCCAGTCTTGAGCACAGAGGACATTTAGCAATCTCTTCCGAAGAGGCAAGTATGTCCTCTCTCCAGCCCCCACCCCTGCTGCATTTAACTGGGGGGCGTCCAGAGCGGGGCAGACGAGCAAAGGAGTGCACTGGGGCTTAGCGAGAGAGGGTTTCAGGATGCACACCGTCCAAATCTCTCCTCAGGAACACCCAGGTTACTGGGGCGGCTGGACCACAATGGGTTCATAGACGGGTCACCACTTCGAACACTGCACCATCCCTGAAGGTCCAGACTAGACACCTTCTCGGCCTAGAACGAATTCTCTCTTCGGGGACTTGCTCCCAGCTTGTAACCTCCCTCTCCATCCGGCAGTCCAATGTGACTAGCCAGTGTGGAGACAGCTCTTGCTCCCTACCCACCGGTGTCCTCAGTACTTACGGAAATCAGCACGGGAGAATAATTAGGATCAAGGAGATAACATGGTGGGAAGGGGAAACCGCACATTAGGGTCTACTCTGGTGGTTTCCTGGGCTCGCAGCGTGTGAGGCGAGGGAAAGGAGCTCACGAGGACACGAGGACACGAGGACACGGGCGGCTCCGTTGGCGCGGGGCTTTCCTGGCCTCCAGCTGACTTCTGCGCCAGGAAGCTCGTGGGGGCGGCGACCATCTGCCCAGTTTATGAGGCACGCGCTGAGGCCGCCAGGAAGTGACCTTCCATCCCCGACCGTGTGTCTCCGGCCCCCTGGTCGCTCCCGGACACTCCACGCCGGCAGCCTTGCCTTGGGCCGGGACCCCTGGGCGCCGGGCGGCGGTGCTGCACGTGGGGCCCTGCAGCGGGACCGGAAACGTGGAGGCGGCCGTGGGCATCCCCAACGGCAGCCTCGGGAGGACGTGACACCCAAGGACGCCTCTGCCGAAACTGGGCTGGGACCGGGGACACTGGGGGTCAATAACGGGTCGTGCGCATGCCTGTTCTGGCCGTGGCCAAGCAGGAGTTGTACTCTTCCCCGTCTCACCATGTTGTAATCAGAAACTTCTGTATTCACCGTCTTGGAGAGGACAGAGAGAAATGTGAAGTGTTTATAGGAGCCCCTTTTGAAGAATATTGAAAATGTTAGAAAAATCCACAGGAATGGGTAGGATAAGTAGAAATAAGTGCCCTTCCTCTTATGTACAGGAAAGATTTTTATAATTTATCAAGAACCAAATGTTTCTCCTTCACGAGTAACTGGAAATAATTTTCCTGAAAAGACATTTCTGTGTTTTTCAAATGGAATTCATGATAGTCTATCCCATAGTGTACAAAAATAGCTCCTCCAAAAAAAGAAAAAAAAAAAAAAAATAGCTCTACTATGTGTTAGTTTATCCTTTATGAATTGCTATAGGAGAAGGTATTTATTTAAAATGATGTTAGTAAAATCATCATGGGCCTAGACATCTCTGAAGTAGCTGATTAAAACAACAGTGAATTATCAGATTCAGAGAATGACGGTTTCAAGAGTAAATCTACTGCTTCAAATGATGTGATGGATTTAAGTCTTTGACCAGGAATGAGTACCCAAAAAACAATGGGAACACTACCGGCCTGCCTTTATCTATTAAGGTGTTAAGTCATTCGATCCAGCAGTCTATAGAAATGCGGATTATGAAATTTGGCAAAAGTCTAAACAACATCAACAAAAATGTGATTATCCTATTACTGCTGGCTTTCAATATGAAGCTGGAGATAAATGCTGAGTTAAGTTTAATCACAGTGGAACATTTTTGAATGCAGATATTAAAGGGGTTCACTCAGAATAGGCTGTTGTGGTTGAGGAGCGGGGGGGGGGGGGAGGCATGACAAGAGAACCTCAGAAAGCTAGAACATAGTGTCAGGGAAGATGATGAAAAAATTTCTGGTACTGGGCAGCATTTCCATTCTGATCTGTATTACAGAAGGCAAATGGATCCAAGCAAGCCAGTCCAAGTCCCATCAGCACTCCCACCTCGACTGCAGCATCCTTCAGAGTAAGACAGCATGCATTCTCTAGTGTTTCAGGGTCACAGCCTCAGAAATCTTAGTGAGCATGAAAACCTCAGCAGGACATCCTCACAAATCGCCAGAAAGCCTGATCACTAGCAATTTGAGAACTCTGGTCATACAAGTCAGGAATCTACACTGTATCAGCCTCTCCCCAGAAGAACGTAGACAGAAGCAAGCTATAGAACAGTGAGTTTATGAGATTCAGAACAAAGGTGAACAGGTCTTCCCAGTCCTTTCCGGCTCATCAGTCAGTCAGTCAGCTTCCCAGAGTAGCAACCCTTATGTCCAGAGAAAATCATCACAGGTAAGTGATAGAAAAGAAAGCAGACGGAAAATGGATATAGGAGAATGAAATGATGAAGACTCCATGGAAATGTTCACGTAGATATAAAACCTGAGCCAAACACATTCGAGAACATTAGCAATGATAAATGTGTGAAGAATTTCATTGCATCAAAGTCAAAGAAATGAAAATGCCCATCCTTTGTGACATAAAAGCCAGCCAAACATGTTTCATCAAATCCAGCTTCCCTTCTAGTTTCTCCAGATGTACATCTAACATCTGTGGTGTCTACCAGCCATTGTGCCAGTCTGGCCAAGTGAACCTACAGCTTTTGGACTAACAGGTATTCCTGCTCAAATTCTCATTTTGTCAGTGACACACACTCTGACCACTGGATTTGATTCTGCCGTGTCCCAAGCTCACTTAGCACCTTCTCATTGGCTATGTCAATACAGGCAGTTAGTCAGCCCTTAATACTTTTGCCTGAGACATTGGCCCTTTACCAGGACCCATTCTGTCTTGTGTTTTCTTCTAATGAAAAGGGAGATGGAGTCATTGCATCACTCTGTTCAGACTCAGGAGGACCTGCTTAAAGATAAGAACATTCTTCAATTCTTCTTCAATCTTGGTGTGAAGGCCTGTAGTTGTCCTATGTGGGTCCCATGTTCTTACCTGTGCCCACTGCACCAGGCTGACCTGGCAGCCTGCAGGATAGACCCAAAGGTCCCTGTCCCTGTGTATGCTCATAATCCTTGGTTCCACGAAGCCCCCTGTATAGAATGAAAGTGATTGTCTGTATACAGATGCACACTTTCCTGTGCAAACTGAGGTTAGTATTAATGGTCAAATGCCACCAGTAGAGACTGGAACACCAACATTCTCTTCACTCTGGTTATCCCTGCATCTCAGTGTCTGAAAGCCATGGACAATTGTTTTACCAGGCTGATCTCGAATCTGAGAATCTGGGCAGCTTCTTCATGCTGAGTACAAAGGGTCACTAAATGTCAAGAATATGTTTCCACAACCATCCTTTGTCCTTTCTTAGACTGAGTTCCCATTGCACCTCCTTTCTGGCCTCATGTTTGGCAATGGGTACCAGGGATTTATAGAAAATCCAATAATAAGGCAAAATATGGCCCTGATGAGAAAGAGTGAGAACAGTCCCTGGAAAATCTGGATCTGTCTAAAGAATGTGGTTTGGTTTCAGCAGTAGATGAGTGTCTGGGAGACAGGGGTGAACGTGCACATTCTCTCCATGAAGCAAGTGTGAGCAGTAAGCATGAAGGCCAGGCAGAGCAGTCGTCTCAGACATGAAATGTAGATCTGGCATTGGCATCTATTCCTCCTATGTCAGAGAGGAAAAGGCTTATCTTCCCATTCCAATTTTAAACAGAGAGAGAGAAACTGTGTGTGTTGAACTTGAGACTAACAGGACCACTCAAAATCTGAAAGAAAAAAACAGAAAAAGTAAAAGATTCTAAAAGTACTGCTGACGCAGTCAGCCCAGAAGCCAACACTGTGGATAGCAGGGTGCAAAGACCAAGAGAAAGAAGTTCAGAAGATGAAAATGAAGTGTCTAATATAATGAGAAGTAGTAGATCCAAGCAGCTCTACAATCAAACTTACAGGGACATGAAGCATAAAGTGATTGGGACTGTTCTGGGAGGGGTGGATATCAACATGTAGAGGGGAGGAATCCTGAAAAGGGCAACCAAACAGAAACACAGATGAAGGTTCTCCGTACCATCAAAATGCCAGTGGACTCCCATATGGAGAGACCAAGGGAGGTCGTGGATGGGAGATGGGCCTAGGAGTCAACACACCTGATGGTTGCTACTGGACTATTTTAGAACAGAAACTTTTTCTTCGGTGGAATATTTCCAAAGGCTTTTCTTAGAAATATATGAAAATAAAAGCCCCAATTAAAATTATCTCCTTCCTTCCCCCTTTACCCTCACTCCCATTCTGGACAAGAGATTTTGGACTTGAGTCCAAGATGGAGCAGGTAAATTCCTGGCATTGTCATTTTGTCTTCATTCAAAGTCTGTTCACTGGGCGATGCCCCTATTAAAAAATAGAAAATGTTTGTTAGATTTTTTTTTATAAACAGTTCAATACATAACATAGATTTAGTTTTTTTTTCCTTGTATGTACAAGTTTTATTTCAAATGTTGGAAATGTGGGCTTTATAGTGTTTAATAAAGTGACAAGAAAATGTACCATTTGACACATGATCAAGTTCAAAATTTCTATTTAGCATTACACTAAATAGAAATGTATATTGTATTATGCAATGCCTTAGTCATAAACTAAGCTCAAATAATTCTCAGCCTAAGACACTGTTGTCTTTTAACATGTTTCCAGGTCTGGCAGGTGATGTGGTGGTTAAGGGCACTGGACTCCCACATGACTGACTGTGGTTTGAGTCCTGGACCCAGCAGCTTGCTTTCTCACTTTTCTTATTTCTCTCTCTCTCACTCTGTCTCTTTCTGGTCAAATTAAAATAAATAAATAAAGTTAAACAAAATAATTCTTTAAAATAAGTAAATAAATAAAATGCTTCCAAACCAAAGGCCTTTCATCTTAATATCTGTCAAACTTGAATGTCTTCCCTTTAAATTACACATAAGGTAGCCTATTAATCTTTGTCTTAGAAATGTTGTATATAGTTTTTAATATTCATAGGGTATATCTTTTAATTTTAGTAAGTGTTAATTGAACTTGAGATCTGGGACCAGCAGATAGAATAATGGTTACGTCACTGGACACCCACATGGTCGACCAGGTTTGAGTACTGGACCTGGAGGCTTGAAACTCTTACTGGGCAGCACGTGTGCTTGTATGTCCAAGATCCCGAGAGGAGAATGGAGGAGAAGGGATTGTGGCATGGTCATCCCCCCTTGGGAGTAATGTCTCACTCTCTGTCTCTCTCTCTCTCTCTCTCTCAGTCTCTAGTAAGTGCATGCACCCTATCACGAAAATCTCTCTCAAATAAAAAAATAAAAAAGAATGTGATCATGGACAAAAATAGGTGTTGCACTCTGTCCTCATTTGGAGATTGGACTCTGAATGAACACAATATTCATTCATCTGTGTTATTTTATTAAAAAAAAACTAGCTTTTATTATTTGTACATACACAATGTGAAAATCTATCCTTTTTTATGTTATGTATCTTTTGATCAGTCAGTTAGAGGGCTATGCAAATAGTATAGTAGTAATTTCTCTTTCTTGCCATGTGTAATATACCTAGCCAAAAATATGTGGTTTCTTTTTTCTTTCTTTCCTAAAGCAAATACAATTCACTTGAATTTGACAAACTGAAGCTGAAGAGTTTTCTGGGGTCTCTGATAACCTATAGCAATGTTTGGATGCTAGCTAGGCTAAGTGAATTGCCACTGAACTGTGATAATGGTTATCTCTATGCTGTTCTAATTACCAAAGTTCTATGTCACTGCCAATTTGAGTAGTGATTGGCATTTAGATATTTTGTGACACAGGATTTAAAGAGCACTTTGAAAGATGACATTTTATCATGATGGTGCTAGGGAAAAAAATTGTGAAGGCTGGTATGGTTGAGTGGAAAGTTACTGCTTAAACCATTTTTTGTTTACATCAATGACTGAATTACAGAATGAAATTAGAGCATCTAAACTTCTGCCTTAAGAAGTGTTTCAAACATATCTGAATGTATAGAATGCACAGAGTAAATGCCAGGATTAGCAAATGGTTTAGTGGTTAAGGCACTGGACTCCCACAGGGCCAACCTCGAGATACAGACCTGGCAGCTTGAAAATCACCAGTGCATGGGTGTGCCTGCCCAAAACCCCAAGAGGAAACTGGAGGAGAGGGATGATGGCATGATCATCCCCACTGGGAGGTGATTTCTCACTTTCCCTCTCCCTATCTCTATCTCTTTCTGGTGGGTGCACCCACCCTACGGTGGGAAAAAAGTAAATGCTAAAAACAAAACAAAACAAAAACATAAAAACAAAATCTAGTTTTAACCAGTTGAAATCTCTTTTGTAATAGGTAGCATAGGTAAACAATCAACTATAGAATGTGATGGAAAAAAATTAGGTAAGGTAGGTTCCAAGATATCTAACTTGGGTAACTAGGAGCTTCCACTCACAAAATAGAAAATACACAAGGCAAAGCAGATCTTTCTAGCTAAGAAAGAGGCTTAGTTTGGGACACATGGTAGGTTTCACAAGGTATAGCAATGTTCATGGGAACTTGAATTGAAACCTGGACTATCTCTTTAAAAAAAGAGAAAAAGAACTTTTTAGGAGACAGCAGATGATGTAATGGTTAAGGCACTGGACTCCCACATGATTGACTACAGTTCAAGTCCTGACCCAATAGCTTGAAATTCATGCCAGGCATGTGTGCACACAGGGCCAAAATCCCAAAGGAGAATGGAGAAGAGATTGCAGCATGGCTGTCCACCCTGTGGGGTGATTTCTCACTTTCTGTCTCTCTGTCTCTCTGGTGAGTGCAGGTGCCCTATAGCAAAGATCTCTCAAAATATTGTTTTTAATTCTTTAAAAACCCTCTTAAGAGCCACCAGTGGTATGGTAGGTAAGGTGTCTGGATCACACATGGCTGACAGTGCCATTCAAGTCCCAGACATGGTCACTCGAGAAACAAGAGGGAGAAATGGAGGAGAACTCCCCTTTGGGTAAGGGAGCTTTCTGTCTTCCTCTCTCTCTCTCTCCCTCCAGAGAGTTCTCATGCACTTTGGCCTAAATAAATAAACAAACAAACAAATAAATAAATAAATAAAAATTCCCCTTAGAATTTACCAAAATAGCAACAGAAGTTTTCTATGGGAGAGGGTGCTTCATCAAAAATTTATAGTTGCAAGGACCAGAAAAAAAAAATCTAGCTGTTTTAAAACAAGTTGTTTGTTTGTTTGTTTGTTTTTGTTTTTTTTTTAAAGAGGGAGTTTAAATAGTTCAGTCTTAAAAGTGGGAGGAGACCCAGAGGGCTAAAGAAAAGACATGAGCAATATAAAAATCACCTCAAAAGTAGTTCAATGAAGTTCCTACTGCATTATCCCTTGCCCCAAACGCCCCCAATTGGTGTGAGACATCAGTGTACAGTTCAAAGAAACTGAAGAAGCCCCACTTCCCAAAGGAGGGGGGGCTGTGGACCAGGCAAGGCGTAGCCCATGTAGGTATCGCTGACATTGCTGCTCAGAAGCCAGAGGTGGCCGCCATGCCTTGGCCTGCACCTTCTACCCTGGGTATCCTTTCTGTGCCTGCATTCCAGAGTCTTCAGATGCAAGGCTGGGCAGAGCCACAGCCCTGAGACCACACCCCAGGCACAAGGGGAGGATGGGAAAACAGGCTTTTCCTCCTCCATTCTGAAGAAAGTCTGGAAGTTTGACAGACAATAGAGATGAAAAATGTCTACCACAGTATTTTAGGTGGTGTTTTGCTTCTTAGGTGTTCTACATTTTCTGCAATGAATAGTGTTAAATACTCTGGAAAAAAATTTTAAATAAACAATGGAGTTTCTTTTCTAGTTCTTTTAACCAAGTCTGCCTGTATTCCTCCTCCCTCTAGTGGAGACAAGGGGAACTGCACAACAAGAGGATTTTTTTTTTTTTTTTTTTCTCCTCTTCTGATCTTTCTGAACTGTTACGTTGTTAGAGTGAAATGTGCTACCACTCCAATTCATGGATGAGTAAACTGGAACTGAGGGTGAACAGACAGAATTTACTAAAGTCACAGGTAAAGTTATTGGTAACACCAACCCTACCATCAGGATATGTTGATTTAGGCTCCTATAAAGGGCAGAATTTTTAATGGCATGATTTGGGGACTTGAGACCCCATATATCAGTCCCCTGTTTTGTTTTGTTTGTTTTCTAAAATAGTAAGCTAGATTTGAGTATTAGTCTCAGTGTTTCATCTTTAGTGAAAATAGATTTGAGAGGAAGCATGGTTCAAACTAAACTTTGGAACAGAACTTCCTGGATTTGAATCCCAGCTTCACCATTTGCTGAAGGAAGTCGACCGCTGAAAAGCAGGAATTGCGTGTGTCTCTCTGTAGGGCATTGGTTAAACCCTCTGTATAAGGAGCCAGATCCCACATGGCCTACTGCAGTTGAAATTCCAGCCCAGGAGCTTGAAAAACATGCTGTGCTTTGTGTGTCTGAATACAAACGTGCACGTGTGTCAAAAATCCTGATGAGATACAGAAATGGAGGACAAGGGATTACAAGGTGACTCTGCCCCACTGGGGCGTGCGCGCACATGCTCGCTCTCTCTCTCTCTCTCTCTCTCTCTCTCTCTCTCTCATTCTGGTGAGGACATGTATTCTGGCAGTAAATAAGTAAATAAGAAAAGGAAAAAGAAGAAGAAAGAATAGAAAAAATATGAATTGCACCTGGTGAGATGGGCAATTTATGGCTTGTTCCTTAGGGGAAAGCCAGTCTACACAATTGCCTGGGTGCAGCTTATCATGTAAGAAGCCAGAAGTTAGGGTTAGGATTTGGGCTGGAGAGTGACCAGAAGCTTCGAAGGGAAGGAGACATGAAAGAATAAGTCCTAAATATGAGACCAATATTGGCCTGAAATATCAGCTGACCACTTTAAACTAACACTTGCAGGGGAGGCCCCAAGGAACTGTAAATAAAGCAGCAGCTAGAAACGACAGATTTACAGATCCGAAGTATCAACTGCTGACTGCAAGGGACACAAAGTGTGGAGTTTGAGTCCAGACAAGTTATTGAATCAAAGTCACTCATCTGCATTCTACTAGGTATCATTCATGAATTCATGATCCCAGGTATCCAAGCAAGAAACTCAGTAAATATGTGAAGAGCCAGAAGGATCTCTATACTGAAGAACAAAAAGTCCAGATAAATCCATCTCCAAATAACCCAAATGGTACAATTAGCAGAGAACTTAAAAAAAGAAAAAGTAATGGATAAAAGTAGAAGGAAATTCGTATTCTAATCAAAAATAGCACCTTTTGACTGTGACAGTTTCTCAGACTTTTCTCATTTGGGGTGACCTTACCAATTTTGAGAAGTACTGGTATGTTTTGAGAAGGTCAGGTATCTTATACTATGCCCCTCTAGCAGAATGTAATGTTTTCTTCATGATTAGACTGGTGTTGCAGTTGTTGAGTAGAAAGATAACAAAGTGTCATTTTCAATGCATTCTATCAAGGATATATAGTGGGATTTAATGGTATTGTGATTTATGATTATTGATGTTGACTTTGATCACCTGGCAGACAAAATGTTTGAAAGTTACTCCTTTAGTTTCTTTTTTTTTTCTCACCACACTCTCCTCTTCAGAAGGAAATCACAAAACATGCCTTACACTTAAAGAGTAGGGAATTGTGTTCCACTTCATTGATGTGAGGGTAGCTACAAAACTTAATTAGAATTCTCCATAGGATATTTATCTCTTCTTAATCATTTATTTTTATAAGTATGTATTCATGAGTATTTATTTTATACTTTGAGTTATAACCCTATAGGACTTGTGGTGTTTTGTTTTGTTTTGTTTTGTTTTGGGAAGCTCCTTATTCATATTATTGCAGCTTTGGCCCCTGAGAGCACATCTGGGTGACCCTTATACTGTTTTCCTAGGGCCGTTGTTAACTTGATAGCTTGAAGCAACAGAAATGTATTTGTTCTGAATCTGGAGTCAAGAAGTCCAAAACAGTTTTATTGAGATGAAACCAGTGTCAGCTAAATTATGCTCCCCGCCGGAGGCAAGAATCCATTCCCTGTATTTTCCAGTTTCTGGAGAAGGCCAGCAATCCTTGGCTGGCAGCCACCTTGCTCCAGTTTCTGCCTCCATAATCATATTTCCTTGTACTCTTCTCTCTGTCTGTCTGAGATCTCCCTCTGCCATTTTTCTTCTAAGGTCTCATGTGATTGCATTTAGGGCCCAGCCAGCTGGAAGGAAGAATCTGTTCCTTACTCTGCAAAGACCTTTTCCTCCTAGAAAGTAACATTTCCAGATTGCAGGAATTAGGCATTGACATCTTTGGGGGATGGTTATGTAGCTTAGTATCGGTCCTGTGCCACTTTAGCAGACTCTCACTCCTGTTGTTTGTGGGCTTGTTTTTTTGGGTTTGTTTGTTTCCTAGAGCACATCATTACATTCTGACACTAGGAGATGCCCCAGGCTCACTTTATGTAACCCCTGCCTCAGTGTGAGAGTCAGCGTTTACTCCAGGGAGCCCTAATTCCTTTCACTGGAGAATAGTTTTAGAAACCATGATCTGGATACCAGACATACTTGTCACTGGAATGTTTCTGTTCAGTCCTCTAAGTTGACAGAGGAAAGAAATGTGTGTGGATGTGTGTGTGCTAATCTAGCGAAATAAGCACGTATGTCCATATTAAGTTAAACATGAGTTCTTACTAATGTAACCATTACCATATGGATCATTCTAGGCTTCTCCTCTTACATATCCATAAATTCCCAAAACAATGAGATAGTGGTTCCCATCATCCATTATCCAGTTGTTAATTCCAGTATTCCTGTATAACAATATGAAAGTCATTTATTTATACCCCTAAGGAGAAACAACTTTATCAACTAGAATATTGTACTTATGTGCATTTCATTTTCCTTTAGTCTTACAGACTCCATTCATTTCCAGAGTTACTTACTTACGTCAGCACCTTTCCCGCAAATTCCTGTGAGACTGTTTCATATATTTATAATAGGGTTACATGACCTTATCACAGTCTATGTTTTTTCCATGACTCCATTACATCCTAGAAGATTTCTTTTACTTTCATATGTTAATATTCCTTCCTTTCATTGTAAAGCTCTATGAGTTTGGACAAATGTATACTGTCCTATATTCACCATTATAGTCTCATACAGAATAGTTTCAACACCCTAAAAGTTCCATATACTTCACTTATTTATCACAATCATCTACACACACACACACACACACACACACACACACACAGAACAACATCCCTAGCAACTACCATTTTTTTTTTTTTTTTTTTTTTGAGAGAGATTTTTGCTATAGGGTGTGTGCACTCACCAGAAAGACAAAAAGACATACAGTGAGAAATCATCCCCAGGGGGAGATGGTCACACTGCAATTCTTTCTCGTCCATTCTCCTTTCAAGATCTTGGGCACACATGTACACTTGCCTGGCATGAAGTTTGATTTCTTTCATGTAGAAATACACATTTAAGTTTCTTTCATGTATTTTCATGGCATGACAGCTCATTTCCTATTATTGTTGATTAATATTCTGTTAAATAGCTATAGTATTTATCAATTCATCTGTTAAAGGATATCTTAGTTGCTTGCAGCTTTTGCTAATCATAAATAAAGTTGCTAAAGTTATGTTTGTATGTGGGTTTTTGTGTGGACAAAAATTTTACCTTATTTAGGTAAATATCTAGAAGCATAATTGCTGAATTATACTGTAAGACTATACAGAGCTTGTGACAAATTGTTTTCCAAAGTGGGTTTCCCACTTTGCATTCTCACCAGCAATCAGCAAGTTTTCTTTGCTCTGCATCTTCGGCAGGACTTGGTGCTGTCCTTCTGTTGGATTTTGACCACACTACTAGTAGATTTTTTTTTATTTATAATTTCCTAATGACAAGGACGTTGAACATCTTTTCATATACTTATCTGCCAGTTATATATATTCTTTGGCACAGTGTCTATTCATATCTTTTCCCCACTTTTAAACTAGATTGTTTTCTTATGGTTGAATTTTAAGAATTCTTTGTGTATTTCAAAAGCTAGTACTTTATCAGATGTATGTTTCACAAATTTCTTTCAGTCTCTGAATTGTCTTTCTCGTCTTTTAACAGTGTCTACTTCAGAGCAGGAGTTCATAATTTTAATGAAGTCTAAATTCTCTATTTTTTTTTTCAAGGACTATATTTTGGTGATTGCTGAGTCCAAAATTGCCTAGATCTTTCTTCTATGTTATCATCTAGATGTTTTTTAGTTTTGTGTTTTATATACGGGTTTATGATCCACTTTGACTTAATTTCTGTGAAATGTGTAAGATCTATATCTAGATTAATATTTTTGAATGTTGATGTCCACTTGTATCTGTATTATTTGTTGAAGAGACTACCCATCGTCTTTTGAATTGTCTTTGCTTCTTTTTCAAAGATTCGTTGACAATATTTATGGAGGTCCATTTCTGGGCACTCTCTTCTGTTCTATTGATCTATTTGTCTATTCTTTCTAGTACTCCACACTGTCTTCATTATTTTAATGTTGTACGTCTTGAGTGAGTAGTGTCAGCCTTCTATGTTTGCTCTTTTTCAGTATGTGTTGCTTATTCTGAGTCTTTTGCCTTTTAATATAAACTTTAGGATCAGTTTGTCATTATCCACAAAATAACTTGCTAAGATTTTGTTTGAGGATCTGTGGAGTAAATTAAGAAGGACTAACATCTTAACAATACTAAGTCTTTCTATTCCTAAACCTAAGTATCTCTCCATTTATTTTGATTGTTTTTTTATTTCTTTATCAGAGTTTTGCAGTATTCCTTATATGGACTGTGTATATATTTTGTTAGATTTATACCTAAGAACTTTGATTTTTTTTTCGTGCTAATGGAAACATACTGTATTATTTGTTTTGTTTTTGTTTGTTTCTAATTATCGCCACACAGTACTTGTGCAGAGTGTGAGAGAAAAAGAAAAAAAGCGAGAAAGCACCTCCCACTGGGGTATAGTCAAAATACCAAAACCTATCATTTACCAGCCACTTCAACATTTTTGACCAATTACCATGTCTAAGCTAAATACTAGAAAAAAATGTGGAAAGCCTTTGAAGAAAATAAATTAGGGAACATGTCAGGCATGATGGATTTCTTTTTCTTCTTTTTTAATAGATAAAGTAATTTAATTGCTCAGTTGATATTTTATGTTGCTTCGAAGATATAATTAACATGGAAAATGCTCTAAAATAGTCTGATTTACAGATGCAAAATTAGTTTTGTTTTTTTCTTTTGTTTTTCTGCTTAAATAGTTATTGTAATTTATGACTTACATATAATCTTTGCAGGGTACAGAATGGTCTTTAAAAGCATGGATACTGAGACCAGCAGATGGCATAATGGTTATCTTCCTGGACTCCCATGTAGTCAACCACAGTTTGAATCCCAGACCTGGCAGCTTAAACTCATGTCGGGTGCATGTATGTGCATGCCCAAAGTCCTGAGAGGAGAATGGAGGAGAAAGAATTGCAGCATGGCCATCCCCCCAGGGGCTGACCTCTCTGTCTCTCTGACAAGCGTATGCACCCTATAGCAAAAATGTCTCTGAAAAAAAAGGAAGAAAAAGCATGGATACTTTGTGTAATAAACAAATCGAGGATACAAACATATTCACCATGTTTGACATTAAAGATTATGTTGTTAAAATTTAAAACCTGTTCCAGTGGTTATTCTGTAATTATGTACTAAATTTTCTGGCATTCTTTACTGTAAGGTTCAGTTCTAAAGAAAAACAAATTCATTAAAAATCGAGCAACAGGGACTAGCAGTTAGCGTAATGGCTATGTCACTGGACTCCCATGTAGTTGACTATGGTTCCAGTGCCAGATCTGGTGGTTTAAACTCACACCGGGTGCGTGTGCGTGCATGCCCAAGATCCCAAGAGGAGAATAGAGGAGAAGGGATTGCAGTGTGGTCATCCCCCCGGGGGGTGATTTCTTGCTTTCTGTCTCTCTGTCTCTCTCTGTTGTTCTAGTGCGCCCTGTAGCAAAAACCTCTCCAAAAAAAATGAAAAAAAAAATCGAGCAACAATCATACAGATTAACAAAGATACACTTAACATAACCAATGAAAGAAGAATCTGTAATTTTCACATAGAGGACTGTGGGAGATAAGAGTTTATAACTGAAAGAAATCTTTGGGTATCTGGGACTAGCAGTTGGTATAATGGCTCTGTCGCTGGACTCCCATGTAGTCAGCCACGGTTCAAGTTCTGGACCTGGTGGTTTAAACTCACGCCAGGCACATGTGTGTGCATGCCCAAGATCATGAGAGGAGAATGGAGGAGAATGGATTGTGGCATGGCCACCCCCCCTGGGGGGTGATTTCTCACTTTCTGTCTCTCTCTTTCTGGTGAGCACACGCACCCTGTAGCAAAAACCTCTCAAAAAAAAATTTTTTTTATAAAGAAAGAAATCTTTGAGTATCAATAATTAATTGGTCTAGTTGGAAATAGGAAAAATTGTATATAATAATAGCTCATGTGGAAGAAATAGAAAAAGAATACTTATACTGAGATGCTGTCAGTTTTTGTAAGACCATAGTACTGTACTACATATAAAGAAATAAGTCCTCGGGACCAGCAGTTAGCGTAATGGCTATGTCGTTGGACTCCCATGTAGTCGACTGTGGTTCACGTCCTGGACCCGGTGGCTTAAAACTCTCGCCGGGCGCGTGTGCGTGCGTCCCCAAGATCCCGAGAGGAGAGTGGAGGAGAAGGGATTGTGGCGTGGCCATCCCCCCTGGGGGATGATTTCTCACTTTCTGTCTCTATTTCTCTCTCTGTCTGGCAAGCGCATGCGCCCTATAGCAAAAACCTCTCAAAAAAAAAAAAAAAAAAAAAAAAAAGAAGTCCTCAATAAAAGCAAAGATAAAACAAAATCGGAAAGAAATGTTTAAAATTGAAGACATGATAAAGCCAGTGATTTGGTTATTTATAGACTTTACAAAGATTTTTATTTTAGTTCTTTTCTTAAATTCATTCCAAAGAAAGACTTGGCTGTAACATTTGGACTTCTTCTACTATCTAGTGTTATAAAATGAGTAATGATAATAATAAATACATAAATTGAAAAAAATGAATTAGAAGAAATATTTTCTATGCTTCATGATTCTGGGAATGTGGAGTATCATTGGTATGAATTGATATCATTTCATCTTTTTCTTTTTTTTTTTTCTTTTTTTTTTTTTTTTTTTTTTTGAGAGGTTTTTGCTATAGGGCGCATGCGCTCACCAGACAGACAGAGAGAAACAGAGAGACAGAAAATGAGAACTCACCCCCCAGGGGGGATGGCCATGCCACAATCCCTTCTCCTCCATTCTCCTCTTGGGATCTTGGGCACGCACGCACACGCACCTGGCGTGAGTTTTAAGCCACCAGGTCCGGGACATGAACCGCGGTCAACTACATGGGAGTCCAGCGACATAGCCATTACACTAACTGCTGGTCCCGATATAATTTCATCTTTAAGTAGTTCGTAGAATTTATTCGTAAAATGATTTGGCCAGGCTGCTTTCCCTTTTTTGAAGTTATTATTTATTGGTCTAATTTCTTCAATAATATAGCCTGTTCAGATTGTATAATCTTTATATTTATCCTTGTGTGACCTTTGGTAGTTTACAATTGGACCATTCATCTGAGATATCAAAATTGTGAGCATAGAATTGTTCATAATTTTTATTATCTTTATAAAGCCCATAATATCAATACTGATAACTCCCTCTTTTATTTCTGATGTAAGAAATTTTTTATTCTCTTTCTTTCTTTCAAGAGAAAGGGAAAGTGAGAAAGCATTCCCCAGGAGGAATGGCCATCCTTTCTCCTCCATTCTCCTCTCAGTATTTAAGGCACACATGCATACATGCCTAGTACGTTTTTCAAGTTGCCAAGTCTGGGACTAAAACTGCACAACCAGCCACATAGGATCCAGTCACCTTAACCACCACAATACCACCTGACCCAGTAATTTATGTATTCATTTTTAGTTTGTTTAGTAGGTTTTTTCTTTATAGTGTAAGTATTGGAGTTTGTTATGATTTTCAAACTGTTGACATATCAGAACTGAAACTGGAAGTCTCTTACATATCTTTTTGTCTATAAATTTTCACCCGCTGTTTTTCTTTCCTTACTATTTATTTGTTGAAGAAGATAGGATGGGCTGGGTCCATGGCCTAGGGGTTAAGGTAATGAGATCCCACATGGCTTGCTGCGAGGTCCGAGTCCCAGACCTGGTGGCTTGAGAAACTTGTTGGGTATGTGTGTGTGTATTCCAAACCCAACAGAATGGAAAACTGGATGAGTCGATATCGTGGTGTGACTATTCCCTATGAAGGGGTGCTTTCTCCTCTCTCATGAATGCACATGCTCTCTAGCAAAAAAAGAAAAGAGAGAAGAAATGGGCCATCACCAGTATATTTCCATATTGTAAAATTTGCCAGTTACCTCCCTATGAGGAGGTTTTTTGTTTTTGTTTTTTCCCCCTAAGTTCTTCGGGCTCCTTAACTACGTGTAAAACTAAAGGCATTGATTAGATATGAAGGGTATATGTAGTTCCACTAGGAGGCACATAATGTCTAGTTCTTTCCATTTTTGTGGCTTAAGACTCGACAGTAGGTTTGCTGTTGTCAGCCACATCTACTGTCTAAAGTTCCCCATCAGCAATTCACTTAATGGTTTTAATAGGCTTTGATGATCATGGCCTAAATCCATTATTTCATTAGGAGTTAAATGGTAATATTATAATTCTGACATTGTTTCCATATTTATTCACTGAAATTTTTTTAAAAGTTATTTCTGAATTAATTATTCGGTATGGTGAAATACTATTCGTGCAAGAAATGTGATTTAAGTTAATTTAACAATTTTCAGAATAAAATGTTGGTTCCATAGCATCTTTGAAATGTGACTGGAGAATGGGAGTTTTTGTGTGTATCATTAAGATCTAATGGATTTTAGCACATTTTATGTGTCTCAATTCATTATCATTATTATTCTTTATGTTGCTGATATTATTCCATCTTTGGCCAGTGCAATCCCCTTCAAATTGGCTCTAGTGTCCATTTGACATGAACCCAGTTATCTCTAATAGCTTTCTTATCTTTCAGTATGACAGGATATTCCAGCTATATAATATATTTCTTGGCCCGAGGTTGGTAGTGACTATTTCTCCAAGGATCTCTATACTCTCCAAGCCTTATGCTTTTAATATAAATCATATATCCAATACAGTTTGAAATAGCAGTAGTAGTAAACTACAACTTGCTAATATTTAATACCATTCTGTTGTCTGTCTGCCTTTAATTAACATAGGATGTTTATTATCATAACAAATGTCATTACCAAAGATATTTCTGTAAAACAAACTTAATGTCTCAGTCACTAATCTACTTGTTTCAAGTAATATTTCATACAAAACAACTCCTGCATATCAAAATGGTATTTGGCTTTGAAAATGTGTATTTTTTCCTTTCTGCCTGTGTGTATACCATTGTTCCTATGTCTACAGTTGTCAACTTTCTAATCATATTCCAACCTTCAGTGTTTTCAAACCTCCTCCATCATAATTGCACCTTTTTATTTCCCATTTAGATCTTACTCCTATTTTAACTCTAAGTATCCAAAACTTATCCTAAACATCCTGGTCAATGAATGCTTGTAAGTCCCAATCTTAGATGACTTCTACTATTAAGAAATGTTCTACTGGGAACCAGCAGTTAGCGTAATGGCTATGTCGCTGGACTCCCACGTAGTCGACCGCGGTTCGCGTCTCGGACCCGGTGGCTTACAACTCACGCTGGGCGCGTGTGCGTGCGTGCCCAAGATCCCGAGAGGAGAATGGAGGAGAAGGGATTGCGGCGTGACCATCCCCCCTGGGGGGTGATTTCTCGCTTTCTGTCTCTATGTCTCTCTCTGTCTGTCTGGCAAGCGCACGCGCCCTATAATGAAAAACCTCTCCAAAAAAAAAAAAAAAAAAAAGAAATGTTCTACTCATATTCCATTATTGTCTTGTTACAGAAAAAATATAAAGACCCTTTACATTTAACAAAGTTTATTTGAGCAAAAGATAGATTCTTGAACCAGTCACTATTCCTGATTTAAGTTACTTTAGAATACTCTGTCCCACCAAATGCACAACTTAAATGTATAACTATAATGTATGACTGCACTTGACATTTGCCTTGTGTTTCTGACAAGCTTCTGGTACATGGATATTGCTAATCCTAGATCACATTTTAAGAAGCAAGGCTTTAAAATGTGTTGATGTTGTGTGCTCCTATGAAAAGATAAGTCAGCTTTCCCACTATACAAGACGACAGGCTGCAGAGCAGGATACTAAGGAGAAGAAACGTGAAGCCAAGAAGGCTGATGCCAGTGAAAAGGTTAAAAAGGGTGACCCCAAGGCTAAAAAGTCCACGAAGGGGAAGCCCCATTGTAGCTGAAACCCCATCCCAGTCCGGGGCATTGGCAGGTACTCCCGGTCTGCCATGTGTTCCAGGAAGGCCATGTGCAAGAGGAAATACTCGGCCACTAAATCCAGGATCAAAAAGAAAAAGAAGGTTCTTGCAACTGTCACAAAACCAGTTGGTGGAGACAAGAATGGTGGTGCCCGGGTGGTTAAACTGCACAAAATGCCTAGGTATTATCCTACTGAAGATGTGCCTCAAAAGCTGTTGAGCCACAGCAAAAAATCCTCAGTCAGCATGTGAGAAAACTGCGAGCCAGCATCACTCCTGGAACCATTCTGATCACCCTCACTGGACACCACAGAGGCAAGAGAGTGGTTTTCCTGAAGCAGCTGAGCAGTGGCTTGCTACTTGTAACTAGACCACTGGTTCTCAATTGAGTTCCACTGCGTAGAACACACCAGAAATTTGTCATTGCCACCTCCACGAAAATTGATATTAGCAAAGTAAAAATCTCAAAGCACCTTACCAATGCTTACTTCAAGAAAAAGAAACTGCGGAAACCCAGACACCAGGAAGGTGAGATCTTCGACACAGAGAAGGAGAAATACGAGATTTTAGAGCAGTGCAAGGTTGATCAGAAAGCAGTGGACTCACAAATTTTACCAAAAATCAAAGCTGTTCCTCAGCTCCAGGGCTACCTGCAATCTGTGTTTGCCCTTACAAATGGAGTTTATCCTCACAAATTGGTGTTCTAAATTTTTTGCCAAGAACCTAATTAAATAACTGATCATACATATAAAAAAGATAAGTCGAACACATAATTCTTTTTTTTATAATTATTTATTATATTTATTCATTCATTTATTTCTTAATTTGACCAGAGAGAGACAGAGAGTGAGAGAGGGGGGAAGTAAAAAAGCAAGCCACCAGATTCAGGACTTGAACCCTGGTCAGCCATGTGGGAGTGTCCAGCGCCTTAACCATTATGCCACCTGCTGGTCCCCGAACACATAATTCTTCTTAATCGCTCCTTTCTTTCTTCTCCATACTTATGCTTGATGATCATCCCTCTTCACTTAAAAGACTGCCAACATCAGACATGAGTTTGGACAGTTTGATACACTGCTACCCTTTTGACAAGGAGGAGTCTGATACATCATTTGGTAGTTTTTAAATACATTAGAAAGTATTTGGCATATCTCTCTTCAAAAAGGGCAGAGCTCCCATCCTCTTGAACATGGGTCAGCCTTGGAGACTTGCTTCTAAAGAATTTCTGAGGAAGTGCTGCTGATGGACTTCAAAGCTTAGCCATAAAAGGAATACACAGTCTTTGACTTACAATGGTTCAACTTTATGACTTACAATGGTTCAACTTTATGATGGGACAAATGAAATATACATTCAATAGAATCTGTACTTTGAGTACCCACAAAAATATCCTGCTCTTTTAATTTCAGTACAGTATGCAAGAAATGATAATGAGCTAGTCAACATTTTTATTATAAAACAGACTTTGTGTTAGACAATTCTATCCACTGTAGGCTAATGGAAACACTCTGAGCATGTTTAAGGTAGGGTAGGTTAAGCTATGATGTTTGGTAGCAAAGGTGTATTAAATGCATTTTTGACTAATGATATTTATAACTTAGGATGGGTTTATCAGGACATCACTCAATTATTACTTTGAGGGGCATTGGTAAAGCATCTGCTTGCCTCTCTTTGGACCTTTGGAACTACCAAAGGAAGCTGCCATGTTGGAAAGGCCACATAGTGATGGAGTCAGCAGAGGAGCCCCAGCTGTTCCCATGCCATTTGAATCTTCCCAGCCCATGCACCAGATATGTGAATGAGCAAGTCTAAGGTGACTGAAGCCCTTCCCACTGTATGACTACCAGGGTGAGAGGTCTAGAGCCGGAAGCTCCCTGCTGAACCTGAGGCAACTCAGGTTGAGGGATAATAATGATGGTGGTTAATGTTCTAAGTCACTTTTTGAAATGATTTGTTATACAACAAGAGATAATGGGAAATAGATCACATTTCTCCTTTATCCTGCCTGCAAAGGATTTCAGGGCCAAATCTGGCACTCAGACATTACAGCTATGCTCTTAAGGTGATCAGGTTTGCTTCTTCCTGATTTCTAAGTCCTGATTTTATTTATTTTTTTTTCTGTTTACTAACTTCACTATTTCTGTGCCTATTTTATAAGCTGCCTCAAATTCTTTTTATAAAATAAACAGGGTGGGACCAGCAGATGGTGTAATGGGTATGTTGCTGGACTCCCACGTAGTTAACCACAGTTCGATTCCTGGACCCAGTGGCTTAAAACTCATAACGGGAGTCTGTGGATGTGTGCCAAAATCCTGAGAGGAGACTGAAGGAGAAGAAATTGCGCCATGGCCATCCCTCTGGGGGGTGATTTCTCGCTTTCTGTCTCTCGGTCTCTCTCTGTCTTTCTGGTGAGCACATGCGCCCTATAACAAAAACCTCTAAGAAAAAGAGAGAGAGAGGGACCAGCAGTTAGCATAATGGCTATGTCGCTGGACTCCCACGTAGTTGACCGCGGTTTGCATCCTGGACCCGGTGGCTTAAATCTCACGCCGGGTGCGTGTGCGTGCGTGCCCAAGATCCCGAGAGGAGAATGGAGGAGAAGGGATTGTGGCGTGGCCATCCCCCCGGGGAGTGATTTCTTGCTTTCTGTCTCTCTGTCTCTGTCTGTCTGGCGAGCACAAACCTCTCCAAAAAAAAAAAAAAGAAAGAAAGAAAAGAGAGAGAGAGACAGAAACACCCTGGCATCCCGGCATCCCCGGCAGCCTCTGGTCATGTTGCTGTCATCTTCCTCCATCCTCAGCCTGTCAGGTCTTGGGAACTCATGCACGTACCTGGTGTGTTTCAGACTGACCAGGCGAAGAATTCGAACCACAGTCACCATGTGGGATCTGGCTTCTCTCAGGGAGCATATTACCACTGCAGCATGGAGTTGCCCTAAAGTTAGGAAGTTCCTGATAAGGTTTTGAGAAATGGAACATTTCTGTCTAAGGAGGAGAGACAAAGGTGATAAGCACCATGATCAGTCAGTGCACTAGCTAAAAATGCCTCGATCCTCTACTAAGGGACACAAAACCATTAATACCTATGGCCTTCCCTGTGACATATAATAGAGAATGAATAATTAAAAATTAGAGAGAGTGCATGCACTAAGGGACAACAAAATAGGAGGTCAATTGGAAAGAAATCCTTCCTAGATGTTCACACTGTCAGTTTGAAAGAGTGTTAAGTCTGCAAGACAGTAAGACAGTATTAAGGTCTTATAGCCTATTTTTTTTTTTTCCAGCATCTAAAATATAGTAGTGGTTCATTAAATTTTTGTTGAGAGCTTAACCATGTCTTGAATGTTCTTTTCGAATGTACAAAAGAACGGAACAATCTGTCAACATGATTGGTCTATCAGTCCAGTCTCATGAAGCAAATTGGGGTATGATGTCATCTCTGAGGAAATCGGATTGAGGAAGGAGAAAGTTAAGAACAAGGGTGCTGGGACCAGCAGACAGGGGAATTGCTACGTTGCTGGACTCCCACGTTGTCGACCACAGCTAGAGTCTCGGACCAGGCGGCTTAAAACTCACACTGGGTGTGTGTGCATGCCCAAAATCCTGAGAGGAGAATGGAGGAGAAGGTATTGCAGCATGGTCATATCTCCTGAGAGACGATTTCTTGCTTTCTGTCTCTCTGTCTCTCTGGAAAGCACATATACCCTATAGCAAAAATCTCTCTTAGGGACCAGCAGTTGGCAAATGGCTATGTTGCTGGCCTCCCATGTTGCCGACTGCAGTTTGAGTCCTGGACCTGGAGACTTAAACTCACGTTGGGGATGTGTGTGTGCGTGCCCAGGATCCTGAGAGGAGAAGGGAGGAGAATGGATTGTGGCATGGCCATCTCCCCCTGGGGAGTGACTTCTCACTTTTTGTCTTCTGTCTCTGTCTTTCTGGCAAGCACACATACCTTATAGCAAAAACCTCTCAAAAAATTATCTTAAAAAAATAATAAAATAAAATAAAGAACAAAGGTGTTTCCACTTAGAAAGGTACTAATTGAAGTAAGAGCCAATATAAATAAGCTGGCTGGAAGATTCAAATTATAAAACTACACCAACTTGTTCTACTTGGCAAGTTTGTCAATAGCCAGACGTGCTGGAGAACCATTTCTGGCACTCTGTGGTAACCGGACGTTTGGGCTTCTCGTGCACGCTATTTTAGGAGTACTGAATCCAGCACAGTGATGTCAATCAATGGGGTAAGCATGAGTGTTTATGTATCAGGTGAGGAATATACGTCGCCATGCCTCCAAAGACTTTACCTGTGTCCGTCCTCGCCCCACTTAAGGAGCAGAAGTATGGCATTGTGTTGGAGGGGAGTAATCAGATTCAGTTACACTTGCCAGGGTATGGTGTACATATTTATCTTGTTGGAAAATGTCATATTTACAGTAGTCCCAGAAAAATAATAGAACTTCACTCAGGTTTTACATATATTAGCATATTGGAAAGATGTGTATATATTGCAAATACCACCATGATTTATTTTTACATTTCCAATAGTTAGAGCTGTCTTCCCTTTGGTGTTAATTGGTGATGTGGTTCCGGGTTGTAACCTAGGCAACTGGTAAGCATCCACAGGGCCATCAACACCAAGTCATAACATTGCAAAAATATAGTCTTATGGCCTTGAACAAGTTATCTCTGTGTGCCTCAGATTCTTTATTTTTAAAAGGAGGATTGCTGTCGCAAATAGAGTTCAGTATGCATTAGATCCTATATAAGCACTTCTGTTTTTAAAAATATGGAACACCACAAATTTGCATGTCATCCTTGCACAGGGGCCATGCTAATCTTCTCTGTATTATTCCCATTTTAGTGTATGTGCTGCCAAAGCGAGCACCCTATATAAGCACTTTACCCTGTATTACCTAATCTTTGTGACTTTGTTGGGAGGTAGAAACTATTATCATCACTATTTTGCAGAAGAAGAAACCTGGGGCTGCAAGAGATTAAGTATTTTGCCCGAGGTTACACAACTTTTAGATGGAATGGCTGGGATTCCAACCCAGACGGCTCTCTTTTGGACTCCCATTCACGAAGGACAACAATGTCACGTAAAGTCGGGAAGGCAGTATGATGATGGGGTGAAAGCACTTAGTGCAGTGCCCTGAAACACAAGACGTTTTCAAGAATGGTGGTCATATTCACTGGACCAATGATTAAAGCCCAGCACTCTGATTCCTTGGTTGTATGAGTTGGAGCAAGTTACTTATCTCTGAAACACTTTCTTCCTACTTTTACAATGCAATGATAATACCCACCTCTCAGGGTTGGCACAAGATTGAAATTCAACAATGCTTACGACGTTGTGAATACAGTGGTGAGACTATGTGCAGAGTGTGGTGCTGGATCTGGGGAGGGTAGAACTCTATAGACCATTCTCCTAACTTGACTCTCTTAATTTCTACCCACCACTTAATCCATCAGATGCCCTCATTAAATGCCTAAGTCTGAACCAGAAATGCAACTCTTCCCTAAATCAGGAATAGTCAGGGGCAAGCTTAGAGGGACAACAGTAATTTCCAAACTCATTTCCTTGCTTGTACACTTGCTTGCTTCTAAAAAATTTCACGTAGCTATCATTGCAACCAGACCTTATTCTTTTTCTTTCTTTTTCCTTTTTTTTTTTTTTAAGAGAGATTTCTGCTTAGAGTGAATGCTCCCCCAAGAGAGACAGAGAGAGAAAGTAAGAAAGTAAGAAATCACCCCCTCCAGGCAGGATGGCCACACCACAATCCCTTCTCCTCCATTTTCCTCTCAGGATCTTGGGCACGCACACACACATGCCTGGCGTGAGTTTAAGCCACTGGGTTCGGGACTCAAACCGTGGTCAACTACACAGGAGTCCAGTGACATAGGCATTATGCCAACTGCTGTTCCCTAAAGATGAATATTAATATTAAAGATTATATGAGAAGGGTACTTCAAAAAGTTCATGGAAATATGACTTAGCTTTGTAAGCTGTTAGCTAGTAATGTGTTTAGTTATTCATTTAATTGACAAGTTTTACTAAGCATCTACTATGTTCTAAGCATTCAGGTAATCACTAATTGTACTTTGATGGAAGAAATTGATTCAATCACTGGCAAATAAGCAGATGGATATATAATCCCAATTTGATATACTATAAAGAAAATAAATGGGAGCTGAAATAAGAAAAGAAAAGCAAAAGAATGGGAGTAGATATTTAGAACCAAACAAGATGTTAGGTAGAAATAGAGTAGATTGAAGAATCAGGAAACATGAAAGGATAGATATAAGAAGAGTGGACAAATGGGAGCTATTTTTGAGGATGAGACCTCAAGAACTGAGGGAAGTTTTTATTATCCATGAAGTGAGCCGGATTCACCTAAAGAGACCAAGGCATGAAAGATAATCCAAAGGAAACAATTGCCAAGGATGACAACTAGGGCTTACCTCAGCATGAGGAAGGAAATCCTGGAGAAAAATAGAGAGGCAAGACATTTGAGGGACACAAATGGAGGACTGTCCGTTGATGAAAACATGTATGATGATATCTTTAACTGGACTGGTGTGTAATGTATTTATGCTGTGAAAATTCGTGTTGCAAGCTCTGTGATGGACAGTGATTGAATGTATAAAATAAATTTTAAAAGAACGAAAAAAGAAAAACATAAAAAAACACAGGATGATATCATGAAAAATTGCTAAAAACAATGCAACGTCAAAAGCAAATTTTTATATCTTGTCCTTTATTATTCATGCATCTTCTTTTATTGGCGCAGTTAAAAGAATACCTACAAAAAGTTTGTCGAAAGCCCTATCCAAAAGTAAAGCATTGTTGCTGTTGTAAATTGGAGCTCAGTCCTAGTCCCTGAATTGATTTTCTCAGGATAATAAATATGGTCCTGGGTTACCCGCTATAGACTACCCTGATCCTTGACCCTTTAGGAGATATTAATATAATTAAGTTCTGGGAATTAACCCCCCTTCATGTCAGAGTGTGCTATAATCTATGGGACAGTTTTTCTTCTGGAAACTTTCATTTGCTGTTGATTAAGTAGACGATGTTGTAGTCATTTATATAGACAGCTGAGAAGAAGTCGCAAGGAGACTACAAAGTCCAAACTGCATCTGTGTCATTCATTCTATAACACTGTCTCAGGTAATTATTCTGCTCTTGCATGAAGCATTTAAAGCATGGAAAGTAACTAGGTTTTCTCATTGCTGTAGTAACAGTTTTCAATTGTTCAGTGTTTACCTTTTTTAAGACCCAGAATTCTATCATGTAAAAAACACATTGGCCTGTCTTTTTTCATTTTGCTTTCAATGTAGGCACTTCCAAAACATGAAGAAGAAATGTATTTGACCTTGAAATCAGGTGCTAGAAAAATAGCCTGTCTAAATGTTACTTTTCACCTAAAATATTATATTATAGGGCTGCTCAATGGCACTGCTATAATCAAGAATCTGTCATCATGTTTTTAAAACTCCTAGTTACACAGGCTTATAACTTTTTAAAAAGTCAGTCCAAGGATCTTCCATCCTACTACCAGTTCAGAGAAATACACACAGATGCGCGCGCGCACACACATGCACACATACACACACACACTCAACTGGTTATCTGCTCAGTGTTTTATTTTTAACCTAAATATTTTCCCAAAAATGTTCATAAAAACATGAGGGAACCAGCAGTTAGCGTCGCTGGACTCCCACGTAGTCGACCGCAGTTCGCGTCCCGGACCCAGTGGCTTAAAAACATGAAGCCCTTGAATTAAATAATGAACAAGAAGTTACTCGCATAATCTATTGATAATTTCTCAGTGTTGTGATGTGGGGTTGGGGCAGGGGGAAGACTAGTGACCAGAAAGGTTGATCTTTGAGTCAAGCTCTGTCATAACTAGATGCATAACCATGGATGAACCCTTAACTTGTTAAGTCTTCTATTCTCCTAGCTAAAATGTCATGCTGGACTTAATCATGTCTAAAATTCTTCAATGATCAGTTTGGGCTTTAGCTGAGTACCATAAAAAGTTCCAGACTGCCTTCCCTGATGGCTGATCAAAAAGATAGTTTTTCATTCTCTACAAAGTGTTTAGCAAGTATTTATCATAGTTTTCGTATTGCATAGTCTCAGTATAGGGGATTATAACCTAGTGGATACATGAAAAATATCAATAGTAAAATGCTAAATTCTTATTATCAATTGCTGATTTTAGTTTTAGTTTTAAGCAAAAGGAACCCAATGGAAAAGCCTCAGCAGAAAAGTAACTTATTTAAGTATATTGTGAACACTGCCAAGGACAATTGATGGTATAGACATCTCTGTGGAAATGTGAACGCCATTGCTACTGGGTACCGACAGCAGAATCCTCACCAGTTCTGCTGGTCATCGGACTCTGTCACTATAGCCATTACCACTGCTGTCTTTGAAGCTGAGGTCTCTGCCACCAACCACAGTGGCTGAATTCTGATACTTACTTTGTCACATCGATGATCTGAGTGCATCCATTTGATAAACCTAAATCATACACCTGAACTCTCCATTCATGCTAAGCTGGCCAAGACAGTTTTGCTTTCTGTCTTAGGGAAAGTGGGTAAGTAAGGTAGAACATTTTTTTAAAAGTGTCCTAAGAGCATGAAAGGCCCAAAGATGAACAGATGTCCATTATAATCTCACAGCAATTTTTTAAAAAGAATTATTTGGGACCAGCAGTTAGCGTAATGGCTATGTCGCTGGACTCCCACGTAGTCGATCGCGGTTCGAGTCCCGGACCCGGCGGCTTAAACTCACGCCGGGCACGTGTGCGTGCGTGCCCAAGATCCCGAGAGGAGAATGGAGGAGAAGGGATTGCGGCGTGGCCATCCCCCCTGGGGGGTGATTTCCTGCTTTCTATCTCTCTGTCTCTCTCTGTCTGTCTGGCGAGCGCACACGCCCTATAGCAAAAACCTCTCCAAAAAAAAGAAAAAAAAAAAAAAAAAGAATTATTTATTTAATTTTATTTATTGTCACATGCTAGAGAGAAAGAGAAAGTAAGCTGCCAGGTCTGAGACTCAAACTGCAGTCAGCTGTGTGAGAGTCCAGCACCCCAAACACCCTGCCACCTGCTGGCCCCATCTCACATCAAATTTTTTTTTTAAGAATTATTTTATTTATTATTATTTCTCAAGAGTTTTGCCAGAGAATGACAAAGAGAGAGAGAGAGAAAGTGAGAAAGTAAGCCACCAGGTCCGGGACTTAGTCGTGGTCGGCCATGTGGGAATTCCAGTGTCTTAACCACCACACCACCTGCTGGCCCTCACATCAAATTTTAACTAGTATAAACTTTATTTACAATTTTTTTGCACAAA
Source organism: Tupaia tana (assembly GCA_026018925.1). Lineage (NCBI taxonomy): Eukaryota > Metazoa > Chordata > Mammalia > Scandentia > Tupaiidae > Tupaia > Tupaia tana. The sequence goes on from JAKSZU010000023.1 coordinate 18,707,360, forward strand.
ATGTTAGATATTATTATCAGCATAAGTGTTATTTTTCTTTCTTTTAAATAATGTTAAGTCTTTGCAATGTTTTCTGTTTGCTTGATTTTGCAGTGTTTTTCCCTCTGGGGTTCAAACAGACCAATCAAATGCTTGTCAGTAATTCTCTGAATAGTCGTACGTTTTAGACAATCCATCTATACCTTCTTTTTTTCTCCTTAGAGACTCTATCCTGCACTCCTTTAATTCTTCTGGAATAGACTGGCTAATTTCTGGATTTTGAGCATGTGTCTCATGCTAAAATTTCCTTAACTTTATCATGTTGGCTGCCCTCTGTCATAATTTCTGATTATCATGCTTTCTTCTTTTGTAGTAGACTTCTTTTTTTTTGCTGGAGTTGCAATCCATGGTTTTCTGAAAAGTATGTTGGGAGATTTACTTTGTTGCTCTTGCATATGAAAATACCTTATAGTTGTTTGATGGTGTGTCCGATAAAGATTTCTCATTTGAAAATCATTTTTTCCTTAAAATTGTGAAAGCCTTAATACCCTGTTCTCTAGTTTTTTACGTTGCTGCTGAAAGCTCCTGAAAAATTACATTTCTTCCTTTATTTTTTGCAGGTGACCTTTACTTTTCACTCTGTGGAAATTTTTAGATTCCGCTTATTATTATCTCTGGCATTCTTCCAAATGGCAGGTGCCACCATGCCCTATCTCTGGCATTCTGCCAATGCATAATAAAATGTTTTGGTATGTTTTTAGTTTTGCTTGATAAGAATTTATGGGGACCAGCAGATGGTGTGGTGGTTAAGGTGCTGAAATCCCATACGACTAAGCATGGTTCAAGTCCCGAACCTGGTGGCTTGAAAACCATGCCAGGTGTGTGTGTGTGTGTGTGTGTGTGTGTGTGTGCCCAAAATTCTGAGAGAATGGAGGAGACAGGATTGTGGCAAGGCCATTGCCCCTAGGGTATGATTTCTTACTTTCCTTTTCTTGGTCTCTGTCTGTATCTCTCTCAGGTGAGCATGTATATCCTATGGCAAAAACCTAAAAAAAAATGAATTCTTGTCTTATTTTTAAATGGTATTAACTTGGAAAAATAAAAATCAGCACCTCTGTATTTGTTTTCCCTTATTTTCTTGAAAATTGTATTTAAATCTATAAATCTTAAAGGTTGGGAACTTCTTAAAAGGAGGATCCTTAACAAGCCTTTGATCTCAATGCTAGGATAGTCCCTTGTTGCTGTAAGTTTGTATACACACATCATGATCTAAGAGAGTTTTGTAAATAAAATGCAAAAACCCTGCCCTGAAGGGTTTGAGGACAAGGTGGTAGCTCCCTCTAGGCATTATGTCTACAGATTAGGGTTGGCCACCAGAAGGGTGGCTTGTCCCTGAGCTACCTAGCATCAACCCAAAACCCGATCTTCTTTCATTACTTTGATAAGTTATCCCCACTCTCCCTTTTTCTCTCTTGTGAAAATGATTGGAAAGGTGTTAGGATTCCCAAGTTGATCCTCTATATTCTTTTCTTTCTTATTTTCAATCGTTATATTTTTTAAAATTTACTTTCAGAGAGATTGCTTTAACTTTATTTTTCAATTTTTTAATTCAACTGTACATATTTTTTGTTTTTAGAGGCTTTTGCCCTAGGGTGTGTACACTCACCAGAGAGAGAGAGAGAGACAGAGATAATGAGAGGGAAAGTGAGAAGTCACTCCCCAGGGGGGGATGACCATGCTGCAATCCCTTCTCCTCCCAGGATCTTGGATACACACATGCATCTGTCAGGCGTGATTTTCAAGCCACGGAGTCCTGGACTTGAACTATGGTTGGTCATGTGAGAGTCTAGTGATATAACCTCATGCCATCTGCTGGCCCCTTACAAATGTACACATTTTTTTTTTTTTTTTGAGAGGTTTTTTTTTTTTTTTTTGTTGTTTTTTTTTTTTTTTTGCTATAGGGCGCGTGCGCTCGCCAGACAGGCAGAGACAGAGAGACAGAAAGCGAGAAATCACCCCCCAGGGGGGATGGCCATGCCGCAATCCCTTCTCCTCCATTCTCCTCTCGGGATCTTGGGCACGCACGCACACGCGCCCGGCGTGAGTTTAAGCCACCGGGTCCGGGACTCGAACCGCGGTCAACTACGTGGGAGTCCAGCGACATAGCCATTACGCTAACTGCTGGTCCCACAAATGTACACATTTTAACACTGATTTAATTTTACTTTAATTCTTGTTTTATGGATTCATCTTATGCTCTCCCTGACAATATTGTTTTTTAACTTAAAATTTTACGATGATTGTTGAATTGTTTGCTTCATCCTTTCCTTTTCTAATTGTTTGGTTTTTATTTCTTTTATGTTGGAAGTTTTCTATATAATTCTGGTGATCCTATGTGTTTCCTTTTTAATTAAACTGACCGAAAAAGTAAAGCATGAGTACCCCTCTGAAATCCAAAATGCTCCAAAATCCAAAACTTACTGAGCACTGACATGACACGATAAGTGGAAAATTTCAAACTTGACCTTATATGACCAGTCACAGTCAAACTGCTGCAATTAAAAAAAAAAAAAAAAACATAAAATTACCTTCAGCTATGTGTCCAAGGTCTATACAACACATAAATGAATTTCATCTTTAGCCCTGAGTCTAGTCCTCAAGATATCTCATTATTGGGGCCAGCAGGTGGGTAGTGGTTAAGGGTGTTGGACTCCCTCATGCTGACCACAGTTTAAGTCCTGACCCTGGCCCTGGCCCTGGTGGCTTGCTTTCTCACTTTTTCTCTCTCTCCCTCTCTAATCAAATAAAAAGAAATAAATAAAGTTAAATAAAATAATTATTTAAAAAAAGACATCTCATTATGCATATGCAAACATTTCAATATATATATATATATGTATATATATATATATATATATGAATTGGAATTCTGAAAACATTTCTGGTTCCAAACATTTCAGATAATAAGGGATACTCAACCCTTACTGTTGGGTTGTTGTAAAAGTCATGATGTATTTATGAGTCATGACTGTTCCAACAACCCCATAAAATCTGAGTGGACACTATGTGTAAGGGCTAGACTTTGAAAATACTGACCTCATAATCACCTATTTATGTGAAATAAATAAATAAATAAATAGGAAGTCACAAATGTCATATGTTTGAGGACTTTTTGTGGAATCTTTAATTTTCTTTTGAGAAACTGTCTCCAGTGTCCTGCATGGAGGTTATGCCTAGTTGTCAGTATTGTTATAGCTGAGAGTATTAGAGTGACAGGGTCTCCGTTCTCTGTTCTGCACGTGGACTTCACTCTTCACTTCTTCCACCAACTGGGCATGATCTAGAGTCTTTCTGTTCCTTTGGTTGGGATGGGGGTAGGGCGGGGCAGACAGGGAAACAAGCTTAATAAGCTTCTCTTTTGAATAGAAACAGAACCCTGGTAGCCCTTCAGGGGTGGGTGAGAATAATACATTGACCTGAATGCTCATAAGGGTCTGGAAATAGACATCATCACTAATTCCAAATTTTGAAGTTAAAAAAAAAAAGAAAATTGATTAAATAGGTGGGAGGCAGAGAGAGATATTCAGAGAAAAGTATTTGTAGGAAGAACTAACTTTAAAATCAGGAATGATGAAAAGGTGCTGGTTCTTTTCTGAAGTAATAGGGGTTTAATATCATGATTTGGGCACTTAATATGTGGGTGGGGCAGAGAATTTCATCTGGTTTAAAGAATGATTAATATCATTTTTTAAAGCATTTAAGCCCTTTGTGCTTTACATATAAATTTATTCATTTTTTCAAAAATTACTTATTTAATTTTCTATATGGGAGAAAGAAGGAGAGAGAGATAGGCACCTCCAACCGCGTTTTCATGCCACAACCTGCCCCAGCCTCAGCCAGCCCATGTCACGGGCATGTGCGTATGTGCGCACCCAGTGCGTACAGGAAAGACATGAATCAGGGACCTTCCTATGTGAGTTCAGTTGTGTTATCATAGCTCCTTCCTCCCCCAACTGTAATGCATTTTGTCTGGGAGTGTGAATCTGAAGGGAAGAACACAGAACACATCCCCACGTCCCATGTGTAACAGAGAACTGAGCAATAAGCAATGACACTGTGATACAGCTTCTCCAGGAAAACATAGGCTTTGCTTCATTGGGGAGGTGCGTGTAGGGGAGACGGGGTGGGGGTCTTTGCAAGTACAGGAAACAGAGGTGAATGCTGGATAGTCACAATAACCAATGGCCACACTCACGAGGAAAAAGGTTTTGGGGGCCAGCCATGGTGCGCAATGGTAAAACAATGCTCTGTGATGCTGAAACCACATGGGAAAGTCTTGAGTTCACGTGCAGAGGTGTCCATGTGCATGCCCAGCATCTGTGTGACCATGAACCTGTCTGGCTGAGGCTAGGGGTAGATCATGGCATAAAGACCCTCTTAGTGGTCTCTCTCTTTCTCTTTCTCTCAATAAATAAATAAATAAACTTAAAGAGGGGTGGTGGTGGTGGTGGTTTGTTCTATCTTAGGCAACCTGGTTAGGTATTTTCAATTTTTCCCTCATAATAGCCCTAATGTTTATAGATATTTTTCTTCCAATGTGAGTAAGCCAGAAAATGTTTCTGTGCTCTAAATTATGCCCAATAGTAATTGTCTATTTTTGTTATACTTTTAGGCATCAATTAATGATAAACTGATAGATCAGGATTATCTCTGCCTGTGTACAACAGAAATTCAAAAATGGTGGTTTTAATAATAGTTATTTTTGTTACATAAAAAGTAGCTCAGATGGGACAAGCAATTGGCGTAATGGCTATGTCACTGGATTCCCAAGTAGTCGACTGCAGTTCGAGACCCGGACCCGGTGGTTTAAACTCACACAGGGCGTGTGTGCATGCGTGCCCAAGATCCCGAGAGGAGAATGGAGTAGAAGGGATTGCAGCATGGCTATCCCCTGTGGGGGGTGATTTCTTGCTTTCTGTCTCCCTGACTTTCTGGTGATGCACGTATCCTATAGCAAAATCCTCTCAAAAAAAAAAAAAAAAAAAAAACAAAGTAGCTCAGAGATAGCAAGTGTAGAGGTTCATATTAATACAAGATGTCTGTAAAACAAGTCAGCATTATCAAAGTCCCACCTATTCATTGATATTTTATCATTTTTCCACTGAACAACTTTTAACTTCTATATGTACTTATAGGAACCAGAATTTGATTAAAAATTTCAAACAGGAGAAATTTTTGTTTAAAAAGAGGCTTGAGAAGATCTATAAAATATTTTAATGTAGAAAATTCCAAAAATGCCAGTATTTTAGTACTGTTATCTTTAGTACATCATCATCAGGAATCTTGACTAAGTTCTGTATTAGTTATCCATTGCTGTATAACAAATTACCCCAAAATGTAGTGACTTCAAACCAATGCACATTGATTACTGAGGTCAGGGATTCAGGAATGGCTGAGTTGTATGGTTCCGTGCAGGGTTTTTCATGAGGCTGCAGCCAAGTGACCCACCGGTGCTGACACCCAGGCAGGGGTCAGAGGATCTATTTATAAGGCAGCACATTCAGGTGGAAAGGCCTTGGTTTCCTGACAGTACCGTTTCAAAGTACACGGACCTTTCCACAGAGCTGCCTAAGTACATCACAGCAGGTTAGCTGGCTTCCTCCAGAGAAGGAGTCCAAGAAAAAGGGAGAACAAGGTGCAAGTTACACTGTCATTTTATGATCTATGAATCATAGCGTTGTCCATCATCTCTACTCACATTCTTTTGTTGGAGAGCTGTCAGTAACCATAGCCCAGACTGAAAGTGAGCGAAACTGAAATTAAAGCTACACAAAGGAGAAGTATCAAAGAACTCTGGACATATATTAAGCCATCATGAATTACAATTTATTGGGTTGTCTGGAAAGTCATGATGCATTTTTGCATAGAAAAATACATCATGACTTTCCTGACAACTTAGTATTATTTCATAGCCTAGTCAAACCCAATAATTTCTCTAAGCATCCTTTCCATAATATCATATGTCAGAATATCTATTCTGATTTTAAGTTAAGTTTTAATATACCCTGCAGGAATATTTATTGTATCTGACCAAAAAATCATTCAGCACTTAAACCGGAGAAGGGTACACACCAGATAACATCTTATCAACAAAGAAACACATTTCAACTATAAATGAAATATTTGTCCTTCTGTTCAAACACCTGAATCCTACAGTACAGAGATTAAGAGATTATGAAGCCATTGTGTGGCTTTCTCTATGGGTGTGAAGAGAGGAAAAAGAGTAGATATTTTCGTATTTCAAAGCACTTTTCTGAGAGTACAACCATAGTAAGGGGCACAAACTTAAATACCTTCGGGAGCCAAACAGGTGGTAAAAGTAGGTGAAGGCTATATGAACTGGTGAGGCCTGTGACATTTAAGTTCAATTAAAGAAAAATAAATAACAGCAAGAACAATACCAGGTCAAGCAAACAAACTACCTCTGAGTGTCCAGTTTAGCTTTCAGCTGCCAGCTTGTTCTTCCTGCTGAGATCCTGACTTGCTTTTCTGTGGGAGAAATAAGAATATGAGGAACTGGGAAGCTAAGGGAGAGTGTGCTTTCTTCCAGTCCTCACCTTCCCTGAGATTTAACCACTCATGCCTCGTATTCTTCACAGGGAGAGACAATGAGCAGGCCCTCTTCTTCCTTGTTCCTCTGTATCCCTGACACATCACTCCTGAACAAAGCAGTCATCCTACATGGATCTGTCTGTCTTAGGGCCACATGTTGAGTGCGCTGGGTTCCTTTACACAGACTTTACACAGTTGATGATCACAGGATAATTATTCAGACTGATCTTGATTATGTTGTGCAGAGCCTGATACTACCTCTATCTCTAGCAAGAAGGTGTATACACCAGAAACAAGTAAAACAGGTGTAATTTTTTTTGTTGGTTTTTTTTTTTTTTAGGTTTATGTCATAGGGCATGTGTGCTCACCAGAAAAACAGAGAGAGAGAGAGATAGTGAGAGCGAAAGTGATAAATCACTCTCTGGGGGCTTCCACACTGCAATCCCTTCCTCTCCATTCTCCTCCTGAGAATTTGTGCATGCATGGACATGCACCTGGCATGAGTTTCAAGCCATGAGATCTGGGACTCCAAGGCCACAGTTGACCATGCCACCTGCTGGCCCCAGGTATAACATTTTCTAAAAATAAGTATTTCAGGGAATAACATCAAAGTGTGGTTTTGGAATATCTAGTATACTATTGATTTTTCTGTTATTAAAAGGAGAAAAGGCCCTTTCACAATTGTTGCTTTAGAATCTCCAACGTAATTTACCTCCCCTCCCCCCATGGGATAGCAGCTCAAGATGAGCTTTTTTTAAAAAAAAAAAAAAAAAAACATGTGGTTTATTTATTTTCCCCATTAGAAAGAGTTACCACAAGCAAAGTTCTCATACTGTGACTCCATCACCCAATATCACTCACATCACATTCAACCTCTACAGACAGAACCCTGGATGGGAACTGGGATGCTGCCATGTGACTCTAGCATCCCAGAGCACTGTGTCACACTGCATCACCATGTTTAGCCTAGATGTGCTTTTAAGCTTTTAATGACCCCAGCCAAAGGATTAAGACCAAGAAAAAATAAGGTTTATGTGTCACTTATACACTGTGTAAAATTGCTGCATTTCAAAATGCAGGTAGGTAACACTGAAATAAGATACATTTTTTTCCTTCCTTCAATATTTTATTCACTATTTTAACAAGTAATTATTGAGCAAGGAGATAAGACAGAGAGCAAACAGACACAGCCCCTGCTCTCCTGAGGTTAACAGTCAATCTAGCATCACGTTAGCAAACACTGAAAACATGCATGTCTAATCCTCAGTGCTGGGGCTGGAGAAATGGACGCTCAAAAACACTGCTGGAAGCAATTCCTTAAACTCTTGGAAGTCAATTTGCAAAAATATATTGAGAGGAATAACAAATGGTGATACATTTGACTTAGGAATTCTGCTTCTGGAAAGCTATCCTAACAAATAGCCAACACAGAGTATTTCAGTTAAAAATTGGAAACAAGCAAGGACCAGCAGTTAGTGTAATGGCTATGTTGCTGGACTCCCATGTAGTCGACCGCAGTTCGCGTCCTGGACCGGGTGGCTTAAAACTCATGCTGGGTGCGTGTGTGTGCATGCCCAAGATCCCAAGAGGAGAGTGGAGGAGAAGGGATTGCGCGTGGCCATCCCCCCTGACGGGTGATTTCTCACTTTCTGTCTCTCTGTCTCGCTCTGTCTGTCTGGCGAGCGCACGAGCCCTATAGCAAAAACCTCTCCAAAAAAAAAAAAAAAAAGGAAACAAGTGCCCAGTAAGTGGAAAGTAGGTATATTACCCAGCATCCACTTAATAGTCTGTCAGGAAACTACCAAAAATGATGATGTAGCAACAAGTAAGCTTTCTATTATAAGGGGGAAAAGATATAAACTGTATCTGTATAATATTATAAATATGTGAAAATGTATTTATTTATTTTTTTTTTTGGAGAGGTTTTTGCTATAGGGCGCGTGCGCTCACCAGACAGAGACAGAAAGCGAGAAATCTCCCCCCCCAGGGGGGATGGCCATGCTGCAATCCCTTCTCCTCCACTCTTCTCTTGGGATCTTGGGCACGCACGCACACGCACCCAGCATGAGTTTTAAGCCACCTGGTCCGGGATGCGAACTGCGGTCGACTACATGGGAGTCCAGCTACATAGCCATTACGCTAACTGCTGGCCCCTGAAAATGTATTTTTAAGAAAGAAATATAATAAAGGCAAATAATGATTAATTTAGATTGGTATGGTTTGGATTTCTTTTTATCTTTTCTTTATGTATCGTTTTAATGTGGTTAAGTCTTAGAAAATAAATTTATACTATTGGGTTATCAGGAAAGACATAATGCATTTTTACATAGAAAAACATAGAAAAATACATCACGACTTTCCCAAGCACCTAATAAAATTTCAGCCAAGTAAGCTCTTCTTGAGGACTTTAGGGAAATTATGAAATCTCGTCTGGATTGATGAGAAATAAAGTTACACATCACATGGTTGGTACTTGAGAATTTACAATGCTTTTTCAGTCACAGTATCTCGGGGATGATTTCTTACTTTATCTTTCTCTGTCTCTGTCTCTTTCTCTCTGGCAAGGGTATGTGCCCTACAGCAAAAACTTACCTAATAACATATGAATTGGATGACAAGAAAAGAGGTGGATGGCATGTCATTACCATAATCAATACCGGCTATGCCCGGACCAGAGAAATGCACGTAGCTCAGTACATGATTAAACACTCCAACTAATGCGACAAGACTTTCAGAAAGGAGCTCTTGGGGGCCGCTACTGTACCTCATAAACCAGGCATAGGAGCTGTCTGTTTTCATGAACAGAAACTGAAGTCCAAGAGTAAGATGTGTAGTAATCGAGGTGGGTAATTCTGTCAGTTGCTACCTACTGACTAACTAGGACAGGTAGTTCTGCTTTTGAATGAATTAATTTTGGCACCAAAAGGAATCTTGTTCTAATCCAACTTTTCCTTTTTATAGATAGGACTTTGAGACAGGTCCTATTTGAGACACTTTATGATCTTAGTGGGTGGCAGGCAATTTTGCTTTGGGGGACTTTTTCTTCATAACCAATGTAAAAATTTATTTTATAATGTCAAATTAAAAAATCAGATTTAGGTAAAGAGAGACTTTATTCAAAGGCTTATTGCAAAATAAAATGAAGGAAAAGATTGTTGCAATAAGAGGAAGAGGAATTTTGTAAGCCAAATAATAATATGATTGAATGTATAAAAGAAAATGAAATAAAAAATACAAACATAAATCATGTTTAAAAAAAAAAAGAGGAAGAGGACTTGCAATAGCGAGAATACTTTGATCCTGAAATCTGCAAGTCCCTCTAAGTGTAGGCAGATCTTTTCTTCCTTCCTTCCTTCCTTCCTTTCTTTCTTTTTTAATTGCTAAAGGGCATGTGCATTCACTAGAAAGAGACAGTATAAGAGCAAGAGATAGGGCATGGTCATTCCACAATACCTTCTTCATTTTTCCATCCTGCTGGGATTTGGAGCATGCATGCACATGTGTCCTATATGTTTTTCAAGTCCTAGAGTCCCAGGGTTTGAATTGCAGTGGGCCATGTGGGAGCTGGCTCCCTAGGCTATGAGGCTAGACCAGGTTGCTTTTTTTTCTAGTGTGGAACAAACAATGCTAGAAAAACCAGGGTGTGGAGAAATGGGAGGAGCTAGGCTGAATAATTTCACAGCAGAGAAGAGAAAGTTTTACCTAGAGATCAGCCTATTGCCAAGGGGGGCTATTAAGGAGGAACTGTATAGTGGTTTAAGCTGTGTGCAGGTCAAAGTTCAGAGGCCTGGAGGAGAAAAGTCTAACTAAAATATGGTTAAGTCAAGGTAGCAGGTATTTTTCCCCAGATTTGGGAGTGGGTATACATGTTCAGCTAATCATTTATGTTATAAAAAAGTAAGGATCTGTGTCTGGCCTTGTCATAGATAAACAGAAGTGGCATTACTAAGTCTTAAGTCACATTTCAGGAGAATGATGATTAGCTGGAGTAGCTGTTTCTGGAACACAAAGGGGTGGGAGGGTTTCTTTAACCCTTGCTGTTTTCCGGGAGAACAAGACTCAGGTAAAATTCGACATTATCAATAACTACATTGGTGTTAAGACTAGCAAATTTAAATTACATATTACAATATGTTGTTCAATTTCAAAGTTCTTTTCTCCATTTTTCTTTTTTTCTCCATTTTTGTGGGCCATAAAGGTCTCATGGGCTCTAGGCACTATACTTAAAGAGTAAGTTGGCCCTGATCTGAGACTCAGACAGGTTGAGCATGTTTAAGACCACTAAGGTGGTTATGGCAGAGGTCAGACAGGGGCAACAGATCTCTCTCTTTCCACACCTGCGTATCTCTGAAGACTGAAAGAGAAAGGTCAGCTCCACCGGATGAAGGCTCAGAGATGAGGGAAGATGTAAGGTCATAACTTTGAGGTATATGATCCTTCAGACCTGGAAGATAAGGACAGGTGAGAAGCTCAAGCTCATTAAAGAACAGGGAGCTGGGGGTGCCCTAAGAGTTTACCGTTGCATGGCAAGGTTTAGTATGTACCTGCTTGTTGCTTGGGGCCCTGCCTTTTCAGAGCTTAGTCAGGGAGACCCACACACAGGTAATTTCAATAAGATGGGTATCAGGGAAAAAGGAGAAGTTAAAGTTCCTCCCCATCTGCTTCCAGAAGTCTTAGGATCCCCGAGGAAGAAGCCTGCAGGCTTTGGAGGTAAAGTAAAGCCACCTGGAAACCTGAGAAAAGCACGCAGTCCCTCCGGTTTTTCTAAGCCACCCTGTCAGGGTCGCTGATCCACTCATAGCAGGTTAGGATGGTGGTTTCGATGTTCCATTTTTCACTCCCTTTTGATACCTCGAATCTCGCTTTTCCCTGTCCTTTTCCCTGTGAAAGGGGAAGATCCTGTCCAACCTCATCAAAGATCTTGGGGCTCCTAGTTCCTGGCAACGGGGTCAAGAGTTCACGTCAGCCGGGCTCCTGCAAATTCCTCACCTCAGCTCCAGCCCTCCGCAGCTCTGCAAAGGCAGGGCGCTCCGAGGTCGCGGGCGGGCCTGTTCCAGTTGCCCCTGCGGGTGGCACCGGGCAGGGAGCGGCTGAGAGGGAGCGGCTGTGCCGGGCTGCGGGCGGCTGGGGCCGGAGCGAGCCGGGCGGGCTGGCCTTGTCCTGGCCGGGCGGGGCGGGGCGGGGACAAGGGCGAGGCAGGCCGGGGCGGGGACCCGAAGGACCCTAAGGACCGCCCCGTCGCCCTCCCGCCGCCCAGCCCCTGCTGCTGCGCCACACAGCACCTCCCGTGAGGTCCGCGTGCCCAGGGCTCGGCTGGAGCGCCCGTGTCCCAGGCGGTGGGACTTCGGCTGTCGCCGGGTGGTGCCGCGGGTAGGCTTCTCGAGGGGCCTCTGGCTGGCGGGTGTTGGATGCTGCGGAGCTGGGAAGGAAGGTGGGCGCGCCAGCAGTTGTACTCTCTTCCTTCTCCAAGCGCCGGCACGGAGGAGCTCTCTTCTCAGGCTCTTCCCCAGACGTCACATCAGTAGTAACCAAAGCCGCGTCGGGGTGCGGGTGGCTGGAGGGACCAGGTAGGGAAGCCGTACTCCTCGTTGGGATCCTGGGAGAAGTACTCACAGGTACTTTTAGGGACCTGCCTTTTACTACTAGGGCAGTTTCCTGGACTCAGGAGGCGGACTTCTACGGAACAGGAATCTTGAATTAATTTAAAACTGAGTTCAGTCCCTGGTAAACGACCTGCTAGACGCATGTCGTTTGCTATGACAGCTTGGGGCTGTCGAGGGAGGGAGATTCGCCAACTTTCCTGCCCACCTGTGGCTATCCAGTAATAAAACCTGCAGTTACAGGACTTTCCTCACCTGTAAGGTTGGATGAGGGGAGGAAAATAAAGGGGTAAGGGAGATCTGGGTGGACAGAAATTTGGAACAGGTGACATCCTGGATAATACTCCCGGGACAAGTGCCGCCTTATCTAGCTGTCCTCATTCATTACAGCATTTTTTAGTATTCATTTGGAGACAGGTCACAGTTGTTAAACGTTGCTGTACATTACCTTTTTGTTCCACCCGTCGCTGTTTTATGCTAAATGAATTCAAGGTGAACAATTGGAGACCGAATAACCTGTTGGGAGTATTTTTACCTGAAGAAAGTGTTTAGAAAGTTTTGTTTGTTGCTTTCATACACACACACACACACACACACACACACACAATAACACAGGGTTGTTCTTCCCCGCCCTCCTTAATTCTTTCTTTTTGTAAAGAATTATTTTATTTAACTTTATGTATTTAATTTGACCGGGAGGTGGGGAGAGAGAGAGAGAAAGCCACCAGGTCCAGGACTCAAACCGCAGTTGGCCATGTGGGAGTCCAGCACTCTTAATCACCACGCCACCTGCTGGCCTCTGCCCTCCTTAATTCTAACCACTAAAAGACCGGGGGTCAGAAAAAGCAACCACTTTAGTTATGCAACTGTGTGCGGTTTTTTTGGTCTTGTGGCTTTTGGTAAACATCATTTGTTCCTTTGCTTTCTTTTATTTAGTTCCTTCAGTATTAAAATGTGCCAAGTGTTTTCTGTAAAGAATGTGCAGGGTTCGAAGAGAAAGGAAAACTGTCCTTGAAGTGGTCTAGTAAAATGATTATTTTCTTAAACCTCAAAAGTTAATACTCTTGTGTTGAGTTCGAATAGTCCACATTTTGCAGGGGAAAAGATAGCTTTAAATTATAATGATTTTGTCAAGAAAATATCAATTGTTAACCTTCTCCCTGTGTGGGAAATCTTCCATTAAAAGTCTACCCAGTGGAGTGAGTATATTAGCAAACCGAGGTTCTTCTTTTTAGAGGCCTTCTGGAATAGCCTAGTCTGTTTAAGTTCCTTAAAATAACTTTGAGGAGCCTTGAAAATAATGGTATCTGACCCAGCAGGTGGTGTGGAGATTAAGGTGACTAGATCTCGTATGGCCAACTGAGTGGTTCAAATCCCAAACCTGGCAGCTTGGAAACTATGCCAGGTGTGTGTGTTTGCCATCTGCAAAATCATGAGAATGGAGGAGAAGGGACTGTGGTGTGGCCATGCCTTCCTGGGGACTGACATTTCTCTCTGTCAAGCACATGTATTCTTTAGCAAAAACTAGAAGATTAAAAAAAAAAAAGTATCAAAACTATTTCAAGGTTTTAAGATTGATGCATTCAGATATCTTTGTGGCTTAATGATTTACTTATTCTATTATTCAATTATGATAATATTAGTAAGAATAATTCAATGTCAGGAACCAGCAGTTAGCGTAATGGCTATGTCGCTGGACTCCCATGTAGTCAACAGCGGTTCGCGTCCCGGATCCGGTGGCTTAAAATTCACGCCGGGCGCGTGTGCGTGCATGCCCAAGATCCCGAGAGGAGAATGGAGGAGAAGGGATTGCGGCGTGACCATCCCCCCTGGGCGGTGATTTCTTGCTTTCTGTCTCTGTGTCTCTGTCTGTCTGGCGAGCGCATGCGCCCTATAGCAAAAATCTCTCCAAAAAAAAAAAATAATTCAATGTTGCTTAATATTCACAATATGGGGCATCTCTTGTTAATAATTCTGTGAGCACATCGTAAAGAACATCTTCCTCTAGCCCTGCTCAGTATGCGTGGTTTATTTTTCCCAACTGTTAAACTTGTTAGATTCAGTTCTGTTTTAGGCTGAATTGGAGGTCCAGCAATATGACAAGTACTTAGACCAAAAGTACTTCTCTGTGCTCTGCTTCTGAGACCCAGATCAGCTTGGAAATCTTGGCAAGGCTCCCAATTAATTTGGAGATCCCAACAAGTCTCTCAACTTGCTTGTGCCATTTCTATCCTCAAAATAAGGGTATTGTCTTTGATCCAAAAGGGCATTTGGGTCCCTTTGAATTCTTCTAAAAGAAATGCAAATCCTCATTTCTAGAGGTAGAAATTATATTGATTTGCAACTAATACACTCATTCTTTGTGTCCTTCTTCAAAACGTTTTTTGAGGGACCAGCTACATTGCTGGACTCCCAAGTAATCGACTGTGGTTTGAGTCCGGACCCGGTGGCTTAAAATTCACGCCAGATGCATGTGCGTACATGCCCAGGATCCCGAGAGAGGAGAATGGAGGAGAAGGGATTGTGGCGTGGTCATTCCCCCTGGGGAGTGATTTCTCGTTTTCTGTCTCTTTCTCTGTCTGGCGAGCATGCGCCCTATAGCAAAAACCTCTCTCTCAAAAAAAAAAAAAAAAAAAAAAAAAAGGTTTTTGAATCTTTGTTGTATGTAAACTTCCTTGCTACCAGAATGCAAAGTATGGACAGGTTCTGAAGGCCCTATAATCATTCCCAGTATGGGTCAGATAACAGATAGGAATAATTAGGGTGGAATGGTAAGTGTCCTGATAAAGGTAGAAAAGGGAAGGCTGAAAGTTGAGGAATGCTAAACACCATCCAGGGAGGCTCCAAGGAGTTAGAATTTAGTTCAAGTTTTTAAGTTTTCCAGGTGGGAATTCTCAGAAAGAACATCTCAGGCCAACGTGAAGATTTGAGTGAAGGTACGATAAGGTAAGAGAACATGACAAACGTGAATAGTGGCAAGCTATCCCTGTTTTTCCTTTTTCCATCCTTTACTGGCTATGGGACCTTGGAAAATTGTTTTACCTCTGAGCTTTCCTTTCCTCAAATGGAAAATGGGGATCTTTTAATTATTTTATATTATTAGGTACTGATTTAATCTCTAAGAACGTGTACCTCACAACATTGTTGGTAGACTTAATTGTGAATACAACACTAGCCTGCTCTGGTACCTTATGGCACTTGGCAAATGTAGTGCTCTCTACTTTACCCCTCCTCTTTTTTTTTTTTTTTTAAATGAGAGGTTTTGGGGACCAGCAGGTGGCATGGTGGTTAAGGCGCTGGACACTCCCACATGGTCGGCCACAGTTCAGGTCCTAGGCCTGGTGGCTTGCTTTCTCACTTTCCCTCTCTTTCTCTCTGTGTCTCTCTCTGGTCAAGTTAGAATAAATGAATGAATAAATAAAATTAAATAAAAATAATTCTTAAAAAAAAAAAATGAGAGGTTTTTGCTATAGGGTGTGCGTGCTTGCCAAAAAGACAGAGAGAGAGAGAGAGAGAAAGAGAAAAATCACTCCCCAGGGGGGATGGCCACACCACAATCCCTTCTCTCCATTTTCCTTTCTGGACCTTGGGCATGCACGCACATGCACCTGGCGTGAATTTAAGTCACAGGGTCCGGGACTCAAACCGTGGTCGACTACATGAGAGTCCAGCGACATAGCCATTATGCCAACTGCTGGTCCCTACCCTTCCTCTTGACCAAAGGCGGGAACATCACTAAAGACAGCCTTGAGTAGAGATGGAATTATTCTAAGAAGTAGACCAAGAGATGTTTTTACTGTTCTGATTGTTTAGATTGAAATATGAGATTATCCAGCCTTTGTGACAGTATCTCTGAGCATTTTATACCCTGCTTTATGCGTTAGTCTTTGCTGCAGTCAGAGCTGTTGAAGTGAGTCTTAAGATTTTTTTTTGGTGTAGAGGAGATCCTTGAAAATTGGTTTGGAACCGGTTCTGTGGGCTCGTGATTAAGGAATGCTGAATTCCAGGTGAGCAGTTGCAGTTGGAATCTTTACCCCAGCTGCTTGAAAAATATGCCAAGTGCACATATGTATGTATGTGTGCCCCAAATCACAAAGGATGGAGAAATGGAGAAGGAACTGCAGTGTGACCACAGCCCATTGCAGGTTTCTCCCTTCCTCTCTGTCTCTGGTGAGCACATGCCCTCTGGCAAATTAAAAAACATGTATATAATATATATAAAACATAAAGTATATTATATAAGTGTAAATATTATGTATAAACATTGGGTCATCAGGAAAGTCATGATGCATTTTTGCATAGAAGAACAAGAAAAATATATCATGACTTTTCCGATGACCCAATATATAAAATATATATATTCTTTATATCTTTTTTTTTTTTGGAGAGGTTTTCGCTATAGGGTGCGTGTGCTCGCCAGACAGACAGAGAGAGACAGAGAGACAGAAAGTGAGAAATCACCCCCCAGGGAGGATGGTCACGCCGCAATCCCTTCTCCATTCTCCTCTCAGGATCTTGGGCACGCACGCACATGTGCCCAGCGTGAGTTTTAAGCCACCGGGTCTGGGACGCGAAATGCGGTCGACTACATGGGAGTCCAGCGACATAGCCATTACGCTAACTGCTAGTTCCCAATTCTTTATATCTTATATAAAGAAAATTGGTTTGTTCTTTTGGAGCACCAAAAGAAAACCAAACATTTTGGAAGGAATTTGTTATAGACTTTTACCCTCTTGTAATTTTTTGTTAGGTTTGATTTGGGATCGTAGGCAAAGTCAGAGGTGGCAAGGATGAAAATACCTGAGTCAGGCCTTGGGGTTTAATAAAACCAGCATAATTTATTCTGCAGTCTCCAGTGAGGTCCCTAGGCCTGGTCAGAGGCCAAGGGAGTCACGCCCAGGGTAGGTGCTACTCATTCTTAAAGGGCTGTTGTCCAATAGGTGGTCACCACGGGTCCTTGTCTGGCTAATGAAGTCCTCTGTTTCTGTTCAACTTTGGCAGGTGCGCCAAATACTGAAGGGTGGGTTGGTGATGGAGGGCCAGATGCTGAAAACAGGAAAGTTCCTGCGGGAAAGTTTCTGCCATATTTCTTTTCCCTTCCCCCAGACCTTACGTTTTTCTTTGGTATTGTTAGCTTTTAAACACTTTTTCTTTGGTATTGTTAGCACTTCAGCAATTTTTCTTTGGCATTGTTAGCTTTTGAGCAGTTTTTCTTTGATATTGTTAGCTTTTCAGATTTGGAAGAAGTTGCCTCAAAATTCCAGCTTGCTCATGCATGAGTTATCCATTTTGAAACCATTGTACTAATTTGCTGAACAATTGAATGCCTACAGTTTTTCCCCTTTAGGCTCTTTTTGCCACATGGATTTCAAAGACCATAGGATGTTTTGGTGTAATGCCCTAAAAGAATGGAAAAAGTCTTTGTGACATGGAGACAGCAGTAGTCAACAAAATAAATTAATTATTGATGTTTTTGTCACTGTAGAGAAAGATAGTGAGGTAGTGGACCAGACCAGGCCTATTGGCCATGGAAGGGCCAGATGAAGCCATGCACTGGGATTCTCACTAGGCCATGAAGACCTGGCCTTTGTAAGATCTTTTTGAAGGAATTAGTCTTTTTGGTCACTCACTCATTCATTCTGTGAATTTTTCATTAATTTCTTTAACTAATTTTAATATTTCATTACTTGAGCTATACACAGAGGATGCTGAGCTTGATTCAAGTTCCTTAGCCTTAAGGGTGAACAATTATTTCTTTAGATAGCTAGTTTAAATTCAGATTCTTGGACCCTGTCCCTTGGAGAGTCTGGTTCTAATTCATCATATCTAGTGTATAGCCAAGGAAATCTGCATTTTAATGTTAACTCTCTCTCCTCCTCCAGTAATTCTGATGTTGATAGACACTTCCTTTTTTTTTTTTTTTTTTTGCTATAGGGCGCGTGCGCTCGCCAGACAGAGAGACAGAGAGATAGAAAGCAAGAAATCACCCCCCAGGGGGAACGGCCATGCCACAATCCCTTCTCCTCCATTCTCTTCTTGGGATCTTGGGCACGCACGCACATGCGCCCAGCGTGAGTTTAAGCCACCCGGTCCAGGACGCAAACCGCGGTCAACTACATGGGAGTCCAGTGACATAGCCATTATGCTAAGTGCTGGTCCCACTTCCTTCTTTTTTTAACCATTGTTTGTCCAACATTAGCATACACATTTACAGAGACTCTTTGGAAGACAGTGTAATCCCTGTCTAGGCAGAGATTAGATTTATCATTACTGATCAAATATGGAAACAAATCCAAACTGTAGTCTACTTCCTGCTTTTAACCAAATCAACATTCTTTTTTATTTTTTTCTCTTCCATCTGTAAAATGGAGATTTGGGCTAGATTTCTATAATGTCTATAAGATTTAGGTTAGGCTTCTGTAATTTCTGTAAATTCCCTAATTTTTTTTTTTTTGAGAGGTTTTTGCTATGGGTGCGTGCGCTCTCCAGACAGACAGAGACAGAGAGACAAAAAGCAAGAAATCACCCCCCCAGAGGGGATGGCCACGCCACAATTCCTTCTCCTCCATTCTCCTCTCGGGATCTTGGGCACGCACACACACGAGCCCGGCGTGAGTTTTAAGCCACCGGATCCGGGACATGAACCGCGGTCAACTAAATGGTAGTCCAGCAACATAGCCATTATGCTAACTGCTAGTCCCTGAGTTCCCTAATTTGATGCTTCTCTATTTTAGGTATAAATCCAGCTTAAGCTAAGAGCATGTTTTGAGCGCTTAACAGATTAAGGTTCCTTTTTCAAGGAATTTCTTTCTTTCTTTTTTAAAAATTTGTTTACTTATTTATTTCATTTGATTTGAGGAGAAAGGAACAGTGAAAGAGAGAGAGAAAGCGCTCTTTCCCTGCCTCTTCCGATTTGTGCAGAGGCTCAGGTGCATTCAAGATTCGGCTCCACCCCTAATCGCCACCCCCCCTTCCGCCATGGCCGAGGAAGGCTTGGCTGCTGGAGGTGTAATGGACATTAATACTGCTTTACAAGAGGTGTTGAAGACTGCCCTCATCCACGATGGCCTAGCATGTGGAATTTGCTGAGCCGCCAAAGTCTTAGACAAGCGCCAAGCCCACCTGTTGTGCTTGCATCCAACTGTGATGAACCTATGTATGTCAAGTTGGTGGAGGCCCTTTGTGCCAAACACCAAATCAACCTGATTAAGGTTTATGACAACAAGAAATTAGGAGAATGGGTAGGCCTCTGTAAAATTGACAGAGAGGGAAAACCCCATAAAGTGGTTGGTTGCAGCTGTGTAGTAGTTAAAGACTATGACAAGGAATCTCAGGCCAAGGATGTCAGTGAAGAGTACTTCAAATGTAAGAAATGAAGAGGTAATAAAAATTGGCTTGTGAAAAAAAATAAAAATAGAGAAAGCAAGTCACCAGGTCCGGGACTCGAACCATGGTCAGCCATGTGGGAGTCCAGCACCCCTAACTACCATGCCACCTGCCAGCCTAGAAGTTTGTTTTTTCCTATAGGGAACATGCACTCACTGGAGAGACAGAGAGAGACAGAAAGTGAAAAATCACCCCCCAGGGGCAAAGGACATGCCACCCTCTCGGGATCTTGAGCACACACACACATGCTCCCAGCATGAGTTTTAAACCACTGGGTCTGGGACTCGAACCACAGTTGACTACATGGGAGTCCAGTGACATAACCATGTCATCTGCTGGTCCTTTTTAGGAAGATCTTTTTCCCTGGAGTGCATACACTCACCAGAGAGACAGAGAGACAGAAAGTGAGAAATCACTCCTCAGGGGAGATGGCCATGCTGAAATCTCTTCTCCTCCATTCTCCTGTTGGAATTTTGGGCATGTACACACATGCACCTAGTGTGAGTTTTAAGCCACTGTGTCGGGGACTCAACTGTGGTTGACCACATAGCAGTCCAGTGACATAACCGTTACGCCATCTACTGGTCCCAATCTTACCTTCTTTATTACCATCTCAAGTTCAGAAGTGTAATGGACTTAGAGGCTAAGAAGGTTTTGTTTACAGAGACCTGGTTACGACTAGGTTTACTTTTTTGTTTTTTAACTGTGAATGTAAACTACCAGCTGATATTTCAGTAATTGCTTTGCCCTTTGAGGAGCCATCCTTGATCAGTCCAAGGCAGAGTTAAATACAGCTTTCCTTTGCTGTATTCTTCATCCACCTGGGAACCAGGCGTTAGCCCTTCTTCCTCAGTGTAACAAGGTTCCATCTCCTGTCAGCATCATGGGGCAGAATCTGGGTCCCCTATCTTAGTCTCAAGTGGAGAACAGTGTTAGGGGCACATTAGCTGAATCATTTTTACTAAGTGACTTCATGCTTTCCAATCCACTGTTAAAACAGAATTCCCATATAGTCTGTAATGTACTTATGTTTTTTCCTCTTTTTTAATTTAATTTTTCATTTTCATTTTATTTCTTTTTCTGATAGAGAGTATAGGCATGCCCATATGTACTAGAGAGAGAGAAACAACCTTGACAAGGAAGGTTTCATCCTACAACAGTCCCCATGCCTCATTCCCACTGTCCAGCTCCTGCAGACCTGCAAGTCCATATGCACTCCCTGTGAGATTTCAGGGTGACTGGGGATCGAAACCAGCGGTCAGTCACATGGCTTCCAGTAATGCAGTCCAGTATGCTACAGACCATGCCACCAGGGTAGGCATCCTTTTTAAAAAATTTTATTTAACTTTATTTATTTATTTTAATTTGACTAGAGAGGGAGAAATTTAAAAAAAAGTGAGAGATTGAGAAAGTGAGAAAGCAAGCTGCCAGGTCCAGGACTTGAACCATGGTCGGCCATGTGGGAGTCCAGCTCCCTTAAGCACCACTCCACCTGCCAGCCCCATCATCCCTTTTTAAATGTGAGAAACTCTGTGCTATTTCAATATGCCTCTTCTGAGAAACACATTGAATTATATCTTATTGAAATTGTTACTATTATTATTAATTTGTAATTTGCCAGAAGGTTTGTGAGTTTACTGGAGAGAGAGAAAGAGAGAGAATGAGAAAGCATCCACCATGGGGAACGGTCATGATATAATCCCTTCACCTCTATTTCTCCCTCCCTTTTGGGATTTTGGGCACACATGCACATATACCATTTTTCAAGCTACCAGGTCAGGGACTAGAACAGCATGTTTTGCATGCCTTAACCACTATGCTGTGGACCATGACACCAGCTGGCTTTCAATTATTATTATTCTTTAAAAATCAGGAATGAAAATAATTGTTAATAGCTTATGTATTTCTTAGTTAAGGGAAACAATGACTGTGATTCCTAGTACTCCTTCATGCCACAGAGGCACACAAATAATTATTTCTTCTTTTTTTTGAGCTAGTGGGAGATAAGCATTTGAAGCATCTCCTTTATGTGCATTTTGATTTCCTATGGAACCACACAAAAAAATACCAACCGAAAGAGCTTCATTTTTTTTTTCCAGTGAGATCACAGAGATAAGCCAACTTAGAGCATCTTTCTTGAATAGCTAATATCTGTCGCCTGGAGAAGGAGAAAATTATTTTCTGCCCTCCATGTTGATGTGTATAGAACATGTGTTCTGAGTAGCTGCTATTTTCATTGCCTCTTTTTCCAGTTGAGGTGCAACATAAACTATTTTAATTAATATTGTGTCACCAAAAGGGATTGAAATAGCCAATTGAATTCTGCCAAGATAGAGTCTTTTGATGAAAACATATCTTTATTGATTGTGGACAAAGAAAATCATTCTTAAAATGAAATCCAGAGAAAAATCATATCCCTCAGAGAAAATTTCTGAGTGGCAGGCTGAGATTAACATCATAAAATTGAATTTGTGCTGCAAGCCTTTGATGTAATCAGCAGCTGGGAGATGGTGTTGCCCTTGCTGTGCTCTCTCTGATTGTGGTGAATTATTGTGTGGAATGAAATAAGTGTTTCTTGTGTCCCTCCTCCAAGAAATACAAACAAGGTATTACTAGGTAGTTTCTTGCTAGTTAAAATGGGGTGGATCGATTCTAGGCTTCACAGGACCCCATACACCCATGAACTATAGGAGTGGGGCAATTGTTTTTGCCCGAGGGGCAGAATTTCTTGATATCACTGGACAGTGACTTCTTTGGTTAACACAGAGCCTGCATAAGCAGGGAAAAGAGGACTCTCCTTTGCCAGGCACATTTTTCAGAATAAGCAGAGGCCAAGATGTATGGCATTTTGTCTGATTTCTGTTGTCCTGTAAATCCAGTGAAGCCTTTCCTAGTCTCCCTCCACTGTCTTATACTGTGGACCACACTGAAATCATCTCTGGGGAAATCTCACTCTGTCTTGTTCCAGGACCACCATTATTACAATGAACTTTTTACTGCGTTTGTCTTAAGTTCTGATGCTTGGAAAACATTCTTGCCTGTACATGCACTTCCACACATGTAATGATTAGGTTTTGTAAATAGGTAAAGAAAATCTCCTTATAGATTTACCTTCAGACTAGAGTGATTTGGCACCATAACCACCACTGTGGTCAAACCTGCCTTGTGTTTGTTTTGTTGTGTTTCATTATCTTTAAATAGGTGGAGTGAGTTGTCTCCTTGGAATTGTAAACAGGTGATGGTGTCACTGTTATGTATTCTCACTCTCTGGCCTTTGAGTCATGGGCCGGGCCTAGAGGTCACATAGATGTAGGATTATAAGTCCAGCCAAGGGATTTTCATTTACCAAGCCTCCTTTTTTTGACACTAGTGGTGGGTGTAGATGAAATGAGAAAATGCATGGGAAGGCCTTTAGCACAATGTCTACAGCACAGCTGGGCTTCAGTTAACACCCACTGAATTTATAACACTGTGCCTTTAAACTGGGGGAAAGGAGGAAGGACAGTGGAGGCAGCCTGTGGGCATGTGTTCGGATTAAAGGAAGGTAGGAGTCAAAACCAGGGGAGGGACCGGCAGTTAGTGTAATGGCTATGTCGCTGGACTCCCATGTAGTCGACCGCAGTTCGCGTCCCGGACCCGGTGGCTTAAAACTCACGCCGGGCGTGTGTGCGTGTGTGCCCAAGATCCCGAGAGGAGAATGGAGGAGAAGGGATTGCGGCATGGCCATCCCCCCGGGGGGTGTTTTCTGGCTTTCTGTCTCTCTGTCTCTCTCTGTCTGTCTGGTGAGCGCACACGCCCTATAGCAAAAATCTCTCCAAAAAAAAGAAAACAAAAAACCGGGAAATTCCCATTAATAAAGAGGCAAGGTGGGGAATATAAAAAGGAAATGGAGCTTGTCTTGACTCCTGAGAGAAACCCCACAAAGAATGCTTGCAAGTGGTTCACCTGCTGTGTTCTGAATTAGTGCTAGAATGGGCAGAAGTCCAGAAAATAACTTTTAAAAATTGATTATTACAGTAAAGCTCAGTTCCTTTGGATCAAGGCCCTCAAGTTTCATACTTCCTCTGCCACTCTTTGAAACCACCCTGGGGCTCCTCATTCATAATCCCTGGTGTAAATCAGTTTTGGCCTAGCTTTTGCTTTGAACCGAGAGTGCAAAAGTGGGTTTAAAGGCTTCCCTGTATGCCTGGTTTGTGGCAGTCAGAAAACACTAGCATCATGGATATTAGGGAGGCTTTTCCAAACCAGTCTTGTCAGTGTGGACCCATACTGCTTGTGGAATGAATGCCTGTCACCTGCTTCTTCTGGGAGAAAAGGATTGTCATACTGGTGGAGGACGGCTTCTCAACATCATCCTGTGCTGAAGTTGAGAGAAGGGATGTAGATGTTATGGTTTAGGAAGGAATTAACTGACTCTTGGGAAAACGTGAATTTTTCTATGAGACGTCAAGGTGTAAGGGACGAACTTTTGACAGTTATGGGAGTGCAGCTCGCTTTGCTGTTGTACCTTGGGGTTGTATGCCAGCCTACTTTCTTTGGTCATTTATAGCCTTAGAACTGGTCTTTAGTAGGACCAGCAGGTGGCGTGGTGGTTAAAGTGCTGGACACTCCCATATGGGCGACCACGGTTTGAGTCCTGGACCTGGTGGCTTGCTTTCCCACTCTCTGTGTCTCTCTCTGGTCAAATTAAAATAAATGAATAAGTAAATAAATTTTTTTAAAAATTAGCTTTAGGGACCAGCAGTTAGCATAATGGCTATGTCGCTGAACTCCCATGTAGTTGACCATGGTTCAAGTCCTGGACTCGGTGGCTTAAACTCACGCCGGGTGCGTGTGCGTGCGTGCCCAAGATCCCGAGGGGAGAATGGGGGAGAAGGGATTGCAGTGTGGCCATCCACCCTGGAGGGTTATTTCTCGCTTTCTGTCTCTCTGTCTCTCTCTCTCTGGCGAGCACATGTGCCCTGTAGCAAAAAAAAAAAAAAAAAAAAAAGAACTGGTCTTGTCTTGTAGCTTGTGAATTTCTTGAGGGCTGGAACCTATGCTTTTTTTATCTTTCACTTAGTAGGACCTTAATAGATACCTGTTGAATGAATAGATGAATATATTCTTTTTTTCAGAAAACCTATAGTGAGGATGGAAAGACGGAATACACAAAATAAATAGGAAACCAAATTTTATACATGACCAGCTGTGTGACTGAGACTAAAATTTAAATATA
The DNA here is from genome assembly GCA_026018925.1 of Tupaia tana. Classification (NCBI taxonomy): domain Eukaryota; kingdom Metazoa; phylum Chordata; class Mammalia; order Scandentia; family Tupaiidae; genus Tupaia; species Tupaia tana. Next base: position 18,732,155 of record JAKSZU010000023.1, read on the forward strand.
GTTTCAAGAATTGATATACGTGTCATTGCGATCTTTGTTTTGACTAGAAACAAAATCTGTCAGATGATGTTTTCTAGGATTGAATAACAAAATACCACTTAATGGCTTAAAACTATAAAAATGTGTTGTTTCACAGTTCTGGAGGCTAGAAGTCTGAAACCAAGGTTTCGGCAGGGTTTGTTCCTTCTGAAGGTTCTGAGGACAAATCTGTTCATGCCTCACCCCTTTCTTCTGGTGGCTTGCTGGTAGTGGTTGGTGTCACCTGACTTGTAGAAGTATCATCCCGTTATCTGTCTTCATTTTTACATTGCCCTTTCCCTGTATGAATCTATCTCCAGATTTTCCCATTTTACATGGACAGCAGCCATACTGGATTAGCTACCCACTCCAACCCTATATGATCCCATGGTCACTTAACTAATTGTATCTGCAAATGTAGAGTAAACAAAACAAAACAAAAAACCTTTTTTAAAGCCTAAAACATTCAGATTTTAGACAAAGAATTGTACTTTTATGAAGTGGTTCACTGATTGACTGTAAATGAAAGCGAAGGTTCCACCCAGAAAGCATTGAATTTCTCCTTTCTCTCTTACCACCCTAATGCTCATCTCTGATATTGACTGTAAATGGAACACACTTAGTCTTCACTCGGCTGTATTAACTCTGCTGCCAATAGCTTCATGATCTAGATGGTGGCATTTGAAGGTAATAGTGAAAGTCTTTGACAAACAAGGCTGTGATGGGAGACCTGTAAACTGTGATGAAACCTCACCTATGTAGTGATGGGCCCTTTTATTTCAGGCGTGTTCTAGATCTTGAGTGTTTAGAGTTCAGAGAGTAATTTGCATATCTGTTTAAATTCCTCTCCATTCTCTGGGTTCTTTTAACATCAACTTTACCTGCCTAGGTATGTCCTACCTTCAATGTTACCTTCTAGAATATACTCGGTAGCAGTTCACCACCCAGTATTATTAACATTTGGGGAGAGTATGGTTTGTCGTCGGTTATGGGTTTATTCTAAAATAGTCATACTCCATTGGGTAGGTCAGACAGAATTTTCCGTTACTCAAACACAGCTTGGGCAGCCTTTGCCCTGGTGTAAACTATTTTTAACCTTTTCTAAGGAGTGATATGATTACAATCTGTGGATGAAATACATTTTTTTTTTCTTTGAGAGATCTGCAAACAGACAGAATTTGAGGAACTGAGTTCCTGCTGATACCACCCCAGTATGCACAAACTTTCAGGTCGCCATGATCTTCGAAGGCGGCTGGTTTCATAGTCCCCTGTAGTTAAAGGAGCTTGTAATCTGGACTACCCAGATACCCACGTATTTTCTGCAGCTTTTTTCCACTTTACTTTTGTTTCTTGTTCCTTCATAAAGCTCATGTTGCCCTCACCCAAACTATTGCCACTTCCTTGCTCACTGTGTGACACTGGCTAAGCTACTAGACTCTGCTCAATAGTCTATTTTTCCAAGTTTATTAAGGTATAATTTATGTGCAATAAACTGATCCCATTGAAAGTATACAGTTCAATGAAGTTGGACACTCAAGATTTTTAAATCTCTACCTAACCTCCTATTTAAGAACAAAATTTCCGTTAAACTCCAGATGATCAAACTGTTTGTCTGAAGGGAAGACCGTAAAGTGATTCAGCCTTGTTCCTCATGGTGACTGTGAGTTTTGAAGAAAGTTGGGATTCTTTTCCACTTCCGTGATTCAAGACATTATACAATCTCAGATTCAAACCCGGGTCTCTTGTATCCCAGTGCTCATATTATCAATTTTAACTGTTAAGATAGTTTTACTTTCTGACTTTGGTCAGCAAGTTGTTGTCAAAAAGTCATGTATTGAAACTGATGATGTTTCCCTTTATATTTTTTGGTTGGCCGGCCTCAGTCAAGGGGTTCAAGATTTGTCTATGTTTGTGAGACAGAGATGCACTGTCTGGGTGTGTCCCTGAAAAAAGCTGTTTATGATGAGGTAAACAAGTCTTTATCCAGGAGACACCAGCCACAAAACCACATTTGCATCATGTTTGTTATTCTGCTGGCCACAAACAAGTCAGAAAGACAAAAACAAATTGTTACAGGGAAGATGAAGGTGGGTTGGAGGATGGGAGCTGTAATGGTGCATTGCCCTTCTTTGGGTTTGTCGGGCATCGGATTTATGGGGAAAGGATCGGGAAGCGTTGCCCAGTTTATGAAGGCCACAGAGGTCACATTGGAGCTTGTATAAATGATACTTTATTGTTGTCATTTTGTTTGATTTTTTTGTTGTCAAAGAACAACTAGTAGAACCAAGGAATTTTGATTTGCAGGTCACTAAGACTTTGTGGTGGGCAAGTTTGAGCCATCTTTGTCATGATGTGCAAGGAATGAACCCTAGATGGTTGTCGGGAGACCCAATTCTGGTTCTGGATAGGCCACTCTTTTCCCAGGTTCCCTTGGCCAAGTAATCAACTGTCCTGGGCCTCCATGTCCTCACCTGTAGAAGGAGGGAGAGGTAATTGTGATCTCCGAAGCTAATCTAGGATTACCAGGTGCCCTATGGCGCTGACAGGACCCAGTGCTATTTACTTTTATGTTGTTGTTTATGTTTGTTTTATTTTATTATTATTAGTTCACATTCAATCACTGTATATCATTATAGCACACAAAATGAATCTTCCCAGCATGAATATACTGGGAATTATTCCAGTCAAAAATGTTACTGTATACGTTATCATCAGCAGATATTTTTCCATTTTTGTGTCTCTTAAATGTTTTGCTTCTTTGTTTTCCTCCTTGATTCCCTCCCTATCACCCAGTTGTATTTGAATTTTAGACAAACAATGAACAGTTTTATAAGCAGAAACAATAATTGATTTTTTTGTATAAGCATGATACTGCAAATGATATGCTTATTACTAAAAAATATATATTTGTTGTTCACCTGAAATTAAAATTTAACTGGACAGCTTGTGTTTTTATTTGCTAAATCTGGCAATCCTAATTTGGCCTGGAGCTGTAGATTAACAGATCATCATACAGTTTAGAAGTAATAATAACAAAATGTACATTTTTATGGCCAAATATTCTAGCATACACTCACAGTATTTTTGAGCAAAGAAATTGTAATGACAATACTGTAAATGAAGAGGGAGGTGGACCAGCCGGGTGATGTGGTTATTAAGTGACTAGATCCCACATAGCCAACTGTAAAGTTCAAGTCCCAGAACTAGTAGCTTGAAAAACATGCTGGGTGCATGTGTACACATGCTCAAATCCCAACAGGAGAATCAAGGAGAAAGAATTGAAGTACTGTTATCCCCCCGGGGAGTGCTTTCTCACTTTCCCTTTCTCTATCTCTCTTTTCTCTCTTTTTTTTTACTCTCTGTCTCTCTCTAGAGAGTGCATACGCGCTATGGGAAATTAAAAAATAAAAGGGACCAGCAGTTAGCATAATGGTTATGTCGCTGAACTCTCATGTAATCAACTGCGGTTCAAGTCCTGGACCTGGTGGCTTAAACTCACGCCGGGCCTGTATACGTGCCTGCCCAAGATCCCGAGAGGAGAATGGAGGAGGAGGGATTATGGTGTGGCCACCCCCCCCCCCCCCCGGGGGGGTGATTTCTCTTTGTCTGTCTGTTTCTCTCTGTCTCTCTGGTGAGCGCACACACCCTGTAGCAAAAAACCTCTCCCCCCAAAAAAAATAAATAAAAGTGAAAGAATGGACCTCACACTGCCAAAGGTATTGCTAAAAGGTGATAATCATACAATCTCTAGTAAAATTATAGTGATTCATTGCTTCATCCATTCATTCAATGAACATTTGCTAAGTGTGAGTTATAAACGGGCATTATAATAACTTTCTTCACAGAATCAGCTGTCTTTACATCACTTATGAGAGGAATTTATTATTTTTCTCATTATGCAGATAAAAAATGAGACTTGAAGAGTATTCACTAGAAACTAAGGTAGGGAAAAGAGCAAGATTTATCTGACTCCTTATATTATATTTTCTTGTCTCTTTTCTTTACAATAAAGTATATTTTGAATTAAAATAATAGAGACAGTGGTATGCTGTATAAAGCCTAATAATCAAACTATTAGGTTGTTGGGAAAGCCACAATATGCTTTTTCTTTGTTTTTCTGTCCAAAAATGTGTCACAATTTCTCAGCAGCCCAGTAGAACCAGAAATGCTTATGTTTCCATCTACTTGGCGGAACATACAGAAGAACTGGTGTGGTTACTTTACAAAGAATGTATGTTCTTCCAGAACGAGACTCTCTGATCTTAGGAGAGTCATATCCCCTCTCCCCCACTTCCTCACCTGCAGTTTAACTCTACATTCTTGAAGCCTCTTGCAGTTTCTAGTGAACTCTGCTCTGTTATCTGGGTTAAATACAGTCACTTAAGAAATATCTATTGAATGTCACCTCTTTGGCAGGTGGTGTGCTAGGGTCTCAGATCCAGCCATGAAAAGACATACCTGTACTTTGCCAGTGGTTTACAGCTTTGCAAGGTGTTTCCTCTTGGTAATTGAAGAGCCATTATGGCTTTAGGAGGTAATAAGGAAATTCCTCTTGTTAAAATGGGCAGACAGTGTTATTTCTATTTATAATAAATACTTTAACAACATTTTCACTTTAAGACAGAACAGTTTGGGGGCTCCCAGGAGCTCATCCTGCCCATTGGTGCAGTAGTCAGTGGCTGTGGGCATGGCTACATTACCAGATGCCTTATTTCTTCAGTATGTATTGGTTTTGTAAACTCTGTAATGATTTGAGCTCTCTATGGCTTTAAATTATTTATGCTTTAAGGCAAGTTTTACTTAACTCAGTGCTTCCCATCCTTCTTCACATCAAAGCATAAACATAGAAAATTATTATTTTTGTATACAGAGGGCTGAGAGTTTCGATTTCTCTAGCTCCCTTGAATAATAAAGTATGCATGGCCTGTTGTGTGTCATGGCATACCGCAATAGATCATTGGTTTTAGAAAGGAAGCACTCTGTTGTTGAAATACTGTGTCAGTAAGATGTAGACAGTAACAGTTCTGCAGATTCGCTGAAAGAAATTCCTTCAATCTGTAGGTGCATTCATTTGATAAAGATTCTTATGTGGAATATCTAGCTGATGCTACTTGAAAAATCATTACTAGAAAGGAGAAAATTATAATGATTTTATTGAATACTGATTTTTCCAGGAAGTAAGTTTCCCAAATTTTATATATTATGAATAGTTAAAAACAGTTTGCAAGTAACCATCTGGAATCTCTTATTTAGAAATGAAATATTCATTCATACAAGTGAATAGTGTTACTTTATTAACCATAAAAACCAGGATATACAAATTTTATGGCACAAATGCAATTTTAACCTTGTTTTGATATGTTCCTAAATTACAATTTACATTTAAATATATAATGTTAAAATAACATGGTAATGTACTTTTTGTACTTTTATTTTGTAATTACATATATTCTTTTTTTTTTTTTTTTTTTTTTTTTAAGAGAGGACATTGCTATAGGGCGTGTGCACTCACCAGAAAGACAGAGAGACAGAAAGCGAGAAATCAACCCCCAGGGGCATGGCCATGCCACAATCCCTTCTCCTCCATTCTCCTCTTGGGATCTTGGGCACGCCCGCACACATGCCCGGCATGAGTTTAAATCACTGGGTCTGGGACTCAAACCGCGGTCGACCACATGGGAGTCCAGCGACATAGCCATTATACTAACTGCTGATCCCTATAGTTAAGTATAAATTGCATTTGTCTTTAGGTATCATTAAAGGATAGCAAAATCAGTGCCTTATAAAACACACTTTAATAATTATCTGATATAAGATAATACTTTTCTTAAAAAATATTTTTATTATTCCATTGTGAAATAACAAAATTATACATAAATAGTATACACACATTTAGACATATAAGGGAGTCTTTAAAAAGTTCATAGAAAATAAGTGTCATGAAAAACTATGTAGGATGGCATAATGGTTATGCACCTGGTGTGAGTTTCCAATTTCTGGGTCCAGGATTTGAACTGTGGTAACCCTGTGGAAGTCCAGAATCTTAATCATTATGCCACCTGCTGGATCCCCTGGTATGTGTGTGTGTGTGTGTGTGTGTGTGTGTTTTAAAGAGAGAGATTTTTGCTATAGGTTGCATATACTCATTGGTGAGACAGGCAAAAAGCAAGAAATCACCCCTCTGGGAAAGGCCATGCTGCAATCCTTTCTCCTCCATTCTCCTCTTGGGATTTTGGGCCCACACACACACATGCGCCTGGTGTGTTTCAAGCTGCCAAGTCTGGGACTTGAACTGCAGTTGACTAAGTGGGAGTCCAGCAACATAACCATATGGCAACTGCTGGTTCCCCCTTGTGTGATTTTCAAGGCTCCGCAGCTAGGACCCAAACTGAAGCCAAGGGTCATGCTACAGTCCCTTCTCAAGTTCTCCACCCTGTTGGGATTTGGGGCACACATGCACATGCATCTGCTGTTTTTCGCAAGCCTCTGGAGCTGGGACTCAGACCAAAGTTAGCCAGCTTATTGTGGGATCCAGATTAACTTAACTGCAACTATACTGAGCCTGCCCAATAGACTATTATTGAAGAAGGGGACAAAAATCTGAAGAATGGGAAGGTTGATGAATGTGAGCTGCTTTTTTTTTTTTTTTTTTTGAGAGGTTTTTGCTATAGGGTGCGTGCACTCGCCAGAAACGCAGAGAGAGACAGAGGGACAGAAAGCGAGAAATCACCCCCCCAGGGGGGATGGCCACACCGCAATCCCTTCTCCTCCATTCTCCTCTCAGGATCTTGGGCATGCATGCACACACACCCGGTGTGAGTTTAAGCTACCGGGTCCGGGACTCAACTACATGGGAGTCCAGTGACCTAGCCATTATCCCAGTTGCTGGTTCCATGAGCTACTTTTTATAGGTCACCATGCAACTCCTGCTGTATCCCCATAGCACTTGCCCCTGCCCACAACACTAGTTACAGCGTATTAAAGCCTCTCTGGGGAAAATGGTGACCTATAAAATATATTTTAAAAAATATATACATACATATGCATATGTATGTATATATGCAGCTACATAACTGCAAAGTGATGCATTTCCACAGACACTCTACCTAGCTGTGAACTTCTTGAAACCCATCTTCTCATCTCAGGAATCCACTATAATATCCAAATAGCCCATACTCAAGAATTTGAAAAATATTTAAGTCACTCTTAAGAGTTTCTTAAGAATACAGTTTTTGTCTATATGTTTACATAATTATTTTAATAGTGATATTAATTATATGATAACATATTGATCATATTGCTTATATAAATTACAAAATCCAGTATCAAAATCTAAATTGTTGTACTTACTACTGTGACTAGAGATCCAAATAAGGGAAATTCATTTGCCCTTGACAATGTAGTCTCCAACTTTTTCTCTGTGATAATGTTTCTTTTTTAAAAAATGTCTATTTTTTCTCTACAATGTAGTGTTTATTTGAAATTGCCCTTGAGTAGACCAGATTAAAAATCATTTAAAGGCCTGTACACAACCATCCATAGCTTATTTTAGGTATTTTCAAGGTATCATTTGCGCACCCAAATTTGGGATACAATAACTATAATTGAGGGTTGTGATAGAGGTTCATAATTCCTTTTCTTTTTCTTTTTTTTCTGGGGGCGGGGAGAGGTTTTTGTTAAAGGGTGTACGCACTTGCCAGAAAGAGAGAGACAGAGAGAAAGTGAGAAATTACCCCCTGGGGGGACATGGCCACACCACAATCCCTTATCCTTCATTCTCCTCTCGGAATCTTGGGCACGCACACACATGCGCCCAGCATGAGTTTAAGCCACCGGGTCTGAGAATCGAACCACAGTCGACTACATGAGAGTCCAGCGACATAGCCATTACGCCAACTGCTGGTCCCCATAATCCCTTTTCAAAGAGTTTAAAACTTGTCTAGACACATAATTATTTGTATATATTTCTGTTAGGGGCATAACTTTCTCCTGCACACCACAGATTTCATCTATCTTGGAGAATGTACAATAAAGTATTTTTCCTTTGAGGTTTATTTTTTTCTTCATGAATTCTGGGGAATTATGAAGGATTGCTGAAGATACGGGTTTATTTTCTCTCCTATTGATAGCAAGGCACTAAGTTTCAGAGCTACTTTTTAAATTTTGCTGCATTAAAAAAAATGAAGGAAGAAAATGAATATGAAAAGTGACTTTTGGGATAGGCTATCATTTTTTTAAGCATTATTTTATTTAGATTTATTTATTTGTTTGTTTAATTTGACCAGAGAGAGACAGAGCAAGAGAGCAAGAGAGAGAAGAAAGTGAGAAAGGAAGCCAGCAGGTCCGGAACTCGAACCATGGTCGGCCATGTGGGAGTCCAGAGTCCCAGCTACCATGCCACCTACCAGCCCTGCTATAGGCTATCTTTTAACTAGTTCTTTACTTTAACCATACACTTCATCTCATGTTTCAGAATTTCAGAATTAGAAGTTATCTTAAGAATTACCTAGGTCCATATTTCTCTTCATTACTGTCCTTATAAGTGAGGTAGGTTAGATTAATGATCTCAAAGGCATCTTTTTGCTCTGACTTGTAGAATTATGGAACTTTATAATGAGTAATATATGCAAAGAGATATAATTATAGCATATATATATATATATATATATATATATACACACACACACACACACACCTATGTACATTTATTCACATTATTGAATTTATTCCTCATAAGAATAAAGAGATCTTCAAAAAGTTTATGGAAAAATGCATATTATGAAAAAACCATGCATAAATTTTAATATATTTTGTACTAAAATAACTTGCACTTTCATTCTATTTTTTTATGAAATTTTCTTTGTGTATTTCTTATAATTATTTATTTTTACTTATCATTTACATTATTGTTGTTATTAATTTGACCAGAGAGAGACATAGAGAAAAAGAGAAAGTAAGAAAGCAAGTGATCACATCTGGAACTCAAACCACAGTTGGCTATGTGGGAGTACAACACCTTAACCATCACGTCACCCGCCAGCTTCTCCTTGTATATTTCTATTAATTTATTCATGCAGAAAATATTGAATGCCCACTTGCACTAAACCTTGTTCTGAGTCCCAAGAATACATCTTGTATTTTCCCTGCTCTAGCCGTAGGATCAACCAGTTTCCTAATAAACCCTGTTTCCTTTCAGTATAGAATAGTGTTTAGAAGACCATTAGTAAGCTGACTTCTCTTGGAGTGTTGTTAATATCCCTGTCTTGAGCAGAGATAGGAAATATGCCTACATTTACATTTGTTCATATCAATACCTCTGACTGCACTCCAACACCACAGGAATCTAATTCTCTTTTTAAAATTATTATTTTAATATTTATTTACTTATTTTAGATTTTGCTATAGGACACATATGCTTGCCAGAGAGACAGACAGAAGGAGACAGAGGGAAGGTGAGAAATCACTCCCTGGGAGGATGGCCATGCCACAATCCCTACTCCTTCATTTTCCTCTTGGGATCCTGGGCATGTAAACATGTGCCTGGTGTGATTTCCAAGTCGCTGGGTTGGGACTCAACTCAATCTTATAGTCAGCCATGTGGGATCAAGAACCTTAACCTCCACGCCATCTGCTAGCTCTCACTCCCTTTTTTTCTTTCTTCTTTTTTTTTTTTTTTTTCCTCTTGAGAGAGATTTTTGTTACAGGAAATGTGTGGTCGCCAGAGAGACAGAAAGTGAGAAATCAGCAATTCCTTCTCCTTCATTCTCCTTTCAGGATTTTTGGCATGTACACACATGTGCCCAGTGTGTTTCAAGCTTCCGGGTCTAGGACTTGAACTGCGATCGACTTTGTGGGAATCCAGCAACGTAACCATTACTCTATCTGCTCATCCCACTAACTCCCTTGTTTAACAGTAATGAATCTTGTTCTTGTTCCAGTTAATTGGTATATCAATTATTTGATTAATCATCCTGTATAGAACCAATTTTCTGTAAATGCTTCTGCACTGTCCTCCATGTGGATGCCCTCCTGATCATTTTACGGCTTTGACATTCCCTGTGGAGCTGTCCTCTGTTCCTGTGTGACTGTCCTGCTCAACTCTTTGTGTTCCTCTATGAATTTCTGGTCACACTTTTGGGCAGTAGGCCTTCTCACATGACCAGCGCTCTATTACAAGATGCTGAACATTCCCAAGGTGCATGTATGGCTGTTCTGCTTGGGCTCTGGCACTCTGTCCAAGCCATCCTTGTAGACGGATGTCCTTCTCACCCTTCCTGGGCTCTGATTCCCTAAGTCTATGCCTCCCTACCCACATAGAGACCGTATCTTATCTTTCTGTTTAAGCTCTCGCATTCTATATTGAATCTCCTTTCTCAACCTACACAGCCTCTGACACCCCACTTCCTTTGCCATCCTTGGTCCTCTTAGGCTCATGACACCCCTCTTGAGGGATTTTGTTGCCTCAACTTTACTCATCCTTGCTCACTTCGCTGCATCACCTAGTATCAGACAATCCTGTGAACATTCTTCTTTTTACCCTGCTGGGCTCTGCAACTCACCCAGACTTCCCCAGACTTTGGCACCCACTTGCCCTTTCTGGGCTCTGACTCCACATGTCGCCTCACACTATTTGAACTTCACTCTGCTTGTGCTTTGTTCTACCTGATGGTTTTAGGACTGAATTAGCCAGGAAAGGAAAGAGTTTTATATTTTTTGGAGTTTATGTGAGATTAATACCGTGTGTGTATATATATATATATTTTTTTTCATTCCTTGCTTTGGTCTGCATAATTTCCCGAGAATTATCTCTAAATCAATTATTCTCTGTCACTTGAATCTAGTGTTACTTGTCCTGTTAAGATTTATTTTAGTGATTTATTTTTTAGAATTAATTTTATTTCTAGAATTAGTACGTTGAAAGTCTGTCTGTCTACTTTTCTTAGGCTTTCTTTTTTCTTGAGCTTAAAATTTCTTCCTTTGTTTCTCTAATAATTTATAATAATTTAATATATTTGTCCTTTTTTGAAGTAAGTTTTAGATATTTTTATCATTAGTTCCCTCTGTTTGCCCTTGAGTTACTACGTTTAAAACATTATCGAATGTTCTGTAATTTTTGATTGTGAGCTTATTTGCCACTGGAGTTGTTTCTATAGAATCTTGTTCAGTCTGGGTTGTAGTTAATGTCTTTCAAAAGGCTTACAGAAAAATAACTTTATCAAAGTATAATTGACATGCAGGATACTTGTATATTTACATATATGCCTTTAATGTCTAAAATTTGCTAAGTTTTGACATATGAATACACTCATGAAACTATATTCACAATTAAAATAATAGACCAATTTACCATCCTCAAAAATTTCCTCATTCTCCTTTGTAATCTCACTCTTCCTGTCCTTTCTTTCTATCCTGACCTGCTTTTTGTTACTATAAATTAATGAATTTAATAGAATTTCATACAGAGGGAATCATCATACAGTATTATTCCTTTTAATTACTTTTTAAAAAATAATTATTTATTTATAATTGTATTTATTCATTCTTTTTTTTTTCTTTTTTTTTTTTTCTTTTTTTGGAGAGGTTTTTGCTATAGGGCGTGTGCGCTCGCCAGACAGACAGAGAGAGACAGAGAGATAGAAAGCAGGAAATCACCCCCCAGGGGGGATGGCCACGCCGCAATCCCTTCTCCTCCATTCTCCTCTCGGGATCTTGGGCACGCACGCACACGCGCCCGGCGTGAGTTTAAGCCGCCGGGTCCGGGACTCAAACCGCGGTCGACTACGTGGGAGTCCAGCGACATAGCCATTACGCTAACTGCTGGTCCCCATTCTTTTTTTTTTTAATTTGACCAGAGAGACACAGAGAAACAGAGAGAGAGAGAAAGTGAGAAAGCAAGCTACCAGGTCCAGGACTTGAACCATGGTCAGCCATGTGGGAGTGTCCAGCGCCTTAACCACCACACCACCTGCTGGTCCCCCTTTTAATTACTTTTTAACTTAAAATTATTTTCCTTGAGACCAGCAGTTGGCGTAATTGCTATATCGCTGGACTCCCATGTAGCTGACTGCGGTTTGGGTCCTGGACCTGGTGGCTTAAACTCATGCTGGGTGCATGTACATGCATGCCCAAGATCCTGAGAGGAGAATGGAAGAGAAGGCATTGTGGCGTGGCCATTCCCCCTGGGGGGTGATTACTTGCTTTCTATCTCTCTGTCTCTCTCTGTCTTTCTGGCAAGCACATGCACCCTATAGGAAAAACCTCTCCAAAAAAATTATTTTCCTTTTAGAAATAATAGTTGGTCATTTTTTAAATCGTGGAATAGTATTCCATTGTGTGGATGTACCATAATTTGTTTTTCTAGTTACCTGTTAATAGATATGTGGCTTTTTTTTTTTTTTTTTTTTTTTGAGAGGTTTTCACTATAGGGCGTGTGCGCTCGCCAGACAGACAGAGAGAGACATAGAGACAGAAAGCGAGAAATCACCCCCCAGGGGGGATGGTCACGCCGCAATCCCTTCTCCTCCATTCTCCTCTCAGGATCTTGGGCACGCACGCACACGCACCCGGCGTGAGTTTTAAGCCACTGGGTCCGGGACGCGAACCGCGGTCGACTACGTGGGAGTCCAGCGACATAGCCATTACGCTAACTGCTGGTTCCCAATAGATATGTGGCTCTTTGCCAGTTTTGGGCTATTACAGATAAAATCTTTGTATAAACATATGCTTTTTGCTTATTTCGCTTGGGTTGGACCTAGAAATGGATTGACTGGGTCATGTACAAGGTATATTTTTGGCTTTTTAAGAATCACCAGGACCAAACAGATTGCCTAGTGGTTATGTCACTGGATTCCCACATGGCCAATTGCGATTTGAGTCCTAGACCTAGTGCCTTGAAACTCACACCAGGTGCATATACATGTGTGCCAAGATCCCTGGAGGACAGTGGAAGAGAAGGGATTGTGGCGTGGCCATCTCCTTGGAGGTGGGGTGATTTCTCACTTTTGCTCTCATGTCTCTGTCTCTGGTGTGTGCACATACCCTAAGGCAAAAACCTCTACCAAAAAAAAAAAAAAAAAAAATTGCTGAACTGTTTTCCATTGTATATTACTACCATCAATCTATGAGTTCCAATTGCTCTACATTCTTCTTAACACTTGGCATTGTCTCTCTTTGTTTAAATTTTAGATTTTCTAATAGATCTGTAGTGTTTTGACAAGGCCTCCCAGTAGTATTATTGATGTGAGTACGATTTTTACATGGCTTTCTTTATATATAGATTCTGGAATTATATATACATAATATATAGTCATATAGTATATATTATATATAAAGTATATGTGATTATATATACTTGTATAGTATATATAATTATATATTTTATATGATGTATATGTAATTATAATTATATAATATATAATTATATATGTAATTATAATACTATAATTATAAAATTTAATATTAACGTATTATATAATTATACATATAAATTTATATATGTATATGTATATATATTTTTTTCAAACTCCAAACACCTTTATGATTCATGCTTGTCACATTTTTCTTTAGAGATTTGGAAATAAGTTTCCTTACCTTCCTGTGTTAGTGGTAGAGTTTTTGTTTCCACTTTCAATGAACAAGGTTACCACAGGAGGTCTTTGCTTCCCGTCCTTATGTAGGGATTAACACTACAACTCCTAGCCAAAAAAAAAGTCTTATTGACTCAGTTCCTGTGGTGATTGTCTGGTTTTCAGGTTCCTTTTTGTTTTTTCCTCTTTGAGATTTTCTACATTTATTTTCAGCCTTGGACATGGAAACAACAACTAAAAATAGACAGTTAGATAGATAGCTGTATCTATGTTTGAGACAGAAGAGAGAAGAGGTCCAAGTTTGGGCTACAGAGTTATTGAAACCAGAACTCTCTAATTAGTTTAGTAATATGATCAGAAGTGTGATCCTGGTATTAAGAATTACAATGATCAGAGCATTTCCTATAGAAGTAATTTCATGGTGCTTGGGTATGACAATTAGAATAATTCATGTGTATTACAGACCAGTAGACTTGTACTGATCCAAGAAGTACGCCATAGAGAACTAGGTGCTGAATTCCAAACTATGGAACTGTAGTAATATTTTTAATGCAACCAGTCTGAAATTAAACATTGCCTGTGTTGAATTTGTGTTCATAGTGTCAGTAATAAACCCATGTTTATATATTTGTCGTGTATGTGCAAATATGTATAATTGAACACCATAAATAGCATACCATATGTTTTTATAACTTATATTTGTATTTATCCTTTAAAAAATATGAATAGATTTCATTCATAAGAAAGAGAAAGAGGAGACCAGTAGTTGGCATAACGGCTATGTCGCTGGACTCCCATGTAGTCAACTACGGTTTGAGTCCCAGACCTAGTGGCTTAAACTCATGCTGGGTGCGTGTGCATGCGTGCCCAAGATCCTGAGAGGAGAATGGAGGAGAAGGGATTGTGGCATGACCATCCCCCCTGGGGGTGATTTTTTGCTTTCTGTCTCTGTCTCTCTCTGTCTCTCTGGTGAGCACACACACCTTATAGCCAAAAACTCTCCAATAAATAAATAAATAAATAAATAAATAAATAAATAAATATGAATGAATGAATGAATGAATGAAGAAAGAAAGAGAAAGAGGTATCCCCACCAGCATCCTCACACCACAATTCACTCCCCAGCCTCAGCCAGCCTGGATTATGGGCATGCACACGCATGCCCAATGAATTCAGAGAAGGACTAGGACATGAACCCAGCACCTTTCCCGTGTGGATCTGGCTGTGTTACCACTGTATGATGACTTGGCCCTAGTATTTGCTTTTTTGATGCACTAATACAGAAATCTTGTAGAACAGAAAGTTTTTATTTTCTTGGCTTTCTCAAAGCAAATATGGGAAATATACTTGGTACCTTCTTCCTTTCTTCCTTTGCCATTTTTATTGAGATTAAATATATAATGCTAAATTGTATCTCAAAATGATTCATATTTCAGAAAAGAAGGCCTATTTGGGGATCATACTAACTCAGTATTTCTTAAAATGTAATGCACACATCCTTGGGCAATATTTTGGGGCTATACAGACAATAATACATAATTACGTATTATTTTAGCCTTTGCAACTAACACATGAAGGTAGTGATATTATAAATATTAGTGCTTAGTAAAATGCCAAATACAAAATTGGGCCAGGTAAATTATTAGTACATATAGTATAGGATGAACATGGCAGAAATCATGACAGTCATACATAATTTTCAGACTGGGCAACACTTGTTATGGAAATTTCAGACTTTGTTATAGCAAATTTCAGAAATTTCTAGATGAGATGACATTTTTGGGGAGAGAGTCTGGGAAGCTACCTTCAAATTATACTGGGTAGAGAGCTCTGTTCTTCCTGAGAGTCCTAACTGGGCTTCGGAGTAGGTTGGGATCAAGTCATATGAAGAGGTAGGTATAGAGTGGGCAGATCCTTGCTATCCTTCTGTTCATCAGCATCAATCAAGATTTGGAATTAAAGTCATTCTCTTCGATGAATTAGCAGTGGGCATGGTAATTTCAATATCCAATTACTACCCTGGTCTCTAATTGATAGAGAAATACCCTTTTTTCATAGCCCTAGGAGAACGTATAATTAAAATCCACATTGAAATATGTTCAGTTTCCCCAAATTTAAGAAAGATGACCCTGTACACTTCTTTCTATTCTGTATGTCCATCCAGGATTTACACAACATGAAGACTTCCCTGCAGGCCGTGGCACTCTGGGGTAAGAAGGCCCCTCCTCACAGTATCACTGCCATCATGATCACCGATGACCAGCAAACCATTGTGACTGGAAGTCAAGAGGGTCAGCTCTGTCTCTGGAATCTCTCATCTGAATTAAAGGTTAGTGAAACTATTGATATTTAAACAGACAGAACTCACAAAATAACCATGGCTTGCTTCTTTTTTAAAAAAAAAAAAAAGTTTTTTTTAGAGGTTTTTGCCTGTAATGTGCTTGTGCTTGCAGGAGAGAGGGAGACAGAGACAGAGACAGTGAGAGGGGGAGTGAGAAATTATCGCTAGGAAGGAAGGCCACACCACAATTCCTTCTACTCCTGGGATCTTGAGCACATACTCTTACTAACCCAGCATGATTTTCTAACCCCTGGTTCTTGGATTTGAACCACTGTTGGCCATAAGAGAGTCCAGTGATGTAACTGCTACACTATCTGCTGGTACCGTTTGCTTCTTCTGTCTGCAATGACAGTGGAAGATTTGTATGATTGATAAAAGAGACTTACTAAAGTAATAAGTTGGTTTACTTTGAGTTTGTAAAAATAAAGTATGATATGATAATCAAGCTCATATTAAAAAATTATTCTATGGGAACCAGCAGTTGGAGTAATCACTATGTCGCTGGACTCCAATGTAGTCAACCGCTATTTGAATCCTGGACCTGGTGACTTAAACTCACGCTGGGTGTGTGTGCGTGTGTGCCCAAGATCCCGAGAGGAGAATGGAGGAGAAGAGATTGCTGCGTGGCCATCTCCTCGGGGTGGGGTGGGGAGTGATTTCTCGCTCTCTGTCTCTCTGTCTCTCTCTGTGTTTCTGGTGAGTGCACGCACCCTATAGCAAAAACCTCTAAAAAAATGCTATGAATATTGCTAATCTTAGCTCCCATCTAAGTGTTATCACCTTTAAAGCTATGCTGAGTTTTACTATTTTATATCCTGAATTATATGTTTAAGTAACTGAACTACAGACATATAAGTATAATTCTAAAAATTATAGCTCATTAATCTAAACAAAGGGCACCCTTGAAAAGCACTATTAACTAAATGAGTAATATCTTAATTACCTGGGTGTTTTGGCTGGTTCGCCTTCTTGCTATTCTTTTAGTCTCTGCTTGCCTGCGATTTTACAGATCACATCAAAATGCTCTAAATCCAATTTACTATTGTCGTCCTCCTATTTCAGAACCTGACCTCACCTAGCATTTGGCCCATTGATTAGCGATTAATTGTCCCTGTCCCAAGTCATAAACATTTAACATATTGGAATAGATATTTGCTTAACTCTAGTAGTCTCTAGACCCAATTTGAACATTTAAACTAATGATGTACTTAAAGTATACTGCCCTCATTAAGAAGCCTTTTAAAGATCAAAGACTATTTTTAGCCTTTAAGATTTGTCACTTTAAAACTTAAATTAACAATTAATTGTAATTCTATTTTATAGTGTAATTAATTAACATCTCCTATCTCTAGACAGTTCTCTTAGAGGACTGCCAAGAACAGTGTAGCAGACCAGCTCAGCTCGATGTTCATGAACATTCTTGAAAGAAGAAATGGATATTATTAGAACAGTTTCATTTTGAAAACGATGGCCTTCACATTTATTTTCAATTATACTTTAGACTCAGACTCCTAAATAGCTTTAGATTGCTTACTACTCTTTTTAATGTTGAAGCATATTGTTTTCTGGATAGAGTAGTTGTCTAGCAATAGTATACAAGTTTAAGAAATTTGGAATCCTAGCCTGTATGTTAGAATATATATATGTGTATATATGGATATACACATAATATATATCAATATAAATTAATTTATATTAATTACACCATAAATTATAACATATGTTTATATATTGTATTAATATATAAGTTAATATATAATATATAATATTGATATATAATGTGGATATATTAATATATAATATAATATATTTAATATTTATACAATATATTAATTATATAAATATATAAAATATACGTTAATTTATATTATATTAATTATATGTTCCTGGTATTTCTTTAATTTTTGTTCCACACACATGGGTTGAGTCCGTATGTTGTTAGGTAGTGTGCTTGGTTCTCATCCATGAGTTCAAACATGAATGAGAAGACCTGCAGCTGGTCCCAGGAGGTGGCAATGCAGTAGAAGGAGGACATCACTCATGTAGTACAGTTGCATTATAGTAACTCATGTAGTACAGTTGCATTATAGTAAGAGGCGCTCTAAGTAAGTAACGACCAGCACTGTATATTCAATAGAGAAGTTACACTATGTTTATCTTTTTTTTTTTTTTTTTTGAGAGGTTTTCACTATAGGGCACGTGCACTCGCCAGACAGAGAGAGAAAGAGAGACAGAAAGCGAGAAATCACCCCCCAAGGGGGATGGTCACGCCGCAATCCCTTCTCCTCCATTCTCCTCTCGGGATCTTGGGCACGCACGCACACGCGTCCAGCGTGAGTTTTAAGCCACCGGGTCCGGGACGCGAACCGCGGTCGACTACGTGGGAGTCCAGCAACATAGCCATTATGCTAACTGCTGGTTCCCCACTATGTTTATCTTAAAAGCCAAGCATCTGCCTGGTTTTAGAGCAGTGGTTCTTAACAGGGACCAGTTTGCCCCCAAAGGGACATTTGTTAGTATCTGCCAGCATTTTAGGTTGTCACAATTGAAAGAAGAAAGATGTTACTGGCATCTAGTGGGTAGAGACTGAGGATGCTATATGCATCTTCTAATTCATATGTCAGCCCCCACAAAAAGAACAGGCCCATACAAAATGTCAGTAGTGCAAACATTGTGAAATCAGGGTTAGAGGTATGAGGTGGAAGAAATAAGGTTAAGAAAACAACCCGTGCTTTGCAGGGAAGTGAGGAGCTCTTACTGGGCCTTAGGTGTGAACAGAGATCACAGAGGGGGAGGTTGGAGGGAAGATGGGGGCCTAGACATGAACAAGTTTAGATGACAAGTGAAGTAGTTGATCCTCTTTGCAAGGTGGAGATCCAAGCTGGGAATGGTATTGGCTTTGTGCTTTGGAAATTAACAGTAAAGGCCTTGTGAAAAAGTTAATAATATAAACACGATATTGATTAGTGTGGATGTGAGATATTCCCTGTGACAGTTTTCCTTAACATTTTCTATGGCTGAATATAGGACCATAATGAATGACTTCTCTTATTTTTCCATGGATCTTGCCCCTACCTGACAACTGATCAAGTATCAACAGGGAAACTCCAAACTATGCAAAAATCAAGGACACTTTTGAGTTTTCAACAAATCCTTTTGTTATCTATAGGACAATCAAGTGAGTGGTTCATCATTAATTAATGCTTAGTAGTTTAATGTGGGTCTTGTTTCAAAAATGTATAAAGGAATAATTTGGGTTGGCGGAGGAAAATGAGATTTTGGAAACATGAGACTGTAAGAAAAGATATAACTGTGCGACCAGCAGATGGCGTGATGTTTACACTGCTGGATTCTCACGCAGCTGATCACAGTTCAAGTCGGACCTAGTAACTTAGAACTTATGCTGGGCACATGCACATGCATGCCCAAGATCCTGAGAGGAGAATGGAGAAGGGATTGTGGCACAGCCAGCCCCCTTTGGGGGTGATTTCTCACTTTCTGTCTATGTCTCTCCAGCAAGCACATGAGCCCTATAGGAAAAAAATAAAATAAAAATAAATTAAAAAAAAACTCTCTTTAAAAAAAAAAAAGGGATATAACTTGTGTGGCTGATGGAGTGACAGAAACACTGGAGGGCAGCCTGGTGCCAGTGTGCATCCCAGGGAGAAGACAACAGGAAGGGAAGAAGGAAGTTGGGGAGGAGGATAAAGTAAAAGGAAGCCATTTATTTTCTATTCATAACAAATTTGGAAAGCTGTTTTCTCCTCCAAAATGATTTGAGTAAGAGAATATGTTCGATTCCGTGGTCTTAAACAGCCACTCGCTGCAGTGAATAGTCAAATAGGTCCACTTGCTTATGTAGTCACTGGGATAATACGCAGATCTTTTTGTTTTAAGCATTGATCCCCCTTCAGGTTTCTGAGTCTAGTCTAGGAGATGGATTTTTAAGTAGAAAGCTATAAAGCAGTGTGATACTTATTTGTATCTATGAATTCAACTATTCTAAGTGCCTCATGTAAGTGAAATCATGCAATATTTTTTTTTTTATGACTAAGCTTATTTTACTTAGCATAATGTTCTCAAGGTTCATCCATGTTGTAGCAGGTGACAGTGTTCCCTCCTTTTTAAAGGCTAAGTGAGACTCCATTTTATGTGTACACCACATTTTTGTTTGTCCATTCATCCGTGGATGCGCACTGGGTTGCTTCCACTTTTTGGCCAACATAGACAATGCTGCTACATGGGAATACAGGGATCTATTTGCATTCCTTCCTTCAGTTCTCTTGGGTATAAACCCGAGTGGAACCAATGGCTCACATGGTCATTTTATTTTTAATTTCTGAGGAATCATCATAATGGCTGCACCACTTTATGTTCCTATCAGCAGTGCATGAGAGTTCCAGTTTCTCTACATCTTCACCAATGCTTATAATCTTTTGTTGTTTTGAGAGCAGCTATCCTAATGGGTGTAAAATGGTATCTTGTGGTTTTGGGGGAAGACTTTTTTTTTTCTTGGAGAGTTTTTTTTTTGCTATAGGGCACATGTGCTCGCCATACAGACAGAGACAGAGAGACAGAAAGCAGAAAATCACCCCCCAGGGGGGATGGCCACGCCG
Organism: Tupaia tana; assembly: GCA_026018925.1. Lineage (NCBI taxonomy): Eukaryota > Metazoa > Chordata > Mammalia > Scandentia > Tupaiidae > Tupaia > Tupaia tana. The sequence continues at coordinate 18,752,716 of JAKSZU010000023.1, forward strand.
CAATCCCTTCTCCTCCATTCTCCTCTTGGGATCTTGAGCATGCACGCACATGCGCCCAGCGTGAGTTTAAGCCACCGGATCTGGGACTTGAACTGTGGTCGACTATGTGGGAGTCCAGCGACATAGCCATTACGCTAACTGCTGGTCCCGGGAGAAGACTTTTTGAGGGTGATGCTTGAGCTGAATGCTAAAAGATGCACAGGAGTTGGTTGGAGAGATTGTAGACAGAGAAAATGGCAAGTGTGTGAAAGCCACGACAGTTTTGCCTTCTGGGAACTGGTAACAGCAGCTGACTAGACCTGGAACATAGAGAGTATATTAGAGGTGAAAGGTTCATCTTGAAAGAATGGAGCATGACTAACACCCCACGACTAACATGGGATCTGACATGTTGAAAAATTTAGATTTATTTTATTTTATTTTTCTTAATTAGAAGGTGCTAACAGCGCATGCTAATTTTTTAAGGAGAGGAATTAAATTTATTTTTATTTTTTTCATTATCCCATAATCAATTTTTTTTTTGAGAGAGATTTTTGCTACATGGTGCATATGCTCGCTGAGAGAGAGAGAGACAGAGACAGACAGACAGACAGACAGAAAGTGAGAAATCATCCCCCAGGAGGGATGGCCATGCCTCAATCCCTTCTCCTTTAGTCTTCTCTCAGGATTTTGGGCATGCATGCACACACACCCAGTGTGAATTTGAAGCTGCCGGGTCCAGGACTCGAACCGTGGTCAGCCATGTGCGAGTCCAGCAATGTAACCATTATGTCATTTGCTGGTCCACAGAGTCAATTTTTTGTTTTATTTTATACATTCAATCACTATACATCACCACAGCTTATGAAATGAATTTTCCCAGCATAAATACACTATACACCAGTCCGGTTAAATATATTATTATGCACATTATCATCAACAGACAATCCTCCATTTCTGTGTTCCTTAAATGTCTTGTCTCTCTGTTTTTCTCACTGACAGCACATGCTAATTAAAAGCAGTGATTGCATTAAGGGTTTCTGAGGAGATGATATAACACTATTTGATTATATTTGTGTTTTAGAATATCATTTGCTAATAACATAAAGGGAATTGTGAAGGGAAGGGGAGATGAGGTCAGGAACAAGGGACAATGGCTAAGAAGTTTCTACAGTAATTTAGTCAGTTTTGAACTGAACCCCTTGCTGTAAGGATGCAGAGGAAATGAAAACTAGAAAGATGCTAAGAAGAGAGAATGGAGAGAATGGAGAAACAGGGGCCTGGTTATGGCGTAATGGTTAAGGTGCTGGACTCCCACATCGCTGATCACAATTCAAGTCCTGGACCAGACAGCTTGAAAATCACACTGGGCAAGTGTGCATGTGTGTCCAAAACCCTGATAGGAGAGTGGAGGAGAAAGATTGTGGTGTGACCATCCCTTCTGGGGGCTGATTTCTCACTTTCTCTCTCTCTGTGTGTCTCTATCTCTCTCTCTCTCTCTGGTAAGTGTATGTACCCTTTGGCTAAAAAAGTTAAAAAAAGAAAGAAAAAAAAGGAAAGAAAGGAAGGAAGGAAGGAAGGAAGGAAGGAAGGAAGGAAGGAAGAAAAAATGGAAAAACCAATTGGATGTGGGGTAAATAGGAGGCACATTTAAGAACACCTTCCAGATTTGGGGTTTGGGAGATAGTTGAGACCAGCAGAATAATGGTATCATTTATGCGTGTAAAAAATACAGGGCATTATATTGCAGAATAGCAGGAGGGAAGGATAGAAAGTGATTTAAGTTCTGAGCATCTTCAAGTATACAAGTATTCCGTAGGGGACTGGGTCCACATCGCAGTCTCTCCTTGTCTATGGGTGCTGGGATGTCAGGGTAGAGGGGAGCTAGAGAATGAGGGCTTCCTTGCCCCAGCCACTCATGAAATGCCTACAGCATGCATGCCTCCAGGTTCAGGGTCTGGCCCCATAGCTCTGCAGCTTCCCAGGACTGGATGAGGCTATCAATGAGGAGCTTCTGCTAGACCCATCCCGGGACCTTCCTCACTTGAGGTTTTTGATATTGATTGCTGGCATTCATCACACATTGAAACATAGAGAAAGATGAGGTAAACAGCCTTTCAAACAGATTAATTAGTATGAATGCTTTTCTTTTTTTTTTTTTTTTATACAACAAATTGAAGAATCCACAATGTGTATAATGAGAGAGAATATGGATCTGGGTCAAGGGCCAGCCCTGGTACTTACTGACGCTGTGATATTGGGCAAATGACTTGTATTCTTTGAGCCTTGATTTCCTCACCTCTGAAATGGAGATTTAACACTGTCCAAGGAGGCACTAGTCCATGGAACGTGGTAGATGTTCGCCAAGTTGTGTGTTCTCTTTTCTTTTCCATTTGTTCTATTAGGAATCCTACAGGTAGAGGTAGGAGCGGCCAATGAGGTAGCACTCCACCATAGAGGTAGAGCCAGTGAGTAACAGTTAAGATCTCCTGGATTTCATCATGACAGTGACTAGGTATAATTGTAGAACTTTTTAATGTTATTTTTCACAGCAGTTTTAGAATATAGTAAAACGAGGGAGCATAGTGAATTGTCATAACTTATGCAAATGTATGTGGGGATTTTATAGCATATAGGAGGCAGTCATGTTTCATTCTCACATTTTGCCCACAGTGGATTTTCTTTGGACGAGAAATGTCCTTGATGTGCCCTGATTTATTGAGCAATTGGCTTTTTGGGAGGGGCGGGGGGAGATTCTGACCATAGGGCATATACACTTGCCAGAGAGAGACAAAGAGAGGAGAAGTAAGAAATCATCCCTTAGAGGGGATGGCCATGCTGCAGTACCTTCGGCTCCATTCTCCTCTCGGGAGTTTGGGAATGCACACACACAGCCCCAGCGTTATTTTCAAGGTGCCGAGTCGGGTTTGAACTGTAGTTGGCTATGCAAGAGTCCAACACCTTAACTACCACACCACCTGCTGTCCCTTCGGTGGGCTTTTAATTGACTGGAAAGGGATAAACTTACAGGGATGTGTACCCTTGAGTATGATAATAGGAAAAGATAATACGTTGTTTTTGAGATGGAACTTTTGAACTTCCCAGAAAAAAGGTAGAGAGGTAAACTTGGATTGTAAGTGATCAACTGCAGAATTCTCTTTGTAGCACTGAAAATTTAGTCCTGACAACAGACCTTTTAAAGAATTTTTTAAAATTATTATAGGAACGATATGAGCAAGGAACAGCTGTGTCATGAAATAATATATCCTCATTGATATGGCTATCTTCTACATATATGTTGGCATATTTCAGAAAAAACCTAATGGATATTCATTCATTTGGAAAATAAACTTTTATGACTCATGAGACATTTTCTAGCCATTCAAGTTAAATGTTTGCTTCATTATTGACAACTCCTTCTCTATTTGAAGAGATCATATATGGTTTCTATTTTGTAGTTTAATTTCCATAATCTTGTTTTACAAGATGACAAATATACTTTTGTTTTTTTTATTTATTCGGTGGACAAGACAAACATAGAGAGAGTGAGAGAGAGAGAGAGAGAGAGAGAGAGAGAGAGAGACAGCACTTCTAACAGGGTCCCATCACTGTAGTCCACTCCCAACTTCAGACAGCCCTAAAAGACATGTATACATCCAGCATACTCAGGGTGGTTCTTCAGTGCAAACTGCTAACTCTTCTACATCAGAGCATCATTTTCCACCACTGTGCCACTGTCCAGGGTCCCCATGGTTATACTTGTTTTATACATGAGATAATGGGTGATTTAGTCATTAGTGTTATATTTTAAAATCTTTCATATAGGAGAAAACATTGGCATTTAAAACAATAATTTAGTTAAATGTCTGTTTTTAATGTAGAAAAGTTATTTTTACTGTTTCTAAGGGAGGAAGGCAAGTAAAGTATTTAAAAAGAATTTTTTTCGAGAGGTTTTTGCTATAGGGCACGTGTACTCGCCAGAAAGACAGAGAGAGACAGAGAGACAGAAAGCGAGAAATCACCCCCCCCCCCCCAGGGGGGATAGCCACACCGCAACCCCTTCTCCTCCAATTTCCTCTTGGAATCTTGGGCATGCACGCACACGCGCCCGGCGTGAGTTTAAGCTACCAAGTCCAGGACTCGAACCGCAGTCGACTACATGGGAGTCCAGCAACATAGCCATTACGCTAACTGCTGGTCCCAAAAAGAATTTTTAATAGACTGTATTTTAAAGTAGGCTTAGGTTCACAGCAAGATTAAATGAAGCATACAGAGGGTTCTCATTCATTTTTGCCCCCACATACCCACAGTCCTCCACCATTAACATCCCACACTGGAGTGGAATGTTCATTATAATTCATACACACCAAAGTCCATAGTTTCCATTAGTGTTGGTTCACTCTTAATGTTGTATACTCTGTGGGGTCCGACAAATATATTACTTTGTATTTGTCATTATAGTATCATACATAATCATTTCACCGCCCTAAAATCCCTCTGTCAACCTGTTTATCTTCGGCTCCCTCGTAACTCCTGAAAACTCCGGATGCTTTCATTGTCTCCATAGTTTCACCTTTTCTAGACCGCAGTATTGTAGGAATCAGGCCATAGCTAGCCTTTTCACCCCCCATGGGCTTACTTCACTTAGTAACATTCTCTTGGGACATTTTACCATATCTTTTTATGGCTTGATAACTTGCTCATTTCCATTTAGTACTGCTACTATTTCATTGTATGAAGGTATTACGATTTATTTATCTGTTCACCTATCCTGGTTGCTTGCACATTTTGTCAATTACCTGTAAAATGGCTATAACCATTTGTATGCAGGTTTTCATGTAGACACAACTTTTCAGTTCATTTGAGTTAATACCAAAGAGTGTGATTACTGGATTGTATGGTAAGAGTATGTTTAGTTGCATAAGAAACTGCTAAGCTGTCTTTCCAAAGTGGCTGTACCATTTTGCATTTCCACTGAATCCTTGTCAGAATTTAGCATTGTCAATGTTCTGGATTTTGGTCATTGCAATAGGCATGTGGTCGTATGTGATTATTGTCTCAATTTCTATTTTCCTTATGACAGTTGTTGTGGTACATCTTTTTATGTGCTCTTTTGTCACCTGTATATTTTCTTTCATAATGTGTATACTGTGATTTTTTTTCTAAGTCAGATTTTTAATTTTCGTATTGTTGAGTTTTAAGAGATTTTGTATATTTTGGATAATAGTCTTTTATCAGATAAGTCTTTCCCAAATATTTATCCTAACCTGTGGCTTATTTTGTTATTGGCTTTCTTTTTTTTTCTTTCTTTTTTTTTTTTTTGTATGAATAAAAAGACACTATACTTTGGGTAACATATAATTTAGAAGTTAAAATTGATGCCCAAAGAGTCCTCCACAGTAATTGGTCTGGTATTTGATCTGTGACTAATGGAATCTCAGTTCTTTTTTTAAAAAATTTTTCAGCTTTCTTGAGGTATAATTGACAAAAGTTATATATATTTAATGTGTATAATTAATCATTTGATATATGTATATCTTGTGAAATGATAACTATAACCAAGTTAGTTAACACACGCATGACCTCACATATTTACCTTTGTAGTGTGTGTGTATAGTGAGAACACTTAGGATCTATTCTCTTAGCACATTTCAAGCATATAATACAGTTTTAGTGACTATCCTCGTCATGCTACTCATGAGAGCCTCAAAGCTTATTCATCTTATACTTCAAATATGTTCCCTTTGACCAATACCTCCCAATTTATCCCCCATGCCCAGCCCTCGCAACCACTGTTCTATCTTCTGCTTTTATGAATTTGACATTTTAGATTTCCCACATCAGTGGGACCATGTAGATTTATTTTTCTGTGTCTGGCTTATTTCACTTAATGTAATGTCCTCTAGGTTCAGCCATGTTGTCACAAATGACAGCATTTCCTACTAGACAGTTGAGTATATGCATGTGTGTGCATGCCACATCTTTTTAATTCATTTATCCATTCATAAGCACTTAGGCTGTTTCTGTATTTGGGCTATTGTGACTAATGTGACTCTAAATATGGAGGTGCAAATACCTTTTCTTTCTTTCTTTTTGTTTTATTTTGAGGGTTTTTTGTTATAAGGTGCTTGCACTTGCTAGAAAGACAGAGACAGAGACAGAAAGCAAGAAATCACCCCCCAGAGGGGAATGGCCACGCCACAGTCCCTTCTCCTCCATTTTCCTTTTGGGATCTTGGGCACACACGCACACATGCTCGGTGTGAGTTTAAGCCACCAGGTCCAGGGCTCGAACCACAATCGACTATATGGGAGTCCAGCAACATAGCCAGTATGCCAACTGCTGGACCCCACAAGTACCTTTTCAAGATGCTGATTTCGTTCCCTTGGCATATGTGAGAGGACATCAAAATGTTCATGGAAAAATGAAATTAAAGTACATAGTTTATTTTGCAAAATAAATGGAATAAAATGACATAACCAATGCAAAAACCAATTTGAAATCTACATGTAGTTTCATTTACGCTGTGCATTTTCTGTGAACTTTTTGAATATTCCTTTTATACCCAGAAGTGAGATTGCTGGATTATATGGTAGTTTATTTTTGCCATTGGTTGGGTGGGATGCCCTTTATTTTTAATTTTTATAAAAGTTTATTTCTTCCAAGAGAAAGAGAGTGAGAGACAGAGAGACAGGCTCTTCCAACAGAATTTTCATACAGCAATCCACCTCCAGTGTCAGCCGTCAGATAGTATGCACTTGAGTGTGCTTCTCAGGTAGGTCCCGGAATGCTAACTCTAGATCTTTTCCACGTGGAGCCAGTTGCATTATTGCTTCACCACTGCCTGCCCCCCCCCCCCCTTTTTTTCTTGTGAGAGGTTTTTGCTATAGGGTGTATGCACTCACCAGAAAGAGAGAGACAGAAAGCAAGAAATCACCCCCCCCCCCCCTCCAGGAGGGATGGCCACATCAGCAATGCCTGCTCTTCCATTCTCCTCTCGGGATCTTGAGCACGCATGCACATGCGCCCAGCATGAGTTTAAGCAACCGGGTCTGAGATTCAAACAGTGATTGACTACATGGGAGTCCAGATACGTAACCATTATGCCATCTACTGGTTCCTGGGCCCCTATTTTTAACTTTTGCAGAAATTTCCTACTGTTTTCCAAAATAGCTATACTAATTTGCATTTCTCCCACCAAATAAAGCATTATCATAGTTACAAAAAGGGCAATATTTTTATTTTTTCTTGTGTTATTTTATGAACTCATTTTAAGTTCTGACATCTGCACATTAATATGCTACCATCACTGGAAGGACATTTTGTGCATAACAAGAAGCAACACTGGCTTGTTTGTATTCAAAACCTAGATGCTGTAAAACAGGTCTGGCAGTCATCAAGGTTTTATGATGGATACCAAACCAAATCAAAACAACAACAAAAAATGTGTACAACACAGTCCCTTCACCTAGAAGTTTACTATTACGTGGATTTTGATATTTTCCTGTTCCCGGAACTTATTGACAGCAAAAACACAATATAACAGGATTTCCTACTCAGAATTATGAATCCTCTGTAGTGTAATGTTTCTGTTCTCCAGTTTGCAGTTGTTTAAAAGCTTACTATTTTCGTTTTCAGATTTCTGCTAAAGAACTCCTGTTTGGTCACTCGGCTTCAGTAACGTGTTTGGCAAGAGCTAGGGACTTCTCAAAACAGCCCTATGTTGTTAGTGCTGCTGAAAACGGGTAGGTAAAATGTGTGAAGCTTTGTCTCTACGTTCCCTTCCCTTTGTAATGAGTGTGCTAATGTACAATTTTAGGGCCAAACAATACCTTCCTGATAACATGTTTCTTTTTTTGTATACAAAACTAGATCGTAAATGATCAAGTACGTAGTGTAATGGTCCCGGTGAATGCAGTCAGTACTGTGATTCCCAGTCTCATGCTCCTTTGATGGACTGGGACCAAGCAAATACCAGATTAGACCTGCGGTACTTTTACTTATGTGAAAAAAAGTAACAATTAAAAATGGAGGTGTGGGGACCAGCAGATGGTATAAAAGTTATGTCATTGAACTCTCATGTAGTCAACCATGGTTCTAGTTCTGGACCCAGAAGCTAAAATCTCATGCCGGGCACATGTGTGTGTGTGTGTGTGTGTGTGTGTGTGTGTGTGCGCCCAAAATCCTGAGAGGAGAATGGAGGACGAGGGATTGCAGTGTGCCATCCCTCCTGGGGTGTGATTTATTGCTTTCTGTCTCTCTGTCTCTCTGACGAGTGTATACACCCTGAAGCAAAAATCTCTCTGAGAAATAAAAATCGAGGTCTGGTTGCTCTCTGTTTTTTCATGGAGTAAGTCTGAGTTCTAAAACAAACGCATTCAAGCTTTCATAGTTTTCTAAAACGATAGGTACCATCTTCATTTTGAGCCCCTGTCAATGCCATTATGAAACTAAGAGAAGGGAACACTCAGTTTTGAGAAGAATAATGAGAGGCAGAAGAGAAGGGAACATAGACAATGATTTGGGTGCAGGCTTCATTGAAGCAAGACTTTGCTATAGGCAGAGCCCCACTGAGGGGAGAGTTGCCATGAACTGACTGTGCTGACCAGCTATTTGTGAAAAAACACTGAGGAATGTTGAGTGGATTCCGCATGCACTTGTGAATGAGGGATTGGGTTGCGTGCTGAAACAAGAGCACCTCCTCTTTTGATTTTAACCCAAAGAGGAATTATACGCATCTGAATTCTGAGAACTGAAAGGATAATGAAGAATCAAGTGTCTCACTGGTGTAAGCAGAATAGGTGAACAAAATGGCTAGTAGAATAAAAAATCAAAAGAGGGCCCTATTCTCATAGTGAATACAGTAACATGATACTTGTTACACTTTGAGAGATTGAACTTTGGATAAATTTAAAGTGAAGTATCCTAGCACATTTTTTTTTTTTTTTTTAACATTTGCCCATAGCTTTCACACATCAGGGTTGTCATAAAGCCTGCTATATCTGTGAGGTATTTATTCCCATTCTAAAGGATTTAGGGGATGGTGTTTTATTTATTTATTTATTTATTTGAGAGAGATTTTCGCTGTAGGGTGCATGAGCTCATTAGAGAGACAGAGAGAGACAGAAAGTGAGAAATCACCGCTAGAAGGAATGGTCACACTGCAATCCCTTTTCCTCCATTCTCCTCTTGGGATTTTGGGTGCACATACACATGTGCCCGGTACAAGTTCCAAGCCTCTGGGTCAGGGACTTGAACCGTAGTCAGCCATGTTGGAGTCCAGCAACATAACCATTACGCCATCTGCTGGGTCCAGATGGTGAACTTTTTGAGGGACTACTCAGATATCTTTTTTTTTTTTTTTTGAAAGGTTTTTGCTATAGGGTGTGTGTGCTCACCAGAAAGAGAGAGAGACAGAAAGTGAGAAATCGTCCTACCAGGAGGGATGGCCATGCCACAATCCCTTCTCCTCCATTCTCCTTTCAAGATCTTGGGCACACATGCACATGTGCCCAGTGTGAGTATAAGCCATTGGGTCCAGGATTTGAACTGCAGTTGACCACATGGGAGTCCAGTGACATAGCCATTATGCCAACTGCTGGTCCCAATGGATGTGTTCTTGATGACAGATGAAGTTATCTGTGTGAGCCTTGCAAATATGATTATGAAAATCTGGGTTTTTTTGGTTTGAGTAGCCATTTTCCTTTGCCAAACTGATTTGAATTTTCTGTAACTCTGATCTTTTGGGATCCCCCCCAAATTTAGCCTGCATCTTTAAGTTACTTCCTAATATTACCTATACGTCAGTTATTGTATACTTTGCAAACAAACCCTAATAGAATCCATTTGAAGTCATTATACTTACAAGGCTTGCCCCATTATTCCCCAAACACCAGTGCACGTTTAACTTGGAGAAGTGCCTGGAAGTGGCTGGAGGCTTAGCATTTCTGTCTCCAAGATGAGCAGAGGGGACCCAGGGTTGCTTCGTGGCTGTTTCCATGGTTTTTTGGAAGTATTCTATTACTGATAGACATAAATCCAGATCAGAAATCCCATGTAGCTCAAGGATGATGAAAAGAAGAAAACTCCTGGAGACCAGATATTGAAACAACAGAAGGCCAAGGGGAAGGAGAAGACCCTGAAAATAGATGACAGTGAGAAAAAGTCGATTATTTACAAAGAACATTAATTAAACAGAACTCATTCCCCAATAGTAAAATGATGGCCAAAGAGCAGTGAAATAAGTTTAAAAAGTAGAGAAAAATATCTGCCAACTTAGAATTATATATCCAACAAAAGTATCTTCATAAATTAGGGCAAAATAATAGAGTTTAAGACAATAAATACTGAGAGTGCTTACTCCCAGCAGCTCCTCTATAAGTAATGAATTTTTAAATTATATTCCTCAACAAGAGCAATGATTTCATAAGGAAGGTAGGAGGTGGAGGAAGGGATGTCAAACAAAGACCAGTGAAGTTTTAGGAAATGTACATAAACACAGACTATAAGACGTAATAATGTTTATAAACACCACTTACCACCCTCCTACACACACATACGTACAACCCTAGTCAACAATAGCATATGACGTAGTGTCATAGTCCACATGGTCTAGTGTTTGAGAAGTGAGTTGATGTTAGCTTTAGCCTTTAAGCCATATGTGCTACTAAAAGAAGAGACAAAAGATAAAAATAATAGAAATAGGTATATGACTTCCAATTTATTTATTTATTTATTTTTAGAAGTTTTTGCCTTAGGGTGCATGCACTCACCAGAGAGAGAGAGAGACAGTGAAAAGGAAAGTGAGAAATCACCCCCTAGGGGGATGGCCATGCCAAAATCCGTTCTCCTTCATTCTCTTCCTGGGATCTTGGGCATGCACACAGGCATGCTCAGCATGATTTTCAAACCACTGGGTCCAGGACTCGAACAAGGGTCGTCCGTGTGAAACTCCAGTGACATAATTGCTATACCATCTGCTGGCTCTGTATAACTTCCAATTTTGAAATGTAAACAATTGCTTAATCCAGAGAAGAGCTACAATTCCATAACTCTGGGCTAGAGTCCAAGAACTGCCATTTCTAACATGTTCCTAGATAATGCTGATAACTGCTTGTCCAAGGAACATACGAGGGGATTTCATGAAATTCATGGAAAATCCATAGTATGAAAAAACTATACATGGATTACAAAATTTATTTTGTATCAAAATAAACTTTGTTTTCATTCCATCTTTACACAAACTTCTTGTAATCTCATATGTGTAGTAGCAAATACTGTATTTGGTCAGTGAGAGAAAGTGTGGGTTAAGAATAACTTGGGAAACTTATTTGTGATGATATCAATTATAGAGATAGGGAACCAAAGAGGGAGGATGCTGGATTTCATTTTAAACGCAAGACGAGTGAATGCCTGCAAGTCATCCAAGTGGACACATCTAACACCTTGTTGCATTTGGAAAGATGGGGTTCATATGAAGAAGTCTGGGCATCCAATAGCTTAATGATGATCGCTACAGCCGAGGTAGAATGTAAAATGTGAGAATGTAAGATAGTTCGAGACAAAAACGTAAGGAAAACCAACACTTTAGAAGCAGGCAGAACAAGAGAAAAGTCTAAGACTGCTAAATAACCACCCAAAAAACAGGGGAAAAGAGGGTTCGATGAATGTGATAGACTTCCAATTCAAGATGGAAACCCAAGTGTTCATATTTCTCTCCTCTCCCTCCAGATGCTCCATTAAAATGTGAGCAAAGCAGTAGCAATGTTATTAGAACAAAAATATGAAAAATGCAGATGGAGCTAAGAGAAAATATTATATTTCTGATAGGTGGAAGGTGTATGAAAGAATGGTGACTGATGTACTGGGACTCTGTAAAATGCTATAGAAAATGAATATTAAGAAGAACTATGCGTGGGTTTAAATTTTTTTACACCAAAATAAACTAATACATTAATTTCATTTCCTATATACTTTTGTAGGTACCCTTTTATGTATCAATTCAATTAATTTTTTTTAAGGTGCTGAGGTGGAGAAGTAAAGGTGGATAAGACAAAAACCTGTGTCTACAAAACTTTGTAGTGAGAATTTTAAACTTTTTGACTTTATATATTACAGATACTTTCCTTAGTGTTTTTCTTGTTAAATTTAATTTTTTTATAATTAAAGATAATTTAATCTATTACAAATTTTGGGAACAATATTTTAAAATGAAAAGAGTATGCAGGACCAGCAGGTAGTATAATGGTTATGTCACTGGACTCCCATGTAGTTGACTGCGCTTTGTGTCCCAGACCTGTAGGCTTAAAACTCATGCCGGGCACGTATGCGTGTGTGCCCAGAATTCCAAGAGGAGAATGGAGGAGAAGGGATTGAGATGTGGCCATGGTGCCTGAGGGTTGATTTCTTCCTTTCTGTCTCCGTCTCTCCGGCAAGTGCAGGCGCCCTATAGCAAAAATCTCTCCTAAAAAGGAACCAGCAGCTTGTGTAATAGTTATGTTGCTGGACTGCCATATAGTCAACTGCAGTTCGAGTTTTGGACCAGGTGGCTTAAAACTCATGCCACATACGTGTTTGTTTGTTTGTTTGTTTGGTTTTGGAGAGCTTTTCGCTATAAGGCGCATGCACTCGCCAGACAGACAGAGCGAGACATAGAGACAGAAAGCGAGAAATCACCCCCCAGGGAGGATGGTCACGCCGCAATCCCTTCTCCATTCTCCTCTCGGGATCTTCGGCACACACGCACACACGCCCAGCGTGAGTTTTAAGCCACCGGGTCTGGGACGCGAACCACGGTCGACTATGTGGGAGTCCAGCGACATAGCCATACGCTAACTGCTGGTTCCCAGCCACACACGTTTGCATGCTTGCCCAAAATCCTGAGAGGAAAATTGAGGGGAAGGGATTGCAGTGTGGCCATCCCTCCAGGGGCTTATTTCTCCATTTCTGTCTCTGTCTCTCCAGCGAGCACAAGTACCCTATAGCAAACAAACACTCTCTTAAAAAAAAAAAAAAAAAAGAAAGAAAAGATCATGCATTTTAATCATTAGATTAACTTGAACAGTTCCAGCTAAAATGCCAATACTATTTTTGGTACACCACAAATTTATTTTCTTTTCTTCAGTAGAGTTAATAGGCAAAGATACAATTTTTGCTGTTTAATTATTAATTTTTTCTCAGATTTGAAGCATAAAATAAGATAATAGGTACACACACATGGCAATGATTAGAATCCTAGATAGTTTAAAAACAGTATCATTGAGGGAACTTCTAATTCCCTATTTCCAGTCTTAGAAATACAATTTCATTATCCTGGCTCCATGTCTGGATTGAATTCTAGTCATTTGTATTCTTAGGAAGTTCCCTAATAATTCTGATGTGTAGCCAGTTTTGATTTAATGATAAACCTACTTAATATCAGGTTAACTGACCAGTAGTTTTTTTAAATCACACATGCTAGGACCCCAACCAAGAGCCATGGAGTTAGATTGTCTGAGGGTAATTTTTTAAATAGTCATAGATAATTAGTGATACACAGCTAGAGATAAAAAAAACATGATGACATACTTAGATCCCTTGCAAAGGTAAAATTTTGTTAATTTCATTGGTTGCTTATGGCTCAGTTTCTTTACCTTTGAGATATATTCATTTACTTTCTAGAAGTATTATTAATAGTTTTTACCTTTATTTAATTTTCTACCATTCTCTCACTCTTATTTTTCAGTACACACACAACACAATTGTTTCCCTCCTTGTTTTATAGAATCACATGCCTTTTCAGGTTATTGCAAATCCTTTTTGGAATAAAGGGAGGGAAACAAAACTATGAATCTTTCATTTCTATGTCTAGCACATGGTTTCTGAACCTTAGTACTCAGGGCATTTTTTTTTTTTTTTTTTTGAGAGGTTTTTGCTATAGGGCGCGTGCGCTCGCCAGACAGACAGAGAGAGACAGAGAGATAGAAAGCGAGAAATCACCCCCCAGGGGGGATGGCCACGCCGCAATCCCTTCTCCTCCATTCTCCTCTCGGGATCTTGGGCACGCACGCACACGCGCCCGGCGTGAGTTTAAGCCACCGGGTCCGAGACTCGAACCGCGGTCGACTACGTAGGAGTCCAGCGACATAGCCATTACACTAACTGCTGGTCCCAGTACTCAGGGCATTTTTGACTGGATGATTCTTTGTTGTGAGGGGACAGTCCTATGTGTTCTAGCGTGTTTAACCGCATCCCCGGTCTCTCCCCACTAGATGCCAGTAGTGTGTTCCTAGTTGGGATAAACAAAAATATTGCCAAATGCCTGTGGGAGGTAAGGGTTAGTGGGAAAAAGGGAGCAAAATCACCCCAGTATAAGAACCACTGATTTAGAAGATTGAATTCCAGGGTTTGGTTAGAGAAACAAAAAAGCTGTGAATCACTGTGTGTGTGTATACATAAACATATTGTGTGTGTGTGTGTGTGTGTGTGTGTGTGTGTATCTAGCTTAACATTTTAGTCTATATCTTTTACTTCTTAATAGTAGTATTTCCTTTAATGTTTATACAATTTTGGTGGGCTATTTTCCTTTTCCTTAATTGTCAAAACTGAATAGTACCCAACTATTCTGTAACAGCAATTCTCGTTTTTGGGAACAGAGATCATATAGATTTAAACTCCCCTACACTGAATGTATTGTATCACTCTTGCTCTGCTTTAGTAACAAATATGTAACTAAGTAACTTTTTCCAGGAGTTCTCTAAATATTAAATGTCAAAGAGAATTTCCAGATTTCCAATTGGGGCAAAGAATTAAGTTGTATCCATGATAGACCAAATGTGGCCTCTAGGTGGCACTGTTTGTTTTCACAAAAGTGATAGTTCAGCTCCAAAAGATGTCGCACTTGATGCGTTGTGCTTTTTCAGAATATGTAGTTTAAGTTCAGTGAAATAAACCATTTTCAAGACAATGCAGTTTCCATGGAAAGATCGTTGGACTGTTACTCTAACAGGTCATGATAACTGTATCCCCACAATTCGTTGGAGGCCAGGTTGGCCCTCAAGTCAGGTTTGCAGGCTGGCAGTGGGGTGTAATTACCCAAACAAAAAGATACAGATACAGTATGTCATCCCTTTCTAATGACCACAACATTTTCTTGCCCAGTAATCTGTAACAAAAAGCCACATAAACGATCAGGCTGCACTTAAGTGCAGCACTAAAGAAAAATTTGGTGGCACAAAAATTATTCCAGCCAATTGAGTGGAAACGACAGAGAATAATACAAAGTTATCTCTGCTAGGGAGATGTGTGTTTGGAATGTCACCAATGGGCAGTGCATGGAGAAGGCCACCCTTCCATACAGGCACACTGCAATCTGTGTAAGTATGTTCACCTCCTTCCAAGCATTTCTGGATTTCTGCATCTCACTTAGAGCATTTGTTATCACATGTATAAAGAAATATCTTTGGAGAATATTCTTTCCTCAAATTTTTATTTTGTCACGAGGGCAGATAATCATAAGTGATGACCTGCTACTTTGGCATCATTTTCCCCCAAAGGTATTACTCAACCAGCTTCCCTCCCCCCTGGTTATTTCTTTATTTTTCTAGCAGGTACATTTAAAAGACAATTTCTATATTTTTCCTTAGTGATACACAAAACACACACACACACACACACCTCTACACACAAAAATCTCATTTGAACAATGTGCTAATTTTTAAAGTGTGAAAGTATTCCCATTTCCACTTTGAACCTATGTTTTGATGAATAAAGTTTTAATTACTAAATTTGTTGTTTATAAAAAAGAGAGCAAGAGGCGTAGCCATAACCTTGACACTTACTTTCCGAGATTTAAAGCGTGTGTTGATTTTTGGTACATGGACTCTGAACAGTGCCAGGCAGCTGCATGATTCCAGCATTGCTGACAGCATTTTAAATATTTCACTCATTGCTTACATTGTGGATGACTTACACCGTAACATTCACAAACGCCTTCCTATTCTTCTGGAACTGAGATGCTGGCCAGTGAGAGAGCATGCTAAGTTGTAGAATATATTACTTGATCTTTAATAACAGTGACTTCTAGAACTTAGTTGCATAATTCTTCAGTTTGAATTATTTGAATTCCTCAAGTGCTTTGCAAGCACCTTTATTTCTTTGTAACGTAGCAATATTGTTAAGGGAAGAAACTTGGGTTTTGTTATTGTTTAACTCTAAATAGTGCTCTAGAAATAATATACTCATGAGTTTTTCATGATGTGGAGTAGGACTTCTATTTTTCCAAAAGATCTTCCTTTCTCTAGGAAAAAAATGATGAAATAAAAGTGAGACCGAAGTGCAAAACCGACGCTTTGGGAGTGTGGCATAATAGAACAGAAAGAAATGTTAAGTGCTATTCATTTCAGTACCTTAATTGAACAGAAAGATGCTAAAAGTAAAACTTACACATCTTCAACACCACCAAAATTGTATTAATTGTTAGTGACCATGAAATATTTACTTTGAATTTCATTTACACAGTATTACCACTGCTCATTCCGGATGACAGGAGAAGGCTGGCTTCTGTGTTGTGGCGAGTATCGAGATGTCCTCATAATTGATGCCAAAACTCTGGCTATTGTCCACTCTTTCACATCATCCCAGTCTCCCGACTGGGTCAACTGCATGTGCATTGTTCACTCCATGAGAATTCAAGGTAATAGTTGGGCAACTCTAACACCGAGAGATTGAACATGAGCGTACCCGCTTTTGAATTCCGTGTTAAATCATTGCAAGTGTTCAGAATGCTTCTTTATGTTTACCTGTTAATGAACGTAGTCCTGTAAGCCAGATCAGAAAACGCTGAATACACTCAGTGGTTCAGTCCCTGGAAAGTCAACAAGAGGTTAAGATCAAATGGTCAGAGGAGAATCTGTGTTTCCATGACCCAGACCTGCTTGGTACATTTTATGTGTGACAAACAGGTTTGTGTTGCGAATTTGGAGGACTCTAGGAACTTGCCCCCTGCTGTATCTTCTAGATGCAGTGAGGAGAGGAATTTGGCTTAAAAAGTGAGTGGCTATGCGGGAAAGTGGAAGTGGCTCCCCACTTGGTGCTGAAATGGGAGGGTCTGGTGTTCCCAACATGATGATTTGCAGTGTGGTACTGCTTAGAGTGGTGCTCTACTTATACCTAGGGATCACTTTGAAATTTTAAAACAGTTTTGAAACATGATGTAAAATGCTTTTATTAAGAGAAAAAAAATAAAAGAAAGTGCAATATTTTCCACCTTCACTGCCTTACATAATCCTTAAATAGCCTTGAAGATGTTTGCAGTAGCCAGTGAGAGCACCAGTGGGCTGATATGTGACCTTTGTTCTTTTTACAGAAGATTCTCTCTTGGTGGTATCAGTAGCTGGTGAGCTCAAAGTGTGGGATCTTTCCTCGTCTATCAACAGCATTCAGGTTGGCTTGGAAACGACATTTTTTTCCCTCCAATTTCAAACATACTCTTTGAAGTTTTAAAATTCTAAGGATATTACATGTTCATTGTTAAAAGTTCAGTGATGGGGGCCAGCAGGTGGCACGGTGGTTAAGGCGCTGGACTCCCACATGGACAACCATGGCACAAGTCTGAGACCTGGCAGCTTGCTTTCTCACTTTCTCCTCGCTCTCTCTCTGTGGTGAGCTCATGTGCCCTATAGTAAGTTAAAAATAATAGTAATAATAATAATAAGTACAATTACATAATTCTTTAAAAAATTCAAATAATACAAAAGTGTACAAGTTTTACCTCTATTTATCTTCCCCTCTCTATCTTCTCAGGAGTGGACATTGGTACAGTTGGATTGTATCCTTCCAGTCTTTTTTTCCTGCATATACAAGTATTTTTATCTGCACATACAAACACACACATTACATTTTTTAATTGTCAGAGAGTATGTGCTTACCAGAGAGAGAGGAAGGAGAAAGTATTTCCCACTTGGGCCTGGTTATACCACAATTTCATCTTCTCCATTTCTCCATCCTGTTGGAATTTTTGGCACATATGCATGGGTGATGGCATATTTTTCAAGCCACCAGGGCTGAGATTCAAACCATGGTCGACCATGTGAGATCTGTCTTCTTTAACCACTAGGCTATAGAGCTGCCCTCCCACATATTACATTTTTAATTAAAAAAAATAGCTAGTATATCTCTGTTTCTAACACTCAAGATATTTTTCTCTCTGTGTGTGTGAAGAACGGCTGGGGAGTGACTTCGAACAACTAAGGACCACATCCCATTGGAGTTGGTGTGTGTGTGTGTGTGTGTGTGTATATATCTCTCTCTATATATATATACATATATAGAGATATATATACATATATAGATATATATATATATATTTTTGAGAGATTTTTGCTATAGGGCATGTGCACTCGCCAGAAAGACAGAGACAGAGAGATAGAAAGTGAGAAACCACCCCCCCCCCCCCCCCGCCAAGGGGGATGGCCATGCCACAATCCCTTCTTCTCCATTCTCCTCTTGGGATCTTGGGCATGCACACACACACGCCTGGCATGAGTTTAAGCCATCAGGTCCAGGACTCAAACCATGGCTGACTACATGGGAGTCGAGCAATATAATCATGATGCCAACTCCTGGTCCCTGGAGTTGGTATTTTTACCTGCCAGCTGGCATCAGGTTACAAGATGAGTTGGTGGACCAAAGAACAGCCATAGTATTTGTGTTGATGATGAAATTATTTACCCTAAGAAGCTCTATCTCTTTAGGAATATCTTGGTCGAGGCTTGGTTGAGGAAGCCTAGGCATTGTGTTGGCATGCTGAACTCAAGAATGCATACCCAGGGGACAGCAGGTGGTATGGTGGTTAAGGCACTGGATCCCATATGGTCAACTCCACTGTTCGAGTCCTGGACCTGGTGGCCTGAAGAATATGCCAGGCACATGTGCATGTAAGCCCAAAATCCTGAGAGGAGAACAAAGGAGAAGGGAATGTGGTGTGGCTATCCCACTTAGAGGAGGGGGAATTGTTTCTCACTTTCCTTCTCTCTTTGTCGATCTCTCTGGCAAGTACATATGCCTTATGGCAAAAATCTGAAAACAAAACAAAAAATGCACACCCAGCTGTACAAGAAACTTATAGAGAACATAGTATTCTTTTTATCTTTTATGTTTTTTTTTTAAAGAAAGCACATGTGCTTGCCAGAGAGACGGAAAGTGAGAAATAACACACCCCCCCCCCCCCCCCCCAGGGGTATGGCCACACTGCAATGGCCATGCCACAATCCCTTCTCTTCCATTGTCTTCTTGGGATTTAGGGCACACATGTACCTGATGTGAGTTTCAAGTTGTTGAGTCTGGGACTCAAACCGCAGTCAGTCATTTGGGAGTCCAGCAATGTAACTACTACACCATCTGCTAGTCCTGAGAGCATAGTATTATATGTGTTGTGTTGGCTACTCTTTGGTCTTTTTGAAGCACTTTATTAGGTTTTTTCCCCCTTTATTTTAACAATTAAGATACTGAAGAGTTTTTAAAGAAATCATTGTGTCACATATTTTATGTAATCTTTCTGCCTTGCGTGAGTCAATAACTCGTGTTTACATTCTTAGCACAGCATAATTCCCTACATAATGTTTGTTGAATGACTGTACATAATGAATCCTAGAATCCAAGTGGATTTCCTGCTTACACCTTTTTTGCAAAATAATTTCTTAGTTCAAAACATTCAAAAGGAATCTTGAATACCCTTATAATACTACCATATACTTCAGGTGTAGGGGGAGCAGGTTTTCTCATGGTAGTACATAAATTAACTGGAACTAGTTCTAAAGTGTTTTCTTTCCTTTTGAAGGAAAAGCAAGATGTCTATGAAAAAGAATCCAAGTTTCTCAACTCCATGAACTGCCAGACAATACGATTCTGCACATACACAGAGAGACTTCTTTTGGTGGTATTTTCTAAATGTTGGAAGGTATTATAAAATAACAGAATAGATACCAGTGTTGTACAAAAGTGATTTGTTTTTCAGTGCAACAATTGTAAGAATATAACTGAAATATAATACAAGCCCAGCCATTTTAGCACATGCTGGCTGACATTACTACTTGGCAGACAGAGGCCACATGGAAGGCCCAGGCTGGATTCCCAGCCCACTCTAAAAGTTGGATACAGTGGTGCACACTGGTAGTCCCAGCTGCTTGGAAAACTGAGGCAGGAAGATCCCAACATGAGACCTCACTTAAAAATACACACACACGGGACCAGCAGTTAGCGTAATGGCTATGTCGCTGGACTCCCACGTAGTCGACCGCGGTTCGAGTCCCGGACCCGGCGGCTTAAAACTCATGCCAGGCGCGTGTGCGTGCGTGCCCAAGATCCCGAGAGGAGAATGGAGGAGAAGGGATTGTGGCGTGGCCATCCCCCCTGGGGGGTGATTTCCTGCTTTCTATCTCTCTGTCTCTCTCTGTCTGTCTGGCGAGCGCACGCGCCCTATAGCAAAAACCTCTCCAAAAAAAGAAAAAAAAAATACACACACACACACACACACACACAGAAATATACATAAAGTACATACATATAACATATGTATTTTTAAGAATTATTTATTTTATTTTATTTGTTATTATTATTATTCTTAATTTGACCATAGAGAGAGAGAAAGGGAAAGTGAGAAAGCGAGCGGCCAGGTCTGGGACTCGAACCATGGTTGGTCATGTGGGAGTCCAGCACCTTAATCACTGTGCCACCTGCTGGCCCCAAAATATGTATATGTTACGCAAACACTTTATAATAGTATTACCAAAGTATGGAGTGCCTTGTCTTTGACGACTAAAATCAATTTTAATTCCCTGAATGTGACTGTTTTGTTTCCTAAGAGATGATATGTTTAGTATCTAATCGTATTAATAGCATGCCATAATAATAGTGAGTGTTTATCTCTAAATTATTTCTTAAGTTGGTGGCTATACTTTAGAATTAAAAAGAAAGCTAATACTTACCTGCATAGATTGATGTTATTTTTAGATTTTTTTTCCTTTTTTTGCTTTGTCTCTGCATTGGTATCTAGGAAGTATATATTCTTTTCTTGGAAATATATTCACTGATGTCTTTAAGAAGAAACATAAGCTGGGTTGCCATTATTTGACATCATTTTATTTTTCTTTAATGTTTCATGCAACTGGCTCAGTTAATGAAACTATGTTATTTTACTTGTATGGCTAAAATATATTTTTGAACCAAGATTTAAAAGTATAGATCTGACAAAGGATTTCTGCTGTATAAACTTCTGTATATAATAAATTAAAAAATGCTAAACTTGGACTGTGCATATGGGAAGAATGCAATTATTTAGAAATTTCAGGACTTTTGGTCTCTAGTTTTAATGCGCATATTCTGGAATAGTACAACCAGATAAACTTTATGCAGCGAAATCTACCTTAGGCTAAATATTTTCAAATATCATCTTGGTACATGTGTATAATGTCAGTTTTTAATACTTACTATGTTGTTACATTATTAGTTTGTCTTGCTAAACCTAATTTATCTCATGGGCCAATTAGATTGTAAGGTTTTATTAAAGTGAATCAACACTGTATTTTAGGTTGATGATTATTGTGGTTTCTTTATTTTAGGTTTATGATTATTGTGATTTTTCCCTTCTGCTAACTGAAGTTAGTAGAAACGGGCAGTTTTTTGCGGGTGGAGAGGTGCTTGCTGCTCACAGAATCCTCATTTGGACAGAAGATGGTCACAGTTATATCTATCAGCTGCTGAACAGGTGGGCTCAGATGGGAGCGGCATACAAAACATTCAGGTAGAAAATGAACTTTGGGAGGTTTATTATGGAAAAATCCCTACATGCTGCCCATGATCAAAAACCAGAACAAAACAACTTTGGCACTAGAAGATTTACTCTGGGCTTGGTAGGCTTCAGCCTTTGTACAAAACAGCAGGGGATGAAGGAATGAGATTAACCATGTATAACTTGTACAGCTGGTGCTGGGTTTTCAAAAAGTCACTTGTAATTATTAACCCAACAATTTCTAACTAGAGTTTAGAAACTTGAATGGTACCATCCGGCTTTTGAAAGAGGGCGGGGGAAAAATGAATAAAGAACCCCAAAGTTCTAAACTTTGCTTTTTTATTTTTGCCATGCAGTGGGCTTTCAAAAAGCATATACCCTGCTGATGGAGGAGTGCTTAAAGAGACCATTTATCCTCATTTACTGTGCTCTACTTCTGTGCAGGAAAATAAGGTAATGCAAGAAAAGAGTGACTGCCTAAAAGCTGTTACACTCAGTTTCTTAGGTAAATGTTGCTTTGTCTGTCACAGAGTCAGCCTTGAAAAAATTGAATCGAAGCATCACATCGAGTTGTTAATGAGAAAATCAAGTGTAATTGTTAATGGCTACTGGAGAGAAAATTTTACCTTTAAAAATCGGTGTTTAACAATGCATATTTATTATAGGAAAATTATAAATGTTGAGAGAAACAAGGGCAGAATTAAACCACCATAAATTTCACCACTGTAAATATCCACTGTGGATTTTTTTTTTACTTTGTTTTATGCATTCACTTATTTTAATTAGAAAATTTTCAAATATTTTAAAAGTTACAAAAATGTAATGATCACTCATTTATAGATTCACTAATTGTTAACATCTTGCTACATTTCTCTCCTCTCTCTCTCTCTCTCTCTCTCTCTATATATATATATATATATATGAGTATTTATATATACACATACAAACATCGTCACACACCTCACAGTTTTTCACTGATTCTTTTGAAAGATGGTTTGACAGAATAGCGTTAGCATTTTGATTCATCTACTCCCATTTTTAAACTTTATAGAATATTTTATATCCTGATTTTTTTACTTAATCATATATTGAGATTATTTTCACATGACTCCAGCTATTTTTGTGAATAATTTTTCTATTATAATAAATATAGTTATGATTTCTGAGAGAAAATTGAGAATATCATTGGGAGTTTATTATTTGACTGAATTATACCTTTGACATTCTAGAAAGCCTGAAAATTTAAGCAGTTATTTTATTTCAGGACTATTACCCCAATTTTTTTTAAATACCTTTGGACTTAGTCATTAATTAATTATCTGAAAAGATATTTCATAGAGAGTAAGAGTTCTGAATTATCAATGTGTCAACCAAGAAGGTATGCTACTTTTTACAGAATGATGATTTGCTTAATTAAGCAGCATAGCTGTTGGAAATCCTGTAGTTCAACTATTGTCTCTTAAACATATCTGAGGGATGTTGCAAAAACTTGATTAAGAAGCTGTCAGCCAAAAATTAGAACCCTTAGTGCAGCGCCACTGGGCACAAGTAAACTTCAGACATACGGCAAACACTCAGGGCTGTTTTCAATGACTCACAGGCAGCGAGCGAGCCTTGTTTTGCTATTGATCACAAATGCAGTGCTGTGGCTTATTCAGAAAGACATTTTTACATAATTTTTGCCGAGTTTCTCTTTACTCCTTTTTGGCTTCAGGCTGCTTTTTTTTTTTTTTTTTTTTTTTTTTTTTTTTTTGGAGAAGTTTTCGCTATAGGGTGCATGCGCTCGCCAGACAGACAGAGAGAGACATAGAGACAGAAAGCGAGAAATCACCCCCCAGGGGGGATGGTCACGCCGCAATCCCTTCTCCTCCATTCTCCTCTCGGGATCTTGGGCACGCACACACAGGTGCCCAGCGTGAGTTTTAAGCCACCGAGTCCAGGACGCCAACCGCGGTCGACTACGTGGGAGTCCAGTGACATAGCCATTACGCTAACTGCTGGTTCTCTTAAGGATGCATTTCTACAAAGCACAGTTTGCCCTACAAGCCAAATATAAGTTGTGCACTTTAACAGCTTCTAGTCTGCTGCAAATATCACTGTTATACCTGGCCACAAGGGAAAAGAATAATTGTTAAAAAAAAAAAAAAGGTAGAAAAAGAAAGAAGAAAGAGAAAACAACTTAAAAAATACTAATTTCAAGGGAATCTATCTTGCTTTGTTTCGTAAAATGAGAAGGCATAAATTTATGGGTCTTCTGCTAGTGAGTCTTGTTTAAGCAATCATAGTTGTTTCTGTGTCTTGTAAGTGAGGAATGACCAGAAGCCAGTTAAATAGGAATAGACTAATCTGAAACTGAAAGAAGTTCATCTACCCATCCTGAGACCTTTACTTGCCCTGTATCCAGGAAGTAAATTAAAGTCAGACATTCCTGTCCTTATTCAGACATCACCAGTATGCACTAACTCGAACACATCTTAGTCTCTCTTGCAGTTACGAGGCATTGTGGTAGGATGGGAAGATTAATTCAGTAGATACAGTGAGCTTAGGAAGAGAGTGCTCTGTAAAAATTTATTATTTGCCAGATTCATATTTTGGAGTGATGCCTTAGAATTAAATTTCAAGGTTTGACAGTAACATGTTCTCACAGTTACCTGTTATAATGCCTGTGAATGTATCTGCTGATGGAGCTGGAGTGGTACGAATGGAGATACATCCTGTCTTCTATTAATATTGATAGTAGCTTTATGAAGATCTCCCTGGTTTTAAATCACAGCTGGTGATGACTGAGGCCTGTGACAACAGTCCTGGCTGTTGAAATGAGGGATTGGGCTTTCCATGTCTCAGCTGAGGAAAAAGGCTGTAGGTTTGAGATGGGAGTAGATGGGATAGGAATAGCATAAGGATTGCAGATTAAGAATTTGGACGCGTATGCATATACTGAGAGTGATGCCAATGATGAGATAACTTCTATTGCTTCATTATTATTGCCAACATGCACACCTGGGTTAACTGATGTTCAGAAGAGCTTAATTTACGATATTTGAACCCAGATGGTTTAGTGCTAGAATGGATCTCTGGAGTGAGTTTCTACATTTTTCTGAAGAAGAAGAAGGAGGAGAATAATAATAATAATGGTGGGTGTTTATTGAGCAGGTAGTAAATGCCAGGCACCATTTTATGCTCCTTACTTTTATCTAGTCATTAATCCGTGCAACAATCCCATATAGTAGGTGCTTTCATTAGCCCTCTTTTGCAGTGAGGGAAAATAAGACTGAAAGGTGAGGTAAATTGTCAAAATTAAGTAACTTGCTCTTTTAAAAAATATGTTTTTATTTTTTGGTTTAACTGGTGGCATGGTGGTTGGGGTGGCTGCATCCCATGTGGCTGACTTTGCGGTTCAAGACCTAGACCCAGTACCTTGATGAGCTCACTCAAGTACATGCGCGGTACACATTTTGATCCTGAGAGGAGAATGGAGGAGAAGGAATTACATCGTGGCCATCTTCCTTGGGGAATGATACTCACTCCCCTCCCCACCCCTAAATGTGGGACACAAGTGCATGTGCCCTGTAGTAAAAACTAAAAAAGAAAAGAAAAAGAAAAAAAACTACCTGTGAGACAAAGTGTGTGTGTGCATGAGAGAGAGAGAGAGAGAGACAATAAACCCGAGAGTGTCTCTTCACACTGTGACCCTTCTCTAGTGTTCTAGCTTGTCAGGATCTTGGTTGTATGCACACCTGATGTGTTTTCAGGCCCACCTGGGAATCTGAATCCACACTAGATCATGTGGCTTTCAGCACTGCAGTTGAGTAGGCTTCCATCTGTGCTGGGGCGGTAACTTGCTCTTCTAACTGAGCTAGTGTATGATAAAGCCAGGATTTGAACCCAGGCCATTAGTCCCAGTTGTTTCTCCCTTATTGAGTATATGTATTAGCTCATGGAGGATGGAGACTGGGTGCCTGTGATGACAAATCAGAATCCATGTGTTATGGGACCATGGAGGGGGCTGTTAGGAAGGAGGAAGAGCAGGGGTCAAAGGGTGGGTGTGACCAAGTAAGAAATGGCAGGATGGAAGGATAGGCCAGAGGTGCTGTCACTGGCAGGAAGAGGCTTGACTGGGGCAGAGCAGTGAGCCTGGAGAAAATGTGGTGATGCCAGCTCAGTAACGAGGAAGTCGGAATCAACTCCAAGGTTTCCAAATGACTGGAAGAGTTGGAGCAGCCAATAACCACATTTGATCAACACCATTTCTAACAGCTATAGCAGTTCTGGCTGTGAGATCTCTGAGTCCAAAGTGCCCTCTGAGTCTTAAACATCCAAACAAATGCAAAGATTTACTCATAAATGACCCACTGAAACTGATTTCTGCAAAGTTATAATTTCTTAGAACTATTGAGGATTAGCTATCTTGGGTGTGTGGCCTTGGATTTGTTTCTTATTTTGTGTCTTAGTTTCCTTACCTCCACAACAGGGATAATAACTATGTTTACTTACATTACAGCTTTCTGTATGTTTTTTTCATGATAGAAAGTGTGATCATGCATGAGAGAGAGAGAGAGAGAGAGAGAGAGAGAGAGAGAGAGATGAGCACCCTCTACAGGGTCTGGTGATACCGCATTCCCCTTCCTCCAGGCATCTAGACAGAGAGAGGCATTCTTGTATGTGCCTGTTGTGTTTCAGGCTGACCAGGCTGAGGATTTGAACTCTGGTCACCGTGTGGGATCCAACTCCTCTTGCATAGTAAATTACTGCTATACCCAGAACTGGCCTACTTATATTGTTGCTTTGCTATGAAGATTAAATGTAGCACTATTTTGGCCCTTACTATTCTCTGAAGATACAATATGAGATTTTTTTCACTACTATATTGAAATCTGAGCCTTACAGCATGTATTTTCTGACCAGGAACTGTCATTCTGTTGGAGTACTTTAATTCTAGCACCAGCCGCTGGCTTACTTTTTCAGAATGCCTTTTATTTGTACATCAAAAGAAGTTTTTGTTTTTGTTTTTCTAATCACTTAATCATTTTAATCCATGTACATAATCTCCATGTACAAGCCTGCCCAGAGAACAGCTACATTGCACTGAGGACTAGGAGGCTCAAGACACTTTGATAGTGAAAATGTGTTTCTAAGAATACCAGTGTTCAAGATTCATACTCTGCCTCAGCAAAATTATAAATGTTATGGGACCAGCAGTTAGTGCAATGGCTATGTCACTTAACTCTCATGTAGTCGACCGCAGTTCGAGTCCTGAACCCGGTGGCTTAGACTCACACCGGGCACGTGTGCGTGCATGCCTAAGATCCCAAGAGGAGAATGCCAAGATCCCAAGAGGAGAATGGAGGAGAAGGGATTGTGGTGTGGTCATCCCCCCTGGGGGGTGATTTCTCGCTTTCTGTCTCTCTGTCTCTGTCTTTCTGGCGAGCGCACGCGCCCTATAGCAAAAACCTCTCCAAAAAAAGAAAAAGAAAAAAATATTATAAATGTTATATATACTTTCATGAGTAATATATAATATCCTATGTAATATATAACTATATATGTATAGATTATGAGCTATGGAATCATTTTTCTTGGTGACCACTTGTGAAGTTTGAAACTGCGTATGTTAAATTTGAAAGACGGTCTACAGAAAGAGGAAAACTTTTTTTTTTAACATATATATTTTTTAATTTGCCAGAGACTGTTTACACTAGGCAGGAAGAGACAGAGAGGGAAAGTGAGAAGCCTCTAGGTCTGGGACTTTAACTGCACAATAGGCCATGTGGCATCCACATTAACCACTATCCCACAGGCTGGCACAGAAAGCGTATTTATAACACAAATTACCATACGAATATTATTACTATTTTCTTGTTTCCTTTGTGTGTATGTGTTGTGTGTATATGTAGGGGTGGGTCAGACAGGGTTTTGCTGTGTCGTGATTCTCCTGCATCAGGCTGGGAGTGGCCAAGACTCTGCACACCGTCCCTCCCAGCATTTCAGCGAGAGCCAGCAGCGTCGTGTGCGCAGCTATGACTGGGTCTAGCTGTTGCTCTTGAACCTCACTACAGGAGCTTGAGGGACCTTAAGGAGATCAGACCTCCGTAAAGGGACAGTATTATCAAAACGTGGGCCCGGGAGTCAGAGTCACTAGGTTTGAAGTTCATTGCCATCTCTAGCACCACAGATAAGTCAACCTCGTGACTCCCAGGTTGCTTGTCTGTAATGAAGATAACGATAGTGCCAGCCTCTCAGGATTATTGGGGATGATTTAACTGAATACATGCGAAGCCCTGAGAGTAATAGTCACACGTGGCAGCGTGCGTAATACATACACAGAACACGGAGAATAAGTGTTCGATACTTTCATCAGCTCCCTGAAGTCTGGATGACTGTGCTTCTTGTTTTATGAAGACCTATCTTTGTCCCATATCACAAATGATTTTATTGAATGGATCTGAAACTTTCAAAGTGATAGGAAATAAGTGGAAAAGATTTAGTTCATCAGTGACATCTTATTACTCTATTTGAAAACACCATTTGCCCTCTACAGTTAGATGTTTCCTGCTTACTTAAAAGCTCACCTTTGTTTTGGAACAGAGCCGTCCCTTTGTTATGGGCTACATGAATGAAAGGAAAGAGCCTTTCTATAAGGTACTGTTCTCTGGAGAAGTCTCAGGAAGAATTACTTTGTGGCACATCCCCGATGTTCCTGTATCTAAGTTCGATGGTTCTCCTAAAGGTACGATAGTGTCCATTTCTTTTTTTTTTTTTTTTTTTTTTTTTTTTTAACTTAGAGAGATTTTTCTTGCTATTGGGCATGTGTGCTTGCTGAAGAGACAGAGAGAAAGAAAGCAAGAAATCACCCCCTGGGGGGGCTGGCCACGTTGCAGTCCCTTTTCCATTTTTGTCTCAGGATCTTGGGCACATAAACACACATGTCTGGCATGAGTTTTGAGCCACCAGATCTGAGACATGAACTGCAGTCAACTATGTGGGAGTCCAGTGACGTAATCATTATGCCATCTGCTGGTCCCAACAATCTCCATTTCTTTTTTTTAATAAAGAATTATTTTAATTTTATTTACTCATTCATTTATTTTAATTTGGCCAGAGAGAAAAGAAAGAAAGAAAGAAAGAAAGCAAGCAAGCAAGCAAGCAAGCAAGCCACCAGTGGGGACCAGCAGTTAGTGTAATGGCTATGTCACTGGACTCCCATATAGTCGATCATGGTTCGAGTCCCAGACCCTGTGGCTTAAACTCATACCAGGCATGTGTGCGTGCGTGCCCAAGATCCTGAGAGGAGAATGGAGGAGAAAGGATTGTGGGATTGTGGCATGGCCATCCCCCTGGGGCGGGTGAATTCTCGCCTTCTATCTTTCTGTCTGTCTCTGTCTTTCTGGCAAGTGCACACACCCTATAGCAAAAACCTCTCAAGAAAAAAAAAAAAAAAAAAAAAAAAGAAAGAAAGAAAATGAAAAAGAAAAGAAAGCAAGCCACCAGGTTCAGGACTTAAACCATAGTCTGCGGCCACGTGGGAGTTTCCAGTGCTACCTGCTGGTCCTTGAGGGTCTCCATTTCTAATCCCATGTCTTCCAAAAACAAATTTGAAATTAACACAGTGGTTTTCTTCCTTTTCTTTCTTCCTTCTATCCTTCCTCCCTTCCTTCCTTCCTTCCTTCCTTCCTTCCTTCCTTCCTTCCTTCCTTCTTAATTTACTATAAGGCTCATATGCTTGCAAGAGAGAGTGAGAGAGAAAGAGAGAGAGAGAGAGAGAGAGAGAGAGAGAGCAAGCGAGCGAGCGAGGGAGAGAAAGTGAGAAAGCACCTCCCAGGGGAGATGATCACACTGCAATCCCTTCTCTTTCATTCACCGCTCAGGATTTTGGGTATACACACATGCACCTGGTATGTTTTTCAAGCTGTTGAGTCCAGGACTTGAACCTTGCAGTTAGCCATGTGGGATCCAGCCACCTTAATCACTATGCCATGTAGCTGGCCCCCTGAACCCTGGGTTTTCTTTTACTTTTCTTTTTTTTTTTTTTTTTTTTGGAGAGGTTTTCATTATAGGGCGTGTGCGCTTGCCAGACAGACAGAGTGAGACATAGAGATAGAAAGCGAGAAATCACCCCCCCCCAGGGGGGATGGTCACGCCGCAATCCCTTCTCCTCCATTCTCCTCTCGGGATCTTGGGCACGCACGCACATGTGCCTGGCGTGAGTTTTAAGCCACCGGGTCCAGGACGCGAACCACGGTCGACTACGTGGGAGTCCAGCAACATAGCCACTATGCTAACTGCTGGTTCCCGACCCCTGGGTTTTCTAAGGTGAGTAAACTGGTGCTACACACAAGAAAAATTTTCTCATGTACCACTGTGTGTTAAATATCAATGTAAAAGCAGGTAAAAATTATGAAGCTTATAGATTTTATATAATAATTTGACTGATATAATTCAAATGAATGTCACATGAACTAACAAGGAATAACGCTGATCATATGAATATGGTATAGGGTAGTGGACTATATTTATATTTTTAAAGGGATGGTGCCTTGATAATATTTTCCATATCTATAATGAGTTGATAAACCCAATTTTCTTTTTCTGTGTGTTTTCTTTCTAGAAATACCAATCACTACCACCTGGGCCCTTCAAGATAACTTTGATAAGCACCACATTGTGTCACAAAGTCTTACAGACTATTTCTCCAAGTTCAGAGATGGGGCAGGCACTGCCGTGGTCACTTCATCAGAGTATGTCCCAAGTCTTGATAAACTCATATGTGGCTGTGAAGATGGGACGATTTTTATTACACAGGCTTTAAATGCTGCCAAAGCAGGACTTCTAGAAGGCGGTTCCTTATTAAAAGGTTATTAAGTTTATTTAATTTATCTAAGCTTCAACTTTAATGAGCTGAACTACAGAAGAGCAGAGGCCTAAAGAATTTGCTGGTTTTTGCTGATAAGTTTGTCTATTTTTTTCCCCCCAGGTTTTTGCCATAGGGCATGTATGCTCACTAGAGAAAGACAGAGAGAGGGAAAGTGAGAAATCAAATCAGCCCCCAAGTGGGGATGGCCATGCTGCAATTCTCCTGATTCTCTTCTAGGAATTTTGTGCACAACCGCATGCATTCCTGGAATTATTTTCAAGTTGCTGGGTCCAGGACTTAATTGTGATTGGCCATGTGGGAATTCAGGGCATTAACCACCTGCTGGCCCCCTGTTTTAATGTTAAAGTAAAATTTCTTGTTTTTAAAAAACACTTCAAGTGAAGGTTATACAGCGAGATATAGAAGTTTCTCTCCTTACTTAATCTTCTAGTTCCTGTCACCCAAAGCAACCTCTTCTAACTATTTGTTTTACCCTTCTTAAACTTTCTGTGGTATGCAAGTGCATACCAGAATAGCAGTATACATCCTTTCAATTATATTACACAGATACAAGCTCACGCTACACAATTCACTGAACATCCTTAAACAAATCTTCACAAAATATTGTAGAGTTCATTGCTTATGAAGTTGTTTTAAATGATTAGTAATAATCAAATTTTAATTTATAAAGTCTCTTACTGGGTCAGCCAGTGGCACAGTGGTTAAGTCAGCTGGACACTACATGGCCAATCATGAGATTCCAGGCCTGGACCTGGTTGCTTGAAAAACATTTCAGTCATGTGTACGTAGCATGCCCAAAATATTGAGAGGAGAATGGTAAAGGGAGTGGTGTGATCATCCCCTCCTGGGGTAAGGGTTAGGGGTGGTTTCTCAATTTCCCTCTCTTTCTACCCCTCCTCCCTCCCTCCCTCCCTCCCTCCCTCCCTCTTTCTTTCTTTCTTTCTTTCTTTCTTTCTTTCTTTCTTTCTTTCTTTCTTTCTTCTTTCTTTCTTTCTTCTTTCTTTCTTTCTTCTTTCTTTCTTTCTCTGGCTAGTGCATGTACCCTACAGCATAACTAAAAAAAGAAAAAAGAAAGAAAACCCTTATTAATTGACATTTAGGTTTTTTCATCTTCCACTATTAGGGACGAAGCAGAATTGATTGTCTTTGTATATATGCGGGTATATCTGCCTCATTAATTCACAGGAGTAGAGTTACTAGACCAACAGTTGTTTGTATTTTAATTTTGAAACTATATCTGTAATGTTCTATAAATAACATCATTATGCATGTATTCCAGTCATAACTTGCAACAATACCTTTGCCCCAAACTTTTGCCAACTTTCTGCTTAATTATTTAATCTTCGCCAATTAGGAGAAATATGCTGTCTTTATGTTGTAATTTTTATTTCTTCGTTAATGAAACATACATGTGTTGTTTTGTTTTGTTTTGTTTTGTTTTGTTTTGTTTTGAGATATTTGTTAGAGGGTACAAGCACCTGCTGGAGAAACAGAGAGACAGAATGAGGGAAAATGAAAAATTGCTCCCTAGGGAGGGATGACCACGCTACAACCCCTTCTCCTCCATTTTTCTCTTGAGATTTTGGGCACACATGCACAAGCACCTAGTGTGAGTTTTAAGTCACTGGATCTGGTACTCAAACTGTGGTGGCCATGTGGGAGTCCACTGCCTTAACCACTATGTCACCTGCTGGCCCCCACATTTTTGTGTGTTGCAACAATAAATACCTATTAAATAAAGACTGTTGCAACAACAAATACCTATTAAATAAAGACTGTTTTGTAGTATGCTAACTTCTGTAAAGAAAGGATATAGGTTTGATTGAAATTTTAGGGCATGTAGAAAAAATTATATGCCAATTTAAAATTATAGAAATCCTATTCAAGTGTAAGATCCTTAAGAATAAAGACTAAATCTTGAAGCCAGCTAGGTGGTGTGGTAGTTAAAGAAGCCGGATCCTACATGGCCAGCTGTGAGGTTTGAGTTCTGGTTCAAGTTGAAAACCAAGCGAGGTGCATGTACATTACCCAAAACCCGACAAGAGAATGGATTTTAGCATGGCCCTCTCCCTTGCGGGGTGATTTTTCTCATTCTCTCTCATCTCTCTCTGGCAAATGTATATGCCCTATGGCAAAACTAAAATAAACAAATAAAAACTAAATCTGAATTTAAAGATTTTTTTTACATGGTCTATCATTCTCAGCTTGCTTTGGCTACATGCTGAATCTTACTAACTTGTGATTCAGTGATTGACTAAAGTAGGGGAGTAAATGGCAATGAACCGAGGAGAAGTAATGAACTGGTCTACAGCTAAATGGCTGCTGTTAAAAGTAAGTGGACAAGTGAAGACCTTCACATTTTTTATCTAGGCTGATTTATCCTAATATCCAGAAAACAAGCAGAAACCGACATTTGGCTTGAGGCATCTGCATTAGCATTCATCGTGGTTTGCTCTGGCATATGAAATGAGGATGTTCCGGGTGGAATAGAAGTAACTAAAGTATAACAGTGCTTCTTGGGGATTCATTTTCAACCATAGCAGTGAATTTCGCTGACGATGAAGGGAGAAGCAGGATGGTTAGGGAGAAGAGTAATCCACTGACCCAAGAGCTTGTCAGTTCTCATGTGCTCCAGGACAGCTGCGGTTTGAAATACCCATGTGCCTACCCTGTGCTAAAGAGAATGCTAAGGAATCACTGCCCACACCAGTGTGGTCTGAAGTAAAGACTGCCATTACTCAGTTTTTCATATGTGGCATATGTGGTGATAGGGAAAGGCAACATCCATGGTGACATGTTTAGTAAGTGATGGAGCCATGAAAAAAGGCAGATTTGTTTAACAGCAGAGCTATGCTCTTCAACATTCTGCTTTGCTTTTTCATACCTGGATGCATGTCTCTTAAACTCTCTGAGCTTAACATACTTCTTATCTGTAAAGCAGAGAGATGCAACTAGGTCATCTCTTAATAGCTTTCAAAGCAAAGATACGCCGTAAAACTTTCTTGTGTACTAGCCCTGGTCATACTAATTTAAAACTCAGCAGTCATCCTCTGAACTTATTTTTGTGAAGGCAAAAGGTGTGAATTGCTCACTTTTTTAGAACAGTGTTTCCTATTTTGTGGCACTGGAATTAGTGACTTACTAACATCTTTGAAGAATTAGTGGACTTCAGGGCCAGCAGGTGGTGTGGTAGTTAAGGTGTTAGACTCCAACATGGCTAACTCTGGTTTCATCCCAGACCTGGCAGCTTGCTTTCTCCCTTTCTCTGTCTCTCTCTCATGCGTGTGCCTGTAGCAAATTAAATAATAATCGTAACAAATAAAATTAAATCAATCATTAAAAGAAAGAATTAGTCAACTTCAAATAACTAACTTTACTGCTTAATCAATAGCATGATCTGACTTCCAGTGAAGCACTTGTCTTTTGAGATGATCTAAGGTTGTTCACTAATTTTCTTAGCCATGTGCATGCTTTAATTCTATGAAGTTTCCCTATATTAAAAATGTATGAAATAGGGCCAGCAGATAGAGGCATGGCTAAGGCACTGGATCCCACATGACCAACTCTGTAGTTTGAGTCCCGGAGCCAGTGACTTTAAACACTCTGGGTGCATGTATGTGCATGCCCAAAATCCCAAAAGGAGAATGGAGGAGAAGAGTTGAGGCATGGCCATACCCCTGGGGGTTGATTTGCCACTTTGTCTCTCTCTCTCTGTCTCTCTCTGATGAGCACATGCGCCCTACAGCAAAAATCTACAAAAAAAAAAAAAATAAAAGAAGTACAAGATAAAATTTCAGGACTATCTCCTGAACAAAAATAACTTTTGTATTATTTGGTGTTTGGTTGTTTTCCAGATTTCCCACCTCACAAAGTTCTTCAAGGCCATCACCAAAGTGTTACTTCATTGCTTTACCCACATGGTCTCTCTTCGAAGGTAGACCAAAGTTGGATGGTCTCTGGGGATCAAGAGTCATGTGTCATCTTGTGGAATATTTTTACTGAAGAAATTTTGCATAAATTCTTTTTGGAAGCTGGTCCAGTAACAAGTCTTTTGATGTCACCAGAGAACAACAGAGTAAGTTAAGACAAAAAGTAAACATAGCACATACATTTGAAAGTTATGTAACATTGCAGAACACTTTTTAAAAACAAGGAAAAATAACTTGTATTACCACAAAAAAGGAAAGAAAGTTATGTGGGCCTATAATAAAAAAGTTTTAAGAATGATCTTTATATATTCCTAAGTTTTGCATGAATTTTATTACTATAACTTATGCACATAATTTGGTTCTAAAGTAAAAAATTAATCAAATCTTAGCTTTACAAAATTGCACTTATTGTTTTAAGTGCTTATACTGTTTTTATCCTTAGCTCTGTATTTTAATTTTTAAAGGTGTTTCATTTTTTTAAATGAAAGCCATAAACAAGTCAATGCAAAAACAAGTCAAATAATGCAAAACAAGTCAAACAATGTAAGAATCTATATAAATTACATATTAACATTTGCCTTCAACAAATACCTATTTTTTAGAGAGAATTTTGCTGTAGGACACGTTTGCTCGCCATAGAGACAGAGAGAGACAGAGACACAGAAAGCGAGAAGGCCACACTGTAATCCGTTCTCCTCCATCTCCTCTCAGGATTCTGGGCATGCATGCACACATGCCCGATGTGAGTTTTAGGTTGCCGGGTTCAGGACTCGAACTGTGGTCAACAATGTGGGATTCCAGTGTCATAACCATTATCCTATCTGCTAGTCCCCAACAATTGCCTTTTATAGTATTGATAAATAGATACATTTTCTTAAACATGTTTTTATTTGCTTATTATTTTACTCAACAAATAATGGACTTTAACAAATTAATGAACATCTAACTTGTACTGGGCAAAATAAAATAGTTTATATATAATTTTTCTCATGAAATGTCACTTTAGATTCAGTTTTGACCAGCAGATGGCCTAATGGTTATGTTGCTGGACTCCCACGTAGTTGGCTGCTGTTCAAGTCCTGAACATGGCGACCTAAAACTCATGCCAGGCACGTGTGTGCATGCCCAAGCTCCAGAGAAAAGAATGGAGGAGGAGGGATTGCAGCATGGCCATTGCCTTTGGGGGGTGATTTCTCACTTTTGGTCTGTCTCTCTGGCAAGTGTACACATTCTATAGCAAAAATCTCCCCAAAAAAAAATAAATAAAATACTAAATAAAAAAATAAATTTAGCTTTAGTATAGCTTATATCTTTATTAGAATACGAACAAATAGGCATAGAGGTTAAGGCACTGGATCCCACATGGCCTGCTCTGTGTTTCGAGTCTCAGACTTGGTGGTTTGAAAAACATACTAGATGCATGTATGTACATGTTCAAAAGCCTCACAGGAGAATGGAGGAGAAGGAATTGTGGCGTGGCCATCCCCCCTCTGTTGGATGATCCTTTCTCTGTGTCTCTACTGTGAGCACATTGCGCTATAGCAAAAAAATAAATAAAAATCCTACAAATAAGAAATGGGAACAACCAACTTTTGAGTTTCCTCTTTAATAAAAGCTCAACAGAAGTAAAATAATTTTGTAAGTTATGTCATTGGCTTATAACAATTATGTCTCTATATCATTAAAAAGTTAATTCTAAGGATCAGCTCATACTGCAGTAGTTAAGGGAGCTGGATACCACATGGCCAGCTACAGTTCTAAAAACTGCCCCAGCAGCTTGAAAAAACATACTGGGCATGTGTACATGCATACCCAACGTTCTGATGAGATGGAGGAGGGGAGGAGAAAGGATTGTGGCATGACCATGTCCATCGTTGAGAGTGCTCTTTCCCTCTGTCTCTGGTGAGGGCATGCACCATCCGGCTAAATAAATAAGTAGGTAGGTAGGTAGGTAAGTAAGTAAGTAAGTAAGTAAGTAAATAAATAAATTAATTAATTAAAAAATATCCAGCTCCAAATTAAACTCAGAGAAAATGTACACTATATTTTTGTAGTAAGACATAATAAAAACAATATTTCAGCAACACAGATGATTCAACAAAACAGTGAAACACAGTTAAATGACTTAAAAACAAACAAACAAACAAACAGAAACTTTCATGTGGTGATTTGGGATACATTGACATAGATCTATTTGTAAGGTTCTTCTCTCTCTCTCTCTCTCTCTCTTTTTTTTAAGTCATTCTTTCAGCTCCAGAACAGTAGTCCAAGTTAGTTCTATTCTTAACCTCTTTTACTTCTGCCTCAGTCACAGATGATTTAATTCTAAGGACTAAGATCTATTCAAAGTCCAATAAAACAGAAGTTTGTGAAAAGGCCATTGAGGCAATCCTTTGGACATTCCAAAAAAACCCTATAGCAAAGTTTCTTGAAGCCTGAAGTATAAATTCAGAAATCAAGATCTTCTACCCATTTTTCTATAATTGCTCCCTTTTCTTGCTTCTTCTTACGAATTCTTTTAACTTCACAATTTCAAATGCTTAGAAAATGAGTTCTGATGAATCTAGGGTGGGTCACTCCAATGTGCCATCTTGGGCCATGAGATTTGTATTCACATGTATATATGGAAGTTTCCTGAAACACACAGGGCCACCCACCCTCAAGCCTAGGGGATAAGCAGGTTTTCTAAGAGGTAGGATAACTGGGGAGAAATGGCATCTGATCCACTCTAAAAGTCTAGGCTCCAGATCTATCACACTGGCCATTTATGATGTTTGTTCCTTCAGAATTTCTGTAGTCTCCATAAAATACAATTAGGTTCCCCAAGCATATTCTCCAATGCCCCGCAGAGAGTTTAATGATGGGTACTGGAAGATCTCAAGGGATCTCAAATGATGCTTTAAACATACAGCTTAGATTCTGGCTGGATTGGTAGCACCCAGCAGGATGGTCATTGTCCTAAACTCTGTTCAAGGTAACCACATGCTGACTTTCCAAAATGTGTCATAGGGATCATTGTCCTGTGAGCCTATTTTTGGTGCTTGTGTCTTCGAGACTGTACGTTCTATTGGAACTATCTAATGCTTACTTCTTTTAGATTGTGTCTACACTGAGTTTCCTGTTTGGATTAGAATCTGTATAGTTCTGGGAACAGCACCAAATCACATTTTGAGGCTTTCAGTGGAAAATATCAGCTCTTGATACCCTTGGGCCTAAGCTCGTGTCTACAAATAGCTTCTTTTTGTGGCAACAAATTAGTTCTGGGGTTTATTTTCTTCTGCATTATTTCCGATGTCTGCCTCACTGCCTGAATTTGCTGAGTGATAGTCAAGTCCTTCATTTATCTTATAAGTAGATCTTGCCTAGAGTTCTCCTTTTTACTTGCATCTTTTGACCTTCCTGATTGTTGAGTTTAAACTCTACTCCATGTTTAAAACTCCTGCATAGAGTGTTGGGGGAGAGGTGCTGTGGACAGCAGAAATATCCTTTTGTAAATGGGGCTTTAACAACATTTTTTAAATTACATCTGATTTAATCCCATAAAGAAAGCATTTGACTATTTACTTACACAGGCATGTTATTTTCTCACAGCTAAGAGGCGATCAGGTGGTTTGCTGTGTGTGCAGTGACCATTCCGTGACTCTCCTTCACCTTGAGGCTAAGAGGTGCCTTCTGCGTGCTCGGAAGCACCTTTTCCCTGTGAGGATGATCAAATGGCACCCAGTTGAGAACTTTTTGATTGTTGGGTGTGCAGATGACTCTGTCTACATCTGGGAAATTGAAACAGGTACGTTGAAATTTTACTCTTCTTCTTTTCTCTATTTGTGATGTTCAAGCATTTGGCCCAGTAAAGAGATTCAGAGAAGATGTGGTGGTGACCTCACTTGCTTTCATCTTCATTTGGGCTGTATTTAATGGCTTTGGTTGAAGGCATGTGTGGAAAATAATACACAGCAGCCCAAGTCAGATCCTGAACAACTGATGATTAGCTGACAGGGCAGGGCACAGGAATGAGCCGGATATTTCTGGAAGCTATAAATAAAAACATAAGTTATCTACTTTAATTATTAACAAGAGAGAAATTTAGTGTCCTCCTGGTCTCAAGTTATCATTAAATTCTGCCTCCTTCAGCATACTCACCATCTCAGCAACATTTTGAGCTAATTGATGATCTGTAATAATGGAGTAAAATTAATTACAAAACTCCAGAAAGTTGAGTCAGGGAAACTGAAAACTGAGTGACTCAGTGGAACTTTTGATATTGTAATGTAGAGAATATATAGTTTGACCCTTGAAGGTTTTTTCAAAAATGTTTTACTGTGTAAGAGTAACATGTTTCAGGAAAATGCTGGGAACATATCAAATGAGGTGAGATAATTAATGAATGTGAGTCAGGGGAGTGTGCTTAGAGTACATTTTACTGAAACTATTGCATGATTCCTATTGATTAATCAGTGGTGGGTTTATGATGGGTGTTATTAACAGACTAGATAGTTTATAATATTAGTTCAGAGCATACTTCACCAAAATAATTGCTATTTTCTTTGCACTTGACTCTCATGGGCGAACGATAACGACTAATGTACTAGCTTATAGAAGATACAACCTAATACTGCCTTAAATTTGTGCCTTGTTTTAGAGCTATGCTGGATTTTCACATTCATTTCCTCATTAGATTCTTAAGACTTCTGGGGTGGGTAGGAGAGATCTCATTCACCATTTCACTGATAAAGAATTTGGAGATCTGATTCGTAAGTGTTTAAGATTGCACAGATAATTAAGTGGTGAGCCAATATGAGATCCCCTGTTGTTCTTTGCATGATATACACACAATTAGTAGTTTTAGAGTTGTTAAGTAATTTATTGATATAAATGGCAGTTGAGTATAATGGGTAAAAGAAGCTCTAAAATAGGGCTTGCCTTCAAGCCCAGTTCATGAAGAATTATATATGGGGTCTTCAAAAAGTTCATGGAAAATGCTTATGAAAAGCTTCATAGAACTCAAAAATTTGTGTACCAAAATAAACTTATATCTTAATTCCATTTTTCTATGAATATTTTTGAAGTCCCTTCATATGACCTTGGAAAATTATTTGCATGTCAGTTTCCTCATCTATGAAATGTGAGTGACAGAGACTGTCTTTCTTTTAGGATTAAATGAGGATTAGAATTAAATACCTATTAGGATTAAATACCTACAGTGCTTGTAAACAGTGCCTGAATGTGGTAAGCCCTTAGTAATACTTAACTATAACTGTTATTATCAAAGAACACAGCAAAATCTTGACTTCTACTTGTGAAATGAATATGTGAACCATATGTATTCATAAGTGTCTACAGTTGTGTTTTCAATTGTAGTCTCCTTAAAAACAAACACATTTTTTTCACAAATAATAGAATCCAGTAAGAAATAAAGAAATATCTGGGCCTTTACAAGTGTTCATGGCCCCATTTCTCTATTAGGATCCCTTCAGGCTATGCAACTTTTTATATAGTATTGGGTTGTTGGGAAAGTCAGGATGCATTTTTGTGTAGAAAAATACCTCATGACTTTCTGAACAACCTAATATTTTCCAGGGGGGTGAGAAGAAAAAGAGGTTGCCAAACTAGTAGTACTTTTTGATATTATATTTACTCTCAATTTATATTTACTTTTATTATTTATTTTTTACTTTAAAAAAAATGTTTATTTACTTCTTCCGTGAGCTATGGACAGAGAGAGACACACACACATATACACACGGGGAGATAGCACCTCCAACTGGGTCTCAATGCCACAATCTACCCCAACTTTAGCGAGTCTTGAATCACAGGCATGCTCATGCCTCGTGTAGTCAGGGAGGCCTCTGAACATGAACCTAGAATCTTCTCTTGTGGATCAACCTTGCAGAGCATCACATTATACCACTGTACCACTGTCCAGACCCGCTATTTCTTTTTTATATACCTAAAATACGTAATCAAATGTTATAGAACATTAGAAAAATAAAGAAACAGAGACATTAATTTTACCCTACCATGTAAAGATAAGTGGTATTAATATTTTGATCTACTGTCTATCTTTTCCTGTCCATAAGTAGATGTCTATCTTGTATTTCAGTCACAATTTTGGAAGGAAACTGAATTTAACCCAGATGGGTCAGATGAAGAGACTTTAATGGAACAACTTTGTACAGGGGTGTGGGTAGGGACTGGAGAACAGACGGGAATGGGTGGTGAGGTCTCCAGCATCCATACACTGGCAGCATCAGGAAGCTCTTACCAATGGGGGGCTAAAACAACAGAGAAGAAAATCATGTTAATGGAACCCAGTGATAATGGAAGCCAGTGAGGACTGAAGCCCAGAAGGAGTGGTCACCCCTGCAGTCAGGGAAGAGAAACAGCTCCTGCCAGGTGCAGGATTGAAACAAAACTGAGAAAAAGCCTCTTCTTCCTCTGCACTTGTCTCCTCTAGGTTAATTGGGCTGGAAGTCACAGGGGAAGAGCATTTAGATCTGAGCAACAGCCTCTCTGTACACAGAGCAGAGCATAGCATAGAAAAGGATGGAGTGAGTTGTCAATTGGCAATAATTGCTGTAGTGACCATCATGGACACACCATACTTTAATTCAGGATTCTCCTGTAGTTGGTTATTTATATTAGTTCCTATTTGAAGTTCAGTTTAGAATTGCCATATTGAGTAATACGTATTCATATATTGCTAAATTCATTTATGGAAGATTTTTTCCAAATGAGACTGTTTACCTCTTTGGTTATCTACGTTAATAGTGGAAAAACAAACTCAAGACCAACCTAGGGGGTGCAGTGCTGGTAGCTACTTGGCTGACAAGGCTTTGGATCCCTGGGTTGGCCCAAAAATGTTCTGGGGCTGTGGGTGGGCATCCAAGGTTCTCAAGAGCTAGAGGACTGGGGAGAGGAATCATGGCACAGTGAGACCCTGTTAAGGGTGCTTCTCCCTCTCTTGCATATGCATACATGCACTAATGTTAAAAATAAATAAACACAACCTCAACTCTACCTAATATAGAACTTATAGCAGGTGATAATATTACTAATAATTGTATTATTTGTGATGAACCCCCTCACTTTAAAGCGTCATGTCATTGGCCATTTCGTTTGAGCCCTAACATTCCCTGTGGCAGTGGGTGATGGTCCCACTTTCCTCACCACACTTATTCCTGTCAAGTAAACTCATGTTGTTTCTTTCAGTCTCGTGTCTGGTCCTGGCATCATTGTGGGTTGCCTTTAATCTCTGCAATTCCAATATTGCTTAAAATTTAATGAACTCATTTCCCAAGATGAATTTCAACAGGTCACAATGCTTTTGTCATCTTCATTGTACTTAATTCAATCTTATCCTTTTTGTGTCAAGTAGAATAATATGGAATAGGGAAGCTTTTCCATTTGTGTTTTTATAAAGTTATGGAAAAAAATACCAGCAAACAGCAAAACAGTCTAAAAAGACCTCTGTGAGCATATGGGATGCTTGTTTACTGAAGTTCCTGGCTCATGAGTAAATGAATGAATGAGCAATGAATGAATGAACTAACTGAAATGTTCGTGGATCTCAGTAGACTGAATACAAATGAGCTCACCTTTACATTGACCAACCATAATGGCTCTTTGATCATGGCTGCCCAACCTTAGATAGATGCAACCTTAGCTTTCTTCTCTAAGACTTCCCTAGGGCTTCTGGAGTTCCCTTAGTATGTCTCACCTCTTTAGGTGTAGGTTTCTGTGTTTTCTACTCCAATGAGTTTTTCTTGGATCTTTGTCTGTTAGCTTTGTTTCTACCTGCTCCTTCTGTATGGTTCAAAATTAGTTCCAAGTATGAATGAACCTATTCTTCATCCCATTTCTCTAGCACTCTAAATATATAAAATAAAAATAGGTTGACATGAAGGTGCTTGTCAGATTTTTTATTACTAGATCAACTCTAGACTCCAAAGAGGGAAAATACAAAGTGACAGTGAAATGTTTTGAGGAAGGGATTTATAAAGAAGAAGCAGGGGAAGGGGTTTGAAGACATAGCAGTGGACTCCTAAATAGTCCAGAAGTCTGCCTTGGTAGAAATGGAGGGTTAGATGTGGGTGTAGTTTGGAAGGTTGTGGGGTATTGGGTCATTCTCTCTACACCCTTCTCCAGATGTGGAGGATGGAATATGAGACCTGTTTGCTTTCCCACCAGTACTGTGTAGCAGCCTATTCTCCCTTCATCCAGGAGTCTCTGGCAGACTACACAAGTGTATTCAGAGGGACTTTCGTCCAGGCCTATTTTATCTTGGCATGATGCTCTCTGTGACAGCTGTCATAGACAGAGGCATGCCAGGGTGGAGTTCCAGGTCCTCGGTGGGCGTGTGCATCTCATGGAACAGGCAGACTTAAGTAGAGAGGTACGAGTGCAGAGCTGTGGGCTCTTGTCTTTTGCAAAATGTGCAGTGCTGCCAGTTTGGGAGTCATGAGAGCATTCAGTTTTGCTTATTGATTTGCCGGATGTCCCGTGATGTTTAGGCCTGATTAGGAAGGAAAAAAATTGGAGATGTCATTTTGATTAATATCTGAGCTCCCTCAGTGTGTTTGGCACTGACAACTCCGGGCAGCTTGGTTGCCCTCATTGCTGTGAGACACAATAGGGATAATGTAATACTGATTTTTTTTTCCCCTAAAATAAATTTCAGCTCTGAGCTAATTATCTTTTTAAGAATTGGATTCAAAATAATTCTGAGAAGTTTTCTGTTCTCAGTAATGAAGTTATATAGCAGAAAACTTGTGTAATGAATTTCTTGTGTGTCATTAATAAAACTGTAATTATTGAAAGTCTTCTATTAAGCATTTGCCCTGTGTTGTGATATATATCATACAAAGCAACTTGGGTGTATATGTGTGTGTGTGTGTGTGTGTGTATGTGTGTG
Source organism: Tupaia tana (assembly GCA_026018925.1). Lineage (NCBI taxonomy): Eukaryota > Metazoa > Chordata > Mammalia > Scandentia > Tupaiidae > Tupaia > Tupaia tana. The sequence goes on from JAKSZU010000023.1 coordinate 18,796,173, forward strand.
TTTGTAAAAGCAAAATGTTGTTTGCTTGAAAACAAAATGTTTCTAGGCAAGAGGTGTCAGAAAATCAGCCTCTTCTCTACAGGGCTGGATAGTAAATATTTTTGGGTCTGTTGGTCCTCTGATCTCTGTTGTGGATATTGAACTCTACCAGTGTAGTACAAGATAATGCATAAAGGAGTGCATGAGACTGTTCCAATAAAACTTTATTTGCAAAAACAGGCCACAAGCTAGAAAGCTAGATTTGGCTTGCGGCTGCTGTTTAGAAACCCCTTTGAACGATCAGTATTTCATACCACTTCACCGTTATGTTGATGGGCTAGCCAGTGACGTATTGGTTAAGGCAGCTAGCGCCCACATGGCTGGCTGCTCAGTTTTAGTACTGGACCTTGCAGTTTGGAAAACACGCTGAGTGCATGGGGGTGAGTGCCCAAAATCCTGAGAGGAGAAGGGATTGTGGCGGGATCTTTATTCTGGGGATGATTTCTCACTTGCTGTCTCTCTGGAGAGTGCATATGCCCCATAGAAAACTTAAAAAAAAGGTAGTTTGTAACTTGTAATCCATTATACCTCACTGACTGACTGGTAAGCAGGACGGATCTGGTGATACCGAATTTAGTTGCGAGGGCAGGAACACAGAGAAGCGTTGTGAGTTGGAAGGTCCCAAGACCAAGGGCCAGCACACGTACTAGAGCATATGTCTTCTCCTTGCATTCTGGTGTGTTTTCTTCTGTACCGTACAATAGGAACACCTCTTACAGATGGAGGTCACCCTTTTGAAACTGTCAAGCAGGGAATTCGACAAGGAAAGCTCTGAGAAGAAAGGAAATGGCTGCCAAGAGACCTGCTACCTGCTCTCCTGAAGCAGAGGGTCTCTGGCTATCTCCCAGAGCTTGGCTCTTAATTTACACACAGTTCGAACAGTTCTGGTCATCTGATTTCTCAGATGACAGATTAGAAGCAGCAAATTACAAGTGAGGAGGCTGTTTGTGGCAGGCACTGTGATAACAGAAGTGACAGCTGATGGGAAGGGAGGACAGCCAAAAGCTGTGTATCGCTGCTCAGAGCAGTCTTTCCTGAGCTCACAGGAAGATGGTCACCATCCACTTCCCGCAGCCCCCAAATGCTGAAGTCGTTCTCCCTGTGGGGGGAGCTCTGATGTATTTATGTACAGGTCACAAGCAGCTGCTAGTCTGTCCCATGACGAGCTGGTGAGCTGGGCTTTCTCCTGCCCAAGTACCACGGGGCTCCATGAGGAATATTTAAAGGCATGTCGTCCACAGTAATTCTAGACCTAAGGACATCTCAGAAGTAATATCAAGAGGAGGAAGTCTTAACCGGTGAGTGGGTAGAACATAGGGTCCTTGTGAGTCTATTTTTGTCACATCCTTCCAGTTCTGGCTCAGGTAGTATGGGCTATGTGACCTTGAACAGAAAGCTTTGTTGCTGTGGTATGTTCTGATACCCTAGCCTGATTGTAACATGGTTTCTGTGGGAAGACACAGTTTTAAAACAACCACTTTTGGAACAATGACAATTCATAAGAAATTAGGGATGAAAGTGACATGTTTCGTTTCCACCACAGATGTTAAATTTTCCCTCTCTTTTTCACTACAGAGCGCATACAAGAGACAGATAGAAAAAGACAGAGAGAAGGCATCACCCATGACAGGGTCTTGTCATGCCACAATCCCCTTTCCTCAGCCCTCCAGCTCCTCGGAATCCTGGATGTCTAAACGCCTTCCTGGCAGGATTCTGGGCTGATCTGGGACTAAAACCTGTGGTCAGGCTGTCACTTCCAACCCTATAGCCCATACTCTAAGGCCTATGCCACAGAGACAGTACAGAGTTTTTGTCTGTAAATTTCCTTTAGTAGCATTTAGCTAGAAAACTATTCAGTCTACAATGATGCCTTATAGTCGAAGCATTTGTTCTTTCATAGTTTCAAAGTACATAGTCTTAAAAACAAAAATTAAAACAAAACATTAAGAAAGATCAGTTTTGTCAATGAATAGCTAATAGGTCATAGTTTTCGAAAATATCCAGTGTTTAATTTTCTATAGATTTGATATTGCTTTAATTACTCAGGGTGAGAGGTATATAGAATATATGCAGGACACACTTTTCCTGGACATATATAATCATATTTGCCCTAATTGAATAGAATCATGTGGTTATTATTTTTTTTTAATTTGCTATAGGATGCATGTACTTGCCAGGGAGAGAGAGTGAAAGAGAGAGAGAAAGGGGGAGGGAGAGAGATCATCCCTTGATGGGATATGCTCATGCCACAGTCCCCTCCTTCATTTCTCTCTCTTCTTGGGATTTTGGGTATACATACACATGCCTGGTGTATTTATCCAGGATTCGAACCACACAGCCACGTGGGATTCAGCTACCTTAAGATGTAGTTAAATTCTATTTTTTTTTTTTTGAGAGGTTTTTGCCATAGGGCACGTGCGCTCGCCAGACAGAGAGACAGAGACAGAGAGACAGAAAGCGAGAAATCAACCCCCCAGGGGGATGGACACGCCGCAATCCCTTCTCCTCCATTCTCCTCTCGGGATCTTGGGCATGCAAGCTCAGGCACCCGGCATGAGTTTTAAGCCACCGGGTCCAGGACATGAACCGTGGTCGACGACATGGGAGTCCAGTGACATAGCCATTATGCTAACTGCTGGTCCCAGATGTAGTTAAATTCTGAGACCCCCAGATAGAGTATTGGTTATGTCACTGGACTCCTACGTATTTGACTGAGATTCGAGTCCTGAACCCGGCCTGGTGTGTGTGCGTGCCCAAGATCCAGAGAGGAGAACGGCAGAGAAGGGATTGTGGCATGGCTATTGTCTCTGGATGGGTGATTTCTTGCTTTCTGTCTCTATCATTTTCTGTCTCTCCAGTGAGCAGAGGTGCCCTGTAGCAAAAAATTAAAAAAAAAAAAAAAAAAAAGAAAAGAAAAGAAAAGAAAGAAAAAGAAAAAAAAAAAAAGATGTAGTTAAATTCTTACCTGATCATACCAAAATATCACAGGAGTTTAATACATAAAGAAGTAATTTTCCAGTATATAGATTTTACTTTGTCACCTATTTTTATAGTATACTGTAGCTAATATTGCTGTACATATAAAATAAAATCTTAAACATTACTTCTAGTGATCCATTATGCCATTCTGAGGGAATGTTTTGCTTAGGTTTCTCATCAAGGTCATCCCTTTGTAGATACAGAGGCAAAGTTCCGCTGTGTGGACTGCGCTGTCAGCACAAGTGGGTACAACTTTCATTATGTGTGTGTTAAAGGTAGGTTTTGAGTATGCAGCTTCCTGCAGGTAATAGTCTGTCCAGTATGTCATTTTCTCCAAGCCACGTTATTTTGTTGTGGTAGATTACAGATGGAACCCTCTTGGGATGATTGTTTTTAGAAAGGAAAAATAGGATACATTAAAGTACAGGGCGGGATTTTTCCTATATCACCTTTTCCAAGCCCTTTTTTATTATAATAATTACTGAGTTATTACTCAACATATATTTTTAGTTTTCTATCTATTTTTGAATCATTTCTTTCCCCTTGGCCTTAGTTATCACGGCTACACTATAATTTACAATTTAGACTCAGGTAGTATTGTGTGTGTAGGCACATGTGTACACATATGTGTACACATTGATATATATGAACTTTATTTGCTGGTTAGCACCTAATTTTTTATTAGGTTGTCAAAGGTTAGTGTTAAGTGGAAAGTGGTATCCAGATGGGTTATGAACATGAGCCCTGGGAGTCAGACTGCTGGAATTTAAATTTTTGTTCCACTTTTTCCAATCTATATTACATGAGTCCAGTTTTCAGCTACTCAACAAAGACTCACCATGTCTTAGTGGCAGCTAGCAGGGAATATATATTAACTATTATTTATTATAAATCTTTAAAAAATTATCATACATAAAAGTCACACAATCGTGTGATTGTTTCTGTGTGAAATATCCAGATTAGGCAAATCTATAGAGACAAAAAGTAGACTGGTGAATGCTTGGAGATAAAGGAAGAGAGAATGGGGCATGGCTCTTTAGTAGGCAAAGAATATTCTAGGGTGATAAAAAGTTTTGTCTTTATGGCTTCATTCTCCTTGACTCGTTTAGTTCTTCTATCTATTCTAGTTGAGGTCAACAGTTATCTTTGCTCTGATGAATTGCATATCACTATAACAGATATTAGAATGAGCACAGATGACCTTAGAACTTCAATCCAATTAGGAAAAATTTGTACCTTTGCAAAACTATAAGATGACATATAAGAAAGGTATATGGAGTACACTAACATGGCCAAAAGCCCTGAGAAATATTCATATGTGGAAAATTTTTCTTTCTTTTTTTCTTTTTTTGGAGAGGATTTTGCTATAGGGCGCATGTGCTCGCCAGACAGGCAGAGAGAGACAGAGAGACAGAAAGCCAGAAAGTGAGAAATCACCCCCTAGGGGGGATGGCCACACTGCAATCCCTTTTCCTCCGTTCTCCTCTCGAGATCTTGGGCACGCACGCACACGCGCCCGGCGTAAGTTTTAAGCCACTGAGTCCAGGACACGAACTGCTGTCGACAACATGGGAGTCCAGCGACATAGCCATTACACTAACTGCTGGTCCCATGTGGAAAATTTTTCTTATGTGTTCCCATAGCACAATGTTCTTAACTTCCAGATTTACAATTTCAGGGTTCATATCTGTTCTTCTCACTAAAAATGCCATGAGGGCAAAAATTATGCTTATCTTTCATTTCTAGTCCCAGAACCCAATTCAGCTCCTGATGCATAGGAAGAACTTAACAAATATTTGTTGACTGTTTTTACAATTGGAAATAAAAAAAATAGTTAACTTGATGCCATCAGCATAAATAATGCCACATGACTGAATTTATATACCTGTAATGTGTTGGACTAATGGCACATGCCTGGTATATAGCAACCGAAGAGTCTGCTACTGTTCATTTGGGTATTTTTTAGCAAATAATAAATTATTCAGAGCCTTACTTTCTTTATGATAATGATGATATTTAACATACAATGTTTGCAAAAAACATGTAAGAAGTTACTATATGTAAGTATACTGGATCACTAGAAGTAATTTTTATGTGTGTATATATATACATATGTGACACATATATATATACACACATATGTATATATATACACACATATAAAATGTGTGTATATTATATATACATACATGTAAATATATATACATATATACACACATATGTATACATATTCACATGCTTGCTATAAAAAAGGATACAGCAACAAAAAAATAAATTGGAATTCATAAAACTTTAACATTTCTGGGAGCAGCAGGTGGTGTGGTAGTTAAGGCGCTGGACTCTCATATGGCCACCTGTACTATCTGGAGTACCTGGCTGCTTGCTTTCTCACTTTCTCTTTTTATCTCTCTCTTTCTCTGTCTCTCTCTGGTCAAATTTAAAAAAATAATAAAATAAATGAATAAAATTAAATAAATAATTCTTGAAAACAAAAACTTAGACATGGGGCCAGCAGATAGCATAGTGTTTAAGACACTGGACTCCCATATGGTCAGCCATGGTTTGAGTCCCAGACCTGGTAGCTTAAAATTCACATCAGGTGTGTGCGCATATGTACCCAAAAGCTGAAGAGGAAAATGGGGGAGAAGGGACTACAGCATGGCCACCCCCCCTTAGCGGGCGATTTCTCTGTCTCTCTTTGTGTCTCTGGCAAGTGCACACTCTCTATAGCAAAAATCTCTCCAAAAAAATAAAATATTTTTTGTATCATAGGACATAATTAAGAATGTTAAAAAATAGTCTGAAGAGGGAGAAAAATTATTTGTAAATTACATATCTAATCATGGTTTAATACCCAGAATATGTATAGACTCTTAGAGCACAACAGCAAAAAGATAAACCACCCAGTGTTAAAAATGATGTAGAACTTGAATAGATATTTCTACATAGAAGATATGTGAGGGGCTAAAATCACATGAAAAGATTATCATCATCATTAGCCTACAGAGAAATGCTGTCAAAATTGCAATGAGATACCACTTCACATTCACTAAGAAGCCTACAATAAAAAAAAAGTGAAAAATAGGAACTCTTGAACATTGCTGAGAATGTAAAATGGTGCCACCACTATAGAAAAAGTTTGACAGTTCCTCAAAAGCTAAACAGAATTACCTTACAACCCTGCAATTCCATTCCTAGGTATATAAACAAGAGAAATGAAACACATGCGCACAGACACTTGTGCACAAATGTTTACAGCAGTATTACTTGTAATAACCAAATGGTAGAAACAACCCAAATGTTTATGAGCAGAGGAACAGATAAACAAATTGTGTAATACACACACACAGTGAAATACCATGACACCCTAAAAGGGAATGAAGTGTGCTGATCCATGCTGCTACTTGGATGAACCTTGAAAACATGCTAACCAAAAGAAGCCAGTCGCACACACTCACAAATTACACAGTTGTGTGATTGTTTTTATATGAAATATTTACACTAGGCAAAGAGTGGATTGGTGGTTGCTTGGAGATAAGGGGAGAGAGAATGGGGCATAGCTGCTTAATGGGCATAGGGTGTCCTGGGTGAGAAGTTTTAAAACTAAAAAGAGGTGGTGGTTACACAATGTTGTGAATTCTCTAAAGGCCTCTGAATGGTATGGCTAATGTATGTTATGTCAATTTCACTTCACTTTTTGAGAAAACAAAAATACAGAAAATATAAAGACATTTTTAATCTTTTTTTTAAAGAATTATTTTTATTTAACTTCATTTGTTTACTTATTTATTTAGTAAATTTTCCCAGAGAGAGAGAGAGAGAGATAAAAAAGCAAGCTGCCAGGTCCAGGTCTCGAACTGTGGTTAGCCAGGTGGGAGTCCAGTGCCCTTAACCACCATGCCACCTGCCGGCCGCTAAAGACATTTTAAACCACAATAGAAAACTGCAAATTATTAATAAAGACTAAAGGATATAGAAACACAGTAAACGGATGTAAATACAGACATAGTGTGTGCGAAGGAGAGCGTTTGAGGAAGAACGATTAGAAGAAAAATGGGGAGGAAAAGCATTAATGGGACAAAGAAACGTGCCAATTTCTGTTAAAGATATTTTATAGTTTAGTCAATTAGACTAGGGAGAAATGTTCACATGTTAAAATATTCACATTGTAAGCTAAATAATATGATTGATTATATAAAAGAAAATGAAATTTAAAAAATAAAAAAAGAAGAGAAAAAAATAAAGACTGGTATATTATACTTTCAATACTTTTTTTTGCATATGAACACATACAGAGACATGCCTATAGTTATTTTTATATTGTGATTTTAATATTTTGAGGATTGTATTTCATTGATGATTGTAGTTGATATCCTTTATAGTCTTGTATATTTTATTTGCCACTTTTAGACTATTATTGCAAAAGAGGGTCCACTGTTTTCCCTAGACTCGTGAAGGGGTTTATGGTCTAAAATATGTTAAGGACTCCTATCAGTCTAAAAGAGTTTTTAAAGTGGGATGCATCAAAATTACTCAGTGGTAGCAGTACAGTTGGGGAGTAAAAATCAATATCTGCTTTTTCACTTGGCATACTGTCTGCATCTGCCCTCCAAACCCTTCTTAAATTTTTTAAATCTCAGAGCAAAAATACAATCATAATGAAGAGTTTGACCTTGTTCTCAACCAAATTAAATCCAGCAATTAATACTGCATCACTGAAGAGAGGCATACAAGTCTCATTGTATATTTTTATGCTTTAAGAAAGCCTTGGTGGACATCTTTACATACATGTGTGTGCAAACACACACGTGTGCACACACTTACCCCACCGTAATGCCGTAATCTATAATCCATCTGGTGAACAAAGACCTCTACTTTGGTGAAATCATATAAGAATTTATTTGATCTTATAATTTTACAAACTTTTTCTCCTTTCAAAGTGACACAATTCCAGGGGTGGAGTAGGATCCGCAAGGGGGGGTGTCTACTCTGCTCACGCCGAAATGCTACCAATGTTTAATTGGTAGCATTATGTGTTTAAGCACATAATTTTCTTTTCTTAAATGTCAGTTTTTATTATTTACAAACATCTGAAGATTATATCTTACTATAGAATTATGGTCTATACGAACATGATTCTGTGCTTTGTTTAGGTACTTATTTTTAAATTTCAGTGCTATATGGTTAACATTTTTCTACTGAACACACAGGTGGGTGGGTGGGTGTGCATTTTAATTGAGGCGTTATTCAATTTCTCCTGTTTTTTGGTTCTCTTGGCTTTTTAATATACATTAGGCATATTCTTGTGGTATTTGCAGGATGTCTTTGGAACATTTTGTATGCTCAGAAACAAATATGAAAATCAATACAATCTCATTCTAGTGATAAAAATAAATATTATTGTCTGCTCTTAAAATTACTTTCACCAATTAAGTTCCACCCTTCGCTGCCTTTATTGTTTCCTTTGGCAGTTGCTATCTTCCTGGGTTTTCCTTTAGTACAGAAAATACTGGCTGTCATCAGTTTTAGTGATTCCTGTGGTCTGATTACGCTTTGGATCAGCACTGGTGGGATATGTTTGTTATGGATCTGCATTTCATGTTTATGGGGGCTTAGTTGACAGCAGTAGAGAGAGGAATGCATCAGGATAGCTGTTTTGTGGCTCCTCTTTAGTTAGGACCCTTCTGCAAGCATTTCATATGGACACTTGGAACGTTAGTGGGTTTCACAGCTGCAGTGTTTAGTGGAAATAAACCCAGAGGAGCCATCTGCCCTCCCCACGCTGCCTCCTTTCAATTCCCTAGCAACTTCCCAGTAGCCAGCTGCCACGGAAACGATTGGAAAAGCCAGACTCAGTGGACTGTAATGATTGTTATTCTCTGGGAAAGTAGGTTCTCTGATTTGGCTGAGAGATAAAGGATATTGGATGCACTTGATTCATCTGAGTGTATCAATAATATCCAACTTCTACCATTAACTTCCTTGTTAGGATTTGATGGGAAAGGTCTTCTGTGTTTCTAGGGATGTACCAGGTGAAAACAACCCCAAAGGTCAAATCCTTGGCCTGGGGGTAGTGAGCAGAGAATTTGACTGTGGGAATGTTGTCAGATTTTATCTTGTGTGCTACAAATAATGCTGGCTGCTAAGCTCAGCCCTGTCGATGAATCTCAGGCATAGATCGCCCACCACTTTCCCCATCCTTTACACATTTAAATGCGGTGGAGTCCACTCCTCTTTGGCCCATCCGCTGGGAAGACAAGGGACCTTATTCAGCCACCGAAAAGCATGAGGACCAGAAACACCACGGAGGCACAAGAAGTCATCTTGTAACTGACTCGCCATTTGAGCAAATAGCAAGCTGTTTTGTAAATTTAGTAAATGCACTATACTTTATGCTGATTGATCAAAATTGAGAAAATGTATAGGCTCAGGTTCCAAGAAGAGAACAGTAATAAGATTTGATCAAACAATTTACTTTTAACCCATGATTTGCACTGCAGGTTAACTTTCTTAAGCCACCACCTTTTCTTATTTTCAGAAGCTTCAACTGTAAGTGTAATTTAAAAATCACATTGTTACATGTTCTCTATTTTTAAAAAAGAGTTTTTATTTCATTTCTTAGCACCATGGGAGTTTTCCCAAATGGACCTGTTAGCAAAGCTATCTCTTCATCGGTGATTTTGTAAAGGACATTGTGCTTTTTAAATTTTTCTTCTATTTAAAAGAACCTGTAGTACATTACAATCTAATCATAGACAACCGCTTAGCCAAACTGGGGGTTGGATTTGAGTAGCCAAGCATATTTGTGTGTGTGTGTGTGTGTGTGTGTGTAGAGAGAGAGAAATTGGAAGTGCGATCGAATGTGTAGAAAACTGAGCATCTTTCTATCTTACCTCTTAGAATATCTCTTTGCTTAGCTCTGGCGGTGCCTAATCTATTAGCAACAATTAAAGAATCAAAAAATTACTGAAAATAAGTTTTTACTAGTTTATGGTAGACAACAATACCAAACCTTATCTCACATGAAGTTGTTTACTCCACTAAATATGGATATCTTCCTATTCTTTTATTTTCCTGCAGATATATAACATGTTTGATTACTTCTACTCTTCTACACCTATAGGTGGTATAGTTTATGCATATATTCATTGTTATATCTTACAAAATATGAAAAATCTTAAATTTTATAATTCTATGGACTAAAATGTTTTGGAGAAGACACTGTGGGCTTCTATGATTTTTCTCTGTTGTACTACCTTAAGTAATTTATAGTTTCCTATAAAATGTCATCTATTCTCTGTTTTCCTGCCTCCTATTCCTTTGATGGCTTCTGCCTACGTCATTGTAATGAAACTGTTCTTCCTGAAGTCATTTCACTGCCAAGTTCAGTTGTCGTTCTCTGTGTTGCAAGTACTTGCCTGTCTGTGAGCACTCCAGCATCGACACACTTCTCACTTCCCAACCTCAGCCTTCTCCTGACGACCCTTCTTTCTCACGTCCTAGTCAACAGTTGCCAAGGGTGTGCCTGTTTCTTAGCGCAGGTGCTATCAGTCATGTTTAGAGATTAACTTGAATCACTTAAAGGGTCAACTGTAGCCTCCATTTCTTTCGTAAACCTCCAGTAGAACGTAGACTTACGTATCTTCAGATATACCAAAGACGTTTAAAAATAAAATACTTTATGACCAGATGGATTGGGATCTTCATCATCCTTTATGTGAAGTAATAACAAATTTTCTAATTACCTTTCCAATCTAGACTCTTTCTTCACTTCATTTCTCTTTTCCATATTGCCAACCAAACATGACCTACTTTAAAATCCCTGAATATGGCAGTACTTATAATCTGTGGTGGAAATGTAACTCTACTGCATGACATTATGGCTCTTCCTTAGCTTCTTTTTTTTCTCTTCTCTTCTCTCTCCCTCTTTTTTTTTTCCATTTGCCAGAGGGTACAGGAACATATGCTCACTGGATAGAAATAGGTCAGAGGAGAGAGAAAACTCCTATGGGAGATGGTCATGCTGTAGTCCCTTCTCCATTTCTCTCTTCTTTCAGGATTTTGGGCATACATGCACATGCACATGCACCCGGCAAGTTTTCAAGCTTCTGGGGCCAGAATTCAAACCTCAGTCAGTTTTGTGGGATCCAACCACCTTAGCTACCATGCCACCCACTGGTCTACCTCTTTTCGAAATCTTTGGCCCAATCAACCTCCTAGGCAAAGGACGTGCAAATATCCTGTCACTTACTTTTTCTGAAATTCAGGGTATTTTTGTACTTTGCTGGATTGTTTTAAGAATTAAATGACATTTAAAAATAATCCATGTTAAATAGTGGCAATTTTATTTTATTTTTATTTATTGATTGATTTTTCATTTTTTGGAGAGGTTTTTGCTATAGGGCCCTTGCGCTCGCCAGAAAGACAGAGAGAGAAAGAGAGACAGAAAGCGAGAAATCACCCCTCAGGGGGGATGGCCACGCCGCAATCCTTTCTTCTCCATTCTCCTCTCAGGATCTTGGGCACGTACACACACACACCTGGCGTGAGTTTAAGCCACCGGGTCTGGGACTGGAACCGTGGTCGACTACATGGCAGTCCAGCAACATAGCCATTCTGTTAACCAGCAGGTCCCAAATAATGGCAATTTTAATGATGTAAACTTAAGAGGAAAAAAATGAGGAAATTATATTTTATCCTTTACATAAGATTCCTTCAAAAATACAGGGTTTTAGAAGAAAAAAAATTTCATATACTATGTGATCAGTCACCAGCTATTTAGTGATTATCTGCATAGCTTATATTTAGAGTATAATAGTAGGAGAAGGAAATACAAACAATGTATGAAATATCTGACTGACCCTCACACTTGTTTTTATGCCTTGATTCCTTTATATATTTGGTTACGTATCTTGTGTAAGAGATAATTTTTTTCACATGTAAATAGTAAAAGAAGAAGTAAAATATTTGAGGTCTATTTCTGTGGTCTGGAATATAAGGACTGCTACAAGTCCCAGTTGTATGCATTTCCATTGCTGTGTAGAAAATGACCTCAAACTTAGCAGCTTACAACAACATCCATTTATTGATCATAGTTCTATAAATTAGAAATTCAAAAGAGCTCAGCTGTGTTCTTTGTTTATGGTCTCAGAAGGCTGAAATAAGGATGTCAGCCAATGGAGTTTTTATCTAGAGGTTCTGAGAAAGAATCCACTTCCAAGCTCATTCAGGACACTGACATCAGTTAGTTTCTTCTTCCTTCCTTCCTTCCTTCCTTCCTTCCTTCCTTCCTTCCTTCCTTCCTTCCTTTCTTGAGAGGTTTTTGTTATAGGGTACGTGCATGTGCTCACCGAAAAGACAGAGAGACAGAAAGCGAGAAATCACTCCCCAGGGGGGATGGCCACACCGCAATCCCTTCTCCTCCATTCTCCTCTTGGGCACACATGTACACGTGCCTGGCATGAGCTTAAGCCACCAGCTCCGGAACTCAAACCGCGGTTGACTACATGGGAATCCAGTGACAGCCATTACACTAAGTGCTGGTCCCTTTTTTTTAAAAAAAAAAAAAAAAAGAAAAGAAAGAAAAAATTATTTATTTATTTTGAGACATCAGTTAGTTTCTTGATGGCTACAGGGCTGAGGTCCTTGCTAGCTGTGGCTGGATATCACTCTGAGCTCCTACAGACCACTCTGTGATCCTCAGTCGCAGCCTTATCCATCTTCAAAGCAAACAATGGCGCATCGAATCCTTGTACTTTATGTCTTTCTCACTTTCCCATCTTCCAGTGCCTAGAGAGAGTGCTCTGATTTTTATGAGCTCACCTAATTAGGTTTGGCCTACATGAATGATCTCCTTTTTAAATTGTAATATATTTGTTTTTAAAATTTTTTAAAGAATTATGTATTTAATTTTATTTACTCATTCATTTATTTCAATTTGATCAGTGAGAGATAGAGGGAAAGTGAGAAAGCAAGCCACCAGGTCCAGGACTCAAACTGTGGTCGGCCATGTGGGAGTGTCCAGCACCCTAACCACCATGCCACCTGCTGGTCCCAAATTGTAATTGCTTATTTATATATAATCATTATACATGTTTATGGGGTACAGTGTATGTGTGTTTTTTTTAACGTGTACAATTGTAACTATCAAATCAGGGCAATAAACATATCCACAGTCTCTCACATTTGTCATTATTTTGTGTTTTATGCATTTGAAACTACTCTTCTAGTTAAATATATATTGAATTGTCACCAACTGTCTTTACTGTACTGTTGCTACAGCACTCTATAACCCATTCCACTTATTTACATGCAGTCCTGTGTCTGTTAACAAACTTCTTCCCAGACTCCCTACCCCGTCCCTGTTCTAAATTCTAGTATCTACCATTATGTTTTCCTCTTCTGTGCAGTCAAATCTTCTAGCTTCCTCTAGAGATTGAAGACATATAGTATTTGTTTTTTGGTACTTGACTTCTTTCTGTTAGCATAATTTCCTCCATGTCCATCCATTTTGCTGCAAATGACAGAGATTCACATATTCCATTATGAACGTAGGGCACATTTTCTTTCTTCACTCATCAGTTGTTGGGAATTTAGATTTATTCTATATCTTAGCTATTTGGAATAGTGCTGGAGCAAATATGGGAGTGCAGATATCTCGTCAACATTGATTTCCTTTTCTTTGGCTATATACCAGTAGTGGCATTACTGGGCCATGAGACAGGTCTTGTTTTGGCTTTTAAGGAACTTACATGCTGTTTTCACAATGGCTGAACTCATTTATGTTCCCACCAACAGTACCTTGTCTCCTTATTTTAAGGTCAGCTAATTAGAAAACTTAATTATATCTGCAAAATCCCATTTTCTATGTAACATAATAGTATTGGTTGTCTGAAAAGTCATGCCATGTTTTTAAATGTTTTTCTATGCAAATGCATCATGACTTTTCAGACAGCCCAGTGCAGTGCTATCCTGTCATATTCACAGGAGAGAGAATTACATAAGGATGATGCTCATTAGTGATTATTCTGTTCTTGGAATTTTGCCTGTTACATTGGTGTTTGGGCATGATGGGCTTTGGAAAAGCCTGTGATTGAGTGAGTTCATAAAGTAGAAGAGTAGAGATGGGAGAATCTTTTTTTGATGTGCAGAAAATGGTGTTGAACATTACAGGTGGCACTGGAGAGCCCGGACTATCGTGATAGTATACTGAGTCTGGGTGCTTTCACACCAAACCCTGGCATGCCTCCTGGAGCTCTGGTCACCCATTATTTGCCTAAATCAAACCACTACCATGTCCCAAGGGAAAATTGTTTATAGACAAAATGTTTTTGTCTTCCAATCTTTACCATATCTTTCCCCTAAAAAAGAAAAAAAAAGTTATATGACTTTACTTCACCATCCCCATTTTTCTTTCCCAATAGTATTTTTCTCTTTCCAGGAAAAATTCCAGATCAGTTCAGCCAGATATTGACCTAACTCATTGAGTCTAGAAATGAATAGTTGATAGACTCAAATACCTTCAAGAATATTGTATGCAGTATGTAATTTAACCTTCAATTAAGAGATGAAGGATAAAATTTACTTCTTAAATATTTTAAATTATTAGTATTATTTTTAGAGAGATTTTTACTATAGAGTGCATGTGCTCACCAGAGAGACAGAGAAACGGAAAGTGAGAAATCGCCCCCCCCCCCCCCAGATCAATGGCCAACCACAATCCCTTCTCCTCCATTCTCTTCTCGAGACCTTGGGCGCGCACACACACACACACACACACACACACACACCTGGCATGAGTTTTAAGCCATCGGTCCGGGATTTGAATCACAGTCGACTACGTAGGTGTCCAGCAATGTAACCAATACACCATCTGCTGTTCCCAATATTTTAAAATTTTAAAAATAAGTGTGCTTGGTGAAAAAAAATTCAAATAGTACAGAGTAAATGATATTTTGCAATATTTACAAGCAGTAAAACGGTTTTTTTTGAGAGTTTTTTGCTACAGGGTGCTTGTGCTCTCCAGAAAGCCAGAGAGAGACAGAGAGACAGAAAGGAGAAATCACCCCCCAGGGGGGATGATCACCCCGCAATCCCTTCTCCTCCATTCTCCTCTAGGGATCTTGGGCACACACGCACACGTGCCCAGCATGAGTTTAAGCCACCTTGTCCGGGACTAGAACTGCGGTCGACTACGTGGGAGTCCAGCAACATAGCCATTACACCAACTGCTAGTCCCAAGCAGTACAATGTTCTATATATGGTAAATTATTAGAAACTTAAATATATTCTTCACATTATAACACAGAAGCACTTTTCTGTAAACACTCACCCCTTAAATTGGCTTTAAATTTATTTAGAGTGATATTAAATTAAAATATAGAAGATTCTGTGTTGTTACCATGTGTTTAAGGAGAGGGAGTATTTAATAAGTAATTGCCTATTAAGAAAACCCTAGTTTAAAATTAGTTTAGAGTTAATTATTTTGTGATCCTTACACATTTCAGCAATGTTAAACTCGTGTGTGTTTCAATCTTTCTTTTTTTCTTTTCCTTTATTCTGTTTTTTTGGAGGTGAGTGGTCAGAATTAGAAGTGAGGGTTGTGTGGCCAGCTGGTAAATCCCCATGTTACTCTAATGTGCTGGAGGCTTTGGAAGAGCTGGGGTTAAGGTCATGGAGGTCAGGGACTTTTTAAAATGTATTCTATATACCCTTAAGGTCTAGAAGGTTGATGGAAAGCCAATTGTGAATTTGTTATCATATAAGAGCCTTTATCTGGTACAAAATGAGCCAAGTCTTTAACAATCTATTTTACAGCTGAATATATTAGACTCAAATATGTTTAGGAATGAAAGAGAGTGCCTTTATGTCTAATTTAATATTTTCCGATTCATTCCCTTTCCCAACCCTTCCATTATTCTCTAGTTAGCTAAGTTTGATACCTCCAGGGCCCCTGTCCCTGGTCAGAACCCCCTTCAATTATATGTTTTCTGAAGTAAGATGCAGTAACTGTGAAATGGCTTTGTTAGGACGGGGGCACCAGGTCGATCTCCATACACTTCTGTGAGCAAAGCAATGAACTTCACGTGCAGCTGAAGATAAATGATAAACCGTACCACAGATCCAATGGTCAAATTCTGTGATATGTGGAATTTGATTACAACTGTCACTCAGTTGTTTCGTTAAAACCGTCTTCACAAATTTGACTATCAGATTTGATACTGAGGCCACTTTTAAAAAATACATACTCTTCTAGGGAGTCACTTCGAAATCTCACTGTACTCTTATTTGTTACCTAATATTATTCAGTTTGAAGATACCTGCCTGATGTGGAAAATACCTAACTCTGTAATGTGTCTATTCTCATGTTCTTGCTGTTATTGTTTGTTCATGTAGATAAAATATATAATGTATTAACTACTAATAACATAGTTATTTAGTATGTATTAACTACTAATAGCATAGTTATAGAAATCATTTGACAAATCCTGTTTTATTCACTATTTCATAATAAACAGAATATTGAATTTAAAATGTGTCCCTTTTCTTTGGAAATTTTAATTTTTTAAAATTTGAGAGTTCATGTATATATCCTTTTGGTGGACTAGGGGAATTTTATTTTTGTAAGAATCATTTATTTAACTTTTTTTTCATTCATTTATTTTTATTTTGACCAGAGAGAGTCAGAGAGAGAGAGAGAATAAGAAGGCAAGCCTCCAGATCTGGGACTTGAACATGGTTGGTCATATGGGAGTGTCCAGCTCCTTAACCACTATGCCACCCACTGGTCTCTTGAGAGGAATTTTATGTTCCTGTAGTGATGCTATTTCCACAATGGTCTTCTGAAGAAAAGTACCTTAAGTTATATTAATAGCAAGTCAATTACTGTCTCAAACTTACTTACATTTAAATTTGAAGTAAATGCAATTTCCATGTATAATATAATAAAACATTAATCTATCTAGGTGATGTTTTCTCATCTTAATTTACTCTTGATCACCTATATGGTCTTATCAAGTGACTATGATTTTGTTTTTATTCACTTTTTTCCCCTTGTGGAGTAGTAGCTATTCCTTTTCCACAGACTTAGTGGACCGACTTGATAATTTGTAGGAGGACATTTGGCTTGCGATTTTAAGTAAGTAATTTTAAGTTACTTATTGATTGATAATAGTCTGTAATAATTCTGTTATTTTGGAAAGAAACTCTCAGTAAGAGCTGAAACAAATGTTTAAAAGGCAGGGAAATACTAAAAATGTAAGCAAATTACAGTGGAAGTCAGGATAACTTCTGACTTTTTGGAAGGGAATTCAAGTAGTATAGAGTATTTCTCCTCCTTCCTTTGCTTTACGTAGGTATTAGGTATACTCCATCTTTAAAGCATATTTAATGTGTTCTTCTTACTCTCTGCCATGATCTTCTACACAACTGAAGACTGCACCAAATGTCTTTCCTTAAGGTAGCCTAGTATCTCAAAATCAAATCTCTTGCTGTCTGTCAGTGGGTAGCACAGTGGTTGAGGCATGGTACTCCCACATGACCAACCGTGGTTTGAGTCCTGGATCTGGAGCTTTGCTGTTTCATTTTCTCTTACTTTCTCTTTGTCTCTCTCTGGTGAGCACATGTACCCTATGGCAAATTAAATAACAATAATAGTAATAATAAATAAAGAATTTTTAAAAAATCAGATCTTGGGGCCAGCAGATGGCCTAGTGGTTAAGGTACTGGACTCCCATGTTGTTGACCGTGGGTTGTGTCCCAGATCCTTGTGGCTTCAAACTCACACCGGGCACATGTGCATGCGTGCCCAAGATCCCAAGCGGAGAATGGAGGTGAAGGCATTGCAGTGTGGCCATCCCCTCTGGGGGTTGATTTCTCACTTTCTGTCTCTATCTGTCTCTCTCTCTCTCTCTGGTGAGCACGTGCATCCCATAGCAAAAACTGATCTTAAAAAAATTAGATCTCATAATAGGCACATCACAAAGTGATTCTTTGACATATTTAAAAACAAAACAAACAAACGACTGTAAGTGCCTTCTAGATATTGGCAGTTCCAATGCATTTACAATATGGCTTCATTTTAACAACCTGCTAATTTACGACAGTCTCTGAGTTGTTCTCCTTTCCTTTCTTCTTCATGTGCAGAAACTGCTGAAGGGTATGTGCTGGTCTCCTGAAGTATCTCCCTCTCATCTTGAAGATGGCATTCTTTCATTGGAACATAATTCTCACCCATCTACTGATAATGCTTAAGCCTTTGCTTCTCTGCTAGGATCTCTACTTGCAGCTCTACATTCTTTCTATTTGGGTGTACTCAAACTCGTCCGTCATCAGAATAGAAGTATCTCCGTCCCACATTCTTTATGAGGGCCCTTTAGGGAGGTAGCAAGTGGTAGAGGCCAAGTAAAGTTGGTTTTTGTCAGAAAGAGATATTTATTGTAACAATTCAGAGGTGTAATGCAGAGACCTCAGGGGTACTAGTCCTTAGGAAAGGACTTAAAAACAAAATTAGAAAGTTGTAAGGCTTCGTTCTCTTTCTCTCTCACATACCTTCTTTACTTTTCTCTGCCTCTCTTCTCTCTTTCCTCCCTCTCTCTTCCTCTCCATCTCTGCCTCTTTCCTTTCCTTTCCTTTCTTTTCCTCTCCTTTTTTCCTTTTTCTTTCTTACCTTTCTTCCTTCCTTCCTTCTTATTTTTAATTTGCTATAGGGTGTATATACTCACCATGGGGAAAGAGAGAGAGAGAGAGAGAGAAAGCAAGCGAGCAAGAGTTCCATGCTGTAATCACTTCTTCTCCCCTTTTCCTTTTAGGATTTTGGACACTCATAAACATGTGCCCATTATGTTATTCAAGCCACTGGGTCCAGGACTTGAACTGCACAATCAGCCATGGAGGATCCTGCCACCCCAACCACCACACCACCAGCTGGCCTTGTGCATATTCTTACTCTCTTTTATTAGTATATTCTGCTCCTTAGTCTATGAAATGGCCTATGTCAGAAGTCATGTCTACATGACATATTCAGAGTCTGTCTTGTGTCTAATTCCAAATTCTGTGGTCATCAGGGATGTCCTGGCAACAAAGCTGAGAGCTGCGACAAGCATTGTGGGGCTTGTAAATGCCATCTTTCTAGGTGTTGTCTACTCCTGGGCTCCAGGGTCTAAGTTTATGATGAGTTTTGTTTGGTGTTAACTCCTGTCACAGAGACGTGGAGATGCTTTGATACTTTACAAACTGCAAAAATTTCATGAAAAAAAGAAGGGAATTAAGATATAATTTATTTTTGTACTAAATTTTTTGAAATGTATGCATAGTTTTTTCCTAATACAGACTTTCCATGACCTTTTTAAAGACCCTTCGAACAGCTACCCTTTCCATTGCCTTTGGGAAAGGATAAGATTTAATTTATACATTCAGTGAGGATTTACTGAGCCCTACCTGTTCCAAGCTCAGAGAATACATACTTGCCAAAAAGAATTTAGCATCTGTTGAGGAAGCAGCCTGGAATCTAGGCTAGCAAATAAAATACACCAGTTAGAAATGTGGTCCCTGCTATAAAGTAAAGAAGCTAAAACTAGAAATAATGCAAGATAGGAGAAGAATCTATGTTACAAAGGTCTATCTGAGGAGGTAAGGTTTTAACCTTATGTGTAAAGAATGAAATGAAGTGAACAAGGAAAGCTTGTTTGTTTTCAAGAAAAAGAAAAGAAAGTCTAATTTGTGAGCAAAGAGAGGATGACATGGGAGAAAGCAGAAGCAAGAATATAACTTGTAGGTCAAGGAGTTTAGATTTAATCCCATGTAGCCATGAGGTGGGTGAAATCATTAGCTAGGTTGCTGATGGCATATAATCCATTAAGAAGTATTATCTAGCTTTTAATTGATGTCAGACCCCATTCTGGTATACTGAGGAGGATTAAAAAGCAAGTCAAATACATAATCCTACAATGATTGTGATTATAACTTCGCCTGAGAGGCAAGGCTGATTGAGGAGGCTCAGGTCTCAGGTGGAGGGCACTCGGCACCCAGTCTGGCTGTTTGCCCAGTGACCTTGGATCCGGGTGTCAGGCAGATTCCAGAGCCATAGAGCCAAGGAGGTTTATTAAATAACTCACAAAGGGCTGAGAGACATCTCCCTGGCATGCAGCAGAGAGGGCTGTCACCTAGCTCAAACTCACCGTGTGCCAGGACCTCGAAGCACCATATCTACTCAATTTGGTCCTCACGGTAATCTCCTGAGGTAGGAATTACTACAATTTCCATTATAACGATGAGGAAACTGAAGCCACAAAACATAAACTAACTTGCCAAGGGTCATGTGACTAGTAAAAGTACAACCAGGATTTGAATATGGGGCAGTCTGGTGCTGGTGTCTACTCTTAACCTCATGCCATGACATTTCCTTCCATCAGCCTTGACTGAGAGGACATTGTCAAGATGCTTGGCTGCACGTGGGGTCATAGGAAGAGTTCTGGTTTGAAAAACTTTAATTAGGTATGCTATAGGGTGCATTGGGTTGACAGTGAAAGCAAAATATACGAGTGAGATTTTTAGTCTTGGTTACTCCTTACATTTTTATGCACTGATTTTTTTTTTTTAAGAGATTTTTCCTATAGAGTGCATGCACTCGCTGGAGAGACAGAGTCAGAGAGACAGAAAGCAAGAAATCAGCCTCCAGAGGGGATGGCTTCGCCGCAATCCCTTCTCCTCTATTCTGCTCTCAGGATTTTGGGTATGAACACACACGCATCCGGTGTGAGTTTTTAAGACTCCAGGTCTAGGGTCAAATTGCGGTCAACCACGTGGGAGGCCAGCGACAGAGCCATTTTGCCATCTGTTGGTCCCATCTGTGCACTGACTTTTGGGGATAGAAGTAATTTTTTTTTTTTTTTTTTTTGAGAGGTTTTTGCTACAGGGCGCATGTGCTCGCCAGACAGAGAAAGACAGAGACAGAAAGCGAGAAATCATCCCCCAGGGGGGATGGCCACAGCACAATCCCTTCTCCTCCATTCTCCTCTTGGCATCTTGGGCATGCACACACACACGCCCGGCGTGAGTTTTAAGCCACCGGGTCCAGGACTTAAACCGCGGTCGACTACATGGGAGTCCAGTGACATAACCATTACGCTAACTGGTGGTCCCACAGGATAGAAGTAATTTTGAATCAGTGAGAACCAGTATTTTCTTTACTTTTTATAAGGACGTTAACAGTTCTGAGTGGGTTTTTTGTTTGTTTGCTTTAGTTTGCTATAGGGTATGTGCACTTGGTAGAGAAAAGTGGGTAGTAGTGGTGAGTGAGAAGAACCTACTGTGATGGCCACACCACCATTTCTTCTCCTCCATTCTCCTCCGGTTTTTTGGATATGCGTGCAACATGTGTCCAGTGTGTTTTTCAAGCCACTGGATCCAAGACTTGAATCATGGAGTTCGCCATGTGGGATCCAGTGTCTTAACCACCAGGTCACTTTCTGGCCCCAAACATGCTCTTTCACACATATATACATACATAAATAAATTTCCAAAGTGATACAGTTAAAGAAACATTGTGCTTTGGAAATGACTTACTATGGTATATTAATCAGAATTCATCAAGAGAAAGGACATAGTAATTTGAACAGAGAAAATTTAATACAGAGAGTTATTAACTGTAGAAAGCCTTTGATTACGGCTAGTAAAAAATTTTAAAAAATGAATATAGAAATAGCAGATATAAAGAACTACCTCTCCTTCTAGAACTGAGAGAGCCTGACCATGGAAGAAGCCCTCCCCCCCCAACCCCCAAGGCTCAGCTCTTAATCTTGCTGGAGAGTGGGCAGTTACAGTTACTGGATGGCAAAGAAGCTGCTATTGTAAGGTGCTGGTAGAACTTTCCGGAAATGTGATTTTCTAGGGTACCAGAGAAAGCTGTCCACAAGGAGATGTCTCACTGGAGGCACTGTCACAACAGCCCTCCTCCCCGCCCCCAGAGTGCCCAAGGAAGCTCCGGGATGCTGGGTGCTGCTGGCTGTGAGGGGCTGCAGAGGTGTGCACTGAAGAGGCAGGTCGCACTGCTTCAAGACCATACACCCCAACTAAGAAGAAAACACCCTTTCTTCCATATCTCTCCTGTACCCTCTACCCACAGATGCTAACCTTTCACCAGCTGCTACAAGCAAACGATCAAAAAGATATTTATTGAGCCCATCTCCATTTTCACAGTTCAGGCAGGTAAGGGTGAATTTGTAACTAAGAGGCAGTAAACTAATAGCTGGCACAAATGAAGATCCGTATTCACTGTCAGAGTTTTGACCAAGGACTTTCAAAAGCTGTTGATATGAACTTATTATAAGACCAACTTATTGTTTCAAATAGGTAGTTTACTTCTCTATCTATGAAACTTTTAAAGAAATAGAAAAGCAACTGTGTTTGTCACATTTGTACTTCAGTCAGTTTTGAACCAAAATAATATTCATCATTTAAAAATATTTTGTAATTAATCATGATAGAAATTATTGTTCACAGAACCAAGTGTCCAACATTGTGCTAGAATGGAAAAGTTTCAGTTTTGGGTGAAATAGCTTTTATGTTGCTGTAAATACTGGAGCAAAATAGTTTTTAGATATTTCTTGCCTATCCACTATTAAACTTGAAGGAAACTACGGGGAGGCCTGGTCTGAGTTATTCATGTTTCCTACTTATTGTCAGCATTGGACACAGTAAGTAGCGCACAAATAGGTGCTCAGGTAGATCAGTTATCTGTGCATGGCTAGAAATGGATCAAGACTACCTAAGTTTATAGATAAATTATTTTCACCCCTGAAAAATATAAGAAATAGTTGCATATATGTAAGACATTTGGTATAGAACAAAACATGAATATGTAAAATACATGATATAAGGCATGTGCCATATGTATGAAAGTGCAACATATTCTTTCCCAATAATTCTCTAAATATTTTTAAAATATTATCATCTGAGGAACCACAGAAAATGTGTGAGAAGAAAATATCCATGATGATAGCATATTCAAAGAGAAATTTCTCAAAAAGACTGAATTTTGAGGCCAGCACATAGCATAATGGTTATGTTGCTGGACTCCCATGGAGTGGACCGCTGTTTGAGTCCCGGAACCAGTGGCTTAAAACTCATGCCAGGCACAGGTGCTCGTGTTCCCAAAATCCTAAGAAGAGAATGGCGGAGAAGGGGTTGCGACATGGCCATCCCCCACAGGAAGGTGACATCTTGCTTTCTATATTTCTGTCTGTCTCTGTCTCTCCAGTGATTGCATGTGTTCTACAGCATAAAAAAGATCTCTTTAAAAAAAAGTAATGAATTTTGCCAAAAGACAGAATTACAAGTTACAGAATGCGGTCATTTTTCAGGAGGCAGGAATAAGCATCTTTGATTTAAGAAACTTTTTATTGTCATTTTTTAAAGATTTTTAATTTAATTTATTATTGTTTATTATTATTATTATTATTATTATTATTATTATTATTTTCCAACCTGCTACAGTGCACATTCACTCACCAGAAAGAGAGAGGAAGAAAGTGGGAGAGTGAGAAAGTAAGCTGCCAGGTCCAGGATTTGAACTGCAGTTGGCCATGTGGAAGTCCAGTGCCCCAACCACCATGCCACCTACTGTACTCTTTATTATCATTCTTAAAAAGAAAGGATTCTCTTGATATTGCTACCAGTTTCATTTATTGAAAATGTATCAATCTTGATGGAAATAGAAAGCTTCGAAGAATAACTTTATAGTTTTATATGTTAAAGGTGCTTATGAATATAGAAATGCCCTAATGAAAATATATTGTTGTTAAGGTACCCAAGATTAAAATTCTGCTCACTGTTTTAGTGTAGTAACTG
This sequence comes from Tupaia tana, assembly GCA_026018925.1. NCBI lineage: Eukaryota > Metazoa > Chordata > Mammalia > Scandentia > Tupaiidae > Tupaia > Tupaia tana. The sequence continues at coordinate 18,820,038 of JAKSZU010000023.1, forward strand.
TTACTGGTTTCCAATCCAAAGCACCAACTAGTTCTTCAGTTGCTATACAAAACAGGAAGAAAGGAGGGAGAATGAGAAAGGATTGAATAGTTTTAACTGTCAGATGTATCTATTTACCTATCCAAAGACATAAAGGTCTATAATTAGTATTTGTACTTTCTTATTATCATTACTTTAGGTTGATATTTTCCTAATGCCAACAATAAGAGATAATTATCTTGTCCTTCTTAACAAGTAGTGCAATTACTTCTTTTTCATTGGTAGGAAAGAAATAATTGGAAATGAAATCTGTATTTAAATATTGTTTGTCAAGTTTTAATTTTCCTCAACCTCTTTATTCAGGAGGATATAAGTTACATATTTAATACAATAGGAATAATGCAAATGAACTCATAACTGATATAAAAGGCAAAGGTCATGATTAATTCATATTTATTGAGATTCACTGAGTACATGACATTATGTATTATAGAAACACTTAACTGTGATTGCTTTCTGATAATTTTGCTTTATATTTTACTTGTTCTTTTTTGTTATAATTGAATTTGCCAGCACTCAGAAGTTCTGAAACTGGAAGAATGGCAGAGGGCAAAAGATTTTTTTTTCCCTTCCAATAACATAATGGAAAACCAAAGGTTGTAACAGGAACAATACCAACAATAAAACCAATGACAACAAATACAAAAGTTTGTAGGAGCTCTTGGATGAGGGAGGTTGTACACCCAGCATTTGTGTTCTTACTTATCCTGGTCATTTAAATTAGTTATTACCAATAGAAACATTTTAAGTCTGAGAACCCAAGCAAAACACTGTGGATTCTCTGTTGTTTGTGAGTTGGAACACTAGGGGACAGCACTAAAATATTCCATAGCTGTTTATTATTGATCACTTGCATACTGTATACTAAGAGATTTTACTGTTAAAAACTATTGAATGCCCTGTTGATTTCAGTGGATGAAAAAGCACAAGGAGGAAGATAAGCTTTTCAAGTCTATAAATTTCAGCCTTTATTTGAGGGTGATTTGAATAATTTAGAAAAGCTCCCAGGCTGGATTTTGGTTGCAAGAAGACAGCCAGGTGTGATCACTGTGATTGATCTAAGAGTGTTTTGTTGCCTTTGTATTACGTTGGGGTATATATTTTGCTTAAACTTCTATTTCTAATTTTGTTTTCCAGGCACTTTGGAAAGACATGAGACAGGAGAAAGAGCAAGAATTATTCTTAATTGCTGTGATGATTCACAGCTTCCAAAGCCTGACTCTGTAGTTCCAGTTGCTTCAGAGACACATAAGCACAAAAGCCTAGAACAGAGATCCTCCAGCTCTTGCCAGCTTGGGCCAGTTCCTTGTCCTGGTCTGCAGATGGAGTCTTCATGTAAGGTACGTGCAAATGTAGCCACTGCTCACCAGGAACACCATCAACCAGAGTAAGGAGAAAAATGCTGTCATAAATACCTGGCAGTTAACTGTCAGCACAAAAGCCAGAACTCAGAGACTAGTGCGCCTTCCCAGTGATCAGGATAACTTCTTAAGAGGCTACTATACTTGGTAAGGCACTAGTTTTGACAAGACAGTTTGTGGCTTACGAAAACGCAGAATATTTGGTATTAACTTTTGAATTCTTGGTGATTTTCAGTGAGAAAGGGAAAAACTGCATTTTGTAGATTGGATTTGTTTTTATTTCTCAATGGAATGTTTACTTCTTTTTTAAAATGTTGCAAATAAACAAGAAGGTACCAGCAAAAATAGATCAATGTTTGGAGAAGCTTTGGATAAACTCAGCATCTGTGGGATTGCCAGTTCTATAAGATTCCAAGTCTCATTGATATATAAGGATGGAGTTTGCATTTATTATTGACTTTGCATAAATGAAGTCAACCAGTTTATCAGAATTTGACTAGCCTTATGATTTTCCACTTCTAAACATGATATAGTATCATAATCTGATTTCTTTATAGAATCCTTTTCCATGTTTTCATTGTTACACTAACTCCAAGTTGTCCACCTAACTATACCATTTACATACCTAATGAGTTTTTTAATATAAACATATCTTCATATCTAATATATATAAATTTTGTTTTTAATAGCTGTATCATACTCTATATTGTGTTTATACTATTGTTAATACAAATCAGTTTCCTATAGTTCATTATGTATGTTTTTATTTTTTATGTTTCACTTTCATAAATAACACATATGTAAACCTAAAGCTTTTTACTTCAGGATTGTGTAAAGGATATAGTTTGAGAAGTAGGATTTCTGAAACCAAAACTTAGCTGATTTTTCTTATATATTGTTAGTATTTCCCATTACTTTAATGGCATTAAAAAGACTGTTAAAACACCACTAATAACAACTTTAAATAAGACATCATTATTGGGACCAGCAGATGGCATAGTATCACTGGACTCCTGAGTACTTGACCATGGTTCGAGTCCCAGACTCAGTGGCTTAAAACTTATGGCAGGCGCGTGTGTGTGCATGCCCAAGATCCTGAGAGGAAAATGGAGGTGAAGGGATTGTGGTGTGGCTTTCCCCCCTGGGGGGATGATTTCTCACTTCCTCTCTCTTTGTGTCTCTCTGTCTCTCTGGCGAGCACATGCACCTTATAGCAAAAATTCTCTCAAAAAAAAGGCATTATTTTATCTCATGTATACATATATAATTAGAGACAAAAGCGTGTGTCGTCATAAGATAGTCCACTTGGCTGCTTAAACCATGCCTCAAAGCAGGAAAATTGGAGGCATGATGGTCGCACTTAATCTTTAGCTTTTTAGGTTTAGAGACCTGAGTTAGATTTTATTAGTGAATACAGGATTTGTAAGCCTTTCGAGAACTGAGTTACCTTAACCAAACATCTAAAAAATGAATATGTAAACTACAATGACAATTAAATTATTTATAATGATAAATGTAGTTGGAGTGCTGTCCATTGCTTAGCACATTCTCACAGCCGCAGAGCTGGAAAGGAAGAGGCACAGACTGTAACAGAGCATCCTTTGATGGACATGGAGTCAGAGCCAGAGCATATTCATCCAGTGAACTCAGTTCTCTCAGCCCATCAGGGTACCATTTCCCCTGGTCAGGGCTCATCTATATGTTGAAAAAATCCCTGAATTTTGGAGTTCTCTTTTTAAGACTTAATTTAGACCACCTACTTTCGTTTACACTTTCATCCCTCAGATGCTAAAGACAGTCATTGGATAACACCATAACAGCTCTTTTTTTTTCTCATTTGCTCTTTATTTATTATTTTTAAATAAATTTTTTGAAGGCATATGTGCTTGCAGGAGACAGACACACAGAGAGGGAAAGTGAGAAAGCATCCCACAGGGGGAATGGCCACCCACAATCCTTTCTCCTCCATTTGCCTCGTCAGATTTTGGGCAGGTGTGCACACATGCTCGGTGCGTCTCTCCAGCTGACAGTCAGGCACAAGAACCCCACCATCGGCCATGTGGGATACAGCTGCTTTAATCACCACACCTGCTGGCCCCTAGTCTATTGTTTTAAGGTTTCTAAAACCCACTTTTCATATTCTTTTTATTTGAGTTTATTTCTTCTGAGAGAGATGGAGAAAGAAAGAAGCATCCACAGCAGGGTCTTCATGTCTGGTCTACACCTAGAGTCAGCCATCGCAGACCAGACCAGTAGACTGTGGTGTGTGTGTGTGTGTGTGTGTGTGTGTGTGTGTGTGTGTCTGTCTGTCCAGCATGTACAGCGAGGCCCCAGGATGCAATCCTGGACCTTCTCCTGTGGATCCAGCCACATTGCTACTGTACCACTCTCTGACCCCATGTTTTTCTATTTAACTTGAGAAAGGTTGCTTTTTTTTTTGGAGAGGTTTTTGTTATAGGGTGCATGCACTCGCCAGAAAGACAGAAAGCGAGAAATCACTCCCCTGGGGGATGGCCATGCTGCAATCCCTTCTTCTTTATTCTCCTCTTGGGATCTTGGGCATGCATGCACATGTGCCTGGAGTGAGTTTAAGCTGCCAGGTTCAGGACTTGAACCGCAGTCAACTACATGGGAGTCCAGTGACATAGCCATTACACCAACTGCTGGTCTCAGAAAAAGATTACATTTTTAAAAGACAATTATATTGACACAGTGAAACTTTAACATTCACAACTGACTGTAAGGCAGGAAATAGAAACATAATTATATTGCGTATTCCTTTTTTTTTGCCATAGGGTGCATGTGCTCACCAGAGAGACAGAGAAAGGGATTGCAAGAAATCACCCCATAGCGGGGATGGCCATGCCACAATTCCTTCTCCAGTCTCCTCTCGGGATTTGGGGCATGCACACACACACGCCCGGTGTGAATTTTAAGCTGCCCAGATCTGGAACTCGAACCGTGGTGGCTATGTGGGAGTCTGGTGATGTAACCTTTATATCATTTGCTGGTCCCTATATTGTGTATTCTAAGGTTGGCTGAAGGGCCATGAGTAAGGCCACAGTGAAATATTCTTCAACAGGTGAGTATTGAGCACTCTCATTTAATGTGGCTTTGTTACTTTATATATGTAACAGACTCTACATCGTATAGTAGAACTTGTATGCTAGAATAGTGAATGAAAATTTGGAGATATCTCTAGGTCTTTGTGCTTTTTGGATGCCTAGGGTCTGCAGGAGTAAATCTCATTCATCACATGACAGTTTTACTGGTTTAGTTCCCAGAAAGTAAACTAAGTGCTGTTTCTCTCAGTTTCTTGAAGAAATTCAGAGCTACCCTTCAGGAAGTGATAATAGTTACCCTTCAGGTAGTGATAATAGTACATATAGATTTCATTTTCCTTCCATAATTTAGTTTCTTTCTCAACTTCAGAAAGCAATAAAATGCCAGGGTCTTGTTTTCGTACTTGTAGGCTGATTTCAGCTTTATTTTGTATCTGATACTCTTTACTTTCAGTGACCAGTGGTTATCTTTCTTCACAGTCATAAAAGAACTGAATTAGGATTATGTTCTATGTACTACTATTATTATTAAATTTAATATTAACTAGAGCTTTTTTTTTTTTTTGAGAGATTTTCGCTATAGGGCGCATGCGCTCGCCCAACAGAGAGAGAGACAGAGAGACAGAAAGCGAGAAATCACCCCCCAGGGGGGATGGCCACGCCGCAATTCCTTCTCTTCCATTCTCCTCTCGGGATCTTGGGCACGCATGCACACGCGCCCGGCGTGAGTTTTTTTTTTTTTTTTTTCAGAGAGGTTTTTCACTATAGGGCGTGTGTACTCGCCAGAGAGAGACAGAGAGACAGAAAGCGAGAAATCACCCCCCAGGGGGGATGGTCACTCCACAATCTCTTCTCCTCCATTCTCCTCTTGGGATCTTAGGCAGGCACGCACATGCGCCCGGTGTGAATTTTAAGCCACTGGGTCTGGGACGCGAACCGCGGTCTACTACGTGGGAGTCCAGCAACATAGCCATTACGCTAACTGTGGTTCCCTAACTAGAGTTGTTTTATTTGTGCTTCTTCTAGTTTATATCTTCCTTAGTTACTTACGGAATATCTTCATTGCTTATCACGCATTTGTTCTTTTAGCAGTGCACACTCTTAGAGTTAGGCTGTTCAGGTAGTTTTATTGTAATATTCTTTAATGTACATATCTAATAAGCATGAAATTTCAAGGCTGCTTGTCAGTTTACCATTCTTATTATTTAATGGGGAGTAACCAAAATGTTTCATGAATATTCAGTTTTAAAGATGTTTCAGAGAAGAGGATTTCAGTAACATTTATTCTGTGGGTTTTCTGATAAGTGAGGGACAATGAGCCTGTAAATTTTGAACCTAAGGTTAATTTTATGTCAGGTGTGTGCATGTGTGTATTTCAGTAAGGCACAAGTGAAATACTCTCCAACAGTTAAGTAAACTGCTTAAATAGTAGAAAGCATATGAGATTTGTGCAGTGAATTCTTTGGTAATATTTGGACTTTATTGGAAGACTTTTTCTTCCTGCATTTAAAGAGTGTATATAGATTTGGGGGAAGGTTTTAAAGAGAATAGCAAATACAATAAAACATTTTGAAGATGGGCCTAATTTTAAATGCTAAAGGAGTTGAATTTGTGCAGCTAGACAAAGAAAAATCTTTGGGGTAGGAGAGGAGGGCCCGCATCTTAAAGGATTTAAAGGAATACAATATCATATTAGTGATGGGGAACTGCTTTGCTTAGATTGAGCTGAGGATAAAGCAAGATAGAACCTGTTTAAATTGCAGTGGGAGGAATTTAGCTTCAAAGTAGGGAATAAACAACCTTAGTAAAAATCGGCTCAACATGGTAGAAATCTGTAGCTTCATAATACTGTAAGGAGAAAGGCCTGTAATGTCGATTAGTTGGCTAGCTGGTTTTCAGTTCTTTTTCTGCATTTCTTGTTTGTAAAATGAGTGGAAGAACAGACAGGATTATTTTTGCTGCCACATTTAGGCACACTATAGTGTCCTGGAAATGCCTCTTGTTTTTAAACTGAATTTCTTCAGAATGGATCTCCCTGGGCTACCCTGGTTGCTTATTTAGATCTTCACTGTCTGCTATGGAGCCACTAATACATGTAGTTACTGAGTATTTTAAATGTGGCTAGTACCACATGTAAAAATGATTATATTTTGGATATATAGGGTATAATAAAATATATCACTAAATCAACCCCCCACCACCACGTTTTTTAAAAATGTGGCTACTAGGTGATTTAAAATTACAACTGAGGTTGCTTTCTGTTGCAGTGAATTAGACCAGAGAGATGTAAACTTGTTTGTGAGAGACCAGAGAGTAAATATTTTAGGTTTCACAGGCCAGATATTCGCTGTTGTACCTACTCACCGCTGCTGTTAGAGCACAGAAGCACAGACAATTCTTCAGTAAGAATTGTAGTTGTGTCCCATTAACACTTTATTTATAAAAACAGGCAGTGGCCTAGAGTTGAGGCACTGGCTTTAATTTGCTGATTTTAATTTTAATTTAATTTTGCCATAGGCTACATGCTCTCACTAGAGAGAGACAGGAAGAGGGAAAGTAAGAGATCATCCCTCTGGGGGGATGTCCATGCAGCAATCTCTTCTCCTTCATTCTCTTGGGATTATGGGCACATTTGCATGTATCCAGTGTGATTTTCAAGCCACCAGGCCTGGGACTTGAACCGTGATCAATTATGTGGGAGTCCAGTGCCTTAACATGCCACCTGCTGGCCCCTCCTTTGCTGATTTTTGATCTAGACAGTATTTCTTGGACTTAGAGATCATGAGATACTAGAAAAGACTGGCAAAACTGTCACATCTCCACTTTCTCTCCATATCTGGATTTTTCATGAAGCAATTTATTCTACACTCTTCTTCCCTGCATTAAATGTGATCTGAAAGAGTTCTCAACAAGTCTGTTCTCTGATGGAAACCCAGAACCCATATGTGTGTGGAAAACTACTCTTTGTAGAAAAACAACTGTGTAACTTGTGACTCTCAATCAAACTGAATTTTTCAAAAAGGAAGTTGTCTTTAAATAATGTACTTGTATATGTATCTTTATCTAACATATAAAACTGATGATAAGAAAGAATACATTTGCATTTATTTACATTCCAGCTGAGTTTTCTAGAAATAGAAAACTGTTTGTTTGTTTGTTTTTAACCTTTAACTGACCTTGGGGCTGATTGGTATTATTTCTGGAAAATGTTCCTAGAGCTGTATCCTGCTATACCTTCTAAAACACAGATGGTATACTGATAAGACCTCTGAAGTTGAAGATCAGCTGCCACCACTACCTGTCACCTTATCAGAATGAAAAGCTAGTCCCTTTATATTTTATGATACCAAAAGTAATGAAAATAGAACTAGTATAGTTCTAAAATTATGAAATGTAAAAATTTCACCTGCAAACTTACATGTAAAAATATTAAATAATAATTTATGGTGACAACATTGCATGCTGCTGATTAACCCAGTTTGCATTGAACTATTTTATCTTATTATCAAAATTACCTCACTCCAAAAAGAACAAATAATATTTATATGAAAACAATTCATTGAATTATGTAGGAATAAATCATATATGTATAGTTAATGAAAAACTTCACTTTTTTACTTGGTAGTTATTAATTTTTGTTCTATACTTGTTAATGTAATATAAAACATAATTATTTTTCTAAGCTAGAAATGCTTGAATCAATTTTATAGAATTTGAGGATATATTTTTATTATTAAACATACAATCACTTGATGAAAATGTAGTAATTTCCCTCTGTAAACATTAGATGAATATTTTTGTTTTAGGTGTTTACATGTAGTGAATCCCAAAACTTTATTGCCTATATGACAACACCATTGCTAGTCAATTGGAATAGAGAAGTACATAGTAGGAGAGAAATATACAAGGCAATTGCTTTTTAAACACAAATGACATGATGTGACTTTTTGACAGTGTATAACCAGTTCTCCAAAGCGATTTACATATGTTCTAACTACTGTACATTAAATGCGATTTTTTTTAATAGCTAATACTTTCGTTATAACTTCTTGATGAAACTGTCTCTTTTCTCATGCTGTGGCTTGAGTTTAAACTTCTGTTTGATTACAACATTACCAGAATGATGAGGAAAACTGTGAGCACATCACATCTTTGTTTCAGACTAACTTCAGAGGTCTGAGTCACTCTGAAAAGTAGCAAAGGCGCCGTTAAACGACCCCAGCTGTTTGTTTCGCACACAGAAGCAGCTCCGAATTTCCTCCAGGACTTCAAAGCCTCGTTGTATCTAAACGTGCGTTGCCCATGTAAATCAGAGGCACAAAAGGAGAATGCTCCTATTTCATGGTGCACGGCTGGTTTAAGGCCGGCATTGTGGCACACGTGCCGGCGGGGATTGCCCGCAACAGAAGGGCACTGTTCTGACTCGTGTGACAAATGCAGTTAACACCAGATCCATATTAATGTTGTCAAGCTCCCGTGATGTATTTAAACAGATTTTAATTATTTTCAGCGTCCAAAGGCCTGAAATATATAGCCTAATAGTTCTTCAAAGAAAGCTTACTTAATGTGTGAATGTAAAACCTCTCATAAAAATGAAACTTTTATATTGGCCTTAGTCATCCACATAGGTTATTCATCAAGTCAGCAATTTGTGTGGCAAAGTGCCATTTGAATAGTGTATTGTTAGGATACTTATGGTCCACTTGACAAGGGCTCTTGCTGTAAATAGTGCAATTTGACTCCAGCTGTTAAAGAGTGGCTTTGACAGCAGCCAAATAGAATGGAGATGCCTTACTGCACCGCCGAAAAATCAATATCGGGTTCTTGTTCATAGTAACCTGTTCTTTTCTCTTCTGTAGATTTATAAACGACTACCAAGGGTTTATAAGTGGAAGTTTAAATATTATTTTAAATGTAATTCGCTTCGAGTTTCAAATGAAGACTTGTGATAAATGGCATGAATGTGGCATTTTAGGATATTATTTCCAAACCCTGCTTCATGTTTAGTCACCATTACAGTTAAGCTGAATTGGGATTCTCTAGCCTCGATACTAAAGTATTGGTGTAAAACACGGAATCAAAATTATGTGCCTATTGTATATTGCCTGCCCAATTATTTCTTCTTTTTGATTTTTTCATATCAATTTATCTTCTGTGTCCCTCCCATCTTCTCTGCGTGTGTACCTTTTTGTAAAGATGGTGGAGATCCTTGTGGCTGTGCCCATAGCAACACTCACTGATGTTGACAGCCCGCCACATCCCCAGTGTTGTTTTTCTAAGGCAAAGTCTTGCTGGTTTTGAAGAGTTTTTTTTTTTTTTTTTTTTTTTTTTTTTAGCATTTTTCAGCGCTACAAGGTTGCTATGATACCTGACTGGCAGTAATAGATATTGAATCTGTTAATTACAATAGCTGCACATGAGGATGTATATCTTTTTTTTTTTTTAATCAGGCCTCTCTACTATTGCTAGCTATTATGTTTAAGATACAGAGGAGGAAATAAAATTACATACTCAAGATGAGAAAAGGAACGTATTTCAATGTAAAGTCTTGAAACATAAAATAGAAAGAATTCCAGGTGTAAAACCTATTATCAGGTATAAGTTATTTAAATCATTTCTAGTTTTGACTGTATTTGATTTTGAAATTTTATTGTTTATCTGAGTTGTCATAAGTCTGGTCTCAGGTGAGCTGAGCAAGATTTGAAAAAGCTGTCATTTTTGATATGGACAATGCCAGTATAATGTGTACTTTCTCAAATGCCTTTTTCAGCGAAGGCTGTTAAAATAGCTATCTCCCTATTACTGACCACCTCTGCATTTATTGAATTTGTGGCTGAGATAGCAACTGAAAATTCATAAAGCTGATAATATAATTGTGGACAAAGACCTTTAAGGCTGATTCAAGGTCGGCGTTATTGTTTTTATAATTGCTGATAGGCAATCGTGATTTCTACCACAGAAAGTGGTTGTTCTGCTTTGGTTTTAACTGGTTTCAAAAATGTTATCTCTTCCGTTAATTCTAACGTGAGATTTTTCACTGAATAAATGTTTATACCATTTATTTGATTCTAGCTTTAACCTAGATTTACCTCAGTTCCCCTCCCTTGACAATATTTCATCAACCCTGTAAGAGACATGGAGGCCTAAGATTATAACTTTCTCCTTGAAATAAATATTCTGTAAATAGTCAACAATTAATGTGTGTGTATATGTGTCAGGGGGACTGTCTAGCATAGAAATACTGAAAAAGTTAAACCTATTAGACATTTTAGCTTTATACTTATCTTAATCTAGGGACAGTGTTAACATAATTTATTAAAGCATGCCTTTAAATCTGCCTTTATTTACATCAATAATTTTATATGTAGTTTAAACTACATTCATTCTGGAATAATGTCCATATTGTATTACCCATAATCATTTAGTGACTTTTGTTTTCCTCATTTCTATGTTCCTGTCCTTTTTTTCCTTCTCATTTGGAAATTTCTTTTCTTTTTAAAAAATCGTGACTTTTCTAAATTTATTAAGATCTTTCTTCCTGTAGAACCCAAAAGATGAACCCATTTTAACTTCTTAAAGAGGTCTTCATCTCCAAATTTACTGGAGTGAATTTGTATGTCCTATTATTGAGCAACCTGCTGGTTCTGATTGAAAGGTGATGATAAAGGTTTCCCTTTAAAGAAACTTAAAGGTACATCTCATTGTCTTACTTGAGGAATATATTGTGTTTGTATCGTATTTTTATGACTAATATATTGGACGATTTTTTTAGTTCAGTAAAGAGTGAAGTAGGTAGAAATTTAGATGTTGAATTAACTCAGAAGGTAGCTGCTTATAACAGGAAAGAAAAGGAGAAGAATAAAATCTTTCTTCTTGAAAGCTAGTAATATCACTTATTGACTGAGAGTACCATCTGGACCCATTTAAAGGAATCCCAACAGGAGCACTGCTTCAGTACCAATGACTTATGTTGAAACTGGCCCTAAGAGAGTGGCAACAGGAAAAAGTAACAGCAAGCAATTCTCAGAAAAGCAAGCGTTTCTTCTCATGGAATATTTCCCTGATACTAGGAAAAACAAAACACAGTAAGACTTTAGCTTTATTCATTGGAATGAAGATCATGAACTTATTAAACAATATATCCATCTATAATAATATTCTTGCCCATTTTTCTGAATTGGGTATTCCTAGGGATGTCCTGAAGACAACTCCAGATCTCTGCATCCCCAAATGACATTCACTTATTTGTATTTTTCTTCATACTGCATAGCTCATGGTATGGTGAAAACAGCTGTTTTCATCCTAAATTAAAATATCCTGCATAGCCTTTTTGATCCAAGTGTGATTATTCTGGCTGGTAATAAAATGATCCTCAGAAGCTGCTGTGAGCAGCAGGAGGCTTCTTATGCACATACTTCACTCTGTGCACAATCCAATAGCACTGAAAATTGTACTTGTGTTTTGTCTTCACATATTGTCCAAGACCTGATGGTTTTTAGAAAACCATTATGAAAACATACAAAATACCGAGTCCTGCTCACCTTCATTTCTTTCTTGCTAGCTCCCACTAGAGGTCTCTTGTCATTATACAAACGTGGCCTTCTACTTACTCTCCAGCGGAAAATGCTTTGTTTTCCTTTTTCTCATCTGTCAGGCCAAGCTCTATTTTACAACCATAATGTGACTTGAGTCTTGTGATTGTGGTAGGATATGGACAAAATAACATGAGTGACATCTCTCTACATATGAGTGTCATCATGAGGCTTAAAGAAAAAGATTATTTGATAGTTGATATGGTTCCCAGATCTATGAGGTTACCTGAGTATAGAACTTTCACAGAATTTGTTATTATATGGTTGGCATTTCAACATTTTTAATTACCAACAGGCTATCTTTAATTCTACCTAGTTAATTTTAGTTACATCAAGATGAGTGATGGTAACAAATGATTTGCCTTTGAGGTCTCCGAAGCATTTTTTTTTTTCTCTTTTGCATTTAATGTCTACTTATGCAACTTATCAGCCTAAATGATATTTAAGTCTTGCTTTTATATAAGGCGTGACATTTCTGGTGTTACCAAGATGAAATTAATATATAGTAGCAGAAAATCTATCCGTTTTGAATATTTTTGTAAACATCGTGTTTGATATCTTCTGATAATTCTATATCAATTGTGATAAATTATGGCCTGAAATATACATATCACGTAAGTGATCTACCTTTTTATCTTAACCAAGCTAGAGGACCAGATACAAAAATTCAGAGAGTTATACCATGAGTACACAGATAACACACAGCATCACAGACAATGTTTGTTTCACTGTTCTTGTGTACCTACAGCAAAAGCCATAGCCATGGGGCCAACGCTGGATGTTTGTTGACTTCTAACATTATATGCCCATTCATTCTAGGTCCAAGTTCTTGTGTTTTAAAACACTGTATTGTCATACTTTATAGAATTCAGTTTCATAATAGGAAGTAATTATCAAAACCTATAACTCTGTCTTTAGTAATGAATACTGTCCCCTTAATTTATCCATCTGTGAAAAGGGCATAATAAATGGGCACTTAATTCTCAGACAAGTCATGAAGTATAATAGGATCAGCCATATAGTCTACAAGAGTCTCATTATGTATGAATGATACATCACAGATCTGAAAGCCTTTGCAACCCTCTTGTGGTTACCTGATGTCTTCACAATAAATCATTTAATACAGTTGCTTTTAATTCCCATTTTTAGTATATACTGAATTTCAGCCAGAGCAAATATGCAACACCATATTATAATTAAAAGTTTCCTCACTTGAGAATTAGGGCAGATGTAGTCGGTAGTTCATGAGTGATTCTTGGGAAGGAATTTGAATTGATTTTTACTATCTACTGGTTACCACTTGTTTACAAACATGTTGATACATAATCAAAACCTAAAAAATAATGCCCTGTAATATTTCAGAATGTTCATAAAATTCAAATTGCTAATCGGTACTATTATTGATCTAGTTTTAATTGTATCTCCTTTCCTTAGCAAGAATACCTTCTGAGTTTTAAATTTGAATTCAACACTTATAACAGGGAAGTGGGGGAGGGAAAGAATGTTCTGTAAGGATTGTACTTATTCTTCAATTCATAGTACTGTTTATGAAATAGTCTTTTCCACGTCCTCCAGTATGACCTGGATGGGAAGAAAAAAGCCCCAGAAATAACGTTCAGTTAGTATTTATCTGACTTGCATTTATCTTTGATATAAGAACCAAAATTATAAAGCATATATCAAAGATACTAAAAAACAGTCAACTGTAGTTTTGGGACTATCACCCAGATATTTGACCCCTATCTAGTTGGCTTCATTTTATCTTTTCACTACTGATAGTCTTCTTTTGTTGTTGTTGTTATTTTTAGAGGTTTTTGCTATAGGGCACATGTACTTACCAGAAAGACAGAGAAACAGAGAGACAGAAAGTGAGAAATCACCCTCCGGGGGCGGGATAGTCATACCCCTTCTCCATTCTCCTCTCAGGATCTTGGGAATGCACGCACAGGCTTCGGGTGTGAGTTTAAGCCGCTGGGTCAATGACTCGAACCGTGGTCAACTACATGGGAGTCTAGCAACATAGCCATTATGCCAACTGCTGGTCCCTATTACTGCTCGTCTTTTGCCAGTAGGTTTTCCTCTGAATCTTCACCTTCCAGTGAATGACCCTGAGCCTCAGTGTCATTTTCCCATGATGTAATTAGTAGTCACCCACTTTCATTATTCTCTTTCTTAGTATTCTTTTTATTTCATTTTTTTATCTTCTCTCTGTCCACAGTTGTATAAGCTCAAAATGGACAAAGGTCTCTTCTACCAGTTTATCATGGTGTCTTTATTGCCTAACATGTGTTTGACACAAGCAGACATTGAAAAATACTTGTTGACTAAATTCATGGACTGAAAAACTATGAAAGTAAGCATGAAAACTAGATGATAAAAAAAGTGAAAGATGCTTTTTATTAAAATGAAAAATTAAAAATGATTAGTAGTGGGGGAAAATGTCTGTTTTGCCAGTCAATACCTTTAAGTCCAAATTGGGCTTATGTGTGACTCGATCTTTTTTTTTTTTTCTCTCTTTTTTTTTTTTGGAGAGGTTTTTTGCTATAGGGCACGTGCGCTCTCCAGACAGACAGAGAGAGACAGAGAGACAGAAAGCGAGAAATCACCCCCCCGGGGGGATGGCCACGCTGCAATCCCTTCTCCTCCATTCTCCTCTCAGGATCTTGGGCACACACGCACATGCTCCCGGCATGAGTTTAAGCCACCAGGTCCGGGACTCGAACCACAGTCGACTACGTGGGAGTCCAGCGACATAGCTATCACGCTAACTGCTGGTCCCGTGACTTGATCTTAATAAAGGGGAGTGACCTAGGTCACTCATAGCAAAGAGGCTGTTGAAACCCAACAATTGCCCCACTGATACTTAGACACTTGTCTCCACCAGTTTAAAAGTTTGTAAGGCCTGGGACCAGCAGTTAGCGTAATGGCTATGTCGCTGGACTCCCACGTAGTCGACTGCGGTTCGAGTCCCGGACCCAGTGGCTTAAACTCACGCCGGGCGTGTGTGCGTGCGTGCCCAAGATCCTGAGAGGAGAATGGAGGAGAAGGGATTGCGGCGTGGCCATCCCTCCTGGGGGATGATTTCTTGCTTTCTATCTCTCTGTCTCTCTGTCTGTCTGGCGAGCACACGCGCCCTATAGCAAAAACCTCTCCAAAAAAAAAAAAAAAAAAAAAAAAGTTTGTAAGGCCTATCAATATATAGACCAGCCCTAATCAATTCAGAAGTTTATTTTTCAAAAATGTATTCAGTAGTAGTGATAAAATTTAGAACATTTAGCACATTAGGAAGGAATAATTCACTATAGGTAAGGTGGGAATATCAGTAAACTGATAATGACTCAGAAAAATAAAAAACACAATGTAGTTAAAATGACTTCTTACACTAGCAAAGTTATATCACTGCCCTATTTACTTGCCCTTAAATCTTAGACTGCTTTTTCTAGGAACAAAGTTATCTAAAATAAGCACTCAGAAATAGCCTGAGGATTGTACTGTATATCATAAGCCCTCCACTTCCCTGGAATAATTACTTTACTAAGCCCTGCCCTCAATACAAAACCCCTGAAGCCAGCAGCAATCTAATCAACAGGTTTGTAATAACTTTTAGAAACGTAAGTGTAATAAATATGAAGAGGTCTGATTTATGCTTTGTTTCCCAGACGTAAAGACCCTGGTACAATTCTCCGTCCCTCAAGTAGCAAACATTATTTCCTGATTGTGTAAATTACTTGAAAGTTGTTTAACTCCCCTTCTCATTAGGCGATGGAGAGGTGAGGGCTGATTACACAACATGGATGACAGTACATGCTTTCGGGCACCTCATTGTGGGAACATAAGGTGCCATTCTCGATTAGCAGCCCCAGGAAATGCCAAGCCTCACAAGACTTTGTTTTCATCCTTTCTTCACACCTTCTTTAGATCCCAGGGAGGCAGCTCCTCATGATTTCCGGCAGGCCAGTACTCCTCCACTGGCTGGGGCTGCTGAGCCCACACTCCCATCATTTCTTCCTGTCTGATGTCACTTACAGAAGATCTTCTTCTCCCCAACTGTGGCACCTGCATGCACAGTTTAGCATACACATGTTAGGGACCAGCAGGTAGTGTGGTGGTTAAGGTGCTGGATCCCATATGGCCTGCTGTGTGGTTTGAGTGCTGGACCAAGTGGCTTGAAAAACACACTGGGTGCATGTGCATGCATGCCCAAAATCCAGAGGAGAGAATGGAGAAGAAGGGATTGCAGTGTAGCCGTCCCTTGTGGGGGTGATTTCTCACTTTACCTGCTCTCTGTCTCTAGTCTGTGTCTTTTTCTAAGTGCATGTGCCCTATGGCAAAAATCTGAAAAAACAAACAAACATACTCATGCTAAACAATTTGCAAATTAACTGTGGATTGCCTAATTGTTTTTTTTTTTTTTTGGAGAGGTTTTTGCTATAGGGCGCGTGCGCTCACCAGACAGACAGAGAGAGACAGCGACAGAAAGCGAGAAATCACCCCCCAGGGGGGATGGTCATGCCGTAATCCCTTCTCCTCCATTCTCCTCTCGGGATCTTGGGCACGCACGCACACGCGCCCGGCGTGAGTTTTAAGGCACCGGGTCCGGGACGCGAACCGCGGTCGACTACGTGGGAGTCCAGCGACATAGCCATTACGCTAACTGCTGGTTCTCATGGATTGCCTAATTGTTTTTCAGTTATTTGTCTTATCTTCCCAATTAGGCCTTAAGCTCCTTGAATACAAACAATCACTGTATATATGTGTGTTATGTAAAGTTTTGTAGCATGGCATGCAAAAGAGAATAGTTTATTCATTTAGAAAATATTTATTGAATACCTACTAAGTTCCAGCACTCTTCTTTTTTTTTTTTTTTTTTTTTTTGAGAGGTTTTCACTATAGGGCGCGTGCACTCGCCAGACAGACAGAGAGAGACATAGAGACAGAAAGCGAGAAATCACCCCCCAGGGGGAATGATCACGCCACAATCCCTTCTCCTCCTTCTCCTCTTGGGATCTTGGGCACACACGAACACGCGCCCGGCGTGAGTCTTAAGCCACTGGGTCCGGGACGTGAACCGCGGTTGACTTTGTGGGAACCCAGCGACATAGCCATTACTCTAACTGCTGGTTCCCCCCAGCACTCTTCTTGATACAGGAATTTCTATAAGTTCCTGGAGTTAATGACTACATTTCTAGTGAGAAGGGATACTTCATCATTTAAAAAGCTAAGACAAATGATGATAAAGAGTGAGCAGGGAATTAGCATTGGGCAGTATCTCAGGGCCTAGGGATTTACTGTAGCCTTAGTGGTCAGGGAAAATCAGAGATGGCACTTATATTCAATGTAAGTTTGAATGGCAAGGAGCCAACCATGTGATTAACAGAGTGTCGAATGTTCTAGACAAAGCAAACAACTACTACAACAGACCTAATGTAGAAATGAGCTTGATGTAGGCAATGAAGTAAGAAAAGGCCAGTGTGATGCAAGAGAAGTGAATGGAGAAAGAACTAGGAGTCAATATTGGAGAATAAGAAGGAATTTTGCTAGATCTGAAAGCTGAAGTAGTATTCTAAGTACTGAAGGGAGACTTTTCATGGTTTTATTTAGTAAGAATGATTTGATCCGACTTATGTTTTGAAAAGATTATTCATTTGTGCCATGTAGAAAGAACAGAGTATTAAAGGGAGAAGGTGTTGGGAGAGGGGGTTGTTGCACAGTTGAAGGAAGAGAAGGAAATTAGTAGCTGGGGTTGAGTTAAAAAAATTTCTTAATTTTTGCCAGAGGGCACATACACTCCCTGGAAGAGAGAGAGAGAGAGAGAGAGAGAGAGAGAGAGAGAGAGGAAGAAAGCACTCCCCCTTTGGGAAATAACCATGCAACAACAATTTGTCGTCTTCATCTTTCCCTCCCTTTGTGGTTTTGGAGACGTGCACACACACACCCAGCATGTTTTCCACGCTGCCAGTCAGAGGCTCAAACCGTGTAGTTGACCATGTGAGATATAGTTCCCTTAACTACTGGGCCTTGGGCTGGCCCTAGTGTTGAGATTTTAAGTATCAAGTTGGTAAAAGCCATGCTAATGATATATGTTGTCTAGTAGACCTACATCCCAAAGTGCTACCTAAAAAGCCCTGTAGCTAATGAGACCAGTTGTGCCTCTAGAGAGCAGGATGTCATATTAGGTCTAAATCTTGATAGATGAATAAGATTTTACTATGGAAAACAAGCAGGTCCAAAACTCCAGAATGCAAAGAATGGTATTGAGTAGGAGGTTAATGAGAAATTGATGTGACTGGAAATAGGATATACAGTGGAGCATAGTGAAAGATAACTATGATTTGTACTCCTGCAGGAAAATAAAAAGAGGCTTTGATTTCTTATTTTACTTATTTTCTTTTCTGATGGTAAGCACATTTAGCATAATATCTGCCCTCGTAACAAGTTTTTAAGCATGGAATGCATTATTGCTGACACTACGGTGTGTACAGCAGATCTCGAGAACTTATTTATCTTGCATAACTGAAACTCTATACCCATGGAACCACTACCTATTTTCCCCTTCAGCTAGCTCCCGTAATCATCATTACACTCTTTGTTTAGGAATGCTAATATCTTTTTGCGATCCTGATTTCAATTCTTTTAGATAAATACTCAGAAATCAGCTTAATGGATCATGTGGTAATCCTGCTTTTAATTTTTTGATGAACTTTCCATAGCTGTTACACCATTTTGCATTTTCAACAGTGTGCTAAAATTCCTATTACTCCATATCCTCAGCCCTTGTCTTGTTTTATTTTTGTTTTAAGATAGCTATTCTGGGGGCCAGCAGGTGGCATAGCAGCTATGTCACTGGACTCCCACGTGGCTGACAGTGATTTGAGTCCTGGACCAGGTAGCTTTAAACTCATGCTGGGCACATGTGTGGGAGTGCACACCCAAGATCCCAGGAAGAGAATGGAGGAGAAAGAATTGCAGCATAGCCATCCCCCTGGAGGAAGATTTCTTACTTTTCCTCTCTCTGTCTCTGTCCACCCTCCCCATGAGGGCATGTACCCTAAGGCAAAAACCTCTTTAAAAAGGAAAAAAGCAAATGATACCCCTTCTGGCAGATGTGAAATAATACCTCATTGTGTTTTCAATTTGCATTTCCCTGATAATTAGTGACATTGAGAATGTTTTCATGTACATGGCCATTTGTGTATCTTCTTTGGGAAAAAGTCTATTTAAGTCCTTAAATAGACATTGGTTTATTGTGTTTTGTTTTGTTTTAATCTAATTGGTTTATTAAGTTTTTTGCTTTTGAGTTGTAGGAGTTTCTAGACCTGGACTTCTGAGAATAATTTAAAAGTTGCAGAAAATACCATGAGGGACAAAAACTAATGATACAATCCTAAGACAAAGTTCTGCATCAAAATAGAGCTTGCCTAAATTAAGAGGCATAACTACCTCAGACTGAATTCTTTATATTGTAGTTTTGGCTAGAAAAATATTTTGGTATACATGTAAGATTCTTGTTAATTTAGGAAAAGCCAAGGGTTGGCAAACTTCTTCTGTAAAGAGCTAGATAGAAAATATTTTTGGTTTTGTGGGGCATACATTTTCCATTGCAAGTATTCACCTCTACCTTTGTAATGCAAATACAGTTATAGATGATACATAAGACATTAGGATTTCTGTACTGCAATCATATTTTATTTACAAAAAGAGTAGGTACCAGAGTTTGGCCTGTAGGCCACGGTTTCCTGACTCCTGTGATCAGCAGTGCTGTGATTAGATTGTGACAGATGAATGGACAAGGCCAAAAGAAAAGGAGTGGAAGGGCCAACGAATGGCATGGTGCTTAAGGTGGCTAGATCCCACATGACCAACTTCATGGTTGCATCCTAGACATGGTGGCTCGAAAAGCATGCCAGATGCATGTGCAGGCCCAAAAGGAGAAATGGAGAAAGGATTACAGTGTGGCCATGCCCACTTTACCTCTCTCTCTTTCTGTCTCTTTCTCTCTCCAGTGAGTACATGCACCCTATAGCAAATTAAAAAAAAAAAAAAAAAAAAAAAAAAAGTGGAAGATTTCCATTGGAAGGACCATTTTGTTGTTGCCATAAACAGCTTTTTTTGTGGTGTTTCCTCTTTGCTAAAGTTATAACTGTTTTCACTCAATTTGGGAGCCCTGGTTTATGAAATTTACTTTGACTTTTTAGAGGTTTTTGTCTTACTTACTCTGTTTCTTTTTTAGGGTCTACAAACTTGATCTTGGCAAGTAAGTGATAGACATCTTACATATTATGGTAGAGAGAGCTCATGTCCTCAGTTAGGCATTTCATAAACATTAGTTTGAATTACACTTTTTTTATTCTGTGATCCACACTATTTTTAGGTATTGATTTCAATTTAATAAGTATGTGTTAAATTCACTGAAATACCTGGTGCTCATTCAGACATTCTTAAAATAAGTGTGGTGACAGGTTGTTCGTTATGTAAATGCAAATAAGAGACATTCAAGAGAGAAGATTTTTTAAACATTTTGTCCTTTGGTCTACTAAGTGGTAAACTAATTCTGACAAAGTTGTTTTTTCTTCAGACCTACGCCTTTCCTGACCTTTTGGCCAATTATATGCTTATTAGTATGATGTTTAGAAAAAATGTCAACATGATACCACTGACTTGGGTCATAGCTGGGAAGCAAAGATGTTTCCAGTAAGTCAATTAGCATATCTATAGCACATCTCTTTCATTAGTTTTCATCTCTAGAGAGTGAGGACAGAATAATTTAGCAACACATGCTTGTTACCTTAATTGACAATTATATACAGAGAAAAAGGAAAGAGAAATGAAAGGAAGGAGTTGTTTAAAGATTACATATGGGACAGATTATTTCCTTACCATGTATAATTTGTTTTTGTTTTTGTTTTTTAGTAGAGTTGCTTTTGAATTTGATATTGAGTAGTGTATTTCTACCAGTGTCATTGAATATTTTTATAGGATGCAGAGTAGACCAAAGTTGAATTATGAAATATCTATTTAAATAGTTGTGACAACCTGTCAGAAGTAGAGGGAAAAGTAGTTTCTGTGTCTTTTAGGGAGAAATATAAGTACATAAGCATGAGAGATCACATTTTATGTAACAGAAAGCTAGTCTGCTAGCTAGTAGTCAATTTGTGGTCTAATCTCAATTTTGTCACCTCAGCAGTTGGGCTAATTAAATGTATGACTTTGAATCAGTCACCAAGCCTCTCCTGGCTTTTTCTTTGTCTGTGTCTATCTATGCATCTGTTGATATCGAATTGGCTAATGTCTAGATCAGAATAGGCTAGGCTATTCTCTAGTACCAGCGTTTCGGATTTCACTAGCTACATACAACCCACGTTTATGAACCACTATGAAGCAGATGACTCTGCTCTTCATAATCATAAAGAAACCAGAAGCCGTGTGTTGGGAACGGTAGATCACTGGAAACGTTGGTAAGCATACCAGTGACTTTACAGTTAATGACTTCCAACATTCTTTTTATCTGTAAAATCCTGTGAAATGTTCTCAGGAAGCATGGCTTCTTTCCAGATTTCTAGTTTGAAAAGTTAAGAATCTTGGGACCAGCAGCTAGCATAATGGCTATGTTGCTGGACTCCCACGTAGTCAATCGCAGTTCGAGTCCCAAACCCAGTGGCTTAAACTCAAGCCAGGCGCGTGTGCGTGCGTACCCAAAATTCTGAGAGGAGAATGGAGGAGAAGGGATTGCGGCGTGGCCATCCCCCCTGGGGGGTGATTTCTCATTTTCTGTCTCTCTGTCTCTGTCTTTCTGGCAAGCGTACATGCCCTATAGCAAAAACCTTAAAAAAAAAAAAAAAAAGACTCTTCTAGTTGTGATTTTGGATGATTTAATTTTCTTTCTTTCTTTTTTATTCTTTAAAAGCAAAAATAATATAGCAGAAGATTTTTTTTTAAAAGGTTTTTGCCATGGGGCACATGCACTCTCTGGAGAGAGAGAGAGAGAGAGAGAGAGAGAAAGAGAGAAATCACGCCACCCCCAAAGGGGATGGCCATGCTATAGTCCCTTCAATTTCATCTCTCCTGGGATTTTGGGCATGTAAACATATGTGCCCAGTATGATTTTCAAGCCACCAATTCCATGACTTGAACTGCAATTGGCCACATGGGAGTTTACCACCTTAACCACCATACCACCTGGTGGCCCTGTCTCACTAATTTTTTAAATTTATGGATGTATATACATGTTTTCCATCTCTTCTATAGTCCAGATTTTGATCCCTGAATGAACATTTCATATTTCTTATTATTGTGATTTTATAATAATTAAACATATCTTATCAGTTTTCAAACTGAGTCATATAATTGTTCATTCTTTTGTGAACAGAAATAATTCTGATCATTCAGATTTTGTCCCTGAGATTTGGTCAGATGTATCTGACATTGTAATGGCGTTTTTACCATAGCTTTGTGCCAGCATCATGTCATCTTTTCTACAGTGATTCCAGCACAAGTAATGCCCTACACTTTGAAGGAATTTTTTTGCATTTGTAAAATGTGAGGTAAGTTTATCAGCAAGGACCCTTAATTATATTCTTAGTTTTGTTTTAGTTTTTGTTTTTGTTTTTTTTTTGCTGTGATATGAGAACTACTTTTCATAATTCTTATTTGGCCTACCACGTCATTTTGTCTGCATTTTATTTTTTTGTCTCTGAACTTTCAGAGCCTTTCCTTGAAGTTGAATTCTATCACTGCAGTATTTCATTGCTTAGACAGGAGATTTTGTTGTGCTTTTGCTTTTCAGAATTATTTATAAAATGGTTAAAGCTGTATTTGGTTTCAATCCCTTTCCTGAAGTTGGAGACACAGATTTAGCTGTGGTTCTTTTTGCTAGGGAGGATACAAATGTCACTAACTTTTATTTCTGGTCTGTTAGCCAGTTCCCAGTCCAAGGTGCCCTGAAATATTCTTTTTTACTTTGGTCATTTTATTTACACTCTTCCTTAACTTTCTCTAGCCCTCACTGTATCTCTCTTATTTTAATTTTCAAAAGTCCTTCAAAAGTGGCGAGTAGTTTTCTTATTTCTAAATGAATTATATGTTTTATTTCTTACTGTTTTACAACTGAATATATTTGTATTATAGAAATATAGTTTATTGCTGAGAGATTCTTTTGAGAGTAACATAAGATTCTAGTTGCATGGATTATATAAGCACACATATAAAAAGTTTCGAATGATTTAGTGATATTCTTATGATTGAGACTTTTTTCTCCCCACTTACTACAAATAGGAAGTTTTTGATCATCATAACTAACTAATAAAACCCTAAAGTTAATAAAAGGACTTAATTCTTTTTTTTTAGTCATTTGAAAACTAGACTTAGAGAGTTATGATGATATACAGAACAATAGTTACCTTTTAAGAATGATACAAAAACATTGATTTTTTTCTTCAAATAAGCAAACTCATCACTTTATTCCTTTAAGATAGGGTGACAATGTTTGCCATTTGTGTGGTTCATACCTATTGTTCTAATATAATTATTAATAGGGTACTTTCTCACTCTGAAAAGTGTCTTGGTTTGAACAATAAATTGTATGGGTACTTTATTTAAAGGAGGCTAGTCTTTAATTTAGCTGAAGAAAAATACATTCATCTCATTAAGGTTAAACTAACAATGTCAAAATATCCAAATCACTATGATAACATACTAACAAAAATAGATGAGTAAAATATAAAGCTGATACTTAACCATTTTCCTTTTACATCCATATGTGTAAAAATACAGTAATCATCTTCCAGCAGGTAAATGATACAGTTTAAGAGAAATATGCTCAGGCACATAAAATTTTAAAATGATACTTTGTTTGGCATTTATAGTATTAGTTTTTCTGTGCATGGTATAACTTTCTTAGTGCGTCATTAATAAAAACAACGTGTAAGAAGTTCATTGCACAGGAAATGACCCTCTGCATTTTAAAATGGGCTGTTATTATATTAGTTAAAAATGTAAGCAGGTAACATGGGGTTTACGAAATTCTGCTATTCCTCAGACTTAAAACACAAAATTTACAATTAACGAAGAAATAAGCAATTTTGTCCATTAGCCAGAGTCAGATTATGTACTTTAAAACTGGAGATCTTGTAGGACACACTAATAATATTTTACACCCGTAAACCAATTTGAAGCCTGAAACACAATTTCATTTATCTTTATATTCTAAGCTTTATAGTGTCACAGAAAGTGTCCATCTGTTCAGCTGAGATTGCTTCAAATAGTGAGTGGTCAGAAAGACTTAGATGATAAAGGTCAAAGGAGCCTCTTGACCCTGTGATACTTGCCAAAGCAATTGGAGCATTGGGGTTGATATATAGTTAGATACTGTTCGCTAAAGCAGGCTCTACTTTAATTGGTAATGATAGCAAGAATACACAGCAAAGTCATTGCGGAAAGAAAACAAAAAGTATCCAATATAGTAATTTATTACCAGTCAGTGGGTTTCAGGCACTAGGTTGTTTTACCCCTGCAGTGGTGAGAGAAAGCAAAAAGGTACTCTAACACTTAGCTGAAAATGGATGCCCTGCTGATACCCAGGAAGCGTGGTGGCCCCATGATTGCCCATGCCATTAGCTTGGTAATGTTGTCTCTATTGTAAACTCAGCTCCCCATGTTCTTCCTGTGCATCAGCTGCTGATTGAAGGCTTTCTCCTTTGTCTTCTATTTGAGCTGCCAATCATGCTACTCTCTACTGGCTAGATGGAGGGAGACAGTTTTACTGCCAACAGCTATCTCCAGCAACCTAGAGCTCAATCTAAAAATGAATGACTGGCACTTTCATTTACACCTGGTGATTTAATTTACACATCACTGGGATATTTGTTTGTTTCCATCATTCCACCAATGGCTTCCAGATTTTTCATATCTTTGTAAGAGGAATGCTTTTTTATTAAAAACAGCATTTTATAATATAGCATTTGGAGATATACCTGCCTGCTCATAGTTTCTTATGAAATTAAATAATTTGTTGGAGTGTTAAAATGTTTTGGTACAGTATGAACAAAGCCTTTTGTAAACCTTTTCTGTAAATCAATTAAAAAAATCCTTTTAATAATAGTTACTGGTTTCTGTCAATGAAGATAAAATTCCCGTAGAGAAGTATAAATGAGCTCTTTTGAATGTCTGGATTTTTTGCCATAAAAATATCTTAAGATGAAGTATATAGAACCAAGGGCAAACAGAATAAAGCAGAGACTTTTCTAATTGTAAGCACAGATGTAGTAAAATAAATCTTACTTCACATTTCCAGTTTTACATGAGAGGTGCAGTTTATGTTTTCAGTTTATGTCTGTGTCTGTATTTAAATTGCCCTACTCTTAAAAACATGAGTAACAGAAAGAATATGAATATTTTTGCCTCTTTAAATACTTCAGTTTATTTAAGGATTGCATCATTTAATGATTGATGAGTACTCTGTTTTCCTTAAATTATGATAGAAGTTTATCTTGGAAAGAATGATATAAAACCATATTAACTTACACAAACTTAAACTTCATACTGATTTTTAGCTGAGAGTCCAGATAGTCCATTTTTAATGGCTAATAGTCTTCCATACATTGTGTTTGCCTATGTAAAATTAGGGATATGTTATTGAGATTGTTCACTGATACATCTTTTCAAGCAAAGTATAGACACTAGGTTAGACCATAGAAATTGGTAAGTTGTTGAAAGGATGTTATTTTCTCTTTCTTTTTCTGCATATACACAATTTCAGCTTTTAACTTAAGCAAACCATATATAGGATTATTTGAAGACTAGACTAAATATGTGAGGAGACAGAATAGCTCCAGTCTAGACTCAGCCTTTCTTCCACCAACCAGCTTCATTTTGAGATTATCTGTACGATATATGGCTATCCCAAAGAAACTTTGGTGGGGAGCATGTCCCAAGCCAGCACCAATCTATTTTAGAATCATCATGTTTTGGGCTTTGAAACAACCAGGAACTTTAGCTTTGTAGACTAGAATGGAGCTTTTTCACTTTATCATCTTTTCAAAGACAGGCAGAGGAAAGTATTCCAGAAAGAAAAGAAAAAGAAAAAAATTCTTCATAACCTACTTGCACACAGTGAGGGATTGACTTGCTTAACAGATGTCTACTATTCAATGAATATTTAGTTATATTAATTAACTATTTAATCTGTTGCTGGGATGGAGACTAGGAACTTGCTATGTCTCAGGTCATAAATCTTCATCAACGAAGAAATTCTTAAGTCAGTATTGGTAGCAGTTCTTTGTATTTTTAGATCAAAGAATCCTAAAGTGTGACGTCTCTGAAAGCATGTTAGCATTGCATCTATGTTAATCTGTCATTATGTTGATTAAGAATTCTTGCACTTTTCTTTCTAACTTGCATTTTCTACCTTAAAGTTCTCAAAAGAGCAAGGCACGGACAAAGGAGGAACTCCGTATTAAGAGTATGTGTCTTGTTAGGACAATGACTATCTTTAGGAAAGAGGGTAAAGAAGAAATAAACCAATATGAAGTTCTCCGTCAGCTAATGGAGATGTGTATTTTAAGGGTGATGAAAGAGTTCCCAGAATAAGTTGAATCCCTATGGTAAACAGCCTTCAGAGACAAGAAAGTTGATAGGTAGAATAGCATTTGAGTTGTACTTTCCATGAAATTTTTATGTGGTTATATGTATTAAATCAGTTAAAATAGATGGCATGTCTTAATGTATTTGAAAGAGGAAAATATAAAAGCATTTTCTTTTCCTGGATATCATGTCATTAATATATAGAGTAAGTTGACTTTTCAGGTATGGTTTATGTTGTAATTTAAGACTTTCCAAAATACAATGTAGCAATATTGGTTTTCATGTATCACTAATGGATCAAGGCTGAATTTGGGGAAATGAGTCTTTGACAGTACAGAGAGGATCCTGACATTTATGGATAGTGCAGAAACCTCTCTCCTTTTCAAACCACAGCCCTTGTGTTAGCCTGTATTATTATAGATGTGCTCTGTGTGTAGGTTTGTGTGCATGTATATAAATTTCTTTATTAAATAGAAATGAGATTACATTGTAATAGATGTTATTCTTTAAGTTTCTTTGTTAAATTTGGTGGACATTCTCCTACATCTGGTTTCCTTAACTTAAAAAAATGTATTCATTGGGACCAGCAGTCGGCATAATGGCTATGTTGCTGGACTCCCATGTAGTTGGCCGCGGTTTGAGTCCCGGACCCGGCAGCCTAAACGCACAACGGGCGCGTGTGCGTGCATGCCCAGAGTCCCGAGAGGAGAATGGAGGAGAACGAATTGTGGCATGGCCATGCCCCCTTGGGGGTGATTTCTCGTTTTCTGTCTCTCTGTCTCTCTCTGTCCTTCTGGCGATTGTACACGCCCTATAGCAAAAACCTCTCCAAAAAAAAATTATTTATGATAGAATGTGTACATATGCAGGGAAGGAAAGGAAGAGAGAGAGAGAGAAGCACACTTCAGAGTCTGGTCACGCTGCAGTCACCTTCCTCTGGTCCTCCAGCCCATTAGATTTGGGGCACCTGTGTATGTACATGGTGGGCTGAGGCTTTGAAACGCATTTGCCATGTGGAATCCAGCTTTTATTAAGCAGTGCATTATTACTGTGGCATGGAGCCCGCTCAGCCCTAGTGAGATTTTTTTTTTTAACCAAGCCTCTAATTAATGTTATCTTAGTTTTCTTTTTTGGAAAATATTTTATGGTGGAAAGTCTATTTGAGACTGGATGGTAATGTGCAGGCACACTAGTTTTTACTAGTCAGATGGACCCAATATTCTTTTGTTTACCTTATATTACTGCATAAATCAACTTCAAATGATAGATAATAAAGAGGGGGTGATTACTCATGTAAATGGAACTAGAAAAACTATTCCAGCTCATCCAATATTAAGAAAACGTATGAATCAAATGACTTTATACCAATTAAAATGAAACAATCCATCATCTTTACAATCATTTAACTTTTCTTCCTGGCAGTTTTAGTAAATACCAAAAGATAAGAAAACTAAAGGGATTAAAAATGGAAAAAATGAAACATCATCTTTATTCAAATACAGTAAAAGTGGGCACTCTGCATAAAAAGTATTACTACATCAGAAAAGCTACTAAAACAAATAATAACATTAAGCATGGTACCTGGCTAGAAACAAAACTCATACACAAATAACACCAATTAAAAAATACAATGAAATTATGGACAACAGGCAGCATGGAAGTTGAGGCACTGGATCTCACATAGCTTACTCCATGGTTCAAGTCCTGGACATGGCAGTGAAACTCACACCAGGCATGTGTGTGTGAGTGCCTAAAATCCCAAGAGGAAAATGGAGGAAAAGGCATTGTGGCATGGCCATCCCCTATAGGGGGTGATTTGTCACTTTTTCCCTTTCTCTAATGAGTGTGCATGCCCTATGGCAGAAAAGAAATAAAAAAAAAAGAAAAGAAATTAAAACTCCATTTATAATAGAAATAAAAAATAGAAATTACATAGGAATATACCGAATAAGAAAGACCTATATAAAACCATGTTTTAAAAATTACTGACATCTGATCCTGTGGCCTAGTGCTTAAAGGAGCTAGGTTCCACATGGCTAACCATGTGGTTCAAATCTCAGCTCTCATGGCTTTGAAAACATGCCAGGTGGGACATATGTGCCTGTGTTCCCCAAATCCCAACAAGATGGAGAAACAGAGGATATGGGATTGCTGTGTAACCACTTCCCACTGGGGAGTGCCTTCTCTCCTCCTCCTGCTGTCTCTCTGTCTCTCCCTGGCAAGTACATGTACCCCTTGACAATTTAAAAAAATTTAAATCACTAAAATATGAAAAAATATCTTAATCTAATAAAATAATGCAGTCTCAGAGAGAAAGTCAGTATTTTAAGGATCCTCACAACTTTTTACATTTCATTTCAATAAATTGCAAAATCTCTGCCAAGGGTTTCTTGGAATTTGATGAGTTGATTTCAAAATTCTTCTGGGAAAAAAAAAGACCATACAAGTTGAGCTAAAAATTACAAAATAGGGGAATGGTGACCAAGAGACTTCCTTCTCAGTTATGAAGCTTTATCTGTGCATGCATGCACCTACACACACACACACATACACACACACACGCATGCACACACTACAATGAAATGAAATAGTAAACTGTGGCACAAGTTCAAGAACAGATAAATAGGTGAATGGAAAAAAACAAGGAGAGTCCAGGAATTAGATGTATGTAAATCTTAAGTCGCTTTTTAGGGAAGACGACACTTAAAATCCTATATGAAAAGTAATTGTATAACTGTTGTATAACTGAATGCAATTTTTTAATAAATAAATAAATTATATTTCTATACCTTTCATAAAACTAAACCTCAGGTGAATAGAAGTTTTAAATTAAAAAAGATAGATTGTTACATGAAAATATTTAATATTATCTAAATATAATTGATAACTGGGTGTAGAAGAACCTAAGAGTGGCTAACTTTCAAAAAAGATGCATTAGGACCAGCAGTTGGCATAATGGCTATGTTGCTGGACTCCCATGTAGTCGCCCATGGTTCGAGTCCCAAACCTGGTTGCTTAAACTCATGCTGGGTGCGTATGCGTGCGTGCCCAAGATCCAGAGAGGAGAATGGAAGAGAAGGGATTGCGGCGTGGCCATCCCCCCTGGAGGGTGATTTCCCGCTTTCTGTCTCTCTGTCTCTCTCTGGCTTTCTGGCGAGTGCACGCGCCCTATAGCAAAAACCTCTCCAAAATAAATAAATAAATAAATAAAAAGATACATTAAAAACTTATTGTTTTTACTACATAAAATTTTAAAAATCAGTGTACTGCAAAAAATATAATTTATTTTTTATTCTATTAATTTTTTTAGTTATAGGGTGTGTGTACTCTCCAGAGAGTGGAAGAGAGAAAGTAAGAAATCACCCGCCTAAGGGGGATGGCCACCCCACAATCTCTTCCTCTCTAGTCTCCTCTTAGGATTTGGGCACATGTGCTCATGTTCCTGGCATTTTCAGTGTTCTGGATCTGGGACTTAAACTGCTCAGTTGGCCATGTGGGGTCCAGCTGCTTTAACCACCATACCACCTGACTGACCCAAGGCCTACAATTTAAAAGTTTACTGACAGATTTGAAAACACTTTGTAATATTAGAGGAGTCTTCAGAAAATTCATGGAAAATGCGTATGCCAAAACTATACATAGATTTCTCAAATTTTCTGTATCAATATAAACTTGTACTTTAATACCATTTTACCACGTGTTTTTGTTTTTGTTTTTGTTTTTTGTTTTTTGTTTTTTTTTTTTTTTGAGAGGTTTTTGCTATAGGGCATGTGCACTTGCCAAAAATGGCTTCAGTAAGGAAAACTTCGTCTTCCAGAGTAGTCCAACTTTTTTTTTTTCTATAGGGCGCATGTGCTCGCCAGACAGACAGAGAGAGACAGAGACAGAAAGCGAGAGATCACCCCCCCAGGGGGGATGGTCATGCCGCAATCCTTTCTCCTCCATTCTCCTCTCGGGATCTTGAGCATGCACGCACACGTGCCCAGCATGAGTTTTAAGCCACCGGGTCCGGGACTCGAACTGCAGTTGACTACATGGGAGTCCAGCGACATAGCCATTACGCTAATTGCTGGTCCCCAGAGTAGTCCAACTTCGGTACCAGTAAGATTTTGAAGAGACATAGTCCAAAGTCAAGGGAATGGCCTCCAAATATGCTGGACCCTGGAGTTGGGGGTGGTTGCTGAGGCTGTGTACTGTTAGAAACCCACCGATGAAGACAATGTGTTGTAGAACAGGTCGACTTTGGACCGACCCTGTAATTAGGTGCTTAAATGGGCTAGTGTTGTGAAACATTTATTTTTCTCTTCAGTGACAGTTTCTTAAGTGAATTTCTCTGGTCACACAGAAGTTAGGGATGGGCTTACTGAAATGTGCAGGACTAATGCCAAAAGGCTGAATTCTGAGTTACCACAAACAAAAGCATACCTGATAATAATTTTAAGACTGCTGGCTTTTAATTGTTGTATTTTTAAAAATACCTATAATAACAACTTTAGCCACTATGTTTTAGTATTGAATAGCTTATAGGAGGAGAATATCATGAAATTGGTACATTTGCCATCCATGGTCATTTGGTTCAAGCTTATCTGGTATGTTTAGACTCTGAAGTCTTCTGTAAAAGACCTTATGTTGCAGCCAGCAGGTGGCGTAGTGGTTAAGGCACTGGACTCTCACATAGTCTACTGTGATTTGAGTCCTGGACCCAGCGGCTTGAAACTCATACCAGGC
This sequence comes from Tupaia tana, assembly GCA_026018925.1. Lineage (NCBI taxonomy): Eukaryota > Metazoa > Chordata > Mammalia > Scandentia > Tupaiidae > Tupaia > Tupaia tana. The sequence goes on from JAKSZU010000023.1 coordinate 18,851,397, forward strand.
ATGTTTGCATGCGTGCCCACAATCCTTAGAGGAGAATGGAGACGATATTGCTGTGTGGCCATCTCCCTGGGGGGTGATTTCTTGCTTTCTGTATCTTTGGCTAGCACATATGCCCTATAGCAAATTAAAAAAAAAAAAAGAAAAGAAAATAGAAAAAGAAAAAAGAAAAAAAAAAACACAAAACTTTAAAAAGAAAAGAAAGACCTCATGTTTTATGAACTCTAATACAAGCAAAAACTCACTGGTATAGTGCAGGGAGATTGAGGCATGCTCAGGTTTTTAGAGATTGAAGTAAATGAGGAATAATGATTCTTACACATATGATCATAACCAAAGGTAAACATTGGAAGAGGGAAATGTCAGGTAAAGTCCAAGATTCCAACTAGAAGGGGACATTAGGAGAGGTTCACAAAGGAGGGGGGGTCTTTTGGAGGGAAATGAGCTTTCTTTAGGAGCAGAATTTCTTTCAGTGCGTGTGGGGACCGTCTCAGCATAAGTAGCAGAAGCAGAGAGATCATAAAGGCCGTAAGGCCAAGACAAGCTATTAATAACAAAAGAATCAGAAAACAGGGTCAAGGACTGACCACCATAGGAGAGGAGGCTGGAAAAGAATGAAAGTGGGGTGTATTAGGCGGGCCGCAAGCTGCGTGCTTCAGGGACTGTTTTCTAGCTGATCAGTCTTCCCCACACAGCACTTCACGTGGCACATGGCAGAGACTTCATAAACATTTGATAGATAGATGAATGAGGAAAGGCTAATGGTGTGAGAGGCCTTGATGAAAGAGAGGACTTAAGAGCAAAGAAAGATAATACCCAGGTATAAGTCCAATGGACTGGGACAATGTTGCCATCCTTTTAAGAAACAGGAACACCGGGGGACCAGCAGTTAGCATAATGACTATGTCGCTGGACTCCCATGTAGTCGACTGCAGTTTGAGTCCTGGACCCGGTGGCTTAAACTCATGCCGGGTGCATGTGCGTGCGTGCCCAAGATCCCAAAGAGGAGAATGGAGAAGGGATTGCAGCGTGGCCATCCCCTCTGGGGGGTGATTTCTCGCTTTCTATCTCTCTGTCTCTGTCTTTCTGGCGAGCACACGCACCCAATAAGAAAAAAAAAAAACCTCTCCAAAAAAAAAAAAGAAACGGGAACACCACGAAGAGTGGACTTTCTTAGTGAGAAACTTGGTGTTTCATTAACTGTGACTAATAAGCTTGTCTTACAGCACAAAGAATACTTTTATATAATTTCAAACTTAGAAAAATTTTGACTTTTCAGTATGTTTTTCTATAATTTGGTAAAAAGCCTATGTGTGTACATCCCAAAATAGAATGTGATTGGAGCAAGTATAAAATCCTCATTATACACCTAGAAGGATATTTTCTTTGTTAAAGTATCAATGACTAAAGGTCACCTTTTCTGACTTCCAGAACCATGGGTAAACAAGCCTTTGGCATGTCGTCATGGAGTAGAGGTCTGTCATGGTTCTTCCTTGTGTCATTTTTCTATTCCAAGGCAGTTTTATGATGGGAAGGAAATGAAAGCCTGCTGGATTGGAAATTAGGCCTGAGCATCTCTTACTTTGCTAAGGCACTGGTAATATTTGGCAGTGATGAAGCTGCCTTCAGAGAGCCCCGACTATGAACTTTATATGTATACATGTGTGTGTATGTGTATATACACGCATGTTTGCATTTTATATATACACATATGTGTATATACATATATGTAAGCACACATATATACATGTTTATGTGTGTGTGTGTGTGTGTGTATATATATATATATATTTACATTTAGTCACTGTACATCTTTACAGTGTACAGCATGGTTTTTCCCAGCCCTAATACAGTGCATATCAGTCAAGACAAAGACGTTACCATATACATTATCGTCAAATAACTTTTCATTTCTGTGTCAAGTAAACATAGTGTTTTTGCCTGTACTCCTCCCTCCCTCCCCCTGTTATCCATCCCCTACTGCCACTCTCCTTACCATCCCTAGTATCTGCAATGACCCTCCCTGCTATTGTACTTTCTAGTTTTTCAGTTTCTGTTGTAGAGCTCAGACATTTGATATATATTGAGCAGAGACATACCAAGTCTGTCTTTCATAGTCTGGCTTGCTTCACTTAGCACTACGTCTCTCATATTTGTCCACTTCATAGCAAATGTCAGGGTCTCATTGTTTTTTATGCTTGAGTAGTATTCCATAGAGTACATATGCCATAGGTTTATTTATTTATTTATTTATTTTTGAGAGGTTTTTGCTATAGGGCGCATGTGCACGCCAGAGAGACAAAGTGAGAAATCATCCCCTGAAGGGGAGCCATGCTGCAATCCCTTCTCCTCCATTCTCCTCTTGGGATCTTGGGCACGCACACACATGTGCCCGGCGTGAGTTTAAGCCACCGGGTCTGGGACTCAAACTGTGGTCGGCTACATGGGAGTTCAGCAACATAGCCATTAGGCTAACTGCTGATCCCTTATTTGTAGGGTTCTGAGGAATCTCTATATCGTTCTCCAAAATGGTTGTACTAGTTTGCATTCCACTAACTAGTATAGGAGAGTTCCCTTTTCTTTCTTTTTTCTTTTAGAGAGATTTTTGCTATAGGGCGTGTATGCTTGCTGGAGACACAGAGAGACAGAAAGTGAGAAAACGCCCCCCCAGGGAAGTTGGTCATACCGCAATCCCTTCTCCATTCAGATCTTGGGTATGCATGCACATGTGCATGGTGTGAGTTTCGAGTCGCCAGGTCTGGGACTCAAACCACAGTCAACTATGTGGGAGTTCAGTGACGTAACCATTATACCATCTGCAGGTTAGAGTTCCCTTTTCACCACAGCTTGGCCAGCACTTATCATTATTTATTTTTTTAATTTTAGCCATTCTAACTGGGGTTAAGTGGTAGCTTATCATGACTTTGATTTGCATTTCCCTTCTTTTTTTAAGAAATACATTTTATTTCAACACAGAGCACATGTACATTCTTATATACAAAAAACTGAGAAGTTTTATACTATGTCTCCATGACATCACTTTGACATTTTCTTTTTCATTACATTAAAAACTTGTCACAACTTGGGGCTGGCAGGTGGCATGGTGGTTGAGGATGTTGGACTCCCACGTGGCCAACCACAGTTCGAGACCCAGATCTGGCATCTTTTTTTTTTTTTACATTTTTTTCTTTCATTTATTTATTTTTACATTTTTCCACAAACCTTTACTTTACATAGCAAAAAATTTTAGCTCATACTCCATAATTCTTGACAGTTTACAAACAACTTTCAAAATTTTAAAATACTGAATTTTAAAGATAATGTTCAAAATATGTCTTATAATTTTGTATAATTTTATGACTCTATAACAACAGAAGCAGTATGGTTTCAAATATATATATATATATATTTATATTTTTAGAGTGCAGACACTTGGTATATATTAAGTGGGGACATACAATGCCTCTCTCCTTTTCCCTTCTGATAAAAGATGTTGAGCATGTTTTTATATGCTTTTGGGCCGTTTGTATGTTCTCTTAGGAGAATTGTCTGTTCAGCTTATTTTCCCATCTTTTAATTGGACTGACTATTTTTTTGTGGATCAGCTGCTCAAGTTTCCTGTATATTCTGGTTATCAGTCCCTTATCCGAGATATGGTTTGCAGATATATTCTTCCACTCTGCACGTTGTCTCCTCACTCTAATTACTGCTGTGCAGAAACTTTTTAGCCTAATATAGTCCCACCTTGATTTTTGAGACTATTGCCTGTGCTTTAGGGGGTCTTCTTTAAGAAGCCTTTGCCTACTTCAAGGTCTCCAAGAATTTTCCCTGTGCTTTCCACCAGTAGTTTTATAGTTTGAAGTTTTATGTTTAGGTCCTTGATACATTTTGAGTTTTTGTTAGTGGTGAGAGATAGGGGTCCAGTTTCATTCTTCTGCAGGTGGATATCCAATTTTCCTAGTACCATTTGCTGAAGAAATTTTCTTTTTCCCACTGAATTATCTTGTGCCCTTTGTCAAGGATCAGGTGGTTATATGTTTTGGGGTTTGTTTTTGGGTTCTCAACTCTGTTCCATTGGCCTACCTGTCTGTTTTTGTTTCAATATCATGCTGTTTTGATTATCACAGCTTTGTAATATATTTTAAGGTCAGGAATTGAGATGGTTTGGTAATATGGGGACTTTATGATTCCAGACAAATTTTATGATTTTTTTTTTCTGTGAGGAGTGTTTCTCGTAATTTGGTTAGAACTGCATTGAAACTGTAGATTAATTTGGGTAGGACTGACATCTTGTCTATATGAAATCATTTTGTAATATTTTAAAATTCTTTTTCAAGCGTTTCATATTTTCTTTGTAGAGGTCTTTCACTTTTTTGGTTTAGTTTATTCTTAGATATCTTATTGTTTTTGCTGGTATTGTAAATGAGATTGTTTTCCTCAATTCTATCTCTGTCTGTTCATTGTTGATATATAAAATATTATAGATATTTGTTTGTTGAATTTTTATCCTGACACTTTACTGTATTCATTTATCACTTCCAGGAAGTTTTTGGTTCATTTACTTATTTATTTATTTTGTGGATTCTTTTGGATTTTTTTGTATATAGAATCATATCATTTGCAAATAATTTCACTTATTTTCCTATATGACTGCCTTTTATTTGACTCTCTTGTCCAATTGCCTTTGTTAGAAATCCCAAAACTATGTTGAAAAGGAGTGGACAGTGGGCAGCCTTGTCCTGTTTTAGGTGTTAGTGGAAAAGCTTTAAGCTTTTTCCCATTCAGTGTGATGTTAGCTCTGGGTTTGTCATAGATGGTTTTTATAGTGCTGAGGAATGTCCCTTCTTTGCCAATGTAGTGAGAGTCTTAATCATGAAGGGATTATTTTATTGAATGCCTTTTCTGCATTGATTGATATGATCATATGTTTTTTATCTTTTCTTTTGTTAATGTAATGTATTACATTTATTGTTTTTTTTTTTTCTTTTTTTTTTTTTTTTTGGAGAGGTTTTTGCTATAGGGCGCGTGCGCTCGCCAGACAGACAGAGAGAGACAGAGAGATAGAAAGCAGGAAATCACCCCCCAGGGTGGATGGCCACGCTGCAATCCCTTCTCCTCCATTCTCCTCTCGGGATCTTGGGCACGCACGCACACGCGCCCGGCGTGAGTTTAAGCCACCGGGTCCGGGACTCGAACCGCGGTCGACTACATGGGAGTCCAGCGACATAGCCGTTACGCTAACTGCTGGTCCCAACATTTATTGTTTTGTGTAGGTTGAACCATCCTTGCAGTCTTGGCATAAAGCCTACCTGGTCATAGTGTATAACTTTTTAATGTGTTGTTGGATATGATTTGCTGGTTGTTGGGATTTTTTGCATCTTTATTCATCAGGGATATTGGCATGTAGTTTTCTTTTTTTATTATTTCCTTGTCTGGTTTTGGAATCAGGATGATGGAGGCTTTGTAGAATGAATTTGGGAGGGTTCCTTCCTTTCAGATTTTTAGAAGTAGTTTGAGGCTAGTTAGGATTAGTTCTTTAAAAGTTTTGTAGAATTCAGAAGTAAAGCCATTGGGACCTGGATTTTTCTGTGTTGAGAGACTATTTATTACTGATCCAATCTCATTACTTGTTATGGGTCTATTCAGGCTTTCTATTTCTTTCTGATTCAATTTAGTAAATTATACTTGTCTAGAAATTTGTCCATCTCCTCTAGGTTTTCTTGTTTTTGGCATATAATTGCTCATATTATTCTCTGTTAGATGTTCTGTATTTCTGGTATGTCTGTTATAATTTCACCTCTTTACCTGCTGATTTATCTGGTTCCTTTTTCTGTTCTTGATTAATCTAGCTAACGGTGTGTCAATTTTGTTTATCTTCTGAAAGAACCAGTTTTTAGTTTCATTTATTTTTTGTGTAGTTCTCTGAATCTCTATTCCATTTATTTCTGTTCTAATCTTTATTATTTCTTTTCTCCTGGTACTGGGGATTTTTTGTTATTCTTTTTTTGGTTCACTGAGGTATACTGATAGGTTGTTTGCCATCTTTCTATTTTTTTCTTGTGAGCACTAATTGATATGAACTTCCCTCCTATGACTGCTTTCACTGTGTCCCAAGGTTATGAAAACTCATGTATTTAAGATCCTTGGTTTCAGTGAATCTTTTGATTTGTCTTAATTTCTTCAATGGATGCAATGTCATTCAGAGCAGGTTGTTTATTTTCCACGTGTTTGTGTATTTCTGGGGATGCTTTCTGTAGTTGATTTCAAGTTTAATTGCATTATGGCTGGGAAAGATGCTGGATATAGTTTCTATATATTTGGATTTGTAAAAGCTTGTGTTCTATTATGTGGTTGATCTTTAAAAATGTTCCACGTGGAAGTGGGGAAAATGTGTTTTTTTGTGGTTGTTCCGTGAAATGTTCATTTGAGTTATAGTATTGTTTAGATACTGTATCTTTCTTTTTTTCTTCTGTGTAAATTATTTTTCCAGAGGAGATAATTGGGGGGGGGGGGGGGTTTGAGATCCCCAGTGTTCAGAGCGTTGCAGTCTGTTTCTCACTTTAGATCTAGCAGACTTACTTTCATGGATTTGGGTGCTCCAGTGTTAGGTGTGTAGATATTTATAGGTGTTATATCTTCTTGGTGGATTAGCCTTTTTATTACAATATAGTGTCTGTTCTTAACATTTTTTGTCTTGAAGTCTGTTTTGTCTAATATCAGTATTGCAATTCCAGACTTTTCTTTCTTTCTTTCTTATTTTTATTTTTATTTTTATTTTTATTTTTATTTTTTGGTTTCTGTTTGCAGAGAATCTTTTTTCAGTTCTTCACTTTCAGTTTATGTATATCCTTATCAGAGAGCTACATTTCCTGTAAGCAGCAGATAGAAGGCACCTGTTTTTTAATCCATTCAGCCAGTCTGTATCTTTTAATTAGGGAATTTAAACCATTAATTTTCATGGCTATTATCAATATTTGTGGACTTTTCCCTGTCGTTTCATTAGCCATTTTCTTGGTTGTTTTGTGTTCTCTTATTTCTATTTATCTCTCTTTAGTTTTCTTGGTATGGTACTTTCTCTAATACTTCTTTTGAAGAGCTGTCTTTCAAATTTTGTTATCTGAGAATGCTTTTATTTCTCCTTCCCATTTGAAGGATAATCTTTCTGGATATAGTATTTTTGATTGAAACTGTTTTTCTATTAGCATCTTGAGTATGTGTTCTCATTCTTTCCTTGCTTGCCTTGTTTTAGTTGAGAGGTCTGATGTTAGCCCAATAGAATAACTTTTATATGTAACTTGACATTTCTTCTCTGGTCACTTTTAGAATTATGTCTTTGTCTTTGATTTTGGCTGATCTATGATGTTCTGTGGATAGCATCTTCTTACATTAATTTTATTTGGTGTTCTTTGTGCTTCCTGGATTTGTGTGTCTTTATGTTTCTGTAGATTTAGAAAACTTTCAGATTATAGTTCATAAAAGAAGTTTTTTATACCTTTAGCAGCTTTCTCAGCTTCTAGAATACCCATGACATGGATATTTGGGTCTTTAATGGTATGCAGTGTATCCCACATAGTCATTTTTAGGTTTATTTTTCATTGTTTGGATTAAGTCAGAGGCTTTGTCTTCCAGATCAGAAATATTTTTTATTCTGCATGATCCAATCTGCTGTTGATGCTTTCAAGGGAGATTTTGATTTCTTGCATTGTATTCTTCATCTCTAGAAGTTCTGTTCCTTCTTTTATTAGGGTGTCTATCTTTTTATGGAATTCTTCCTTTATGTCATGGAATGATTTTCTAATCTCAGATTGGTTGTCTGTTTTGTCTTGCATCTCACTGAGTTTTGTTATGATGAGTATTCTGAATTCTGTTTCTGTCATTTTAAAAAATTTCTTTTGTTTTATCCCTCTTTGGCAAGGAGTTACTGTATTCTTTTGAGGGAGATATATACTTCCTGGTTTTCTTATATTTCCTGAGACTCTCTTTTGTTTTCTAGGCATCTGGTGAAGCACTCACTTCTTCCTATTACTTAGGGAAGGTTTCTGCAGCTGTGTATTTGCGTACTTCCCTAGGGTGTACTTTAACTCCACACCAGTTCCCCTCTTGTTTCCAACACTTTCTAACTCCCATATGTCTAGGTGCTGAGTTGAGGCAGAACATAAGGTAGTAAATCAAGTCATATGTCACAGAACATAGGGACTTGGCACCCTTGCTCCTCCCTGGATCTAGGACCCCCGAGGGTTGGCTATGAAAAGGCCAGCCAAGCAGCCCCCATCCCTTACTGTCTCTGGGAGCTGAGCAGGTCCTGGCAGGAATATGTGTGAGAAGGCCTAGGGCCTCTGCTGGGACCCACAGAGGCCTAGTGATGAAAGGGCCAGCCAAGCAGCCCCCATCCCTTACTGTCTCTAGGAGCTGTGCAGGTCCTGGCAGGTGTGTGTGTGGAAGCGTTGTTGCCCCTGCTCCACCCTGGCTCTGGGATCCACAGGGGAGTGAAAGGACTAGGCCTGACATTCAACTCAAGGAGTCGAAGGAAGATCTTACCTATTCAAGGGCCTGTTGCTGACAGTGCCAGTGACTTTAGTTCTAGGTAGCACTTCAAATTTCTGTTCTGTTTTTTGTCCTCAGTGATATTTAGCTTGTTTTTAAGCTTTATTAGACCATTTTTAATTTCTTTAAAAATTCTCCATCCATTATTTGTATGCATTTGGAAAAAATAGTTTGCTTCCCATTCTAAATTTTACCCCCTTGATATTAGCTTATATTTTTAAAACTTCTAGAACTTGTTAATTAGTCATAACAAAATAGTTATTTAACAAATTGTAACTAGAAAGATATAGCCAGCTACTGTAATTTTTTTTGTATCTAAACATCAAATTTTCTCTCAGTCTCTCTCTCTCTCTCTCTTTTTTTTTGTAGTGTAAGTATTGAAGATACCTTCTTATAAATTAGGTTGTAAATTCATCAAAGTAATTATAGACTTGTTTGTCAGGAAATTTTCTACTTCAAGAAATTATGTTTTCTCTTATGTTAAAATTTATTGTGTAGGTTCTCGGTGACAACGTTCAATATATGAATATCATTTTTTCCCCTATTATCTGTTCCATCCCTCATTTGAAAAACTTCCATTGCCTCACATCTTTTGATGTGGATACTTTCCCTTGAGTATAGATATATACTTTAGAATTCCTTTTCTTTTTTCCTACATAAGCCACTCTTATAATGCACCAACAGTAACTTACAGTTTTACTTAAGGTATAGAAAGAATTTAGAAATTTGCAAAGTAACTAGAAAGTAGAATCCTTCAATCTGTTGTTACACCTGTATTTTATACATATATGTGTGTATATATATATATATTTTTTTTGGGGGGGGAGAGGTTTTTGCTTTTAGGGCGCGTGCGCTCGCCAGACAGACAGAGAGAGACAGAGAGACAGAAAGCGAGAAATCACCCCCCCAGGGGGGATGGCCACGCCGCAATCCCTTCTCCTCCATTCTCCTCTCGGGATCTTGGGCAGACACGCACGCACACGCGCCCGGCGTGAGTTTTAAGGCACCAGGTCCAGGACTTGAACCACAGTCGACTACGTGGGAGTCCAGCGACATAGCCATTACGCTAACTGCTGGTCCCTATGTGTGTATATTTTTGTACATATACACATATATACACCTAATTAGTCAGCAGTTTTTAGAATGATTCATCCCCTAGGGTCTCTCAGATTACCAAACTTTATTTTCATAGGAACTAAATTTTACATGCCAATGTCTTCAATTGTTCTTTATCTTATTGAAATATGTTATTAAATTGATAAGCGCACCTATAAAAATAAGGTGGAAAACAAAAAGAATTGCAATCACTGGGAAGTAAACCTTTTGGTTGCTGTGAGTAGAATGCAGAAAGCAGAGAGTAGTCCTCCAGTGGTTGCAGAGCACAGGTTAATGTAATGAGTGAGTTGAGTGGAGAAGATCTGTTACATAGATGAAAAAAATATGTATATATTTAACTGAAAAAAAGGAACTCAAGGGACCAGCAGTTAGTGTAATGTCTATGTCGTTAGACTCCCATGTAGTCGACCGCTGTTCGAGTCCCGGACCCAGTGGCTTAAAACTCACACCAGGCGCGTGTGCATGCGTGTCCAAGATCCCGAGAGAAGAATGGAGAAGGGATTGAGGCGTGGCCATCCCCCCAGAGGGTGATTTCTCACTTTTTGTCTCTGTCTCTCTCTGTCTGGCTGGTGAGGGCATGTGCCCTATAGCAAAAACTTTCCAAAAAAAAAAAAAAACTCAAATTTATTAGAACAATGTAGCTCATTATTTTATATTTAACCAAATTTAGGTTATGGTTATAATTACTATATAAGATATTGTAGTTATTTATTTTTTTTTTGGAGAGGTTTTTTTGCTATGGGGCACATGCGCTTGCCAGATAGACAGTGAGAGACAGAGAGACAGAAAGCGAGAAATCACCCCCCAGGGGGGATGGCCACACCGCAATCCCTTCTCCTCCATTCTCCCCTTGGGATCTTGGGCATGTACGCACACGCGCCCGGCGTTGAGTTTTAAGCCACCGGGTCCGGGGCTCGAACTGCGGTCGACTACATGGGAGTCCAGTGACATAGCCATTACGCTAACTGCTGGTCCCAGGTACTGTAGTTTTTAAATGATCATGAAAGGAGCTATGTGGGTTTTGTTCTGTTTTTCTAATTAAACTGTATAATACATATCATGTCATCTTTTATTTTATGTTTGATTTTTGCACAGAATAATACTTATCTTATCAAAGTAAGTAAAAGACAGTCGTGTTTTCCACAGGCCTCACCTATACCATTTATATTAAAATGTTTTTATTTGAAGCATCTCAGTTCATTTTCCCGAGTTGTCTGGTCTCCTGGGTTCCATCCTTATTTGCTGTTGGGTACACTGTGTATGTTCTGCTGTCATTGCCATAGATTCAGTGTGATCCTTTAACGGCATTTGCCATCTGCTTTGCAACTGAATTTTGTCACTTGATAACCAATCAGACCCTGGCTAATAGATGGCAATGGACTTTTTTTTTTTTTTTTGGAGAGGTTTTTGCTACAGGGCATGTGCACTCGCCAGAATAACAGAGAGACACAGAGAGACAGAAAGCCAACAATCATCCCCCAGGGGAGATGGCCACACCACAATCCCTTCTCCTCCATTTTCCTCTTGGAATCCTGGGCACTCACACACATAGATTGAATAGAATATTTTTGGTGTTTAATTACTTGTTTTATATTTCTTTATTGTAACTAGATTAATGAATGTTTCTAAAGTACTTTGGTTAGACTAATTTAGACTAGTCTAATTTAGAATTTAGAATAATTTAGAATAATCATTTATTATAAATAATTTTTAGAATAATCACTTAGTTTAGAATAATCATTCTACTTATGCTGGGTACGTGTGCATGTGAGTTTTAAGTTGCTGGGCCCAGTACTTAAACCCTGGTTGACTACATGGGAGTCCAGAGATACAACCATTACGCCATCTGCTGGTCCTGGGGTGGGCTTTTATGTTATAAAGGGAATAGTGTTTGGGTACTAATTTTATCATTGATCAGCACATTAGTGAATGTTTTCATGTAAATGACATTTTTCTCATTGAACATGGTGTTTCACACATATTCTACTAACGAGAACTATTCTTGGAAGAGTTTAAGTGGGTATCTGTAGAATAGTTGGAAAAAACAGAATTGAAAGTCCTGACCTAGCTATTCGTGAAATGGGCAATGGAGCAATTTCACTTCTCTTTCTCTTACTATCCCTTAGCTTAAGGAGAAAGGGTCAGATATGACAATTCTCAGTTCTTCATTGTCCAACGTAACTATGCATCCAAAATCTTTTAGCAGATTCTGTCTGTGTGTTTTCTCACTTGATATTTAAATGTTTGTGTTATACATTTTTTTCCCACAAAGTCACCAAATTGAGAATTGAGGATAGTTTTAACTGTCAGTTTTACCCAATGTATTTTGTGGTTGTGACAGGTTGGCAGGTCAAATCCTTTATAGCAAACTCAGTGGGGGCCCAATATGTTTTGAGAGAGGTTGTATCAGAACATTCTTGTTACAAAGTGCATTTCCACCTTCAAAAACATGGAATAAAGCCAGTCTTGTTTAACCATTTTGTCTTTCTGAATCAGGTAGAAAGGAAAAAGACAAAAACCAAACATAGGATGTAGGAGAAAGAAAATAAATCAATAGTCTTTATTATTTTTGATAAAGGTATTCAACTTAGACCTCCACACCTAATACATGTTTTCTTCCAAATTTTTGAAACTCTTGGTTTTTCTGTTTTATATGTATATTGGGTTGTTTCAAGTTTGAATTTTGTATGATTGACTTTAGTGTTAGCTGTCATTTATTCTGGAGTCTTGGTTAGCAGAAGAATAATTGCCCGATGGCCATCTGGGATTTTACTTGCAGACTTTCTGACTCAATAGCTTTGCCCAAAGTCTGTGTACTTCAGACAAAGAGCAAGCCCTGTGTGCCCCCTCCTACTCTCCACCTGCTCTTTTTAGCATTCACATGTAGATTTATTTTCCTCCTAGCCTCTCCAAAGTTTGGAGGTTGCAATGAATTGCTGTTAGCAAGCTACCCTCTTGCAGTTCTGGCTATCAGCAATACCTACTCACTTACCTCATCCTGGACCTCAGAGGAGGACTAAAGTGATGCCGTATCAGGGTGATTGTCACCACTTCCCTGTGTATGCAGAGCCGGAAAGCATGTGTTGGGGAGTTCCTGTCAGGCAATCAGCTAGGATTCTGTGAACAGCATGTAGACCAACAACGTTTTATATTTAGCCCTCACATTTAGTAGTGGCATAGATTAAATGGAATACTTTTGGTGTTTAATTACTTGTTTTAAATTTCTTTATTATAACTAGATTAATGAATGTTTCTAAAGCACTTTGGTTGGAATGATGTTTTAGGCAGTAATTTAGAATGATCATTCTACTTACCCTGGGCACATGTGCATGCCTGGATGAAATCCTGAGAGGAGAATGGAGGAGAAAAGATTGTGGCATGGCCATCCCTTCTGGGGGTGATTTCTTGCTTTCTGTCTCTCTGTCTCTTCTCTCTCTGGTGACCACACGCACCCTATAGCAAAACCCCTCTTAAAAAAATTTAGAATGATCATTCTAAACTAATAAAATTACATGTTTCTGCATGGTGTCATTTGCTTATAATTTGAAACACTGTTTTAAATAGAATTTTTGTCTGAGAAATATACTGTATATAGATAAGACATAAGTAAGGTTAAGATTTACTACAACCTTTGCTAAACACAACTGAATATTGTGTGTTCCCAATCTATAAGACCTAAAATCTCAGCAATTACTATTATAGGCCTTTATCATTATTTCTCTGTTATTTATGTCAAAAATAATCATAATTATCTTTTCATGCCCTCTGTAATTATGTATGAACTTTAAAATTATACTTCGTCAAATTTCAAGTGGTGATGAATGACAGGCTAGAATTATATTAAATCATTTCAGTACATTTAAACATAGCAATGGTTTATACTTATAATTGAATGATCTTGTTTTCAAGTGGAAACCAACTTTGTTGTTTGTTACATTAATTCAGAGTAACACTTATGATTTGAAAATGATGTAAAATGTTCAGTTGCTCTTGAGATGAGACAGAAATTTAATATTTTTGTTTATGGCAGTAAATTAGACTTATGTGGCTGTGTGGATCACAAAATAAGATGAGACCAGGGACTGGGGTCATATTGCTAGATTCACTGCTATGGTTTTGATTGACCCAATAATTGGGGAGGTCTAGATGCTATGGCCAGAAATGATAGCTTTGGGGAAATGGGTGGTGTAGGAGGGCGGAACCCTGCCTGGAGTTTGCTTGATGAACCAGTAATTCTGAAGAAACCACAGCTGTGGTTTGTGAATAGATGATGTCCTTGCTTACATGCACATACACCTTCAAGAACCTTAACTGCTGCTTGGAATGAATTTCAAAATCGATAGGGTTTACAAGACTTAGTGTCACCCGGTGCCTGTCTCTTCTGTCTGGCTCATTCTATACATTCCCCACGTGACCTTCCGACCATACTAAAATATATAACTCTCACTGTTTTTTCACCCATCACTTATAGGGCTTCTCATGCTCTTCCTTTGCCCAGATACTCTGTTTTCCACTCTTCTTTAGTTCATGTTTCCTTACTCTTTCCTATCTCAGTTTTGCTGTCATTTCTGTGTAAGCACCTTCTTTTATCCCCAAGGCTGCTTCATAGCTTCATTGTTTTCTACATTTGCCTTGATACAGCCCTCCATAAGCTGCACGGTCTTTCCTCAGCTGTGTCTCCCCTCCCTCTCAATGTGCACTTGGCACTGCATCCGTGCAGATTCAGGGCCTTGTCCCCTGCTGTGTGGTCACTACTCACACTGGCCTGCTGAGGTGCTCAGTGAGGACCACACTCACCCTACCCAGTAGATTCTCAGCAAGGACACCTCTAGTGAATATGGAAGGAATGAAAACCAGGAATCTACCCAAAGGGTAGAGCTGGGAATGGTGATGCTCAAGAACTCTATGACTGAAATTAATTGAGTAAAGATATAGAAACACAGTATATAGATGTAAATACCAGATATAGTGTGTGTGAAAGAGGAGGGTCTGAGGAAGGACATTTGGGGGAGGGACAGAGAGGCAAAGCATTAATGGCACAAAGAGGTGTGGTATTATCTGTTGAAGATATTTTGTAGTTTTATCAACTGTGTTAGGGAGAAATATTCACCTGTTGAAATATCCATTTTGTAAGACAAATAATAATGTGATTGAATGTATGGAAGAAAATGAAATGAAAAATAAATAAATTTTAAAAAATTAAAAATAATTTTAAAAAAAGAACATGAAGTTGGAAGCAGCACGTGAATTAGAGAAGATTGTGGGAAATAATTTTAGAGACTCTTGATACATATTACCACCACATTTTTCAAAACGGTTTGGACAGGGGGTAGGGAGGATGTGTTGGTTAAGGTGCTAGACTCTCACAAGGCTGACTGCAGTTTGAGTCCTGAACCTAGCAACTTGAAAATCACACCAGGCGCATGTCTGTCTGTGCCCAAAATACCAAGAGAAGAATGGAGGAGAAGGGATTGCATCATGGGCATCTTGCCTGGGAGGGTGATTTCTCATTTTCCCTCTCACTATCTTGCCTCTCTCTGGTGAGCACATACGCCCTATGACAAAAATTTTAAAAAAAGAAAGAGGTTATGGACGTCTACATCCCATCAGCATGCTGGTTGAAAGGAGTATGGATCAACATCTTTTTGTTTCTTTATGAATTTATTGAAATTTCAGTTAAGAGATCAAACCATTATAGTATATAAAATGTTATGCTTGTTCCCTTTTCATTGAGACAAATGGGGTTAAAACTATTCCCCTTGGGACCAGCAGATGGCATAATGGTTACGTCGCTAGACTCCCATGTAGTTGACACAGTTGGAGTCCTAGACTCAGTGGCTTAAAACTTACGCCAGGTACGTGTGCGTGCATGCCCAAAATCTCGAGAGGAGAATGGAGGAGAAGGGATTGCAGCGTGGCCATCCCTCCTAGGGGGTGACTTCTCACTTTCTGTCTCTCTATATCTCTCTCTCTCTGTCTCTGGTGAGTGCTTGCTCTCTACAGAAAAATAATCACTCTAAAAAAAAATAAATAATTAAAAAAAAAAACCTTTTCCCTTCTGGGATATTCTTATCTCCTTTGTTTATTTTTATCTCTTGAGATAAGAATATTTGGGACCAGTAGTTAGCATAATGGCTATGTTGCTGGACTACGTAGTCGACTGCGGTTCACGTCGCAGACCTGGTGGCTTAAAACTCACGCCAGGCGCGTGTGCGTGCGGTGGTTAAGGCACTAGATCCCACGTGACCAACTCTCTGGTTTGAGTCCAGAACCTGGCAACTTGAAAACCACCAGGTGTATGTGTATACATGCCTAAAATCCTAAGAAGAGAATGAAGGAGAAGGGATTATGATGTGGCCATCCCCCTGGGGGGGGGGGTAACTTCTCACTTTTCCTCTCTGTCTTTCTGTATTTCTCTGGCAAGTGCACACACCCTTTGGCAAAAAAAATCTAAAAATAAAAAACAGAGAGACAGAATCGAAAGGGAACATTAAGAAATAAGCAATTTTATAAAAATGGGATTATGCTTTTTAAAATCTATATATTTTTCATCAATAATACAAATAAATTTCTTGTCATGTTATCTATTGCACAAAGACCTCTTTTAATATTTGCATAGTATTTAATTGTGTGCGTAATTAAGTCATAATGTAATTGGATACATCTATATTATGGAACATTTAAATTATTGTTAGCATATCAATATAGAAAGTTCTGTAATAAGCAGTCCTCATACGACTCCTCATACCTTTGTAATTCAACTTTTAAGATAATTTATCTTTAAAATAATTTCCATATTAAAGGGTATATACTATTTTAAGGTTATTGATACACTCTGCAAAATTGACTTGCATAAGATATATATTATTTACACTCATCCTGCAGTATATGACAATAACCAGTTTCTCTCCTTTTCACCAAAACTGGATATCTTAATTTTTAATGCTCTCTGGAAACCTAGCACTTAGCTCTTTGTGGATTAACAGCCTGAACATTAGCCCTGCTCAATTCTCAAATAGAAATGAATAAGCTATTTTAAAACGGTCTTCAATGATAAAACCTACCTCGGGCCTATAGAAGTGGCACAGCAGTGGCACAAGCTCCCTGATGCTGGACTCACACAACGAGTCCCGGGTTTGTGCCTAGAGGTCTCCTGCACTGTGATGCACTTGTATGTGCATGCCCAACCCCCCGGTAGGCTGAAGCCAAGTGTGGGTCACAGCATGAGGACCCTGCTAGGAGTGCCTGTCTCTCTTTCTCATGGAAGAAATCAAATACACTTAAAAAATAACATTGGGTCGTTGGAAAAAAATGACACATTTTTCTATGCAAAAAATGTGTCATGACTTTTCTGACGACCCAATACATATATGAAATGAACTAGAAATGTAAGGAAATTCTTAGAGGTAAAATTAAAAATGAGAGCCCAATTCCAGACAGTGTGGGAGAAAGCTGAAAGCACATTTGCTAATCCCAGAGACTTAGCTGTGGCCTCTGCACAGGTGGTTGGAGAGAATCTCTGGGCATGGAGAGTGATGGGAAGTGGCATCGCAGATGCCAAATAAATCAGCTGTGCCCTATGAACTCCATATTCAGTAAAAAAGTGAACCAAGGCCAGGGATATATATGTCCCACAAAAGGAGATAATAAAAATAATTGCCTTTGTTGGCCTTAACCCTAGGTGAATGGCGGAAGGTAATTTTACCTGAGAATTGATAACCAGAATCCAGGGGTCAGATTTCATACAACCTTCAAGGAATAAAGACATTAGAAGCTGAAAACTTTGTTTTTCAAAAGGGTCCTCTTGGTTGTTCCCCTTGATACCCAGCAGATACAAACCAAAATCCTCTGTTGAAGAATGCTCCTTCAGCCTACGTGAACAGAATCCTCACTGACATTTTTCTCTCTTCCCCTCTCTCTCTCTTTCTCTGTCTGTCTCTCTCTCACACACAGTATTATAAAGCATTACTAGGAAACAGGAAGGCATCAGAGGAATCAAAAAGAGTCATACCCTCAAGGGTTTTAAAATGAGGACTTATAAATGCAGGCTGTTAAACTAGTAGGTTTACATTTTTTAAAAAAAGATTTAAAATAGAAATAAAAAGTAACTGACTACAAAAATAAAACCATTTTTCTTTAAGAGGGCCAAATAGAACTCAATATGAAAAAATCAAAAAGGAACTCAATGGGTAAGTTAAGTGCATATCAGAGGTAGGTGAGTAGAAAACGGGCAGACGAGAAGGAAATTCTAACAAGATTCTCCAGCATGAGGCAGAGAGAGAGACAAAGATGAGAAACACTAAAGGAGATGGAGCCTCTGACAAATACCTGATCCGAGTTCCATGAGTAGATAATAGGATGGGGAAAGAAAATTTTTGAGTAAAAAGACAAGTCTGACCGCTTCGCAAAAGGAATGAAAGGTAGGAATACTCAGGTGAAATGTAAGCTTGGGGGCAAAGTGCACACCTAGAAAAGCCACAGTAAAACTGTGGAATATCAAAGACAAAAGGATCTTAAAAAACAAACAAACAAACAAACAATAAAACAGAAACCGAAAGAATCGGCAGATGGAATGACAGTTAAACCAGCATCTGATTTCTCAGCTGCTTCAGCAGAAGCCAAATGTCTGCAGAATAAAACCTTCAAATAAGTCTAGCTAAAGTCATATACTCAGCAGAACTAGGTTTCAAGAAAAACATTCTCCGACTGACAGGGTCAGCTAAGTCAAGAGCTGATTCTTTAAAAAGAGTATCAAAATTGACAAACCTCTAGCAAGGAAAAAAATAGGCAATAAAAACAATGAAGTGATGAAGAAAGACCTATAGTTATGGATGCTACAGAGTTAAGCAATCTGTAAGCAAATAATATAAACATCTTTTAGGACAGTTATATAAAACTATGTAAGTAAAGTAAACACAATCTACATAATTGAGAGATATAGTCTGGAACTTAATAAACTCCTCAAATTCATGTGAAAAAGTAAAAGACTGGAATCACCATGATAGAGGAACCTATGCACCTAGTTGTTATGTGTTTTTCTAATTGCTATTACACAATGTAATATTGTGTAGGGATAAATTGATTAGTGCCCAGGTAATAGAAGTTAATGAGAAAAGGTCATGTTCATCAGTGACTTTGGAGCAGTTGGATATCAAAATAGGAAAACGTGAACATTGTTTCCTATTGCAAACTAAATGCAAAAATTAAAAATAAAATTATTAAAGATTTTTAATTTTGTGCAAAACTTAAAATTAAAAAAATTAGGTAAACATGTTTGTTCTGCATAGGGAAGGATTTCTTTCTTTTTTAACTTTTTAAGGAGAACAGAAAAGGGACCAGCAGTTAGCATAATGGCTATGTTGCTGGACTCCCATGTAGTCAACCACGGTTTGAGTCCCGGACCCGGTGGCTTAAACTCACGCGGGCGCATGTGTGTGCGTGCCCAAGATCCCGAGAGGAGAACGGAGGAGAAGGGATTGCGACGTGGCCATCCCTCCTGGGGGGTGATTTCTCACTTTCTGTCTCTTTGTCTCTCTCTCTCTGTCTGGTGAACGCACATGCCCTATAGCAAAAAAAAAAAAAAAAAAAAAAAAAGAACCTCTCCATAAAAAGGTATTATCTTTAAATGTTTCCTAAATTTGAGAGTATTAACGCAGGAACTTAATGTTAATCAGAAAACACTATTAAAAGTAGTGACAAGGAGCTGGCTCTGTAGAGCCGTAGTTAAGGGAGCCAAATCTCACAGGACTGACCACAGTTTGAATCCTGGCACTGGCAACCTGAAAAACACATGGGTCACATTTGTGCACATGCCCAAAACCTCGACAGGATGAGGAAATGGAGGAGAAGGGATTTCAGTGTGACCACACCCCGTTAGTGAGTGTTCATTTTCTGAAGTCAGTTTCTCTCTGGAGAACCTATGTGCCCTCTAGCAATAAAGACAAAATAATATTGACCAGGCAAGACACAAATATGGAGAAGGTGTTTGGAACATATGCCAACAAAAGGTTACTTCATAAATAGATTTATAATTCCTAAAGTTAAATAAAAAATGACAAATATTTGGGCCGGCAGGTGACATGGTGGTTAAGGGCACTGGATGCCCACATGGCTGACTGCAGTTTGAGTCCAGAACCTGGAGGTTTGCTTTCTCACTTTCTCTCTCTCTCTCTCTCTCTCTCTTTCTCTCTCTATCTCTCTCTTTCTCTCTCTGTCTCTCTCTGGTCAAATTAAAATAAATAAATAAAAATAATGTTAAAAAGAAAAATAGTAATAAAAAGCTTATAAAAGCCCTAGGTGATAGGCCTATAAAATAATACAATGATAATTAATAGTAAGACTGGTATGAAAGTCAAGATTATAAATAATATCGATTTCTATCCCCTATATTGAAAAAAAATAAAAAGCTTTTGTCAAGAAGGATGTGGAGCAAGGGAAACTCCATATAATGCATCCAAAATTGCAAACTGGTACAATCACTTGGAAAATATTTGGGGATAATCTCATAGAGATACTGATGTACATATCTTAGGAGTTGTGAATGTAACTGAAGTAACTTAAGCAAGTGGGCGCCAGAAGTCTTGCCAGAAGAATTATTTACTGTAGCTTTTTTTTTCTTTTTGAAACAGAAAATCTTTAAAATAAGTTAATTGTCCACTTAAAAGCAATGTATAAACAAACTATTGTCATCATATTGCATACTCCTTCGTAGTAGTGAAAAAGTGAGAACTACAGTTGTAATCAGTAATAATATGAATCTCATAAGTGTAATATTCAAAAAATTATGCAAGTTAAGACGAATGATAAATAATGTAATAGCATTCATATCAACATTAAAATCATTCTAAATTATATAAGTCAATTAGGGATACATATTTAAGGTTAAGCAAGACTCATACATGAAATTCAAAGTACTGGTTACTTCTGTTAGCAGGCAGGGTATAAAGGCAGGGTACAAAATAAAGGCAGTTTCTATTTTTCAACCCAAATAGGAACGTTTTGTTAATATTTTTATGCAGTTAATTTATATTACTTATCTACTATAATATGTGTAACACATGGAAAAGACAAACAGAACACAGGACAAAAATGTACAGCTCAGTCAATTGTCACAAAGTGCACACTTCCCCTATCGCCACATAAAATAAAACATCGAGGTACTCTGAAAACTATACTCTCCCTGTCCTCCAAAAATGACCACTGTCTTTGTAGCTTTGTATCTATGCAGGTATCCCTTAACTCTATTTTGTTTTCTTCTGTGCTTTGAAGTTAATAGGAATGAAACACTACAAAGTGAATGCTTTCATGTCTGACTGCTTTCATAAATATTATGGTTGAGAGATTCATGCACATTATACCCGTTGTCAAATGTAGCTACTGTGCTTTCATTTCTATTGTGGTACTGTATATTTTTCCATGGTATGGATACACCCAATATTGCTATCTATTGTACTATTGATAGAAACTTAAATTGTTTCTAGTTTGAAGTAGCTGTGAATAGTAATGCTATACAAGGACCAGCCCATGGCCTGGTGGTTAGGCATTTGGATCCCACGTGGCAGACTGCACAGTTTGAATCCTGGACCTGGCAGCTTGAAAAACATGCTGAGTGTATATGTGTGAATGCTCAAAATCCCAAAAGGAGGGAGAAATGCAGAACAGGTGTGGTGTGACCATGCTCCATAGAGGATCCCTTTTAGCTTTCTTTCTTGCACTATCTCCAGTGAGTGTACATGTACTCTGCCCAAAACAGACAAATGAAAAAAACTTTAATAATTTTATACACTTTTGTCCATGTTTATACATTTATGTTAATTCTAAAAAGGCTGACTATATGACTTTCTATTCTTTTTTATGTATTAAACATTACATAGGGACCAGCAGTTAGCATAATGGCTGTGTCACTGGACTCCCACGTAGTTGACCGCGGTTCGAGTCCCAGACCCGGTGGCTTAAACTCACGCTGGGCACGTGTGTGAGCATGCCCAAGATCCTGAGAGGAGAATGGAGGAGAAGGGATTGCAGCGTGGCCATCCCCCCTTGGGGTTGATTTCTCGCTTTCTATCTTTCTGTCTCTCTCTGTCTGTCTGGCGAGCGCACGTGCCCATAGCAAAAACCTCTCCAAAAAAAAAAAAAAAAAACATTGCATAATAAAATAATGCAAGAAACTCTCTCTGAAAAATTAGTTAAGAAACTCTTTCTGCTAAATGGATAGTGAATGGCAATATCCTAATTTCACTTTTTTGATTAATATATATGGTAACAATCCTTTCTTAATTTTAGTTTGAATATTGTTCTTTATGGAGTATTACTGATCCTATCTGCCCATTTTTCCATTTTTATTGTTGGTTTCCAAAAATTATTTATTAATAATTATATTAAACCTTGTACTATCTTATTAGTAGAAAATAAGATGTATTTTTTACAGTGTGTTCCCTATTTAGTTGTTTATAATTTTCACTTTTTAGTGGCTTTTAATTTTTTTTAGAGATTTTTTGCTATAGAGCATATGTGCTTGCCAGAGACACAGAGAGAGACAGGGAGAGAAAAAGTGAGAAAGCACCCCTACCCCGCCAGAGGTATGGCCACGCCACATTCCCTTTTCCTCTTGGGATTTTGAGCATGCACACATGCAGCTGGCTTGAGTTTCAAGCTGCTGGGTTCAGGACTTGAACCATGGTTGGCCATGTAGAAATTCAGTGCCTCAATCACTATGCCACCTGCTGGCTCCAATGACTTTTTTTTTTAAAGAGGTTTTTATGCTTTAGGGCAGAGAGAGACAGACATAAGAAAGAGACAGTGAGAAATCACCCCCTTGGGTGGGAGTGGGGGGGATGGCCATGCTGCAGTCCTTGCTCCTCCATTCTCTTCCTGGGATCTTAGGCACTTATGCACACACACCTGGCATGATATTGAAGCCAGCAGGTCCAGGACTCAAACCACAGTTGGCCACGTGGGAGTGTGGCGACATAACTGCTACTCCATTTGCTGGTCCCAAGTAGCTTTTTTTTAGACATCATTGCTTTATACTTCTATGTTAAATATATCATGATTGTAAAAAAATTGAGAAAACCAAAAAAAAAAAAAGAACCCTAAAGTGTAAATAAAGAGTATTTTGATACTTTTTTCCTAATTAATTGCTATTAATATTTTGGTGCATGCCCTTTGTAATTTTATTTATGTTAGGTAGTTGGAAAGACATTACATATTTTTGTATGTTTTTTATGCAAAACTGTGTCATGACTTTCTGAATGACCCAGTGTGTGTATATATATATATATATATATATATATATATATATATATACACACACATACATATATATATATATATATATATATTTCATGTATATTCTACATATATCAGTTTATATATACGGGACCATCTGGTGGCATAGTGATTATGTTGCTGGATTCCCACATAGTTGATTGGTTGCGGTTTGAGTCCTGGATCTGGCAGCTTGAAACTCACACCAGATACATGTGCACAAAATCCCGAGAGGAGAATGGAAGAGAAGAGATTGTGGCTTGACCCTCTTCCCTCGGAGGTGATTCTTGCTGTCTCTCTGTCTCTCCAGTGAACACACATGTCCTATAGCCAACTAAAACAAACAAAAAAACTCCAAAAAATTTATATATGTGTACAAGTATAAATATAAATATATATATATGTGTATATATTTAAAATAGCTATATATTTATATGCACATGATACTACAAAAGGGGATTTTTTTCTCTGCCTAATAACATACCTCTTTTAAACCAATCAATATAATTCACACCATCATTTTAAAATGTTTGAATAATATTTCATTGCATAAATATGCTAATCATTCATTCAGCAAATACTTATCGACCTTGTTAATAATGTTTATAGCAGCATCATTTTTCAGGCACTGGGAGCAAGTAATGTCCAAAACTCTTTCAAAGTTGAAGCTTGAAAGCTAATGGAGAAAACATCCAATAAAAAATGAATTTTTTATATAAAATAAGTATTAGGAAGAGAAAAAATAAGCAAGGAGACTGATAGAGAGTAATGAGTTGGTGTGAGGGCACTTATGTATACATTTAAGTATAAATATACATATATATAAGCTCAAGGAAGGCTTCATAAATGAGTGGAACATAATTGAAGTATGGAAACCCACTTTGCTAATCTTTGGGTCAAAACCAAATGTAAATCTGCAAGGCGAGAATTTTGTCCTTTTTTTTTTTTTTTTTTTTTTTGAGAGGTTTTTGCTATAGGGTGTGTGCGCTAGCCAGAAAGTCAGAGAGAAACAGAGAGACAGAAAGCGAGAAATCACCCCCCGGGGGGATGGCCATGTTGCAATCCCTTCTCCTCCATTCTCCTCTTGGGATCTTGGGCACGCACGCACACGTGCCTGGTGTGAGTTTAAGCCACTGAGTCTGGTACTCAAACTGTGATTGATTACATGGGAGTCCAGCGATGTAGCCGTTACACCAACTGCTGGTCCCATATGTGTTTGTTTTTAAAGCAATCTGATATTGGTTAATATGTTTGGGTTACTTATAGTTATTTAAAATTTTAAACAAATTGGGAGGAACGATTCTTAGTAAAATGCTTCCTAAAGTTTTGCAGGTGTTCTAGCTGTTCTTTTAACTTTCAAACAAACTTTTTCCTTGTATGTCTAAATGAATATAATAACAAATATGTGAGAGTGTATATCAAGTGCATATCAATGGATGTTATTCTGGTGCCATCTTATTTCACAGGCCTAATTCATATTTCCTTAGAGGAAAAATATAACTGTTAGTTTTCAGAATGTTAGAATATAGAATATTTAATTTGGAAATTGGTTTTTATAGCTAAGACAAAAAAGAAATTGAAATGACCTGCATTTAACTGTACTGCTACTTGATACTGCATTTTTATGCCACTTTGATATCATAGGACCTTTAATAAAATAACTTTAAATAACAAGAAATTTGACACACGCATTTTTTCCTATCCTTTGTAGGTTGCTGATTCTAAGTTTTTCCCAAGACCTTTTAGTGTCTTGCCCATGAAGACAAAATGGAGTAACACTGGCTTTCATGTTCTCCTATTTGATCTGGAAAACCTTGTTGACCTTCTGCTGCCAACTCCAATCCATGATGCTGACCCTTCCAACTCATTCTATGGTAGTGAAATCCTGAGAAGAGCCAAGAGCACAGTGGAGAAGAAGACACTAACACTGAAAAGAAATAAAACTGCCTGTGGTCCTCTTTCAGCAGAAGCACAACCCAGTCCTTTTAGCGAAAGCCCAACCCAGGGAGATAATACCAGCAAGTTCTTAGAAGAAAATGATGGCATGAAAAGGCAAAAGAAAATGAAGAGTTCCAAAAAGATGCATACTAACCTATCAAGAAGAGTTGACGCTGACCTCACAATAGATACTGCTAAATTATTTCTGTCTTGCCTTCTGCCATGGGGAGTGGATAAAGAATTAGATAATCTTTGCATCAAGCATCTCAATATTTTAAAGCTTCAGGGTCCTGTTTCTTTAGGACTTGCTTCAAATGAAGATCACTTTTCACTGATGCTCCCAGGCTGGGATTTATGCAATACTGACACGAAGAAAGACTACTCAAAAGTAAATTTATTTTCCAGGAAAGTTTTAGACTTGTCCAATAAGTACATAGCTATACTTTCAAGCCAAGTTGGAATACCAAGACAACTGGAAAATAATTGTGATTCTTTGCAAGTGTCAAATACTATAGTTTACTTATTGAGTAGACTGTTTATAGTTAGTAAGTTAGTTAACATGCCTTTAGAATTGGCCTGTGGAATTGACAGGTAAGACATGGCTAGGAATTTTGATTGTTCTAATTTGGGACATTAAGAAATTATCATTATTGGGAACCAGCAAATGTTGTAACATTTGTGACACTGGATTCCCACGTGGCTGACCACGGTTCAAGTCCTGGACCTAGTGGCTTGAAACTCACACTGGGCGCATGTGCATGTTTGCCCAAAATCCCAAGAGGAGAATGGAGGAGAAGGGATTGTGGCATGGCCGTCCGCCTGGGTCATGATTACTCACTTTCTCTTTCTCTGTCTCTCTCTCTTTCTCCAGTGAGTACATGTACCCTACAGCAAAATCTTTAAAAAAATATTATCATTATTTGCTATATTTAGCAGTTTAATTTACTTTTCTTTCTTCTAATGTAAGAAAAATATACAACTTCTTTAGTAACAAAGTAAATTTTTAAAAAATGTTCCTTTTAATTCTTTGGTATTGGAAAGCAATTTGGCAATAGATCTATTAAGTCTTAAAATGTATTTATTCAATAAATGCTCATTATTCTTATAATACATGTTAGGAAAGTCATAGTGCTAGGTGCTGAATGAGTAGGCAGGTAGGTAGATAAATAGATTGACAGATTGATGTATGTACACCTTGAAATCCATCATATATGGTGTGCATTTAGCATGGACCCAGAGCATTTGAATAAGTGCTTCTGGTGCTATAGTTCCTACATTATATAAAAAAGGAAAAGTTGGGAAATGCCATACCTCAAATCATACCATTTAGTTTATATTTTGGCATATTAAAATAGAAGAGTAATTTATTTATAGAATAGTTAGTAATAATTAGAGATATTGTTTGAGTGTTTAATGTCTGCTAGTCAATGTATCATCCCTTTATATACATGATTTCACTTAATGTCATGGCGAGGCTGGGACATAGGTAGTAGTCTTTTGCTCACTGTGTAGATGAACATATTGATGCTTACAGAGAATCAATCCTAAGGTTCATTCTGAAAGGATGATATAGGACCAGTCTGGTTCTAGAGCCTGACTAATTATTAATCTCAACTTTTTACCTTCTCCTGCTGCTAAAATTTAGTAGCGTTTTTAATAATCTGATCTTACAGGATTGAATTCAAGTGTTTACTTATTAAACTTACATGCCTTCACATTGACCAAAAGAATAAATACAAAATAAGTTTATGATTTGGGTAGAAACACATTAGATTAATAAAGGTAATGGACATGAAATCATAGAAAACACTGAAATAGAGCCAACAAGTAAGATGCTACTTATTGTAGTGTCAATAAGTAATATAGGTAGTCAAAGTAATGAGAACAATCAGTGTGAAATGATATCATCTGACGGTCTTTTTCAAATGCCTATCACATAGTGGCAGATGGTGCCTGATGTGTCTGTCCTTTGAAAAGAGCTTAGTTCTACAGTATTTGTGCCACCTGTTGTAAAATAGAATTCCCAACTTCGGTGAACTTACAGTTTGGTGGGAAACTCAAATGGACTATGTCAGATTCATTGTTATACTTCTTTCTATTCTAATGTTTCTGTGTTAAGGAGTTTTCAATTTTCTATTTGTTGGCCCCAGTAATGAAAAAGCAGAGACTGGCAAATTTCTGATTCAAATGTGTAATTTCCCAGGGGACCAGCAGTTAGCATAATGGCTAAGGCGCTGGACTCCCATGTAGTCGACTGTCGCTCGAGTCCCGGACCTGGTGGCTTAAACTCACGCCGGGTGTGTGTGTGTGTGTGTGTGTGTGTGTGTGTGTGTGTGCGCCCAAGATCTTGATTCCCAAGAGGAGAATGGAGGAGAAGGGATTGTGGCACGGCCATCCCCTCTGGGGGGTGATTTCTCGTTTTCTGTCTCTCTGTCTCTCTCTGTCTTTCTGGCGAGTGCACGCACCCTATAGCTAAAACCTCTCCAGAAAAAGAAAAAAAAAAATGTGTAATTTCCCTCTACTTTCTTTTGTTCATTTAAAATGCTCCCTTTCATTTGTTTAACTTCAGGCAGGCTTCTTTTCTATTTCTATTTCTTCTTTTTTATTTCTTTTTCTTTCTGTTACTAAGAAAATTGCATTAACACCAATGTATGGTGAAAATGCTGTTAGCCTTTAGTCTGAAGACCTAGGACTGAATTCTGGTTTTGTCATACTGTGTGACTTTCGGCTAGCCACTAGGCTTCTCTGAGCCTTACTTTCCTCATTTACAAAATCTGGTGTGTGGCATAAGTGATTACCAAGAGTCCTTCGAGTTATTAGAAACTTGACAAATTTTATTGCTTGCCTGATTGTTATCCTACAGAGAAGATGAGGAACTTAGTTATTCTTTGCCAGAGGGTTCCATTGGCATTTGTTCCTGATACAGAGTATGGGATAGAGAGGATGTGTCTCAAGGCCTTTCCCCATGATTTCATTAAATGGCCTTTAAACTGTTGTTATACATTAATTGATTCTTATAATATTCTTCATTTAAACCAATTGTAGAATGGAGGTGGTAGATTGGAGTCTGCTTCTGTAAATCCATTAGTCCAGATTTGAGCTGCTGTCAGAGCTTCAATATCATTTTTTTGGAAATCAAAACAGTGCACATTGGACTTGTCACACCAAATCCTTTTGATAAATTTGGCCACCTCATAGTATTTTACTGTGCTTTGAAGGTTCAGAAATCCTTGTGTGTTGAACAATTGCGTTTGCAACTTGACTGAGCTTTATGGAAATAATTGTCTGCCTCTGAGACTATCACTGACGGCATCTGAAGATTACTATTGACACACTGAGGCCGGCCCAGTGGCTTACTGGTGAGGGAGCTGGAGCACATCTGACTGACTATGTAGTTCAAATCCTGGCTGTAGTGGCTTGAAACACATGTGTGTGCATGTCCATAATCCCAACGGGATGGAGACAGGGAGGAGGAGGGATTGCGGTGTGACCATACCCCATCGGAGTAACTTTCTCCTTCCCCCTCTCCCTCTCTCTGTCTCTCTGTCTCTCTTTAGCAAGTGCCTGGGACCTCTAGCAAAATTTATAAAAAGAAAGAACACTGGCCTGGGATAGAGGCTGCCTTCCTAAGACCCCAGGGTATCTGGGGAGAATTCTTTGGGAGATGTCAGCATACTAAGATTCACGAATTGGTTTTATTAGCCAGAAGTCATTTGACCTGAAGTAGAAGGCCCTCGTATAAAAGTGGACACAGAAAATTCTGATGAACTGAGCTGCAATTCATTTGAGATTAAGGTTTTAATTAGGAGCAAAAGTGGGGAAATATTCAAAAAAAAAGAGATTAATATGGAAGATATTGCTAAAATTCATCTGTGCTCAAATCCCAATTTGCTTAGGTGGTCATGCATCTATTATCTTCAATTTATTTTCTCAAACTGTTTTTCATACTTCTTTAATAATATTCTTAAAATATTTTCTTTCTAGTAGTTCCTTCAAAATGGAATCTATGCATAATAAGGTGAAAATTCCTGGGAATGATGTTTTGAATATTTCAAGCTTCTACAGTTACTTACGAAATGGTAAGAGAGTTATAGACACAGATATGATCAGATTTAGTTTTTCTTCTGTGAACTAAAATGATCAGTCTTTCTTAAGTGGATAGCAATGTTAAAATAAATAACATTGTGTGAGACATAGATTTCATCAAATGATCTTTGAATGCCTGAAACTTTTCAGTAAAAGAATTACTTGGATATTAAATTTAGGTCATATATGATTTATTAGAAACCTCATTGCGTAAGGATCTTTGTTATCAAATAAATTATTATTATATTAGAGAACTTTATTGCTATTTCAAAAGGTTATATTCTTATAAGTAGCGATCTTGAATTTTTCTGAGTGACACTCTCAGTGTTTAGATTTTCTTTTGATGCCAAATGGATAATTCATCTCCAAAAGTTGCTTTTACAGATCTTCAGCATCTCAATAAATGACAGTTCTGTCCTCCTAGTTGCTTAAACCAAGGACATTGGTCTCATGTTTTTACCCTTCTCTTTCTTTTATACACCAGATCCAGTCTTGAATTAATCATGTCAATTCTACCTTTAGAATTTACCCCAGAATCCAACCATGTTTGTCTCGTCACGTACAGGATCACCCCCCTGGTGCGAGCCCTCATCCCTCCTTGTCTTTATAATCTCAGTAGCCTTCGAAACACCTCTCTGCTCCTATTCTCGGTTCCTACACGATTTCCAGCCAAGCAGCCAGAGTGGTCTATTCAAAAATAAGTCAGAACCTCATTCTTCTACTTATAGCCACCTAGTGGTTTCTGTTACTTTCAGGACAAAAGTCACTGTCCTCACCCTCACTTGAAGACCTTGTGTGATCTGGCTGGTCTGCCTGTGTCACTCACACACATCCTAGCCTGACCTTAACTCTTTGTACTCATCCCCGCTTAGCTTATTCCCGCTATCCTAACCTTTTTCCTCCTACCCAAACATCACAGGCAGGTCTTAGACTTTTCCACATATTGTTTCCTTGCTTAGAAAGTTCTTTTGCCAGACATCCTCGTGGCTCACCCTGCTCTCCCTCCTGCCCCCATCCTGCGAGTCTTGCTCCAATGCCGCTGTTTCAACAACAGTGCCCTACTTCCTCTACATGATTCCCATCCCTTCCTCTGCTTTACTGTCCTCCCCAGTCATTTTCACTGATATATATGTCCCTTTTTCTACTTGCCATCTGCCTCCCGCGACTAAACTGTAAGCCCCTGAAAGTCTGGATTTTTACGGCAGTTTTATTCATGATTATGTCTCCAGTTCCTAGCATAGTGCCTGGGAAGAAGTAAACCATCAGACTTTTTAAATTAGTGAGTGAATAAAATGAATGTGTAGATGGAATTAAGGAGTAACAATGGAGACAACAATAGTTTGGGAGATAAATGAGACAGATGGCTAAGGTTCAAAATCTAGCTCTGCCACTTACTCTTATATACCCTTGAACATGTCTTCTGTGCCTGTAAGAGCCCTGTTTGCTACCTTAGTAAAATGGGGATAAATGGGAATAAGAACTCAGACTCAATGTGCATATTGACTCCAAATCTGTGCAGTTTATAATATATATATATATTCACAATCATGGACTGCAGTGTTCACAGGACTGTTGGAAAGAATATTTATTTTCAAGTGAGAATTTATTAATAGTTTATGATTATCTAATGCCTAGTATGTTCCAAGAATTATACTAATGCATTTACATGTATTACCACATTTAATCTATAAACAGCCCTGCATAGTAGACGAAGTATCTCTGTTTTACCCTTAAAAACAATTGAGGCTCAGAGAAGTTCAGTGAATCACGCAGAGTGAAACAGCTATTCAGCAGACAGGTCAGCCTTCCTACCCCTTGTTCCGGTCTAATTCCTCACCCCTCGTTCTTTCTATGACACCAGGCCACGTCTTACTTTCATAATTACAAATAGTATTCCAGAGTTCACCCCCATGTGGGTTGCCTGCCTTCTCCTTAGATAGTAGCTGTTATTAGGGTTAGTTGACCTGACCAGTTTTGATTTTTTATAACATTAGAAAGGGATTGTAATTTAAGGCTTAATGTAAGTGTTTCTACAAAGACAGGAAATTATTAACCAGAGACAAAGAGACCCCTTCTCCCTATGGTTGTCCCAACCAAATCAGTCTTAACAACTGGTGTTATTAATGAATAATCTCCCTGGCACTTAATGGTGGCAATTATAGCATTTACAATTTAGTCAGGAACTAAGAAACCATGGGTTTCTTTGTTAAATAATAGGAAGTAGAGCTGAAGGTAAAGGAAGAATTCATTTCATGATATTGACTTTATAAAGTGAAATCCTGAGGAATAAGATAATACTCTAAGGTGCTCATTCTAAGGTGTTGACAGGAGCCAGCACTCGCTTCTGTCAGCAGGAATGGTGGCGAAGCAACCTTGGTCAGCCTGGGATGTTTTCTTTTCATCTTTTTCCCCTGAAGTTGCAATTAATTCTTTAACTCACTGACATTGCCAAGAAAAGTTGGCTCTCATTTCTAGCTCATATTAAAATTTTAACATCACATTAAAGTGTGCTGTGAAGGACCCCACGATGCCAGTAAGTAGTTACAGTGGAGAGACCAATACTTAGCTTTGATGGTTGAGTCACAAGGTCAACAGAGTGAGAGAGTGAGAAAGGAAGGAGATCAAAAGGAAATCTTTTCTTACCTGCTGTGCTCATGCAGAAATGGAAAATATGACTTCAAAATCACAGTGCTCTATCATACTTACATGTTTTATGCACTGTCCTTAGTGGCTTGAAATTCACGTTATATGCTCCATCAGGAAAAAATAATGATATTAACAACTGGTCAGAAATTTCTTATATATTTACTTCATGTTCTCAATTTACATTATATCCCATATTTTCTATCACATTTTCCTCGACTACTGATAGGTCAAATATATATATGTATATACACTTATTTGTGTGGGTATATACTATCAGATATTAATATATAAAACAGTGATTCAAAGAAAAAAAAGTTGGACAAATGCTAATTTAAATAGTTGCTACCAGATGTCAAACATAAACTAATACATTGATTTAAATAGACAATTATAGTAACAATTTTTCCACCAGTGCAAGCCCTCATCATTCTTCTCTATTTCAATCCCAGGATCTGGTACCTAGATAATATACTTGAGCCATTAGAAGATCTTAATTCATTGATTTATTTCATTAGGATGATTATATGTACATTTTAAATTAATGAAAAGGCATTCGTTAAATATTTTTTGTGTAGGGGACTGCTGGAAACTCTATGATGATTTTAAATAGACCAAGCCCTAGCTCACTCTTAAAATTTCACGCTGAACAATAAGGCAGATAGATAGAGAGCATGTTCAAGAGGACAAACTTAAAAGACACAGTGCAAAGCAGAATGAATCAAATTAAAACAGTAGTGCTATACCTTTGATCAGAGTGGGATAGCAGGGTAAGAACAAACCAAAGGAAGTCTGATTTTACATGTGATAGATACTGACTCATGGCAAGATAGAATTTTAGGAACTATTTGTTTGAGGAATGAATTATAAAATTTGGGGTACAAAAGTGAGTTTAAGGGGTAAAAGTGAATTTGATTTGATGTGATTGTTTGCATACCTGTTAGAAGTAGAGCATCAATGTACATAGAGTAATGGTTCTTAACTCTGGCTGTATATGAAAATTATCTGAGGTACTTTTACAAATTTAATGCCTTCCCAACCCTATCCTGCAATCTATTAAGTTAGAATCTCTGGGAAATTGAATTTGGGTATTATTGTTCATTTTTTTAAATTCATTTAAAAACTCCTCAGGTGATTCTATGGCACAGTCATGGTGAAGGACTACTGGGCACATCCATTTTTAATACTTTCCAGAAATAAATATGTCTGTACATTTCTAGGTAAGAATGAATCCCGTATACCTGAAGCTGACCTTTCACTTTTGAAACTAATTTCCTGCTGGAGAGACCAGTCTGTACAGGTATGATGCAGTTCATGTTCTTGGAACATGAATACTGGAAGAATTCTTTGCTACGGTGATTTACTGATACTCCCTTTACCTGGAAGCTGGAATGCCCTCCAAGGACATTTCTTTTAACTGTCCTAAACCAGAGACAGAGATGAAAGAAGATGTGGAAGATAACATAGCAGAGTACAACAGGGTAGGGGCTGAGGTTCTTGATGCCATAGCTGACATCTTGCCTATTAGCATTTTAGTTTGAGGAGAATCATCAACTATTTGATTTCAAAATATGCCATGACATTAAGGTACCTATACTTGAGGATTTGGTTATGTGAAATTAGAAGTCTTTTTTTTTTTCCATCTGAGAGCACCTCATCTGTGAGCTGATTTAGAGAACTGATTTCTTCAATGTCCAATCTAAGTCCTTCTTTCTCATGTAAAGCTTCTTTTGGGTCCTAAAAGCTTCCTGGTAGATTTGTACATTGTACAATAAATATCTGTGCATTGATTAGATGAATGTTTATTGGATCTTTACTCTTCTTTGTGAGCTTGATAACTATCAAATTTATAAGATAAGAATAGAAATAACTCCAAGTATAAATGGTTATTTTTGGTTATAGGGAAACAAAGGAAATTAACTCAGAATGAATGCTCAAGGTTGACACTATAAAACAAAACACGTAGTTACTATGCCTATGGAAACAGGTTATCGTGGCCATTAAGTTTCCCCATGATTGTCCCTAGCTTAACCTCATCTCTCATCATCCACTCACCCCCTGACCTTACCCTGATGTAGCCACATTGGCTTTCTTTTTATTTCTAGAACATAGGAAGACTTAGTTCTACCTCAGGATTTCACTATTTTCTCAGACTGGAATTCCCATTTCTTCATTAATCATCCAGGTCTTTGCTCAGAAGCTACCTCCTTAGAGAAGACTTTCCTGATGACTTTATTGAACACTGTCATCATGCCCTATCCCACCCCACACCTCCAGGCACCATAATATTACCCAGTTTTATTTTCTGTGTTGTGATTGCTTTCAATGGAAATTATATCATTTGATTCTTTGCTTACTTGTTTTCTGTGTTCTTGCTGTTATAAGATTACCAAGAGCAAGGGCCTTGTTCATCTCACCAGCTGCATTTTCACCAGGGCCTGCAAAAAAGGATAGTGGCAAATAACTAGTTGGTAGTTAGTGAATGAATATCTATGCAAACAGCCTCTGTTTAATCAAAATAAACACTGGCACATGCAGATTTTTTAAAATTAATTTACCATATGGTACATGTGCTCACGAGAGAGAGGCAGAGAGACAGAGAGGGAAAAAGCACCTCCCAATGGAACATGGTCATACCACAATCCTTTCTCCTCCATCTGTTCCATCTTTCAGGATTTGGGACAGGCACACAGGTGTCTGGTGTATTGTTCAAGTTTCTGGGTCCAGTACATGAACTGCATGGTCCATCATGTGAGAGCCAGCTTCCTTAATCACCAGGCCACAGGCTGGCCTGCCTGCACATGCTTATTTTACCAGGACATTAGCAGTAATTTCCAAAGAGTCTATTAAAGATGATTTATTACACCTGCCTTAACACCAGTAACTGAAAAGTTACTCAGTGGGAAAAAAAATTTAAGGAAAAATTTTAAACAGAACATTCACATTTCAGGAATTACTCTACTCTAAAGATCTTTTGTAATTGTTCATTTTGCCTTTAAATAAATTTTAACTTAGTTTGGACACGTTTGAACTAATGGACCTTTAGGGTTCTATGATTTTATCACCTTACACGAATACATCATCATGCCTGATGCGTGACTCAGAAGATGAGTTTAACGTGTTGCTTATTTCTCTTCCTCATACATAGAGTAGAAATGAGAATTCTTAGGCCATTCAGGAAAAGTAAAGACTTTTGCAGTATCTGTATGCTTCAGTAATCAATTCTCAAATTCTTTATCAGACTGTTTAACGTATTGCATGTTAGATTCATGACATATAATAAGTGTTATAATGCTGAACAACTCATCACATGATATTCATGAGTAAGCCTTACTTACTTGTCCAGGCACTATGCATGTTTTTCTTTTTTTTTTTTGAGGGGTTTTCGCTATAGGGCGCGTGTGCTCGCCAGAAAGACAGAGACAAACAGAGAGACAGAAAGCGAGAAATCACTCTCCAGGGGATGGCCATGCTGCAATCCCTTCTCCTCCATTCTTTTCTTGAGATCTTGGGCATGCACGCACAAGTGCCCGGCATGAGTTTAAGCAACTGGGTCCGAGACTCAAACTGCGGTGGACTACATGGGAGTCCAGCGACATAGCCATTACGCTAACTGCTGGTCCCCTGCGTGTTAGTATACATGGTAAACCATAGTAAAACCTTACCATTCATTAACTTTTTTCTATTACCTAATCAACATTTGAGTGTGAGCTGACCAGGACGACAGTCAGGGATCAGAAAACAACTTCAGTACTCTTGGGAAACTCCCTGTATTTAAAAGTCAGGGGCCCAGCTCCTCTGCCCCAGTCGTTCAGTGATCATGTGCCATCAGCAATAGCTCCCTGGGTGTTCTCAGAACTTAAAGGTCCCACATGCCACAGTGACACACAAAAGAGACTGAATACATGTTTAAATGAATGTACGTTCTGGCTTTGGCCACAGCATTTAGTTGGCATTGTCCCAAATCCCTAGTTCTAGGCATCCCTATGTATAGACTAGGAGTAATGGAGAGGGGACAGTAGCACTTGGGGAGCATGGGTCATCTTGACAGAGGGCAGGCTTTGGAGGGGAAATGGGACAGGCATTCAGACATGACAATATGGAAAGTCTAAATGTTGACCAGAGAAGGGTGATGAGAAGGATTCCTAAGTGTGCCAAGATCAGCAGCAATCCTTCCTTTTCTCTCTCTAATTTAGCTCCTGACTTTCCTGGGGTTCTGTCAAACTCCTAGACCTGCATCATCCCTTGCCAGAGAGACTTAATCAGACTCACTAACTTTGCATGGAAGGGTAGGGGAGCATAATCTAGGATGGATGTGTGCTGTGAAGAACATAGAATCAGGGGTCAGAAGATACTTGATTAGATGGTCTGTTATAAGTATTCTCTCCCCTTCCATGGATCTTTGACTGGGTACACACAACACTTGGAAACCGCACCTTGCAGTATTTTAATCTCTGTAAAACTGCATATATATGAACTCAGTTTAGTGAGATTTATTATTAAAGTCCTTTCTTTAACCTTCTGTATTAGGCATAATTTAAATTCAATATTTTTACCTAAATGTACTTTTAGAGTTAGAGATGGTTTAAGAAGCTAAATTTGTTTTTTAAGAGTATTATGAAATATTCAAATAAATTTCCTTTATCTTCTGAAAAAAGTGAAAATAGCTTACTTAGGAGAAATAATCAAAAACTCCTACCAAGTATCTTTTTTACTCTTTTCCATAGTTTGTGCATTCCCCAGAGAGAGACAAAGAGGGAAAGTGAGAAATCACTCCCCAGGGTGATGGACATACCATAATCCCTTATCCTCCATACTCCTCTTAGGATTTGGGGCACACGCACACACACACACACACACACACACACACACACGTGTGCCCAGTGTGTTTTCAGGCCACTTGGTCTAGGACTTGAACTCAAAGAGTTGGCCATGTGGGATCCAGTGTCTTAACCACCACACCACATGCTAGCCCCTCAAGTATCCTTTTAGGATGTCTTCCATTTGCAAAGAACAGTGTGAGAGTTTGGAGTCAGTTCTCACTATCCAGTTTACAATTGTTTGAGATGCCAATCATAGTGGAATGAACTGCTATCCTTTGTGGAAAACCTGTTTAAATTAAAATTTCAGGTTTTGGATTATTTTTTTAAGACATTGAACACAGCAACATTTATTTATTATTCATAAGGCACAGTGAAGTATACAAGGAAGGGAGAATTAGGTGCACTAAAGACCTCGGAGGACAGTGGTCCTTGGCATTATGTAATAGTGATGCATAGTGGGAGGTGGTCGTTCCAAGTGGCAGCCACCAGTAAGGTTCAGAGGGGACTTTGAGACCTTGTGACACTATTGGCACCTAAGTATCAGGAAAAGAAAATTTATGACTGTCAAGCATTTGTCATAATACTAAAAGAAATTCATGAAAACAAACACAAAATACTTTACAGGTAACTGAAGCAATACAAGCTGTTCTCCTGGCGGAAGTTCAACAACATGTGAAGGCTTTGAGAAGGACACCCATCAACACTCAGCCAGTGTCCATGATAGAGAATGATAACTGTGAGATTTCAGAGATCCTGCCAAAGATGGAATGGGCTGAGGAACTCGAGTTACAGCATATTAGAAACTCATTGCCTCTCCAAAGTAAGTACAAAACTTATCAGCATGCTCTTTCAACAGACCTCTGCTACACCTTTGAGCTTATTAGAATGTAAGTATTCACTATGTCATTTCTGCAAGAATAAAGCCAAGTGCCCTGTTTCTGACATGTTCTGCTATCACTTTCCTCTTATAATTGTCAGATTCTTGGAAAACTTCTAAATTCTATAATAATCATAGGTATTTCATAGGAAAGTTTACACTATATATAATATGTTTTAAAGTTAAGTGATTAAAAATAAAAACAAGATTAATAGTAATAGCTTAATGGAATATATATTACAAGGATACTTTAATAATAGTGAGTACTAAATTTGTTTCAATCTTATATCTTGATAATAGCCATGTGCTAGTTTTTCTTTTTGAAGATAAAAAATATTGTATAGAAAAACTAGTTTTATGTTGGACCATTGGATTTTATAACAAGTTTTACCATTAAAACTTTATAACAATAATGTTTGTGGTTTATGACTAGCAAGCAAATCTGAATTTATGTTGTAAAATGTCATCTCATTTTTGTTTTAGTCCCTTAACTATGATATAAAAAGCAAATTAAAAACATTAAACCATATTAAATAGAAATTTAATTTTCAACTTTATTAGCAAGATTTTGGTAAATTCATTTATAATATGATTAAGTGTGCTTTTGTCAAGAAAACATGTTAGATATTACATATTCTACATAGTTAAATTGTCAGTTAATTATTTTAGTACTCACACAGAATTTTTTAAAATTCATTTGGGACTCAGGGAAATGTTGCTATATTTAAAATGTGAAATCTTAGAACAGACATCATTTTTGGAAATTAATTATTTCTTATTATTTTTGTAAGATTATTAATCAGAGAATGTTATGTAGTGTTTAATAAAGAAGCATATTCAGTGAATGCCAAAGATCAAAATAGGTAGAATATTTCATAATGCCAGGACAATCATTGATAATGATAAACTCAGTAAATAATTTGACAGAGCTAGAACTCTTTTCTTTTTTTTTCCCCTGAGAGATTTTTGCTATAGGGCACATGCACTCACCAGAGAGACAGAGAAACAGAGAGTGAGAAATCACCCTCTCCAGGGAGGTGGGGTAGGGATGGCCATGCCTCAATCCCTTCTCCTCTATTCTCTGTCTCAGAATCGTGGGCATGTACGCACATGCTCCTGGCATGAGTTTGTTTGTTTGTTTGCTTGTTTTGAAGAGGTTTTTGCTGTAGGATGTGCGCTCACCAGAAAGACAGAAAGCTAGAAGCACAACCACCCCCCCCCTGGGGGGGGTGGCCACACTGCAATCCCTTCTCCTCCATTCTCCTCTCAGGATCTTGGGCACACACGCATGCGTGAGTTTAAGCCACCAGGTGTGGGTCTCGAACCATGGTTGACCACACAGGAGTCCAGTGACATAGCCATTACGCCAACTGCTGATCCCACTCCTGGGATGAGTTTTAAGTCACTGGATTCGATCCAGGACTCGAACTTTGGTCAACTACATGGGAGTCAAGTGATGTAACCATTACGCCATCTGCTGATCCCACTGGAAGCTCTTTCAAGTTATTAGCTTGATTGTTTTTACAGAAATTAGCTTTCTTTATCAGGTAAATTCACCTCAGTAAAGGAGCACTTTATGATTTTTTTCTTACTATACTATCTTATAATTATAGTCATATTACATCTTTCAAGCAAGAAGTAGAAAAATCTCTTTTTAATTAATTTTCAGTGACTATATTTGAGTTCTTGAGAAGCACCTATATTATCATTGGTGGATTTCTTCTGACTCTCTGAAGACAGCCAGTATCACTGAGCATGTGTTAACCCTACTAAAGAGGAAGCATTTCTAAGCCTTCTCCCTAATCCTGAGAGTGTACCTTGCTCATTGGCTCATAGCCCTCTTTGGGGAGTAAGAAATTCTTACCATGCATGCATGCAGAGTTAGAAAAACCATATAGTACACTGTAAAGATGTACAATGATTAAATGTAAATAAAAATTAATTTTTTTTGGAGAGGTTTTTTGCTATAGGGCACGTGCGCTAACAAGACAGACAGAGAGAGACATAGAGACAGAAAGTGAGAAATCACCCCCCAGAGGGGATGGTCACGCCGCAATCCCTTCTCCATTCTCCTCTCGGGATCTTGGGCACGCATGCACACGCGCCTGGTGTGAGTTTTAAGCCACCGGGTCCGTGACGCAAACCGCGGTCGATTACGTGGGAGTCCAGCGACATAGCCATTATGCTAACTGCTGGTTCCCAATAAAAATTAATTTTTTAAAAAGATTCTTAATAAGCTATCAAAGTGAAAGTTTAGATGAGCTTAGCTGTCACATCGCTTACTGTTATTTGAAGTTTCACCAGTTTCACCCAGTCTGTCTCCAGCTCACTCTTGGACATAAGAATTATTGGATACTATAGAATTTTGTCTTCCTATGACTGAAGACATAGGATTTAAAGTTTGATGCTAAATATCTTTTGATAAACTGCTAAATTTTTTGCCTATAGTATAAGGCAATTTAGGATTCATTTGTGATTAGAATCAGAATGCCAAAATACTTAAACTACGTTCTATGTTCTGAATAAAATGTAGAA
The DNA here is from genome assembly GCA_026018925.1 of Tupaia tana. Classification (NCBI taxonomy): domain Eukaryota; kingdom Metazoa; phylum Chordata; class Mammalia; order Scandentia; family Tupaiidae; genus Tupaia; species Tupaia tana. The sequence goes on from JAKSZU010000023.1 coordinate 18,891,222, forward strand.
TATTTATTCCCCAAATGCTAAGTATGTATTTTCCTGAGAAATACTACCTTTAGGAAAATATTAACTACAATTGCAATTAAATAGGAAACACATGCATTGAAGAGGAAAATACCAAATCAATGTTAACTGTTAATGTTACCTTTTTCTTTTTGGGAAAAGACTTACATTTTAAACTATTTAGGAAAAAACAATAAAATTATAGGGAAAAATTTTAGTCTACTTTACAGTCATATGTACTACTTGATAGAATTTTAAAAATAAAAAGCTGTTTTCCTTGTTTCAAATGTTGTGAGACATTTGAGGAATTTAGGGATATGGTATAGATGCTATTACTCAGTGATAATTTCCCAAATTTCATAGGTAGATTCACTTAGCCCAAGTGTCCTTGCAACATACATCATTTTACAAAATTTTCTTATGGTAATTGGTACATGTTCCTAATTTTATCAGTTTCTTGCTCATTTGTCCCCTGTGAACTCCCTCCCCATCCCTTTTTCCTTAATTTATTTTATTTGTTCTTGATATTTTTGTTATATCTTATTTGTAAATTATTTGTAAAGTAAGAGATGATGAATTACATACATGTACCCATAAACTTCTTTTCTGCTAGGGTGGAGCATGTTTGGTTTATTAGCATTGTGGTAATATGGCAATAATAAGTCATTAGGAAAAAAATAATACCAATGTTTATTGAGAGCTTCATATAGTCCACTATGCTAAATACTTTGTGACTGTTCTCTCCCTTTTTCCTTGAATTTTGACATAATTCACATGAACTCTAAGGCTCTGCTCCCAACATTTATAAGCAACTTCACAGTTTTTCGAATGTTCATATTCATGGAAATGGGTTTCAACATACAACTAAAAAGAACTATTCTGTGAAAAAGAGAGATTCTTTCTCTCCTTCTGTAGTGGTACCTAGGTTTGTCCTGAGAAATTACCTCTTTACATTTTTTATTTCACATAGTACTTCTATATAATTTTCATACACATTAAAATAAGCAATGCTGAAATTTAAAATAAAAAGTTTCATCACTCACCAGCTATCTTGAGTTTCACTTTTTAAATGAACAAACTAGGACTGAAGACAGGTTATGTGTCTTGCTTACTGTCACAAAGTCACTAAACACAGAGAAGTAAACCAGATATTCTCTTAAATACTGTTCTCCTATCCAGTAAGCTTCATTCTTCATACTGGCAACATGAAGGAGATTTGCCCTAAGTTAGCTTAATCTAAAATTTGAATAATTTATTGTGTAGTTTTCCTAGATTTGTATCACTCTTTCACAGATCATACGTTTTATTATCAAAGAAAAGGCAGAGTGTTCAATGATTGCCACTTCAGCTCTCAAAATAAAGAAAATCACCAGACTTCTGGGACTATTTGCATCTTATACAAATGGAATGCAATAGAAATCAAATGAAGTGAGAATGAAGCATGATTTGTGTTTGAGCTCTATAATTTTGTATCTTATTAACTTTTTTTTTTTAAGAGAGATTTTTCTATAGGGTGTATGCACTTACCAGAGAGACAGTGTGAGAAATCACACACTCCGCCCCCAGGAAGATGGCCACACTGCAGTCCCTTCTCCTCCACTCTTCTCTCGAGATTTTGGGCACACATGCACACATGCCCATCATGAATTTCAAGCTACCAGGTCCAGGACTTGAACTGCGGTAGGCCATATGGGAGTCCATTGATGTAACCATTACACCACCTGCTGGTCCCTATTTTTCAGCGTCTTAACTTATTATATTTCACAGTATATATTTTATGTGAAGTTTTATTATTTGTGTACCAATGTTTTATGGGAGACCGGTAGAGTCTATACAAGTTTATAGTTTTACAATGATTACATTGCTATCTGTTTTGAATCTCTTTAATGAGAAATTCTACAATTAACACTCACACTTGAGGCTAAGATTTATTTCTTTAAAAACAGCAATGGTTTCTATTATTAAATGCCTTTGAAAGTTATTTCCCTTTACTCTTTTTTTAATGTTATTTGGGTCAACTTAAACAAGTGTTCTAAATTGTTCCATTAAATAAATTGGTTGAAATAGAAGTGGAAGCTCTGTAGATAAAACCGTCACGTTGGAATTATTGCCTGAATTTAAATTTTACGTTAAGCTCTGTGATCGTGAAGATGATGCATCAAATATGGGTATTTCAAATAATCTCTATTATATGCATCGTCTTCAAAGATTTATCTAGAAACTTAAGTAACAAAACTACGCTTTTTGTTTAAATAAAACCACTCGTCATAAATCAGGGAAATAAACATTCATTCAATAGCAATGCTTTGGTGGTCTTGCCTAGCTTGCAAAGTTCCTGCCTTGCTTGCAAAGATACTGGCTCAGAGCAGACTTCCTGTGCTGCTGAACGGTCGCAGAGGAAATCTGGCTGGTTGTGAAAAACCTCTGAAACATAGTCAACTACCCCACAGGGAAACCCTTCCTCAGTTGCCTTTTTTTTATGCATCTGGAAAACAATGGAAATCAAATAATATGCTAAGTAAATGCATCTTCTTCAATCTCCTACAAAGTCTCTAGGACCAAGTGAGAAGACCAGTAAATTCTTCATGTCCACAGGAGTCACAGGAAAGGTCTGTATGATGCCAGTGAGGCACATCATAGAAGGCCTTATGTGTCATAGTGAGGTTTTGGGCTTTCTCTCTAAATGATACGGGAAATAATTTGAGCAGACAAGTGGCACATATTTTAAAGAGATCATGTTACCTATGGTATAGGGGTGAAGGACAGTGAGTCATTGATCAATTCTGGTGCCAGGACTTGATTCCTGGTATGGCATATGGCATATTGCTATAGATCTGCTATAGTGAAAGTGAAAGATCCACTCCACAAAAGACTTTTTTTTTTTTTTTGGTGTATTCAGCTTCAATTGTACTTGTTTAGGTGATTCATAGAGTTTAAGATAATAGTGGTAATGCAAGCTTAGGCAAATAAGATGACGTTGCCAAACTTATGCTGTATCAAGCAAGAGGTATGTGTTAGAGAGAGAAAGAGAGAGAGAGAGAGAGAGAGAGAGAGAGAGAGAGTTGTCAAGTATGTATCTATTTCCCCTTTTTGAAATCATTATTTTGGGGGCCCATGTTTCAGGTCTCTTCATTGTTATCTCTATTAAGAAAGTGTCCCAACCACGATCTTTAGGTGCTCTGAACTAGGAAACTAGGATTGAGCAGCTGTGATAGCATTTTGATTACGTAGGGTTGGTGATTTTATATTCCGTACTGTACAGTACCCTTTCTCCAAAACTTTCAGTGAATCTTCATGCATCACTTCTCCATGTCACTTCCTGTATGCCTCTGTACACTGGGATATCACAAATTAACAGAAATTCTCCAGCTGAAGATGTACACTAGCATCAAGTTAACTATGAACGTGTGACCGATACCACAGCAGAGGATGTGAGAACACATCAAAGAGCCTCCTAACCTAGTCTTTGTGGGGTCAAGTAGTTTTAGAAGAAAAGATACTTAAGTTCAGATCCAAGCAAAAATTTGGGATGGGAGAAAGTGGTTGTTTACTAAAACTATCAAAGCCACTTTATGCCTTTTTCTTCATCTTCAAGACTCATCTAAGAAATGTATGAATGAGGAACCTGGACATTAACGAGAAACCTGTATGTCTTTAATTTCTTCTCTTTAGAACATCTGTGTCCTCTTTGAATCTCCGTGTGGAAGCACCTTCCTGTCCTCTCAGTCTTCCAGAATAACAATGACCATGATAGTGACCATAATAGCAGCTAAAACTAATGTGGTTTTCATTTGAGCCATATGTTCCACACACCTGAAATTATTTAATCTGGGCAACAATACTACAGGTATAGTTGTGTTGTTATACCTATTTCAGTCATGAGGAAACATACAAAAAGGTTAGGTAACAGGGCGTGGTGGCGCCCACCCTAAGGTTAGGTAACTTGTCCAAGGTCTTACTGCCAATGATTAACAGAGCCAGGAATCAAACCAGGCACTCAAGCTTCATAATCTGGGTTCTTCACCACTATGTGGAAATACCTCTCCAGTACCCACAAATCTTCTTCATTATTTCTTAATTCAGCAAATATTTACCAAGTGCCTCCCAGAGTGACAGTTACAGAGTGATGTGTTATCCAGGTTGGGGTTTAGGATGCAGCAAAATCTAGGATATTTGGCAAGACCACAGAAGGAAAAAAAAATCAAAGATTTTTAGAAGAAATCAATCAACAAATATTGAATACCTAATGCTGCAAAACTTTGAGTGTAGCATTATAAATCATTCCACTAATGATGTATATAATACTAAAGAGTAAATTTAAATAAGTTCCAGTGTTTAAAAAATAAAAAGCTTTATTCTTAAAAACTGGAAATACCAACCGATAAATGCTAGAAACAGAAAAGATTTGGCATATACATGTTTGTTGTTAAGGGTTGAGATAAGAATTGAGAGAGTTGGAGAAACAGAAAAAGAAATTTTAAAACTTCATATTTATAAATTAATATGAATTCTCTAATAGGCAATCTTCTTTAAATATGAAGGCATTTGTATGTTAGATGAAGTCAAATTTATATATGGTAAGAAAATAAATTATTTGGCACATAGAATACATTGTCTACTCTTCATTTGGGCTCAATATATGTCCTGTTGTATTTTTAGCTCCTTATAAATTGATGGAGAAATTTCATCATTTCCCTTGCCCATATAAATTCTTGTGAACTTCTCCACTGTTTCTGCCCTCCCTGTATTATCTTAAAGATTGCATTGCCTTAGAAAGACTGATAGAGTTCACTATTCTTTTTCCAAAAGCTTCATCTTTCACAGAAATTGAGATTGATGATTTTTATCTTGGCATATGAAAAACTAGAGTATTTATTTCATTGTCTTTTTCCTCCTGAGCTGTCAGAATGCCAACCAGGCTCAATTGTGCAAAGATGGTAGTGCCAAGGAATTGAGTTAAGTATGAAGGCATTTGTGTGTTAGATGAAGTCAAATTTATATATGATAAGAAAATAAATTATTTGGCACATAGAATACATTATCTACTCTTCATTTGGGTTCAATATGTCCTGTCTTATTTTTAGCTCCTTATAAAATTGTGGTAACAGTTGTGCAGGCACCACTTTATTGATTATTGTCCGAACGCCCATTTAAATTTATTGACAAAGAAAAAGTGATCTGAATTCTGTCCCTGAAATCGATGTGTTTTGCGCTATTGTTCTCCCATGCTGAGACTAGCTGCCTGACACTGACCCTTCAAGGACAGGGATCACGTCTATTTATCTTTTTTCCTCCCATCACCTAGATGGTCCTTCCCCTAGTAGCTGGTAATAAGGTTTATTGAGTGGATAGATGAATGGATAGACAGTGGGATGGTTTATACTGAAGATTCAGCCTACTAATTAGTAAGAGAAGGCAGAAACAAGAAAAATCTACTCATTGTTGTCCTTTAGCAATCAGACTTGGTCTTTACACATAAAAATCTGTATTTCCTAAGAGTCACCATCCTAGGATTATGTGGTATACACACAATAGGCTCACAAAAATAAATAAATAAATAAATAAAAATAAAGCACCACACATAATGAAAAAAATAAAATAGATAAATGAATGAATCCTGTACATAAACCTCCAAAAGTTTCCCATTCCTAATGCTTATTTATATGACTTACATAGTCTGCTTTCCATTTGATATTTGTAGGGAGCAACAATAGATCCTAAAACTTCTCTTATCTCTCATTCAGCTACAGTTTCTCCATGGAAGTCTTTAAGAAACTGCTGTGTCAAACACTGTTTTCAGTATTTGGATTCATGTCCTAGGTTCTGACTCACTTGCCTCTATCTAGACTTCTAGCTCATTTTGATTTCCTATGACTGGTTAGTCTTTTGCTGCTAACTCAGACCCCTCCTTATATCTGGGTTCACTCAGGTCAGCCGCCTTCCCAGTGACCCCACCCCTGCCACTGAGACTTGAGCTTTGTGTAGTGTTAGTTCCTCTATCAAATGCAGTTACATCAGCCAGTATGCATATGGGTTCCTACTTCAGAAAACAGCTTGTTACAACTGGTAGGCTAACTTCCTTGAGAGAAAAGTCAGAAACTGAGTGAGCTTTGTACTCTCAGAATATAGCACAATGGTCATGGCAATGCTATAACAATGGCAATTGCTAGAGAAATGGTGCCTCAAAGGAAAAATTATCCATTCATCCCTGTGCTTTGGAATATCCCAGTCCCATGAGGATGTTGAACATCTTGTTGGTTGGAGTTTTATCTTTCCCTTTTCACTCTTCAATTTATCTGCCTGATTTTCAGCCTTCCAACTATTATATTTGAGTAACTTCAAAACATCTTTTATTAAGCACTTATTATGTCTAAGTTTCAGTGTTAAGTACCAAGGTTTTCAACTTTTTTTTTTTTTTTTTTTTTTTTTTTTTTTTTTTTTTTTTTAGTAGTAGGTGCATGCTTTCATGAAAAGAGAGAGAAAGAGAGACAGAAAGAAATAGAGAAAACACTCACCACGGGGGCACAGTCATGCTATAATCCCTTTTCCATTTCTCCTCTGAGGATTTTGAGCATTCATGCACATGAGACCAGCATGTTTTTCAAGCTACTGGGTCCAGAACTTGAACTGTGCAGCTGATCATGTGGGATTCAGTTCTCTTAATCACCACAGCACTGCTTGGCCTGAATTATACTACTTCCTAAATTTCATGTTTATGTCCTTCTGAAATACTGTATAGTACCTGGCACTCTACTTATTTGCCTGTCTTTTCCACCTTTCTGCACTCCTTGAGGGCAAAACTTGGGATATATTCATCTTGTGCTCCTAGAAAATGCACCACATAGCATCTGATGGATGCTCATTAAATGTTCATTGCCTGAGTGAGCAGATGTATAATAAATGACAGTGATGGGCATATATCAAAGATTTCTGATCCAAAGCAGAATGGAAGAAATGTTAAATAATATGTTAATAGTTTGTTGCTAGGAAGAGACTGGAAATGGTTATTATAGAGATGATGGTGCTCCTTTTAAATTTTTTTTAAAGAGGTTTTTGCTATAGGGTGCGTGCACTTGTCAGAAAGACAGACAGAAAGCAAGAAATCACCCCCCAGTGGGGATGGCCACGCCACAATCTCTTCTCCTCCATTCTCCTCTCGGGATCTTGGGCACGCACACACATGTGCCCGGCGTGAGTTTAAGCCACCGGGTCCGGAACTCAAACCGCGGTTGACTACATGGGAGCCCAGCAACATAGCCATTAAGATAACTGCTGCTCCAAGGATGATGATGCTCTTCTACAGTATTAATTCAGGGACATTTCTTCAAATTTATCTACTTAGTTCAGTAGCAATTTATCTGTCCAGGAAAAATTAATGCTGATGTGTATTTGAAGAAAAAAAATCAAGGCAAAGAACGTTATTCTCAATGCCCTGAGAACAAACTGCAAGAAATGAGGACAGGTAGTTCAAAAAAGAGGTGTTACTTTTTTTTCCCCTTTCACCTGCTACGGTTAAGCATGAGCCATTATTTGTATCTATGCAAGAACACCTGTCCTCTAGCCAGGCAGCCCTGCCAGTCTGAGGTAATATAAAGTGCTCCTAGGGAGCTGAATATACATAAGAACATGGTCTGGGGAACCAGCAGTTAGCGTAATGGCTATGTCGCTGAACTTCCACGTAGTCGACCGTGGTTCGCGTCCCGGACCCGGTGGTTTAAAACTCACGCCGGGCGCGTGTGCGTGCGTGCCCAAGATCCCGAGAGGAGAATGGAGGAGAAGGGATTGCGGCGTGGCCATCCCCCCTGGGGGGTGATTTCTCGCTTTCTGTCTCTATGTCTCTCTCTGTCTGTCTGGCGAGCGCACGCGCCCTATAGCAAAAATCTCTCAAAAAAAAAAAAAAAAAAAGAACATGGTCTGTCAGGACACTCTTTCAGCCTTGTAAATTTCTTTCATCAGATTGAGATTGGCCTTGACATTTTAAAACATTTCATTGTGGTGTACTCAACTCTCTCAATCCTAGCCGATACTTTAAAATGCCTTTTTATAATCCTAGAATGAAATCTATAAGGAATATAAACTATCTACACATACCATCTCTATACATTTAGAAGAAAAAAATAATAAGTGATTTGTAATAAAATAATAGGTGTAAAAGCCTGAGCATGGGGCCCAGCAGATAGTGTGTGGTTAGTGTGCTGGACTCCCACATGGCTGACCACAGTTCAAGTGCCAGATCCAGTGGCTTGAAAATCACACCGCGTTCATGTGTATGTGTGCCCAAAAGCCCAAGAGAAGAATGGAGGAGAAGGGATTGCAGTGTGGTCATTCCCCTGGGGTGATTTCTCACTTTTTCTCACTGTCTCTCTCTGTCTCTCTTTGGCATAAGCCCTGTGTTAAAAACCTTAAAAAAAAAAAAAAAAAAAAAAAAAGGCCTGGGCATGACTATACTAAAAGATAGACTAAAGTCCTGACCCACACACATGCCACTGCTGGGAAGACAACAGCTTCTAAAGCAGGCCTCTGCACATGTGTGGTGGTACCCTCATGATGTGGGTATCCAAACTGGATATTCTTGGTAAAGTGCTGGGCAATAGCAGAGAAATGCAGCCATCCTTTGATATACAGGATGACCTTCCTAGAAAGTTCAGGGAATAGAAAAAGCCTTGAAGGATTGCTGCATGTTTATATAGAAAGCAAAGTTCTGGGCTCAGTAAATTATAAACAGAACTTTCCATTCCATGAATGTCCAATAGACTTACTCATAAACCATGTGAAATGAACAATGATGCCTTATGAAGCATTGCAGGACATCTAGGAACTCTGTCTTAGTCCACTAAAATGCTAACAATGTCTCCACAACCAGTGGGAAACCCCAGTGTCCCAGACCTTAGCAGTTTCCAAAGTTTCCTCTAGGGGGCAGTACCAACTCTGCCGAAAAAAAGAAAACCTAACAAACAAAAAACCCCCACTGCTTTAGATAAAGGTATCTAGAAATAGGAGACTTCTCTGTTTCTGTTTCTCTCCCTTTTAAAAGTCCAGAAATGTAGCCCCCAACTAACTCAGGGAGCTCTTTTCTGAGCTCCCTCACGTTTGCTTCTTCCTCTGTGCTCTACCCTTCTCTAAGAACACTTCCCAGACACTGTGTAGTAAATCATCTAATTGCAGTATTATTGCCCTTATCAAAAAGAGCTTCTTCTCCTAGTTATTCACTTTCATCTTCATGTCCTCAAAGCCTAGTTCCTAGCCTGACATAGAGTAAATGTTGTTGGCTGATTCAATCAGAAGTAGATGTTATTTAACTACTAAGCTCTGTCCAAAACATGTCAAAAAACACTCCAAAATTTAACATTAAATTAAATTATTATTTTACAACACAGAATAAGCACAGTACATCTTAGAATTTAAAATTTAGATGAGACATTTTTCAATCTATAAATTGAAAGGGAAGACTATAAATGAAAATGATGGTGGAAAAACATACACAGATAGATTCATTAACCTAGTTATAATTTGGATTGGATTTGAGATTGGGAACATAATTCCAGAATTTGGGCTTGGAACATCCTGATTTTTGATACATCTTATCCTTACATTCCAACACCCTATTAGTATTTAAAGTAATTTAAAAATTATTTTTTGAGAATTTCATGATACCCCATGATACATATGAGGGTAACCCCTTGATATCTGTGTACCAGAGAAAGGAATAAACCATCTGATAAGGTTCCAGCTGGTGGTAAATCCATGGATGTTTCCATTAATCATATCTCTTTTGGGTATATTTAGGTTGTAGAGAAAGTCATGACATATTTTTCTATGTAAAAATGTAACATGACTTTAACAACAACCCAAGATATGTGAGGTGCGCTGTTTCCCAAGCTCCGTACTAGAAACCTAACAAGAATGCGGTGGGGTGTGTGAGATACTCAAGTTCACAGTACTGAGGAGGCATAGAGAGCCTCTGAAAGCCTGGGGATGGTTTTTAGAGGTTTCACACAGCAAGAGACATCCACGTGAGCTCTAGGGAACAACAATGTGGCAGGTGTGCATGAATGGACTGCCTAGATCCCCCGTCAACAAAGGACTGCGTGTGCATCTGTGCAGCATGGGGTAGATGATAGCCTGCAATTGTTACTACCTTCAGCATCTGTCCCACCATTGGAACAGTCGTCACACTGTTCTTGGGACAGTGACTGAGCAAGGTGTTGGAACAAGGGCCTACCCATTTCCAGAACATCTAGACCTTCAGCAAGAAATCTTTGCTCTGCCATTTCCATTAGGCTGATACTGACTTTGTCAGATCCGTACAGTGAATAGGCCAGTTCTGATTTTCGCTTTTTCCTTCACAGGTGTTACTTCCCAATAAACCTTTTCTATTTCTAATTCCTAACATCTGCTTCCCAAAGTTCCCAGTTGACACCAGTAGAGTCCTTGGTGTTTGGAAGGTACTTCAAGTCAAAGGAGTAATAGATGAAGTCTCAGAGGTGGACAGTGTAGCCTGATCAGGAAGGAGGCATGAGTTGGGTGTGGGCAGAGTTTAGAAATTGAGAATATTTCAAACTGGATCCAGAAAGTAAGACACCTGGGATGAAACAGTTCTGGTGTAGAGCTTTTTCTGAAAGATAAAGAGAACCAGGAATTTCCAGTATAAAGCAGAGAGTGATTAAAGCAGGAGCTACAGGGACCAGCAGTTAGTGTAATGGCTATGTCGCTGGACTCCCACGTAGTCGACCGCGGTTCGAGTCCCGGACCCGGTGGCTTAAACTCACGCCGGGCGCGTGTGCGTGTGTGCCCAAGATCCCGAGAGGAGAATGGAGGAGAAGGGATTGCGGCGTGGCCATCCCCCCTGGGGGGTGATTTCCTGCTTTCTATCTCTCTGTCTCTCTCTGTCTGTCTGGCGAGCGCACGCGCCCTATAGCAAAAACCTCTCAAAAAAAAAAAAAAAAAAAAAAAAAGCAGGAGCTACAAAGAAAAGGTGTATCCAAATTTCACTCAAGAAAAGGTGTTCAGCATTTGATTTTTAAAGCAATATTTATTTTTTCTAGCTTTTATTGCCTTATTTTTTCTATCTTCATGAATCTAAGTTATTTAGATCAAATATTAGTGCTTCATATTCCACACAAAGAAAATTACTTTTTCCTAGTGCATAGAGAAGGGAAATTTCACCTCCCTAGTTTTCAACCAGACAACACTGAACACCCTGTAGGAATATCAGATTTCAAAAGTTGGTAGTAACTCTTTCTGAGGGGCTGTGGTTCTTGGTGCCAATTTGAGGTTATTTATATGTATGTCTCATCATTATCTCAGTCTCTTATCCTCCTTGATTTAGTTCTAGATTTATTTCCAACTTACCAACACTACTGTTGATCTGACTTCTCACCTCTTTTGGGTATATTTGTATTTTTTTTTTTTTTTTTTACCATTTATTGATAAGTTTGAGTTTCACTATTCCCCTTTTCCGATAGATTTATGTAGACATTATTGAACCTTATTTTTTGTTAACAAACATATTTAACTTAAACATTAAGACCAGTTTTATTGAGTGCTATTAGACATTTTTCCAGAAATAGAATATATTATTTATCTATCTTTACCACTTTAAAAAAATCTTGATTTAATGGGTAGAATCTTAGCAAAGCAAGGTAACTTTGAAAAGTGCTTTTCTATGTGTTTATATTAATATCCAATGAGTAATTTCAAGGCTAAACTTCATTATCCATCTCTTCAAGCCATCTACATAATTCTAGAATCATTACATCACCTGCTTTCCTTCTGCCATTGATGGATGTTTCTTTCGAACTGTGGAGATTGGGCAGGATCATTTATTTTTTATGTGACATACCATGCTCTATGAAACAGTGTTTCTGAGGATAATTTTGAAATACCTGTAACACAGTACAGAGTTGCTTATTCGCCTATGTAGACGAGAACATTCCCATTGCCATGTGTCTGGGATTCTCCTAATGCTGAGAGAGAATGAGAAGGTTTTAACCTTTATTTTCCTGTTATATAAATGTCAGGTGATCTCCAGGGGTATTAATATTCAGACATTATAGGGTGTCTGGATTTAATGTTGAGGGATGCAAAGGAGTTTTTAGAATTTTCTTAGGCATCTTGTATTTTGAGCTTTCCGTATTAGCTAAGGTCTATTCGAAATGTGCTATGAAGAAATGGGCCTTTCAGGACCCCAAAATATCTATTTTAATCTTATTTTCATATATTAAGAAAAAAATTAGATGGGTTATTTTCAAATGACTAGCATGCTTTTCCTGGTACTTATATAACACTTTACTTTTCAGACTTTTTATTTCTAAAATAAGAATAAGAAAATTAGGGCACATTGAACTTGCATAGCTTTATTATGCTGGTATGACTTGTTAGAAAGTAACATGAGACTAGTTTATGTGCTTCTAGTTTTCAATTTTAGATTCTTTTTTTATAAATCACACTGTTTTGTGGGGAACCGTGTAAGGAATGAAATTTATAAAAGAGTCGGCTCATTTATTTACCAAAAAATGACGTATTTCATTCTAGCTAAATCCTAACCTTTCCCTCAGAAGATATTACCACATTTATATCTCCGATAGCTCATTTTAGAGGAAAATCTATTACACATTTAAAAAATGAATTAAACTACTTCTACAGCTAATGGCAATCCACCGTTATGATATTCATATTATAAAAGCCAACTATTAGTCAAAAATATAGTTTGATGAATGTAGTGTGTTTATAAATTGAAAATAGTCATTTCATTTCTCCCATAGTAAATTTGCTTTAAATATTAGTTTATTATATATGTTGGCTTGTATTACAAATATTTCCAGTAAGCAAACACAAATCATTTTTATATTTAGCATTTAAAATGTATCTTAACTTGACCATTAAATAATCTATTAAATATTCAATTAAAGTGAGTTTTGATCTGTTTTTTAAAATTAGTGGTCAGGTATTCGGGGAAACAAGCTCATAAGATTTTTCTAAAACACAATTCACTCCATTTCTTGTTCTGTATATTTTGTCAGAGAACGCCTTAATGTAACAGAAATCAGATTTGGTGTGTATTTTTACACCAAATCAAATTGTGCAGGCGCCACCCTCAGCTTTCTCCAAAACATTATGAAGGATAAGATTCCACCATGATATAGTTTAAGAAAGCAGTAGAGCCCTGGAAGAAGTCCATGCGTGGAAAGTCTAACTACGGGAGCAGATTTTACTGGAAAACCACAGATCCCGTAACACCATTACAAAGCCGAATTTTTCAAAATAAGTGTACCTAGCTGAGTTCTGACACATTCTGGAAACTTTATGTAAAACATACGTCGTTTTTCTAGTTATTCTGTAGACATAAATCACAAGCATAAAAGGTACAGGAAAAAAAATGTAAGAATGAAACTGCGATACAGACGTGACTAATGGTATAAAGCACTTAGATGCTCCAGTTATAACAAGTCTATGAAGAGGGTGAAGGCATCATAAGTCATCTTATTTATTACAATTGGCAGGTTTCCCTTCCTCGTCTTATGAATATATAGTCTTACTCTCCTGTCCTCACCTTGCTGAATCTTCCTGCTTCCAAATTCACAAGCCATGATTTATTTATTTATTTATTTATTTATTTATTTATTTATTTATTTACTGAGAGACAGACTTTTGCTATAAGGGAGTATGCACTTGCCAGAGAGACAGAAAGAGAGAAATCACCTCCCCCCCAAGGGGGATGGCCATGCTGCAATCCCTCCTCCTCCATTCTCCCTTTGGGTTTTTGGGCATGCACAAACACACACTAAATGTGATTTTTAAAACCTCCAGGTCTGGGACTCAAACCACAGTTGACTTACATGGGAGTCAAGCAATGTAACCATTATACCATCTGCTGGTTTCTAAATTTAAAATTTATAAACAATTACTTTAATGTGTAGCAGTAATGAAAAATTATTAATTTCTTAAATCCAGAAGTGGAAAAAATCAAATGAACTTTCATAGACTTTTTCTAGTATAAAGTACTAGTTTTGATCATTAGTTTCAAAATACTCCATTTCTCATTCCTAGAGGTAAGAGCTATATGTTGTCCCCATACACATAGTTGCTTAGATATTAGAAAGTTACCACAAAATAATTTCTATACTGTGAAGTGTTTTCACCTTTGTATGGGAAGTTTTACACAGCCATGATTGAAAAAAATATGACAAAAATAAAAGCCAAGTTTCGTCAATAACTTACATTTGTATGTAAAGCACAGATGTTTCTAAAGATTTGTACCAGTGACTAACTGCCTTTTGTTATTTGAGAAATTATCTAAATTGGCATTTTCACACTTTTAGGGTCCAGTAGATGGTGAAGTGTTTAAGAAGTTGGACCTCCCACATGGCTGACTGTGGTTTGAGTCCCAGACCCAGCAGCTTGAAACTCACATCGGGGTGTGTGTGTGTGTGTGTGTGTGTGTGCATGCCCAAAATCCCAAGAGAAGAAGGGATTGTGGCATGGCTATCCTCCCTCAGGGTGATTTCTCACTTTTTCTTCTCTCTGGCCAATGCACATGCCCTATAGCAAAAATCTTAATAAAAAAGAAAAAAAAAAAAACACTTTTGTAAGTATCTGAATCTTCATTAAAAAAAAAAAAATGAAACCACTCACATTCACAAAAAAAACTAAGCTGTAGCTTACTCATTTAATTTAGAAGTTCCCAATAATTTATATTACAAAGTTAAACACTGATCAAGAGTGTTTGAACGATTTAGGAGATTTGAAATTAAGACAAATTAATGACAGTCATATGAACTTCTGCATTCGGCACCCAATTCATTTTGGCACATTGCTTTGGCTACCTTGTAGTGAAAAATTTCTGATTCCAGACAGACAAAAAAGCACTTCAATAATAGTTGCTTATAGAATTTCACATGAGCAAAAGTGCTTTGTAACATTAAACACACAAACACACACACACACACACACACACACACACACACACACAGAGATACATACATACCTTTCTAATCCGATATATTTAAAAATTTAGATAAAAGCATCAGTATTAATCTTAGGCCAGCAGAAAAGTAGATACTTGGCAGCTTAAATCAATGTGTTTATTTGTAGTTCCCAAGTTTGCTCAAAGTTAGTATAAAAATTTGCACATTAAAATCACTGTTCTTCAACAGTAGCTAGAGTACACATCTTTTTAAAAAATTCAGTTCATTCCTTTCCTTCTTCCTTGACTGAGAGAATTGCAGACAGTGAGATCAGCACCCCCAACAGAGTTCTGCCAAAATCCATCCCCAGCTTCTCCCAGCTCCAGATCATAGAGGCACAGCACATGCATACTCAGAGAAGTCTCTAGATGGGACCTTGAACCTTCTCATATGGGTCAGCCTCACAGAGCGTCATGTTACTGCTGCACTACCATTAGCCTCCCCCCCCCCCCCCCAATTTGAATGAGATAGTTTTGTAATTCCTTCTCAGAAATGTGTAGTTCCGTGGAAAGCAGGCTAGAAACTGCTGGACAGACTGATGAGGGCAGAACCTGTATCCTTTTTTCTATACACCTCTCCCAGTTCAGAGTTGTGGTAGTGCAACAGATAACTTCCACAATTATTTCAGTTTTTCCATGGCCACTTTGAGATGCTCATTTAAAAAAGTAAAGAGGTGGTGGGGGAGAAAAGGAAGGAACATAAAAACTTCTGCCTTGATTTGGATAACACAAGTCTGCCTGGTTCAAGGGTCAAGTCATAAATCACAAACCTCATCACCCTGGAATGAGCCTTTGCATTTCCTAGTGCTCCTGTAAGATGCTGTGCTTCAGCCGAATGCCCAGCTCATGCCAAACAAGCTGCTGACTTGCACCAAGACAAGTTCCAGGAAGTCCAGGGCCATTTTCCTATAATGCTCCCTGGCATGGACTCAGTTCAGGACTCTTCTGCAAATGGCTATTACACTGAGATCATGATGAGATTTCCTAGAAGCACACACAATTCTTTTCATGAAGATTTTCTACTTCAAAAGTTTTTATAAAAATGGACGTTTTTCCCCTGCCTTTTCAATGTCAGATAGCCACAGGTCAATACATTTTAGTGTCCCCTGAAGGTATGAAAGCCCTTAAATCCCTTGGAGACATGCTTTTTAAAATGAAATTATTGTCACTTTGCATCATTCTGTTGTAGATTTTAGGTTGAAATTATACTGGATTTTTATGTCTGACTTTAAGATGGTCGAAAAGCATAGGAGTACTAAATTATTCATTATCTCTATTAATTCCGTCAATCATCAGCAGTCACTGAGAGGTTATGATGAACAAATGGAGCAGTAAGTACTGTAGACATGCGGGCAGCTGTCTTGGGTGACTTCAGATCAGATCAGCCTCTTGGAGCCTACTGTAGCACCAGCCACCAGAAGGGTCTGAAGCACGTGATAACGCTTCAGTGATAGAAGTGGTGATCATGTTACACAGGGTGAGAGATGGTGTAGAGAAATGACAAAACCCTGAATTCCTCCTTGCACCAAAGGTACTCCAGCTATGACCACCACCTTTTGATCTTTCTGCTATAGGCATTTGATATTTGCTTGATTTTGAACTTCTTTTAAGGGAAGGAAGGGTTTTCAGAGGTAGTATGGTGCTTGGCGCATGAATGGTACCTGATAACAGGTTTCATGGGGCCTTTGAGTCCAGATCACTTGGAGGCCATAAAGTCTAAGCTCTTTGTTTTTTCTCTCAAGGAACCTATGGCTCACAGAGACTTGTGACTTGCTTAAGGTCTTAGTTCAAGAGAGAGACAGTATTCAAACCTGACCCATTGCAATATTTGCTGATTTTTTTGTTTTAATGGCTTAGTGCTCCTCACTTAGTTTTTCTCCCTTTTCCTCTGGCTATTTGTGTTTGCCAGTCCAGATCAATGTCTTATCCATTACAAATGTTTTAGCCATGGCAAATGAACCACACAAGCAAAGATATGGAAAACAGTTTATATCCCTCTAAATACCCTTGATGGGCTTAGAGCTTCTAGATTTAGATAAAGTTTGAAAGGAAGATGTTTTTCTTTTTCTCCTCCTTTGTAGGTTTCCATTTTATTTCAGCAGCATGATTGCTAATTCTGGTTAATATATTATTTGAGTACCCTGTGCTAGAGGTCATTACCTACAGTAGCCAAATAGATCCAGTAAAAACACATCTATTCATATTAACTTTCCTACTTAAAGTCCTTCAGCATGCAGTGCTTATCAAGAGTTCTTAGTTCAACTAAACATTTAGACTCACCTGCTGACCATGCACTGTTCCTAGCACCTGTCCCCTCAGAAAGGTGGAGGTCAAGAACCACAGCTTGCCTGGTGGGCGGCCATAGACCTTCCAGTTGGGAGTCCTTGCAACAGTCTAGCAACCCAGCTATCGAAGTCTCGCTTAGCCGTTTTATTTAGAGCTCCTCCAACAATTACCTAGGTGTGGCTAGGGAAGCCCAAAGCTATGACATCATATTTTTAAGGTTCATTTATAATCCTTCCTTGTCCAGATGCAATTTACTAAGGAAGACTCATTTTTACTATCAGCAGTGTCACTTTGAGACGTAGTTGACATTCTACCCTTATCAAGTTACCACGAGTCTCTAGCTAGAGTTAACTAAAGGTCACATTCTTATGCAGCAAGAGAAAATGATATCTTTCTACATTTGATTTCTTTTTTTTTTCTTTTTTTTTGAGTATATTTCTTTTTATTCATGATAGAGAGTATGTGTGTGTGCTTTAGAGAAAGAGCACCCTCCACAGGTCTTGTTCTGTGATCGTCTTCCCACAGCCTACTAGTACATCAGGATCTTAGGCCCACATGCCTGGCATGTTTTCGGAGTGAGCAGTGATTCAAAACCAGGGTCAGCCTTGTGGCTTCTAGACATTGCAGTTCATTTCCTAATGACTGTGCCATCAGACTGGGCCAAAACAACTCTATCACTTCAAGCACATGAGACTTCCCATTTTTCTTAGGATATAGAAAAATTGTTTGTAAAAATATTTAAATGATTCACCAGGATCATTTACGCCTGGTTCCAGTGCCTTTCTAGTCTCATCTAGTGCCCTCCTAGATGAACTTTGAACTCCTTGTACCACTTTGAACTCTACTACTCAGCCAAACTAAACCCTTTTTGGTTCCTCCAAAAGACCTATTATACCTCCTTGCCTCACAGATTTTGCACATGCTATTCCAGCACACCTTTGTTTGTTTGTTTGTTTGTTTGTTTATTTTTGGAGATGTTTTTGCTATAGGGCGCGTGCGCTCAACAGAAAGGCAGAGAGAGACAGAAAGCGAGAAATCGCCACCCAGGGAGGATGGCCACACCACAATCCTCTCTCCTCCATTCTCCCCTCAGAATCTTGGGCACGCATGCACACGTGCCCGGTGTGAGTTTAAGCCACTGGGTCTGGGACTTGAACTGTGGTCGACTACATGGGAGTCCAGCAACATAGCCATTACGCCAACTGCTGGTTCTCACTTTTGTTTATTAAACAAGCTTTGAGTACCTTCCATAAACAAGCACTGAGTAAGACTCTACAGTGAAAAAGACAGTCCTGTGGAGTCTATGGGTTCCTGTCTGAAAGCCTTTCCCTTTGATCACTGTTGCCTAAGAGCTTCATGTCATAGGTGTGTCCTCTGGAAAGCCCTCCCTGTTCCCTGGTATAGGTTGAGTAGCCAGTCCGGTACATTGGCCACAATACCAACAATCCTGTATTGTCATCCTCTGGTTTGTTGTCTATCCTCCATGAGATTGTGAGCTTCTGGAGTGAAAAGAACATATCTAAATTATTCATCATTATATCCCTCATGCCTGAAATACAGCAAATCTCAGTAAACATTTGATAAACAAATGGATAGATGATAAGGAATTCTTGAGCTGCTTTATGCATTTAAAACCACGAATAATGTACTACTAAAGTTAGTTTTCAGGTTCTGTTATAAATGATGAAGAAGATATTTTGGGAGTAAATGCCCACCAAAATCTATGCTGTAGACAGGATTCTCTTTTGATTTTTTAATTTATTTTTTAAGGTTAGTGTTACTTATTTCTTTCATGAGCAAGAGACAGGGAGAGAGAAAGTGAGATATCACATACCCTGGAGGGGAGGCAAGGGGAGGATAGCCATGCTTCAATCCCTTCTCTTCCATTTTCCTCTGGGGATTTTGAGCATACATGTACATGCCAGGCTCAAGATGCCGGATGTGGGAACTGAACTGCAGAATTGGCCACGTGGAATCCACCACCTTAACCATCATACTACCTGCTGGCCCTCTCTTTATTTTTCAAAAAGTTCACAAATAAAATAGCAAAACAATATTAGAGAAAGTGAAGTAAGTGAATAAAAAATGAAGATAACTCAGAATCATGTCACTTAAATAAAAATAAACTATTGTAAATATGTTGTCATCTAAAACCTAAAGCTAATGTTAGCCCGAGTGAACAACTAGTTGGCAAGCATTAGTAAGGGCTTCATAAACTCAGATACAAATCTGAAATTCTTATTCTCACTTAAGCTGGTTTTTTAAGTTCAGGCTGGCAACTAAGGAAAAGAAATTGTTTCCCATTAACACATCATATATAGAGGCATCTGTGAGAATAAACATTCTTTCCTGGAACTATTTTTTTCCTGGAATTTGTCATGAGTTCCCATATAAAGCAGTGCTAAGTAACAGAGCAGAATGTATCCCCAACCAGTTTTTCAAAAGGTAAAAAATATGCTCTTAAACGTGACAGTTTTTCTATTAGCTTTCTGTAAGATCAAAGGACACAGTATTGAGCCATAGCTCAAAAACAGTGTCTTTGATTGACTGAGATAATGTGGCCCAAGACATTATTTTCTGATGGTCTGAAACTGCAGAGAGAGAATTTGGAATAGTGTAGGTAAATGGATAATTAACATGCCCATTTAGGCCTTTTCTTTCAAATATCAAATACCTTAAATGAGCTTTGGAGAGGTGCTGGACCACATTCAATCTGCAATCAAATTCCCTTAATGAGATTTTACAGTGCAGAAAATTTTCCTTGCTGATTAAAATGAAAGCCATAATTTTATGAGGCAGGTACTGACTAAACATCTTTCATAAGGAAGCCTGGTTGCTTCCAGGTAGCATCCTAGTCTTTTGGAAGGAACAATGAATCTTTTCAAGCTCAGAGCACAAACTTCTAGAGACTGCCAAGTTTTGGAGCTCCATAGCAAAGGTTTGAACTGGTCTTCTGTACATGTATTCTTTTAGATTTACACAGTACTCTACAGAAAATGATTTTATGGCCAATATTAAAAACGAGAACATTTGGGGGCAGCCAGTGGTGTGGTGGTTAAGGTGGTTGGAGCCCACACGGCCAACTGCATGGTTTGAGTC
Source organism: Tupaia tana (assembly GCA_026018925.1). Lineage (NCBI taxonomy): Eukaryota > Metazoa > Chordata > Mammalia > Scandentia > Tupaiidae > Tupaia > Tupaia tana. The sequence goes on from JAKSZU010000023.1 coordinate 18,911,569, forward strand.
CTGCACCTGATGGCTTAAAAAAACACACTGGGCACAGGTATGTGCATGCATGCCCAAAATCCTGAGAGGAGAATAAAAGGGAAGGGATTGTGGTATGACCATCCCTGGCAGGGTGACTTTCTCTCTCTCTCTGTCTCTCTCTGTCTCTCTTTCTCTCTCCTGCTCCGTTCTTCCCCTCTGGTGAGTACACAGGCCCTATAGCAAACTAAAAAAAATAAAACAAACACAAATCTCAGACATCTCACAAAATATTTTGAGTTTTGGATTTCCCATGAGAAATAGGAAGTGAGGACACATCTAATGGCCATTTTTATGCAACAATCAGCTGGAGCTGAGTAACAATTGGTTATGTTGATCTTGTCAGAGTGAATACATGCTCCCTAGGCCATCTCAGTACTAACCAGCCCCCTGTATTTAATTCCCACTAGGTTCTGACAGAAATCAAGATTTTTACTTGCTCAACACAACAAAGAATTTTAGTTTGAAAAAGTTTGTTCGTATATTTGTCAGGACTAGGGAAGAAGAGAACTACGAAGAAGTTGCGTAACAAGCATCTAAGTTACCATGCACTAATTACCATATATAAAAAGAAATAAGACACCAGGGGTGCATTAAAGAATGTTCTTGGTGTAGGCCAGTGGGAATGACTGCCCTGGACCTACCTAACTGTAGAGAGCTTTGAGAAGCTTTTGTTGCTATACCATACTTCTCTTTTTTGAGCATCCTTAAAATTTAATTTTGAAATCATCTTAGGCTTGGTTGACAGCAGTTAGCCCATAGGGACCTGGATCCCACATGGCCAATCATGGTTCAAACCCCAGCCCATTGGCTTGAAAAACACTCCGGCGTGTGTGCATCTGTGCTCAAAATCCTGACAGGAAAAACAAGCATAGGAATAAGAATTGCACCACTACCACACCCCATTGGTGGGTGCTTGTGCTCTCTTCTCTCTCCCTCTCTCTCACACCTCTCTTTTCCCATGCTGGTGAATGCATGCATCCTTTGTCAATAAAAACAAGATTTTTTTTTAATCTTATTGATATCCCAAGGGGTCTGAGAGAGATGCTAACACCTAGACTCCTTTCAAGTGTAATTATCTTGGCAGACGTGGAGAAGTATAAACTGGTTGACTTGGCCCCAACCGAACACTTAGATTTTGAGATACAGTCCTTTATACACAGTCTAGGTGAAAGTTAAGCATCTGATAAACTAACTATAACACAATATCTCAAGGGCTTTTTCAAGGGTGTAATTAAAGTGTAGTCTCATGAGGGAAAGTGTAGATCAGGCTTAAACTGGGGATGGGACCAGTTTGGGACAATATGGTTTTGTGTGACATATTATAGGTACTAGGAAGGTTTTGGACTTATAGTTTAGGTATTTCTCAGTATAGAGAGAAATCAAAGATGGAAGAGGTTGAAACCAGGAGACCAGTTGTCTCAGTGGGCTTCAGATGAGTCTACTTCCAGTCAAGCAGAATTTGTTGCTTCTGTTTCCTCCCTGAGATAGTGGAATAAGAGCAATGATTGCACAGACTTAACGTTAACAATTAAATATCTCTATGGATGATGGGCATGAGCAGTATCAAAGTGCACAAGTTAACATTAATCTAATTTTGAATATTAATGTTCAAGTTCAAATTACTTTACTACTTTCCAATTTGAGTAGCAACTCAAAAATTTCATATAATTTACACATTGTATGATTGTTGTTTACCACACATACATTATTGTTTATTTTAATTAAGGTAACAACTTTGTGAGCTAGGAAGTATTATCTTCACTTTATAGCTAAGGAAACTGAGTTTAGTCTCCCACCTACAATGTGTGACCTGTTTGTACAAAAATAGAATACACAGGCTTAGGTTGTACTTTTCAGATATCAACACTTTAAGACTTTTTAAAAAACTATATTTGTTTCATGAGTGAGAGAGACAGAAAACGTGAGCGAGATATAGCACCCACGACAGGGTCTCATCACTGCCATCCATTCCCACCTTCGGTCAGCCCAGATTGTGAGCACACACATGACTGGCTTACTCAGGGAGGTTTCTGGACTTGAACCAGCAACTTTACCACATGAGTCGGCCTCACAGAGTGCCATGTTTTACTGTTGGGTCACTGTTTAGCCCTTGTTTTAAGAGTTTTAAACCCTGGGTTGATTTTCATATTTGGTCATAAAGTTGTGATAAGGGATGCACAGGGTTTTTACATTTCAGAATGGGGATGTTTGTATTAGGAATTAAAACTTTATTTGCAGAACAATCATGGTTTTATTTCAGTGACAGCATGCAGCAAATAGCATTGATTATATTTAATACATAAAGTGTGAACACCCAGCTATAAAGCATCTCCTAGACATATTGTAGAAACTGGAAATGTATCTGATTATCCTATGAACAGCAAAGATTAAGTACAAATTTACATATCAGAGTATAGACTCTAGGCCAGCTGCAGTGTCCCTGCATGATTGCTGAGGCCACATAGAAGACCAGAGCTCTATTCTCCACCCATCCTAAACAGGCCAGGAGAGCCCACCTGTAGTACTAGTTAACTGGGAGGCTTGGGGCAGGAGGTTTGCATGATAGTGAGAAATACCACTCACTACGCAGTTTTCAAATAATATTAGTTTTCCTGTTGCATTTGAAACAATTGATATTTTAGTGCTCATATTTTAAAAGATCTGCTAATTTCCCTACAATTCTTTTTGAAGTATGTATGTATCAAAACATATAATACATAAATACATATATAAATTGTGTATGCACATATATGTACATACATATTTTAAACCTCTCTTTATAAATGTATATGTATATATTGTGCTTATTTTTTAGCAGCCTATTTAAGTGCATTCTAGGACAGTCTACTGGAAGATGTTCTGACTTCAAAGTGAGAGCTTGATATGTCAATTGTTTTAATCCTATCCTGTACCACCAACATGCGTACCTCGGTATTCATTTCTCCCTTCCCCATATATATGCTTTTCCATATCTGAGCACAGAGAAAAAACATAAAAATTTTTTCCATGAAAATTTCAGTAATTTGTTTTATGGGAGAAGAAGGGGGGAAAAAAAAAAGGAGAAAAGAGGGTCTGGGTGTTTTGTTATTTGTTATATAAAACCACAATGTTTCTTTGTATTAGGAATTATATAATGAAATAAACATTTCTAGGAAAATATGTGAAATATTGATGTAATCTCTTAGGAGACATTTTAATAAACTCAAATGCATTAGAAACAGTTGGATAAGAAAATCTAAAAAGCCCTAAACCAACATAATTTTTTTTGGTTAGAGATACATATATTTTACATATTTCTCCACATTTAAAATTTTTTTTAAAATCTGGGTGCCTTTTATGTATGATTGAAGAACATAACCTCAATGGGAACAAAGGTTTTTATGCTTTATTTCCCATCTCCTCAGTTCCTAGATCAATTTTTATCAACATTAGGGTGTAAGTAAATATTTGCTGAATGACTGCATGGTTTGAAGTTAGAGTTGCCAAGCACCTTAAGAACAAGCATCCTTGCTATGCATAAACTTAAATTTGATAAAGTTAAAATTACAAGCAAGAATTACGAAATGCAATTTATCCAATGGCTTATCCAGAAATCAATGACCAAAATGAATTGGAAAAATCTAATATCTATATACATGCAGAATTAGACTCCAATATTACTAGAATATTGGGAAAGAAAGGAATGTGTGTTATATGGATGAGTGTATGCCATTGTGAGTTGATACGAAATGTGGACAATTAATGTCAAATGCCCTTCTACCTAATGACTTATAAAATTGAGAACATGTCTTAGAATTGATGAGGGAATGAAGACTATACACAGAGACACATGTTTTAAGGGATGTCATTTGGTCAAAATGAGGTACTTGTAGTAACAGATAAATCAGTAGATGTTTAAATGTGTCAGAAATCAGATAAAGAGGGTTTTTTTAATATAATATTTGCTATCAGAACTGAATGGCACTATTTGGGATCCATTACCAGTATACGAAGTGTCCTGATTGACATTTCGCCACCTCTACCTTATCCCAAATGGAACTGTAAAGACATTGGCATTCAACATAACAACATAATAGTGTTTTCTGTTAGTTGGTCTCCAGTTAATGTAAAACCTAAACACTGAAAAATTTGTGTTTGTATGATATGATAAAATAGTACAGCTCTCAGGACCAGCAGTTAGCATAATGGCTATGTCGCTGAACTCCCACGTAGTCGACCGCGGTTCGAGTCCCGGACCCGGTGGCTTAAACTCACGCCGGGCGCGTGTGCGTGCGTGCCCAAGATCCTGGGAGGAGAATGGAGGAGAAGGGATTGCGGTGTGGCCATCCCTCCTGGGGGGTGATTTCTTGATTTCTATCTCTCTGTCTCTCTCTGTCTCTGGCGAGCGCACGCGCCCTATAGCAAAAACCTCTCCAAAAAAAGAAAAAAAAAATAGTACAGCTCTTGGGTTAGCCAGGTGTCCTGGTGGCAAGGTGGTTATATCCCACATGGTTAACTGTGTGTTTCAAGTCCTGGACCCAGTGGCTTGGAAAACATGATGTGCGTGTGTGCCTATCCGCTCAAAAAATCCCAAGAAGAGAGTGGAGGAGAAGGGACTGCAGCATAGTCATCCCTCTTTAGGGTGCTTTCTTTCTTTCCATCTTTCTTTCTTTCTGTCACCCGCTCTTTCTCTCTCTGATAAGCATACCTGCCCTATAGTAATTTTCTTTAAAGTATTGTTCTCTGGAAATGAGAGCCCTAATTGCTGTTAGATGCTGAATCTCCCTGTGGGTCAAAAGCATTCCTGGGAAAGCAGTAACTGGAGCACAACATAGATAGTGACAAAGACAGGAGTGTTTTGTTTCGTTTTGTTTTTATCCACATGCCAGTTGGTCATTGACTATAGGTCCCACTGGTTAGTGTGTGCAACTTGTCAGGCATCCCTGGTCAGGCTGGCATCTGTCTTTTGATGGTAATTCTCCAGAAAATGGTCAAGAGTTTTTGTAGGAAGGTCCTTACTCTCTTCCACAGAGCAGAAGTTTTATTATTTTGATGAAGTCTAAGGTTTTTTTGCTTTTTTTTTTTGAGAGGTTTTCACTATAGGGCGCGTGCGCTCGCCAGACAGAGAGAGACATAGAGACAGAAAGTGGGAAATCACCCCCCAGGGGGGATGGTCACACCGCAGTCCCTTCTCCTCCATTCTCCTCTCGGGATCTTGGGCATGCATGCACACACGCCCGGCCTGAGTTTTAAGCCACCGGGTCCGGGACGCGAACCGTGGTCGACTATGTGGGAGTCCAGCAACATAGCCATTACGCTAACTGCTGGTTCCCTTTTTTTTTTCATTTTATGTATTATATTTTTAGAGTCAAGTTGCTAACTTTTACCTAGCACCCAATCTTGAAATTTTTCTATTTTTTATACAAATAAGCGTTTAAAAATATAAGCTTTCAGGGCTGACCTGTGGTGTAGTCGAGGCAGCTGGATCCCACATGGCCACATACATGGTTGAGTCCCAGACCTGATGGCTTGAGAAATACCCAAGCTTATGTGCATGTACGCACAAAATCCCAGAAGGAGAGGAAATGAAGGGGAAGGGATTGCAACGTGATCATCCCTAATGGGGGTTGCTTTCTTACTCCCTCTGCTCTTTCCATCTCTCTGGTAAATGCTCACCCTCTGGCAAAATTTAAAAACACACTCACTGACATACATGTATGTATGTGTATAAATATATACATATACATATGAAGTTTTCAGTGTGAGAGAAAAAGAGTACAAAAATAAAATGGGGAAAAAATAGAGACTGAGTATCTCTTATGCAATATATAAAAATGAATTCAAAGTGGATTAAAGATTAAACATAAGACATGAAACTATAAAATTACTAGAGTAAAACACAAGGGAAAAGCTCCATGACATAGGTCTCTTGGCAATAGTTTAGGGGTTATCTCTCCAAAAGCACAGAAAGCAAAAGCACAAAATAGACAAATGGGGTATATTAAACTTAAAAGCTTAACCAAAGGAGTAAATAGACAACCTTCATAATGGGAGAAGATATTTGCCCATTACACATCTGATAAGGGGTTAAAACTCAGAATATATAAGGAACTCAAACAACTCAATAGCAAGAAAACAAGTAACCTAGCCTAAAAATGGACAAATGATCGTAAACGAATATTTCTTAAAAGAAGAGATACGAAGAGCCAACCATGTGTGAAAAACTGTTTGAAAAAATTCAACATCACAAATCATCAGGAAAATGCAAAGTAAAAGGAGATATAATTTCATGCCTGTTTGAATGGCTGTTGAAGAAAAAGATGACAAATAACACATGCTGGTGAGGATTCTGAGAAAAAATAACTTTTTAAAAAAGGTTTTGCCATAGGGCATATCTGCTCACTGAAAAGAGACAGAGGAAGAGGAAGGGAAAGTGAGAAATCACCCTCATGTAAAATGGCTTTGCCACAATCCCTTTTTCTCTGTTCCCTTCTTGGGATTTTGGGCACACATGCACACAGTCCAGTACTCCAACCGTGGTCAGCCATGTGGGCATCCAGTATCTTAACCATCATGCTACTTCTGGCCCCAGAATGGAGCACTCTTTTACTCTATTGATGAGAATATAAATTAGTGCAGCCATTATGAAAAACAGTATAGAAGTTTCTCAAAAAACAAAAGAAAACAAAAAAACACAATAGAACTGCCATATGACTTGGCAATCTCACTAGTATGTATTTATCTAAAGGAAAAGAAATTAGTATGTCACAAATACATGCCAGTATTTGTCAAGGCACAATTTCAAATAACCAAGATATGTAAATAATTTAAGTATCTATCAAAAAATGAGTGGAGGGACCAGCAGTTTGCATAATGGCTATGTCGCTGGACTCCCACGTAGTTGACTGTGGTTCGCGTCCTGGACCCAGTGGCTTAAAACTCAAGCTGGGCGCATGTGTGTGCATGCCCAAGATCCCGAGAGGAGAATGGAGGAGAAGGGATTGCAGTGTGGCCATCCCCCCTGGGGGGTGATTTCTCACTTTCTGTCACTCTGTCTCTCTCTGTCTGTCTGGCAAGAGCACGCGCCCTATAGCAAAATAAAAAAACCTCTCCAAAAAAAGAATGGATAAAGAAAATGTAATATATAAGAACATATGCACACACACATCTATATATCTACACACGCACACACACACATACAACGAATACTATTCAGCCACTGAAAAGGTGAAATCCTGTCATTTGAGACAACATGAACGAGCCTGGAGAACATTAGATTAGAAAGAAAATTACAAATGGATCTCACTCAAATGTGCAAATTGAAAAGGATGACCTCATAGAAAGAAAGAGTTGAAGAATGACTACTAGAAGCTGGGAAGGATGGGGGAGGGGAAAGAGGTTTCAGATAGATGAAATTATAGATACATGAGAGGAACAATTTCTAGTGTTAGAAAGCATAATAGGATGAATGTAATTTTTAAAATTTATTTTTTATTATTATTATTTTTCTTTTAATTTGATGAGAGAGAGCAAGAAAGAAGGTGAGAAATTTCCAGGACTCAAACCACAGTCGGCCATGTGGGAGTCCAGCACCTTAACCACCATGCCACCTGCCAGCCCTGGGTGGATATAATTAAAAAGAGGATTTTTGAATGTCTCCAACACAGAATAATGCCAAATGGTTAAGATTATGGATATATTAATTACCTGGATTTAATAATCATACATCGTACTCTTGTACTGAAAAAAAATTATATATTACTTCTACAAATACACAAATGATGTTGATAGACAATAAAATAACATCCCATTTAAACAAATGAAAGAAATGGCATTTCTTTTCACTTAAAAAAAAAAAAAGATGGGGACCAGCAGATGATGTAATGGTTACATCACTGGACTCCCACATAGTCAACTGCAGTTCGAGTCCTGGACCCACTCGCTTGAAACTCATGCTGGGTGCATGTGCGTGCATATATGCACAAAATCCTAAGGGGAGAATGGAAGAAAAGGGATTGATGTGTGGTCATCCCCCCTGGGGGGAGGTGATTTCTCACTTTCTGTGTCTCTGTCTCTCCAGTGAGCACACACACCCTACAGCAAAAATCTCTCATAAAAGAAAAAAAAGAAGATGAAAGATAAGTGTTGGTGAGGATATGGTGCAAAGAGAGCTGCACACTGTTAGTGGAAATGTAAATGACCACAGCTGCTATGGGAAACAGTGAGAAGGTACCTCAAAAACTTAGAAAATAGAGTTACTCTCTCATCCAGCATCCTCACTGCTGGGCATAGATATAAAGGAAATATAATTAGTATTCCAAAATATATCTGCACTCCCATATTTACTGTAGCATTATCCACAATAACCAAGATTTGGAATCAGCCTAAGTGTCCGTCACCAGGTGATTGGATTAAAAAATGTAGATATAGGCAATGGAATACTATCCAGACACATGAAACAATGCAAATTATAGTTCTTCACTCCCATCATGACATCCTGGGGGTGGGGATAATGAATGAGCTCCTTATTCTTATGAGAGAGTATGTCAATTCTCTGAGAAGAGGACTTAATTAAAGGTACTATACCTCTTTAAAGAGATCCAAGTGGTTCATAGCTTCTGGTATCCTCATTCAACATTTGGTCTTGTTAATACAGAGAAAGGCCTCATAAACTGATGTATGGGTATTATATGGAATTCCTGTGTAAGGAATCTAACTTGAATGGTGGTTCAGAGTGTGGCTATTCTATAATAGTATCAATCTTGGCTCTATGTTTCATCCATATGTTTTACCTAGTAGACATATGCTTCAAAAATATTATACCTGGGCCAGCAAGTGCTGTGATGGTTAAGGCATCTGGGTCCCACATGGCCAACTGCACAATTCAAGTCCCAGACCTGATGGCTTGAAAATGTGCATGCATGCCCCCAAATCCCAAAATGTGGGAGAGATAGAGGAAAAGGGATTGTGGTGAGATTATTCCTCATGGGGAGATGCTTCTCACTTTCTCTTTCTCTCTCTGTCTCTCTAGTGAATGCATGCACCCTCTGGCAAATTTTAAATTTTTAAAAAATTTTATGCATGTGTGTGTGTGTGTGTATATATATATATATATATATATATATATATATATAATTTTTATTTTATCATATAATTTTATTATATAATTTTTATTTATATGTGTGTCTGTATTTGTGTGTGTGTATATATATATATATGTGTGTGTGTGTATACATATATGTGTGTGTGTGTATATATATATATATATATATATACACACACACACACACACATACACATCTTTCAGGGTGTCTGGCTGGCTGATACCTCTTTCTCCTAAGCCTTGGCCTTTGACCTTTCAGATACTTTTTACTTGTAGTACAGATACCACCGTTGTTGATCATGTAGCCCTGTGACCCTGCTCTTCTGTAACATTACCAGTAATGGGTAGAGACCTGGAATGAAGTGAGGTTTTCTGTCTCAGGTATCGAGTCTTGGAATGCTGAGCTCGATATAGTTTCTATCTGGTGTAGACGAGAATGATCCTCTAAAGGCAGGGATGGGCTGGCTCCACGTGACTCAAAGCACAGAATGCTGGTCAGCAGAGAAAGCATGATCCCATGTATGGAAAGGAACAGACCGTAAGTCCTATAAAGAGGAAAGAAAATCTTTGGCTTGTGTAATAGTTTCAGTAAACTCCCACTATGCCTAAATACTCTGAATTCTTCCATTCCTCTCAATCACACAAATACAAATTGGTAAATTAAATATTAGCCTGCTGGGAAAGTCATGACTGTTTTTCCATGTTTTTCTATGCAAAAATGTGTCATGACTTTCCAGACAACCCAATATAATTTGCAACTTAAATATTTAACAAGCAAAAATTTTCTCTATTCTTCGTGCTAAACTCCAAAAGACAACAAAAATCTATACATACTAATAGGACGCTTAAGTTATATATTCTTATAGTAGAAGTTTGCATTGATAGAAGCTAAGTGTTCAATTCATGGGCACTGTGAATTGAATAACCCTATACACAGAGTGTGTAATGTTAGAGTTAATGGCATAGAGCATGGCTAGAGATGATTGGTAGAGCTCTTAGAGCAGGAATTGGCTAGGGACATTCAAAACCATGATGGAGAATAGTGACTGGAGGAATTAGAAATGCTTTGTCTCAAAACCTGAAACCTTACCATGGGAGACATGATTAGTGACCTCCCTAGTGAAACTGGAAAAGTCTGTTGGGGTTGTTCCAGAAGCCAGTGTATAGAACATTGCTAGACATACAGAAAAGCAGATTTTTGTATTCGATTTAACACAGACACTCACACTCTTAACTCTGTTGAATGAAGGGATGAGGCTGCCTCAGTAGGTAGTGAGCTCCCTGTCATTTTTGTTCAAATTCTGTGTGTTATGAGGCAGAGTCACTGTTTTGAATAGTAAATGGTTAGAAAGTCTCTATTTTCCATCTTGTAGAAATAATTTTACTGTTTTGAACATCTTAAGGATCTGTTAAAAAAAAAAGACTTATGTGCTTAAGAACTGTTCCTTAAAGCTGCTATTTCCACACACATACTAAATTATAAAGAATGCCTTTTGCATTTGATAGAAAATTTTATGTCACCTTTTTTAAAATTAGATATTTATTGACTACTACATAAAAATTAAATTAAGTTTATTTAGGGAAAATAAACTTGAGAGAAAAAAAATACCTAGAATCAAATCTTCATTTGGGACATTCTAAATAATCAATAACAATAGCTTTTCTTTGTTTGTTTTAGGTGACTATGTTGAACATGTTTAGGTTGATGAGCAATTGATATTAAAGATAAAACTTGAGGGACTTGAGGGCATAGTGGTTAAGGCACTGGACTCTCACATGACCAACCACTGTTCAAGGTCCAGACCAGCAGGCACAGGTACATGCGGGCCCAAATCCTGGAGAAAATAATGGAGAAGGAATTGTGACAAAGCCATCCCCCTTGGGGAGAGGGTGATTTCTCACTTTCCCACTCTGTCTCTTTCTGTCTCTCTCTGGCAAGCATACATACCCTATGGCAAAAACCTAAAAAACAAACAAACAAACAAAAGTGGAAAGAATAAAGCTATATTGAATCTCATACATTTGTAATAAAGCTTAGAGATAATTATGTTTTCAGCTATTTATTTAAAAAAAACTTCTAAAATTTAACTATTAATTTGCTTTAAATTATTATAGTATATACTAAACTTTTAAATTTTTTCAGAATACTTACGTAATGTTATAATTTATAATTTTCAGGGATTCTGTTTCTATAAAGATTCGATTAAACACATATAAAAGTATTTATAGCCTTGTTTTTGCACAGTCATAATGTTCAGCATCGGTGTATTCTGAAGTGGGATTTGGTTTGCTAACATAGTAGATATTGTCATTTGCAAGACTGGTTCTATAAACCGAACGGAAAAACCAGCCTGATCTTTATAATAGTCACAGTGCATACTAGAGATGCTACGGAGATTATTTAGCCACATTTTGAGAACTTAGTCCTTTTGAAAAACAGATTTTTCTTCTTTCTTTTCTTTTCTTTTTTTTTCCTTAGGAGGCAGTTGGGGAGAGTGGGTCAGTTAGAACTTCAGACCGAATCCATCAATTGACTGACAATGCCTACATATCCACCCCCCCCCCAAATATATTGTATGAACTGCATATTACACAGTCTAGGCAGTCTCAGAAAATCTATACTCATTTCTTGATTCCAAACGAGAAGGTTCCCCTTAAACCGAGAGGACTCCTAGAAGGATTTACAGGGAAAATATAACGAGACTGATTTTCCAACATGTGTTGGACACACAGCTCACATAAACCTTCAGGTAGCTCTCTGCAGATTTATACGAGGTGGTGCAAGAGAATTCTCCTTGCCGTTGAGTGCGACTCTCCTGCTTCTGAGTTATGTCAGGTACATAGGAATCACTCCCAGACACTCTCCAGGGACGACAGCCCTTGCCTTTAAATCCTCAATTTGACACTTTTCTGCATGGTTATTAGAGCTTTAAAGAAATGTATCAGGACTCTCAGCCAGCTTAGGGAAAGTGATTTTTCCCCTGGACTATTACCTCTGCACGACAGTATTGGTGGGGATGTTTTAGTAACCTATTTTCCCCTTGTGTTTGGGGAGCATTTCATAAACGTTACTTTCACAATAGATGAGAGTTCTAGAAATCATAAATTAAAAGAGAGGGACTACTAATAATTTATGGGTAAAGTAGTTCAATGTAATTTTTTTTTAAACCTAGTTTAGGGAGAACATGTTCTTCTGCATTTCCTTCCTTTCTCTATACTGCTTGATTCATTCTTACACTTTCTGTGTGCCTTTCCATTTTGGACCATTCCTTAAGTGTCGCTCCCTATGTAAACCCAACCTTGCTCGCAACACCCCCAACCTTTTCTCTGTTGTGCCAAGATTATGTTTGTGAAGTTTGTATTTCTCTAGAATCTTTTTCCAAAACCTTTGTGGGGCTTTTAGGATTGAACCAAATGTTTTTCCTGTTTACCCCAAAGCACCCAACACTTACTCCTTGCACTTAGGAAATTCTCTTGTAAACCAAGGACTACCTGCCTTCAAATCACCAGGAGTACCTGGTGTAGTATTGGAGCCCATTCTTAGATCTCTTGGCCAAGAGTCTGGGCTGGTAACCCCCAGAACTTTTATTTTGGGGTGTTTTCTGCACACAAAGCTTATGTTGCACTTGCCTATTTTCCTGTCTGTCTCCTTTCATTGGACTTTTATCTTCATCATTTTGTGTATTATACTTAGTAGTATAACTGGAAGAGAGGAGTGTTCAGTAAATACTGAAGGAATGAATGTCATCCTTCTTAATAAGACTTTAGACAGCCCTGCAAATGTCGTTCTTATAATATTAAACATGGATACTAGTGGTAAAAAGAGCCAAGTGACTTATCTAGCCATATAGCAAATTTAGAGACAGAACCTGGAGTCAAAGGCAGGCCTTCAGGTTTCTTTGCCATTATTTTTTGTAGTTGACTAGGAGATGGTTTCTTTAAAGTAGAATTTTAAATTCCAGTTCTTTTCCTCCTAGGAGAGGACACAAGGGATAAAATACACAAACTGTCCACCAGATGATTTGCGTGACATTCTTTGATGTAGTTGTGAGATATGAGAGAGTGTAATGCACACTAGATAGGCATTTGGGGACAGATTTAAAATTTTCAAGTGTAAATATTTAAATTGTGAGAAACAGTTGATATTTGAGACTGCTCTCCCTAATAGGACATAACTACTTCCCATATGAATCCAACTCAAAGAAAAATTATCATATTGAGCAGTTCTAACCGTGCCAAGATCATAGCCATTAGACACTGTTTATTAAACTCTATTGCAGATAGAGGTGCCAGAAACAAATTAAATGACTGTTATCATCACCGGGCTTTCTTGGTTATAAGAAAAATACCTTGATATATTTTTTGACTCTGTGATTGGTCTACATTTCAAGGGTATAAATTAATCTTCAGAAGGTCCTAAAGAATATCTTCCCTGGACACTTCACTTATACATCAAGTTGGCCGTGTTAGCAATCTAATCACAAACCTGTAATTCAGTGGACAACAATTTCTTATTGTGAACAGCATAGCGGCTTTTACTATCATTTAGGTCAGCCCAAGATTGCTGATGCACCGTATGTTTCAGGCCAGGGATGATGGATGGCAGGCTCTGATGCCCATCCCTAAGTGATTGGAAAGATTGAAGACACACAGTTCACTTAAGCTTGCTTACTATTACATCAAGTAATCAGTGTGATAGGCAAGACCATGCTCCCTATGTCATCCAACCAACTTTCTGCAGGAACAGTATTTCACATTTGAAAAAAAATCTAAAGACTTGTGCTCTAGCTGACATTCCTATTACTAGATTAATCATTTAGCAGATAGCTTCACCTCAAACCCAGGTGGGGTTTTTAATGAACATTTTAAAATATCCTTTTCCTAACAAGTGGACCTTGCTTTAACAACTCAAATTAAGTATGTATCACTGAAGTTAGAAGTGGAAGCTGCAAATTTATTTCTTTCAAACTTTACCCAGGCCAGGAAGAGAGAGATGGTTAAAATCATTTTATATTTTCGTGCCAAATATCTGATTTAATAACTTAGTCTGCTTGTTAACTTTAAATCAGAAAGTTTCAAAGATTTTGTCTTTGCTGAAACTGACCCACGTAAATACCCTTCTCTGAATCGTATCTGACCAATATTCCTAGCTCCTATTCTGTTCCGTGGGAAATTTATTTCCAAACATGATGAACAAAAAGCGAGTGTATATCTTAGATTGTCAATTTTGCACTTTGAGCATAAATCACTGAGATAAATTCAACAAAAATTTCCTTGTTTTTCTTGTTTCAGACACTGTAATTTATAACTTCAAAATATTTCATGAAATAATTAAATGTATCTTGATATGATTTTTAAGTAACGTAAGGAACACAAAGCATAGAAGACCTTAAAATTGTTCATCATTGCTCGTTTAGTTTCTAAACAATGCCGAAATGTAAGTTTCTCTGGCTTTTAGAAGACCTTAAAAATTGTTCATTGTTGCTCATTTATTTTCTAAACAATGTCATAGTCTAAGTTTCTCTGACTTTTAGAAAACTTGAATTGCCTGCCACCAATACAACAAGTCTAATTTTAGCTTTGGAGAGAAAAGAATCCATTTATCTCTTGGGAAGGGTTTACAGCAGTGGGGAAGAAAACCACTTCGGGAAGTTTTGTTAAAGTTTCGAAGATATGAATTAGTTCTAAGTAGCACAGTTTATATTTCAGCATCCTTTTCTCCTGTTTTTCCAGCTTTTATTTATATATGACTTTTCTGTTTACATAAGTGATTGGAGAAGTGTGTAATGAAGACAGGTAACATAAGATCCATTACAATTGATCTAGCCTACTGAATGTTAAAGCATGACTCTGATCTCCAGACCAACAGCATCAATACTACCTGGGAACTCCTTAGAAATACAACACTTGGGGTAGCACCCAAGATCCACTGAATCCACAACCTGGGTTTTTTATTTTCTAAAGAAGTATTTATTTATTTATTTAATTCTGTTTATTATTACCGTTTTTTAAAAATTTGACCGGAGAGAGAAAGAAAAAGTGAGAAAGCAAGCCACCTGGTTCAAGACTTGAACCATGGTTGAACACGTAGGAATCCAGTGCCCTAACCACCATACCACCTGACAGTCCCAGTAACCTGGGTTTTAGCAAACTCTTCAGTGGATTCAAATTAACACTGAAGTTGAGGCCCACTCATTATTTTAGAGTCCAACCCAAAGGTAGGAACTAAGAAGTAGGATGTGAGTGAGTGTGTTTGTGTATTTGTGAGTGAGTGTTGAGAGGGGTCAGGGAGGTAGAAGCCAATTAAGAGAAAACTCATCCATAAGTTGAGAAGAACTGTAAGAATTGAATATACAAAGTAGCCCTGAATATAATAAAGAATTAAAAGTGGATATTCTGTAGTGAAACCCGGCTGGTTTCATTCCTGAATGTTCTACTACTGAGGGCTACCAGACATTGCTCAGTTTATTCAATCTATTTTAGTCTTAGTTTGCTTATATGTAAAATAGGAAGAATAACATTGCTTTGAGCATTAAATGAGAAAATGTATTAAAAAAAGAGCTTAGAGCAATGATCAGTACGAGATATATACTTATTCATTTTAACATTGTTTGCTGCTCTTAATATAAAATAATATTGTAATTTACCTGAGTATTCATGTTGTTAGTGTTAGCAGGTAGAGAAGTGGTTAAGGCTGTAAACTCCCACATAGTTGACCATGGTTCTAGTCCAGGATGTGTTGGCTTGCTTTCTCAATTTCTCTCTCCCTCTCTGTCTCTCTGGTCAAATTAAATAATAATAATAATAATAATAATAATAAATAATTCTTTGGAAAAAAAAATTCAAGTAGTCTGAGCTTCTTGCTGGCTACTGTAAAAAAGATCAACACAATAGGTTATGCAACTTTGATTGGAATGGTGGTCTCTATCCCTATATGCACATTTAAATCACCTGGGGAATTTTGAAAAATACCAGTTTTTGAGCCCTACTGTCCTAACTTCTGACTTAATTGGTCTATAGTGAGGCACTGGTGTCTATATTTTTTACAAGGTCCTCAGGTATAACTGAAATGCAGACACGGTTTAGAAGTACTGCATTAAAGTAATACTTTCAACTGGAATGTGCATGGGAACTTGCTAAAATGTTAGTTCTTATTCTTGGGGGGTGAGGTCTGAGATATTCCAAGTATTTCCCAAATGACAGATATTTTAGATAAGAAGTAATGTAGTTTTGGGGAATAATGTGATTTCCTAGAGAGAGAGAGAGAAATGATTTCCCCCCACTTTAGTCGTAAGAGGAGATAGAACCAGAATGCAACAAAGCCTACACTTGTTTTATGCAGAGAAATACCCTTACTGCTGGCAGGTTTAAGCAAAGTAAAACTGTGGTACATTGATTATGTTTTTTGATAAAAGAATAGAACTTGATTTGAAATATTCTAATCTTTTAATCTCAAACAAAGAACCATGGTAATACTGTCTTTAGGGGAAGTAAACTCTGAGAATGAGGTGTAAAGAAATAGTATAAAAGAATATAGTCTTTAAAGTGATTCTAAAATAAGTCTTCTTTCTTTATTTCCATCTTTATTTCTTTATGTTTGAGCACACAAACAAGAATAACCCTGGAAGAATGTAGAGTGGTGATTTCGAGATTATTAAAGGTAGTTGGCAAGAATCACACTAGAAACAACAATCAAAACATTGACTATTTCCTGTCAAATGCCTTAGCCAAACTGTCACAAAATTTATTAAAAGCTACCAAGAACACAAAGAAGACTCCCAAGGCTATCTATGCTCTATCTAAAACTCATTTCTTATTTTAGAACAGAAAATGAAAATTAAAATATACATTTTGGTTCTTGAAAGAAAACATTCAACTGGGTATCAGTGTCACAATATGGCCCTGGAGTTACAGCTTGCAGGTAGAGAAAGAAATGGTCAGCCTGGGCAGGATACTTGCTTGCTGGGCAGGTAACTTGCTTCCTTTCCATCACTGTGAGAGAAACCGTTGCTGGTAAAGATAAGTGAGGAATCTTAATTTTTAACCAGTCAGTGTTCTGTCTCTTCATTTTTATTTTTTAATGTGAAGATGGCAGGCCTTCATGTTAAACACAATGGCTGACTGGTCAAGTCAACCGTGTGCATCAGAAAAGTGGCAGAACGTGGAGTGAGGTGCAACCTCAGTCTGCACCCTAATAAAGTAGCTGTTCGTCTGTGGTCAGAGAGCACCATGAAAGACCTTGAGTTCCTTCCCTTTATTTTGCAGAAAGGCATCAGACAGCTTTGCATCATCTAGCTCTATCAATCAAGGACCTCAACCGCTGCTCACTGCTGAAAGCTTTCCTCTTTGGCTCTGTTTTTTCACAGACAGCTCAATAACTTGTCTGTGGAGCTGTGATAAATGTGTTCTGTGCTTCTAAACTGTCTCTTTAACACTGGACTGCATATCAACTTGTAATGCTTGTGACTAATTGCGTGTATCAAAGGCTTTTTATTTATTTCTAATGATTATCCAATAGGCTTATCATTTATATTTCTCACTTCTCCTCATAAAGTGGTTTTATTTTAAAGTAGCACACAGCAGACTGTCAGCTAACTTCTAATAGAGCCGCTCTTGCTCAATGAATGAACTGTCGAGTTAAGAGAATGTAATTGGCAAACCCTAGCGTCTAACCAGGACAAGCACAAACTCCTAATGATTTCTCTTTCTCTTTTTGTGATCACCACACATCAGCCATAGTTTTAAACACCAACTTTATGGCCCCCTACTGTGGCTGTCGGAACAGAAATTTCCTAGTGGTTTTGTCCTCTTGAGTAAGAACAGTAGTCAGGACCACAAAACCTTCTTATTTGGGCACAATTGCTAGTTTCTGCTAAGGAGGCCTCGAATAGAGCTATTATGGTAAATGAATAA
Organism: Tupaia tana; assembly: GCA_026018925.1. Lineage (NCBI taxonomy): Eukaryota > Metazoa > Chordata > Mammalia > Scandentia > Tupaiidae > Tupaia > Tupaia tana. The sequence continues at coordinate 18,929,585 of JAKSZU010000023.1, forward strand.
CTTCTCACTCTGAAAGAAGGTGGTTCTTTCAGATCAGGTTGGAGGTCAATGACAGGGCAGGGAAAGGAAGCTCATATTGCAGCTGTCTGCAAATGAGCTTTGCCTACAGATACTGTAAGGAAAAAATAAGAGTCTCCAGTGAGGCTGGTCTTTGCCTACTCTTTAAAAACATATTTTTCTTAAGAAACAGAAAGAAACATGCATTTTTTAAGCTTTCATGATGTTTTTGGGGAAAATGTATACATGTATAATCACTGAATGTCATTTTTCATAGCCCATGGCTAAAGAAAAAGGGAATACCTTGTGGGCAATAGCAGAGTCCATGTCCTTCAATGCTAAAAAAAAAAAAAAAAAAAAAATTCAAGTGGAAAAATGCATTAGCAAACTGTAAGTAAATAACCATGCAAGATGGATATTGCTCTTTGGTTATATGTCTATAGATTAAATGCTTGGGTTTGATTCGTACATTGATAAACTGAGGTGATAACTGCTTGTTTATCTAGGTTCTACTCTTCAAGAATGGATTTGAACACTGTAGAGTTATATGCAATCCAATGTAATATAAACAAGATTATGATGATAATAAAAATAAATAAATAATTTTAAAAAAGAATTTGAATAAAAATCATACCCATTTTTAGTATGTAAACAGAGGAAGTTAAGTAGAATGTCTGTTTCTTTTTTTTTTTTTTTAAGTTCATTTATTTATTCCTTCCACAAGCAAGAAAGCAGACAGATCAGAGAGACAGTACCCTCAACAGGCCCTGACACCATAGTCCTCCAACCTCAGACAGCCCCAGATCATAGACCCTCACACACAAACTGGAAACCATCCCATGTCGCTCTGCCTCGCTAAGCCTCATGCTCTGAGCCATGTTCAGCCCCCAGAAAGCCCCATTTTTTTTTTATGCCAACTGCTGGTCTTGAAAACCCCATTTTTTTAAAAAAGGTTAAAAAAAAGTTTTATTAAGATACCTTTATTCTGAAGCCATTTCCTGATTCACTGTAAAAATCAAACAACTGAAATCAAAGGCAAGGGCAGGTGCCATTTACTTCTGTGAATCAGAACAAGCCAGCTTTAGTCAATGGCTCTACTGGAAGAAAAAATTTGCACTTAAGATAAAAAAATCATTTACGTGGTTTTTCCCTCAGGTTTCAGAATACATATGAGGGTCCTTTCTATATAGCAACCTGGTGAGTGGACTTTAACTTTCTTGAATTTATAAATTAGGGAATCAATTCAACATTGCATTAAACATACTTTAATGGAATGCTGAATTGCTAAATCATCATTTTGAGAGGTAATCAAATATTCTTTGTTCCTCCTTCACCTCCCCAAGCCATTTTTCTGAAGCTCAAAAGAGAGACAGTAGCTATGAAATAATATTTAATAAACTTTCTACTGTCTAATAAAATTGAAGACACAGTATTTATCTTAAAGCCTATTTTTCAGAATTTCTTTTTGTTTTTAAATATTATGGATACCTATGCCATACTTCTAATTCTGTTTGGCTTAAACAGTTGAGTTCTGCTGGAGCAACCTCCTAAAACTGCAAGTTGATAAGAGGTTGCCTAGTATTAAAAATGTCACAGAGGATGTTTAAAATGTGAAAAATTAAGGATATATTATTATTGGATAACTGTTTGCCATTAAGATTGGATAGAACGTTAAAATTAATAGTGGAGTCTATAAATTCTGTTTATAGAAGGAGCAATACATTTCCGGATATGTTTATGGTACAGTGGCGCTGTGGCAATCTGGATCTGTGAGACATGGTGGGCTGAGCCCTCCCCTGAGCTCTGTCCCCCTTGTCCATGGTTCCACCATTGCTACTATTTCTTATTTTTAAAACTTATCTATCTTCTTGATTGTCAGAGGATGCATCTACTTGCCAGAGACAGACAGACAGACAGGGAGAAGGAAAAAGCACCCCCCCAGTGGAACCTAATCATACCTCAATCCCTTCTCCTCCATCTCTCCATCCTTTTGAGATTTGGGGAATGCACACACATAGCTAGTGTGTTTTTCAAGCCACCAGGACTGGGATTCACCCCACAGTAGGCCATTTGGGACCCAACTTCTCTTAACCATGAAGCCGTAAAACCTATCCCATTGCTACTATTTCAGCATCCACAAAGGAAGCATTTGTTTGCTTGCTTGTTTGTTTGTTTTTCTTCCTTCAGGTTCATACACAAGGTTATTTCTTTTGCTTAAGCTAGTCATGGCCAAAATTATAAACTGCTGTTTCTTCTAATGCTTTTTGCCAACAGCATGACAGCTCAGCTTGTTTGTTTTCATGATCTACAAAGCAGGACAGCTAAGTCTGAGGAGGAAGAGCATCTGCTGTTGTACCCTTCTGGGCTTCAAGATTTGGCTGTAGCCAGATACCTTTTTCATTACAGAGGAAGTCCAGGAGAATGGGCCCTCCTGAGTGAGAGTCCCAGCAATTGGTGATGTCTCCAACAGTGAATGTCAACACTGTGTCAGGGCTCAGTAAAAAAGGATGCCACAATATATTCCTTATCCCTACTACGGGCAAGGGATGGGGGCCCCCAGGAGCAGCCAGGGGATTGGCACTTGACAATTTGGTAGGTGCTAAAGTAAGAGATATATCTGGTATGTCTGTAGAAATGTACACTTGTATGTCTATGAGAGAGCGTGTTAGTTGGATGGAGACTAACATTTGAATCTCAGCTCCATTATCTGTATCATCAGGATTAGCCTCTTTGAGTTTCAGTTTCTTTATCTAAAAATTAATAATAATGAGGGACCAGCAATTAGTGTAATGGCTATGTTGCTGGACTCCCATGTAGCCGACCACAGTTTAAGTCCTGGACCTGGTGGCTTAAACTCACGCCGGGCACGTGTGTGTGCGTGCCCAAGATCCCGAGAGGAGAATGGAGGAGAAGGGATTGCGGCGTGACCATTCCCCCTGCGGGGTGATTTCTTGCTTTCTGTCTCTCTGTCTCTCTCTGTCTTTCTGGCAAGCTCATGCTCTCTATAGCGAAAACCTCTACAAAAAAAATTAATAATAATGACATAAGAAATTAATAATAATAAATGTATTGACTTGTAACAAACATTAGGGGCTATCAAATAATTCCAGGGCTGATATTATTAGGTTGTTGGAAGAGTCATGACACATTTTTGTGTAGAAAAACACACACAAAAATACGTCCTGACCTCTCCAACAACATAATAGTTAGTAATACCTCCTTCATTTAAAGATAAGGAAATTGAACCTCAGGATGATTCATGATCACGTTCCTAAGCTCCCAGGACTCATTGTTTTTGACTTCAGTCCGGATCTCATTCCATAAGACTACAAAAGGGGCCATGTCAGCTGCCTCTTCTTGAGTCCTAGCTTTGGCCAACCTCACTCATGAGAAGTCTTCTCAGTCTGTCCTTCCAGGTCGTCACTATAGTCTTTCAGAATGTGTCATATATGATGAAACTCTAGGCTGTTTTAATTTCTGGACTCTGAAGCTCACACAGAATAAGTCGACATACAATGCTCCCTACCTTGAGTGTTCATACTATCATACTAAAGGCAGCAGTCAACTTACTGCTCTAAGATAATCTGAAAGTTCAAGAAAACTTAATAAATGCTCAACACAACACAGCTCTCTCTACTTAAGATATAGAAAAAACTTTCTAACCTTAAAAACAATTTCCTATCAGGGCCAGCAGGTGGCATGGTGGTTAAGGTGTTGGACTCCCAGGGAACCAGCAGTTGGCGTAATGGCTATGTCGCTGGACTCCCATGTAGTCGATCGCGGTTCGCATCCCGAACCCGGTGGCTTAAAACTCACGCTGGGTACATGTGTGTGCGTGCCCAAGATCCCGAGAGGAGAATGGAGGAGAAAGAATTGTGGCGTGACCATCCCCCCTGGGGGGTGATTTCTCGCTTTCTGTCTCTATGTCTCTCTCTGTCTGTCTCTCTGAGAGCATACGCGCCCTATAGCGAAAACCTCTCAAAAAAAAAAAAAAAGGTGTTGAACTCCCACATGGCCATTCATGGTTCAAGTCCGAGGTCTAGTGACTTGCTTTCTCCCTCTTTTTCTCTCTCTCTCTCTCTCTCTGGTGAGCACACTTGCCCTATAGCAAACTTAAAAATAATAATAATTATAATAAACAAAATAAATATATTTTTTAATTACCTATAATGGAACACGCAGTACTCAGTGCTGTGCTACACAGGATAGAACCACGTGTGTGGCTCAAATTTTAGGCTCATCCTAAAGGCTGGGTGTAGTGGGAGCATACCTGTGATCCTAGAGAGCTCCAGGCTGGCCTGTACTACATAGACTAACCCTGTCCAAAGAGCTGGATGTACGGGCTCTGTGAGTAGCCCCAGTTGGGAGGCTGCAGCAGGTGTTCAAGGTAGAAAGATCCTGTCTTATAAAAAAGAAAGAAGAAAAGAAAAACAAAAGAAAAAAGAAAGAAAGGGACTGTAATGATGCTGTAATTGTTCATTTCTCTCTGACTTCTATGGCACTGACTCTTGGCATCTGAGCTTTCTAGATAGATAGTCTTTTATACTAAAAACTAATAAAGTAAATTACCTTTTAAAAATGCAGTTTCTTATGCAGGCCAAGTCAACCTTGGCATTACTAATCATTTAATTGTTGAAGTCAGATTCTTACCGTCACTAGACTTTTCATTCTTCTTTTTCCTTTTATCTATTCAGAGTGAGCCACATTTTCAGTGTTGATCTGAATAACTAGAATTCTTCATTCGGGTTATTGTCTGTGTGTATATAAGTATTGTAGTGTAAATGTAGCATGGATTGTGTGACAGTGTGGAGCTTTTCTGCTTGTACTCAGCATGCTTTAGACCAATAATTTATATTTTCATAAAGACCATGTTTATGACATGTTTTGAATCAAGTTATAGAAGACCTGTAATAGCCATCTGTATTTTTTGTCTTAGATGATTTGATGAACCTGTTGTTGAGGAGTGAATCCATTCAAGGTGTTGCATTGTGAATTATCAGAAAGGATTCTCCATGATTTCCCAGTGCCATTATATTTGTCCTTTGAACTTTTATCAGTCTAGCAGTTTACCAGGCTGAGTTCATCAGATAATTGCCAGCTCGGTGCCAAGTCAGCCCTCTTCACATGGATGACTTGGGTGATATTGGTGACAGTTGGTAAGTCAGTTCCATCCACCCATGGACAGGAACACTGCTGAATGTCACCCCGCTGATTTCCAGATCCAAGTCCAGGCAGTCTTCTAGGAACACTGAAGTAACAGATCAGGACCTCGTTGCCACATAATGAAAACTAAAACGAAGATGGAAACATGAATCCTTAGTTCTAAAAACAAAACTCCAATTTAAGTTTATTTCTTATGCTGAAATGTTTAAATGGTTCCCATCACTATAACTCACACCTTGATACTCAACCACTCTCATTGTTTCACTGCTGGTAAAATGTTTTCTCCAATGGATGGATATTGTATGCGCTTCACTCATACATTCTCACCTTCATAGAGTCCCAATTAAATTTTTACACTGGCAAGTAATGGAGAGCATTATTACTTGTCTTCTCTGCAGAGAATTGATGGAGTATATCCTCACCCAAGCATTATATGCAAAAACAAGGTGCTTAAAAATTTTAGTGTTCATTTTTATTTTGAAATAGTGCAGTGTTATAGAACAGTAATATAAAAATACACATTTAACCTTCAGTTCATTTTGCTATTTGTTAAGGAAAAAGATCTCATTCTTTTTTCTTCATTTTGTAAAATAAAAATTATAGCCTCTTTGTCTAAGGAGCACTCTAAGACTTTTTAGATAATGAGTATAAACCCCTTCTTAGCAAAGTGATAGTACAATGAAGTGCTAGAACAAATTTCTTAAGATTTTCAACCACAGTCCTAGCAAAATAATTAAATAAGTAGTCTGGTGTAAAACAAATAAACCTCGTTGTAATCTAATTGTATTATGGGTGATAGGATGAAAGAGCAGAAGCGGTGAGAGAAATGTAGAACATCAGATGATTTATATTAAAAGGAGTCAGAAAACTACAAAGAACACCATAAGTAAGAAATAAATTTATTATAGCCTGAAGGAGGAGGGGTAAAGTGAGAAACTTTTTCTTTTTTATGGGGTGGGGGGGAGATGGCCATGCTGCAATCCATTCTCCTCCATTGTCCTCTCAGGATCTTGGGCATGCACACACATGCGCCCAGTGTGAGTTTAAGCCATCGGGTCCGAGACTCGAACCACAGTTGGTTACATGGAAGTCCAGCAACATAGCCATTACGCTAACAGCTGGTCCCAAGTGAGAAACTTTTCATGTAAATGAGCTAAAGGGAAAAGGGAAGAACTTAGATACCTCTCTGGATTGCCTTCTCCTCTGTGTTTGCCTGATTGTATCTTCTGGTTTTCTTCCTTAGTGTCTGACTACATGGAGGGCTTATTGGTCTGCCCTGCTCCACAACTCTGTGGAGGGTGAATGCACTGCCCTGAGTCAATACACTCTTTGCTTACTCTCCTGACACTCACTTTCCCTTCCTTTGTGTCCTAAATGGCATCACAGTGTAAAAAGAGGAGGCAAACTCAGAACCCGATGATGATAGGTGTCTAATACCAGCCCTGCTATTCTTCACCTCTTCATCACAGATGAATCCTTTAATCTCTCTACACCAAGTGCTTCAGTTTCAAAATGAAGATGCTAATATTTGTGCTAACCTGGTGATGTGATGGCTAGCACCAACTCATGAGTGCCGGCTGTCAGCATCTCTACTTGCTTTGGTGACATCACCTGAGTAGCTTGACATTGGTCATGGTGGAAGTATTTGCACCATGAAAATCAGCAATGGTATAAACCAAGGTTTTGTTTGTTTCCTTTTGATTTTGTTTTATATGTTTTTTTTTTCTTTTTTTAGAAAAGATTGCTAAGCATTTACCGGCACGGTGCATGTATTCCACATGAGGTTATAGTGAGACTAAAATATGAAGCACTTCAATGAGACAATAAAAAGTGCTTTATAGTAGCCATGAGGTGTTATTGTTCTTCTCAAGCCTGTAAGATCATTTCCTTTCTTCCCCTGTATCACAGTTCAGCTGGTATATGTATTCCTTTTCATTAATTAGAATGTGACCTTACTGTTAAGTCTAGGTCAAGTGCCTTTAGAACATTTGGAAATTTGTGACTTTGTAGAAAAATTCAATGTGCCCCAGGCAAAATGTTTTCACATAACATAGTGATGCTCACCAGGACGCTGTACACCCAAAGTGTTCTCATGTATTGGTTTGTCAGAAATGTCATGATGCATTTTTGCCTAGAAAAACATAGGAAAAAATACATCTTAACTTTTCCAAAAACCCAACATTTACTCAACTGAACCAAGTTGAATAAACTTGAAACCAATTGAACAACTAGCTTCCATTTGCCATTTTACTTTTCTATTTAGAGCAGATATGTGGACTTGTGATGAATATGTGGTATGAGTTTCTATAAATCTGCCAATGTTTTTCTCTCTCTCTTTTTTTTTTTTAAGAGAGAGTCTTGCTATAGGGCATGTGTGCTCACCAGAGAGACAGAAAGCAAGAAATCACCCCCCAGGGGGCATGGCCATGCTGCAGTCTCTTCTTCTCCATTCTCCTCTTGGAATTTTGGGCACTCACACACACACACACACACACACACACGAGTCCAGTGTGAATTTTAGGCTGATGGGTCTGGGACTTGAACTGTGTTCAATTATGTGAGATTCCAGTGACATAACAACTATGCCATCCACTGGTCCCTGTTGTTTTGAAATTTATGGTAAACAGCAAAAAAGTGGTTCAAAAATCCCACACCTCTCTCACCTGTGCTTTATTATTGCAAGGGAAGATAATGTTCTTCTACTAAATGGCCTTTCTGCAATTCAGAAGTTGGCAGGAGTTTAATATGAAGAGTGAACAAGAATGTCATATTCAGTTGAAAGCTGAAAGGATGCCTAGCAAGATAAATGTAATTAGCTAAACTGGAATTTGGCCAGGCTCCTGACATTTTTTATTTCCAAGAACACCAGGTAAACACAAATTAAATGTGCTACACATGCTATTAATCAAAGGTGTCAATATCAGACATAGGATATTTATTGAAAGAATGTAAACATTTACCAGGTTGACTTTGTAGCACCCGATTTTTCCCAAAAGAAATAACAAAAATGTTAAAGATTGAAATGATAAGGATGGATTATTTAGTTTAAAGGCATATTCTGTTTTCAATTTTGTTGAAAATTTTTCAGAGTTCTAGATTAGGTCACTGTGGTATTTTAAATAGACGGAAACAACTAACCACTATATCCTTATAGCTTAATCCTATGTACATCTAAATCTCATATCTAAATACCAGGACTGCTTGCTATAAAATGAGCAAGAGTCACATCTTTTGCAATAAGTAGGTCCATTCCTATGTTCAGAAAATCTCATGAGATCACCTTGCTGCTAATATAACACATAGCAAAAGAAACTTGTTTTATGCCCATGTAAAATCATAAGGAAAATCTGTTTTAGAAGAGAAGCTTTGCCAGTGCTTGGGTTTCTACTAAATTTAACAGCTAACTAGAAACAGGAGGAACCAGGAAGGGGGGTTTCCGTAAACGCAACAATAGAAGTATTTCTATAAATATCTCTCTACATCACATGACATCTTTAAAGACCTATTCTCTCTGGTGCTGCATCGCACTGTGGATACTGCAGCACCCAGACCTGGGCTGGGGCAGCTCATTAGCTGAGCTGTCTGTGCCTGTGTGTCTGCCATCAGCATCTGGTGAAAGAGGAAACACTCACCCTGCCAGATTTGGGTCATGAGGTCAACAGGTCTCATTTATTATTCAAAATTGCTGTCTGACCTTTTATCTGCTAGGTCAAAGGACCTTGTATTCTAGTTGGTTGAATTTTTTAATGATGAAGCTACTATCTTGCCAGATAATAAAATTACTTCTCTTTTCTACTGGGCATTATGAGTTTCTCTACCCTTGTTAAAAATGTGGTATTCTGAATCCTTGGCTGTGATAAGAACCTCTAAAGAAAACCATTAGTTTTACTTTTATTTTTATTTTCATAAGATTTCTAGAGATTTAAATGATATTGACTGTTGGCATGGTTAAAGGCATTTTCTTGTCTTTGATTTGAACCCTTCAGCCCACATTTGGGATTCCACCACTTCCTTTAGAGCCTCTGTGCTACATACAAGCTAGTATTCTCTACTCTGACTCCCTGCTGAGTGTGGGTAGTCTGATTTCCAAAGCAAAAGGGAGTGAAATCAAATGACATTAGAGCTTTACAGGTTCATTTTTGCTTCAGAAAGAGAAATAAGTGACAGATGACTGTGAACATGTCTTCCACTATAGAGGATGTTTAGGAGCGTTCTTCTATATTACACAGGTTTTTATCTGAGAAAAGGAATTTTTCCAAGCCTCTTTATTATTTTCAATGTCTCATCTCATGAAGCATAATGAGAGAGAGAGCAGTTTAAGACTTACCCCTATAAAGAATACTTTCAATAGTATTTAGACATCTAGTACTAGTCTGTAAAATTAGCTGTAAACATTTAATAAGCAGTATTATAGAAAGTTGAGACGATTCAGCAGCAGATTGAATAGCTAAGCAAAGAGACAATGTTCCTAAAGAATGATTTTATCCTTTGTAAAACAAAAAGTCAAAGGTCACATTGGTTCTGCCCTTGAAGCAGACATATGAGATGTGACCATGTGCTTTGTGACACTGCATATGATGAATAATGTTGACAAGCTAGTAAACAAATAGTGAAGAAAATGTGGCATTCATGAGCTCAGTGAGGCATTAACAAACTATGCAGCTGAAGTCACAACTCTCAACTTGGATATATAGCTTTGTCACCAATATAAAATATCTTATATTGACTCTGTGTCTTTGTGTATTCACACATTGTAGTACACACACACACACACACAGATGTAGAACAATTCATTTGGGAATAGTCTAAAAAATGTCAGGTGACATGTGCAGGCCATCCCAGACAACCACACTTCTGTCCTTTTTCTGAATTTGCTCAACAGCATATGGCTGGGTTACTTCTCTCCCTCCTCCCTGATTTTGCTGGACCGTTAAACTAAATGAAGACCAACTGCAAGACAAGATCAGCAGGTTCCTGCCAGCAGATCGTGTATGCACTTACGCACATGTGTGTGTGTTCTAAATATTCTTCCATATCTAAATCATAAGCCTGCAGCTGTGTTTACCACTCCATTCTTGCCTTTCAGTGCGTTAACAGAATTCTCTTCAAGGGAGTTTCGATCTCTGGTTCCCTGTTTTCTTTGTCTAAACCATCATATATTTTAATCTTTTTTAAGAAATACAATGGAGAGTATAGAGAAAGGTGGCAAGAGAACAAATAGAGAGGCATGACATTAGTGGGACACAGATATGGTTAATTACCTGTTGATGATGAAATGTATAGTTTTCTCAACTGGATTGGTCTGAGAAGTACTTCATGTTGGGTAAAGTCTTTTTACAAGCAAAATGGTAAATAGTGATTGACTGTTTAAAAAATAATTGGAATAATAATAATCAGGAAAAAAATGAAAAGCTATTGGATGATGAAGATGGGGATTTTAATGTCTCTGTATTGACTGATATGCATGATATTCCTTCTGGAAAAAGAAATGCAATCCACTGTAAAGTTATATGTGATTCAATGTAATATAAACAAGATTATGATAATAAATAAATTAGTTAAATATATATATAATGGAGTGCTGTGGGCACATGTAAAAATGCAAAAGATCAATGAGCACCTCCACAGTGACTGGTCATGGCACATTCCCTCCTCCCTTCCTCCTGCCTGTAGGATCCTGGGTATTTGTCATGTGACTGGCACATTTCAGACTGACCAGGCTGGGGATTCAAACAGTGGTCACCATGTAGGATCTAGCTATTCTTGAATATGGCATTGCCACTATACTGTAGAGCAGGCTCACTGTGTTTAAATCTTAAAGTAGTTGTTTTACATATTGACTCTATGATTCATAAATGGGTCTATTATTTTTTTATTTTATTTGTACATAGCATTACAAGTGCACGTTTGCACAAGGAAGCAAATTTATAGTAATAAATATCTATGATGTATTTATGGACACGTAATATACTCAAAGAAGGGAGATACAACTTTTTCCCTTGACCCATCTCCTTGCTCTGCATGCAGCTGCTTAAAGGCATTTTGACCATGGAAGAAGGTGCACAGGAGGTAGATGGATAGTGGGTTTTATCAAATTTCCCTTCCATGCTGTAATTTACACAGTAATCAGAATTATCTTGTAAGTATGTAAATCTAAGCATGCCATTTCCTGAGTAAATTATTCCAATGTCTTCTCATTGCATTTAGGATATAACACAAAACTCTTAACAAGTTCTGTTAGGCACATGGTTTCAACTGTCTACCTCTCCAGATTCACTTTGGGCAGTCACCACCCCATTTTCTCTGCTCCTGTCTCACTGGCCTTTGTCCAATCCCCAGACTCAGGCAGCTCCTTTTTGCCTCAGAATTATCACAGACCATTGCAAATGGCACCCATTCGAGCTATGATCTTTCCCATCAACTACTCTTCACTTTATTTCTGCCAATATTTCAGTGTTTATTTTAAATGTTAGTCCTTAGAGAGGCCTCCCTTGACCTCCAAGCTCATTAGGTTCACTCCATTGTTTATTCTCAGGGCATCCTGTGATTTTTTTCCTAGATCATTTACTTTCTTATCTAATTGATAATTATTTGTTCTTTGTTTCATTCATATACTTATTGTCTCCTAGTCCAATTGTAAGCTTTATAAGTGATAGTGACAGTACATGGTTTGTTTACAACTCCATCCTCAGTGTTTTTCAAGCCACCAGCTCTTAGGTTTAAACCATCCCAAGATCTATTTCTAGGACTTGTCACACAAAAGGTGTTTAATAAATACTATTTTAATTAATGATGCTGTCATTCATTAATATCACAAACATCATTGGAAGCATTATGGGAACTGGAGTTCAGATAGTAGCTTGATACATAATCTAGAAATGGTCAGGATAAAAGATCTGCAATTCACAGTCCATAGGCTAAATCCAGTCTGCCGTTTGTTTTTGTATATAAAGGTTTATTGGAACACAATTAATCCCATTCGTTAATGTATTGTCCTCAACAGCTTCCATGCTTCAACTGCAGAGTTGTGTAGTTATGACAGAGACCATATGGCCCACACATGGGAAATATTTAATACCTGAAATTTAAGAAAAGGTTTATCAAACTCTTGTCAAGACTCGTAAGTCGAGGAAGCAACCACAGGTCATAGATTATGTCTTATTGTATGTATTTCCTCAACACTTGTTACAGTGCTTGACTTCAATTCAATTTACATTTTTTTGGTTTAATTGAACTTCTGATTTGTAGAGTTTGTATTACTAAGGACACTAGCAGTTCACCCAGAAAAGTATTTGCACGAATAAAAGGGAAGGCAGATAATTACAGATGGACAAGATAACTCTGGGAAACCCTGTGACCCAGATCTGGGGCCTAATGGTTAGGTACTTGAACGTGGTGTGTGTTATGAAGTTGGGCATAAGAATAAGGTAAACATCTAGGCAAACCTACATGACCTTGGGCATAAAACTGTGTGGCCTCAGGTATAATATTTCCCATTTCCACTTATTATCAATTTATCCTACTAAAATGACCTTTCTTTCTCAGTCGACGTAGCCATCTCTTGGGAAAAAAAAATCTTAAAAATCAGACTTTTAAACTTGCCTCCTTTTTACAGCCTTGACATTATGAGTATGGCATGTCACTTTAACTACCTTGTGTTATAATTTTCTCATCAATAAATAAGAAAACATGCATCTCTCGGCAGGGTTGCTTTTGGACAAAAGGAGGATATGTATGTAAAGTACAATCACATTTCACTTAGTGATGGGAATATGTTCAGCAAAATACATGCCTAGGTGATTTCATCACTGTTTGAACATCACCAACTATACTTACATAAATTAAGACGGTATAGTCTATTATACACCTAGGCTATATGGTATATATAGCAGAATTTTCACACCTAAAGGTCATTGTGAACAAGATAAAACCAAATAAATTGAGTACAAGACAAAAAGATGCAAGCAAGAGATAATATAAACACGAAATGTTTTACAGAATTTTTTTAAAGTAGAAGGAATACACTCTGAAACAACAATAAAATACAGTGTAGAAAGTTCATAAACCACTAATAGTCATTTATTATCATTCTACAGTGTTGTGTGCATACATGAATGGATATGCTGCACTTCTTTTTTTAGAGGTCTTTTTTTTTTTTTTTTTTTTTTTTTTTTTTTTTGCTATAGGTTGTGTGTACTCGCCAGACAGAGACAGAGAGAAAGAAAGTGAGAAAGCACCCCCCCCCCCAGGGGTGATGGCCATGCCGCAATCCCTTTTCCTCCATTCTCCTCTTGGGATCTTGGGCACGCACATACACATGCCCAGCGTGAGTTTTAAACCACTGGGTCCGGGACTCAAACCGCGGTCGACTACGCGGGAGTTCAGCGACATAGCCATTACGCTAACTGCTGGTCCCTATGCTGCACTTCTATACAACTTGCAGTACAGTAGGTGTGTTGCCACCAGTATCACCACAAACAGATGAGTAATGAGTTGTGCTGTTACAACTGCTATGAAGTCATTAGTTGATAGGAAGTTTTCAGCTCTGTTGTATCTTTTGAGACCTCTATTGTGTCTGTCTGCCCATTGTTGAGAAGTGTTATATAGCCCAAGACCATACACACTAGGGGACTTAAAACAGGTTGTGGAAAAAAAAAAAAAAAAGGACTCAGAGTAAAAATTTATTTTGGCACAAGAAAGTTGACATATTGAAATCCATGCATATTTTTTCCATGGTATACTTTCTCCATGAACTTTTTGAAGATTCCCTTGTATATGTCAGCAACCAGACCTTCTGAAAATTGACTGACCATTTTTTTCCCCCTCCGAGGATACATATGTTCACCAGAGAAAAATAAGAGACAAGGAGAAGATATCCCTCAATGGGACATGGTCATACCACGATCCTTTCTTTATTTTTTCCTCCTATTGTGATTTGGGGCACATGCACATACCCCTGGTGCAATTTTCAATCCACTGGGGCTAGGATTCTAACCACATGGCCAGCCATGTAGGATCTACCTACCTTAACCAGTAGACCATGGGGCCAGCCTGACTCACCAGTTTTTAGAGTCTATCTGCTACATTCTGGTTCTATCAAAAAAGAAAAATGGCCTAATATTCCCTAGATGAGTTTTCCAGAAGGAATCTGTACTCACCCAGCTTGACATTCATCACATGTAATTGTAGTTGTTTGGTGTCACTGGTCTGTTAGGCTATAGATCTGTAAGGGCATCAACCAAGCCTTTGGATAGTATCTGATGTACTAGGGTCCCCAAAATATGTATATAGGTGGATATAGGACAAGTTTCAAACAGTTGGTACCTGCATGTTTGTGTTCTTTATTCTCAGAACATAGCTGATGGTTCTCCTTTTTTTTAAATTTCCCCTGATTCTTCCTAGAGCCTCTTGTCTGTCACTCCATCTTCTCTGTATTGGTTTTGAGAAAACAAACACAATAATCTTAAGTATTATATATATCACTGTCCATGCTAATCTTTCTGTTGTCTTTGAATTAAAAAAATCTTCTCCTATAACTGTATATGAGCTACATGCCCCTTTGGGAAATGAGCTTTCCATTATCAAGTGGAAAAAACTGGTTTTTAAAAATCTCATAATTACTTATAAACTACCCAAAAAAAAGTATGTGATGTTTTACAATTGAGCGATACTCCTCCCCCCTCCCAAAAAAAAGCATACTTCATGACATGGTCAGAAAATCATTAGAATTCACTACAAATAGTTCCCTCAGCTTTTATTTTTTAACTTCACCCCAATTCCCATTGCCTTTATAAATTAGTAAATGGAGCTTATCAAAGATTAATGTCTTGCTTTCTCCTTTTGGTGACTCTCTCTCCTCAAAGTTACTCTCTTTGAAGTCGAAATTCTGTACATGGTCCGGATGCACAACAGGAATTCCAAGCCTAGTGTGTGACAGAAACTAAGCATGCTGCATTTTAGAACTCAAACCTGCTCTGCTTACCCTGTGAGAGAAAGGTGGCTCCGGCTATTTCTCTTCTATGGAGGAAGTCTTACCCATGAAAGGTGAATTTAGAGGGTGGGTCAGGAATTTGGTTCAGTGTGGCCATACCCTATTTGCTGAAAGAAAGGCAGATGTAGGTAAGAGATGATTAGAGAATGGCTCTAAATTACCATTGAGGGTAGCAGAGGTGAGAACACCTAAGATCAATTTTACACTTGATATTTTTCATTCCTCAGGTGATCTCCCATTCAGTGTATATAGCAGACAAATCCAAGTGGTCAGTGGCAAAGAACTCAGGCAGTTTATCATAACAACCTTTGGAAATCATTGACGTCTGTCTGTCTGTCCTTCCTTCCTTCCTTCCTTCCTTCCTTCCTTCCTTCCTTCCTCCTTTCTTCCTTCCTTCCTTTCTTTCTTTTTCTTTCTTTCTTTCTTTCTTTCTTTTTTTTTTTTTTTCTGCTCAACCTCCTTTGCTGCCAGGAGAACACTCCAGTTTTCTTTGTGTATTTCTGCAGAGAATAAATTAATGTGACGCCTCCCATTTTAGATAGCATAAACGTGCCTGGATCAGTTCTTTTTTTTTTTTTTTTTCTTTATTTGGAGAGATTTTTGCTATAGGGCGCGTGCACTCGCCAGACAGACAGAGAGAGACAGAGAGATAGAAAGCAGGAAATCACCCCCCAGGGGGGATGGCCACGCCGCAATCCCTTCTCCTCCATTCTCCTCTCGGGATCTTGGGCACACACGCACACGCGCCCGGCGTGAGTTTAAGCCGCCGGGTCCGGGACTCGAACCGCGGTCAACTACGTGGGAGTCCAGCAACATAGCCATTACGCTAACTGCTGGTCCCTGATCAGTTCTCTTTTTGTTATATCAGTATGGCCAAGGGGTGGGCAGGTGCCTTTAGTCCAGCCAATAAATTTCTACCAAGACTCAGAACTTAAAGCTGAGTGAAGCCAAGGCAGAGCACATGAACAAAATCCATTCATTCCAGGTGTGGCAACCCAAAGAGAAGAGTATAGTTTTTGCTACAAAGAAATTTTGGAGATTTCCTCATCCTGTCATCCCCTAGTGAGCATCCTGCATGTAAATGGCCAACATTCAGCTCTTATAACCACTGAAACCAATGAATACGGATGAATACAATTGAACCAATGATGATGATTGACCACTACTGTGTATCCAGAACATCATACAGGGTCTGTCATCCTGTTTATGCGAAGAATTATAATAGTAGCACTTTGGTTATTCTGAAATATTGGGACATGAAATATTCATGTAATTTATTTCTGAAAAAAAATAGTTTCTGGATTTCTTTATGAAAATATCCAGTCTTTTTAAATTTTATGATGAAAAACTTTTTATATATGTATATGTAGATATATAATTTATTTTTTTCATGCAGTAGGCATAATTCTTTGGAGACTGAGTGTAGTCTATCAAATACTGAATCATGAGTTCATATCTAAGGCCATGTTCTTCCTCTTAGAATCTCCAATGACTTAAAACTGGTATAAAATGGTCAGAGTTGGTATGAAATGGTCCGAACTAGTATAAAATCAGTCAGAACCAGTATAAACTGGCATGAGCCAATCAGTTCATGCTAGTATGAACCAGTATAAACTGGTTAGAGCCAGTCAGAGCCAGTATGAGCAGTATAAACTGTTTAGAGCCATAACGAACTGGTATAAACTGGTCAGAACTAGTATAAGCTGGTCAGAACCAACATAAATACATGCTTTATTTATTTATAAATTTATTTATTATTTGTTAACACTTCCAAACTAGTCAGAACTAGTATAAGCCAAGCAGAAATGTATGAACCAGTTACAACCAGTATGAACTGATATAAACCAGTTAAAACCAATCAGAACCAGTATGAATCAGTATAAACTGAACAGAACCAGTGCAAACTAGGCCAGAACCAGTATGAACTGGTAATAATCAGTATAAACTAGCTTAAGCCAGTCAGAATTGGCATAAGCCAGTATAAACTTGTAAGAGTCAGATGAACCTGTATAAACTGGTAGGAAGCAGTCAGAACCAATATAAATCTTGAATATTGCTAGTAAAATAAAATGAACTGCTTTGACCTAAAAGCTCAACATTTTTTTTTTTTTTTTTGGAGAGGTTTTTGCTATAGGACGCGTGTGCTCGCCAGAGAGACAGACAGAAAGCGAGAAATCACCCCCCAGGGGGGATGGCCACGCCACAGTCCCTTCTCCTCCATGCTCCTCTCAGGATCTTGGGCATGCATGCACATGCGCCTGGAGTGAGTTTAAACTGCCGGGTCCGGACTCGAACCATGGTCAACTATGTGAGAGTCCAGCAACATAGCCATTACGCTAACTACGAAGTCCCAGCTGTG
Organism: Tupaia tana; assembly: GCA_026018925.1. NCBI lineage: Eukaryota > Metazoa > Chordata > Mammalia > Scandentia > Tupaiidae > Tupaia > Tupaia tana. Next base: position 18,947,095 of record JAKSZU010000023.1, read on the forward strand.
CCTCCGACCAGTCAAGCAAGCTACCAAGTCCCAGCTGTGCCTCAACTTTTTATTATTGTTTAAAAATGCTAGGCAAAGACAGATATAAAAACAATAATAATGTTGGCTTTACATATTTCTTCTCTGTTCTAATCATTATTCTGAGTACTTTGCATGTTTGAACTCATTTAATAGTAAGAACAGTTCTGTGCATTTGGTAGACACCATCATCATTACCACTGTTTTGCAGACGAGGAAGCTTAAACATAGAATAAATAGGTAACTTGGGCAAGGTTACCCAGTTTGTGAATGAGCCCAATTCTATTTGGGTAATTTCATAGTAGATAAATTTCCATAACAATCGTCGACTTGTCTTTCATTTGTGAAAGCTGCCCTTTTCAACAGACTTCCTCAAACTGAATAGTGACCTTAAGCAATGTTTGTTGAAGGAAACACTTACAAGAAACTAGCCAATTAAAAAAGGAAAGCAATATAAGCAATCTTTGAACATCTAATCATACTATATCATTCAATTAAACCATCACTCTTAGAAGTAGAATCCCTGTATTACCAAGTACAATCCTTGCCAAATATCCAGACACAATCATGGGCTTTAAGGATTACAAGTCACATAATAAAGGATAATTACCTAAAATTAAGCACACCAATATAGAAAGCTGACACTGCCATGCTCAGTATAAGTCAGCAATCTATTAGATTTAATGTGAGATTAAGGGAGCTGTGTAACTCGTAATTATGCTGTTTTTCATTAAGAAAAAAACGTGATGATGGTGCTCGGTAAAATTCTTCCTTCTATTTACCTCTGTTTAATTGGATTGGGGACTGCTTAAACATCTTTGACTTGGAGCTTATAAGCAGATGATCCCAGCTGTTTTTCAAAGCTTAAGGCAGCAGGCAGACAACACGATCATGACAAGGCTCATGCAAAAACCTTAATCCTACTTTTTTCCATCAACCAGCTACTGTAGCCCGGTGTTTAACCTCATAAGTACCCAGTGTACTTTGTCACTGCTTTGGTCGGTTTGCCACTGAATTGTTATTGTTTAATGCCGTTAGCTTCAGTGTCTTTAAAAGGTCTCAATTCTTTCTGCCTTTGGATAGTGACAGTGTTGCTGGTCGGTGGTTCACCACACCGCTAAAATGTCAAGTAGAGAATAATGACTTGTTTGTTCATACATTCATCCATCCATTTATTCATCTGATAAGCACTGAGGCCTTTGTGTCTTTCTTCAGTGCAGCGGTAGACATGGGAGAGCTCGCACAAAGTCATAGTCGCTTTCTTTCATTGATAACTGACTAACCTCGCAATTGGAGCATCTCAGTTAGCTCTCCAGACCTCGTTACTGCAAGGAAATAAAATAAGTTGGAGTTCTCTTTCTTTCTATTTCTAACTACATTTTGCCTGATGCAATGATCCAGTGTCTCAACCTAGAACCATCAGTGGCGGTTTTACTGAGATCAGCAATATCATAGTATTTAAAGAGTAAAGGTTAAATGGTCAAATTAGCTTCTGCAGAAGCTGCACATGCTACCTGGATGGTGATGCATTCATTTCTCTTTTCTTTTGGAGGGTAAGTGGTAAAGGAAAAGGGGGGTGGGTCTTTGATTTGTCCCAGTGATGGTGAGCAGCCAGCACAAAAAGCAGACACAGTTAATGCTCAGCTGCTCCGACCAGTCAAGCAAGCTACCAAGTCCCAGCTGTGCCTCTTGATGTTTTCTGATTGCCCGTACTCCTCAATCTGTGAACTGTTTTCTGGACTCAGATTCATCAAGCGCTGCCGCTTTAAAAACGCATGCAGGCAGGCATCCTAGGATATGCCATTATAAGCTGCTGCCAGGGGATCTTCTAGGAGATAAATGGAATCTGTGTGAAGTAAATTAGTGTGAACCAGTCAATCTGAGTGTCAGCCTTGAGCCACTTCCATGGATAACTAGCTGGCTGACTGGAGGCCAGGCTCTTTACCATATGTGGTTTGGAACCTCTGAGATTCTGCTCTACCGAGTGAGGGGTCTGGGGGACCGTTTAGTCTTGGAAGAAGGCCAGTTGGATCGGTGCTTTAGATTTGTCAATGAAATGAACTTTATTAAACAGCACTTTTGTTTACAGCCCTACTCAGCTATACCTCTAAGCTGGACAATTTCTTATAGTGGGGAAAAGGACAGCGATACCCTAGAAATCACTGCTTCCCCTTTTGATCAAATGGCCATGGTACAGGTTCAGTGTGCAGTGCTTGTTGTGTGACCTTCCTGTCTAAGATCGTTGGGGGTTTTAAAACAAAATATGCAGTATAATTTGGCAGGAAGAGTTTAATCCAAATCTACTCTCCCTATGTGTCTATGAAGAAGACATCTGTGATCTTTAATTCATGAAGAGAAGGAGGTTCTATGCAAAGGGCTAGGGATCATGGTTTCCCATAGATACCAGCGGGGGAAATAGAATGTGGGCTATTAGAGAGGGGAAAAGGCCTCTCGATAGCAGTAGAATGATAGGACCTTTTAAAATGTCTTCACTGCGCCTTGGAAATAATCTAGAGACAAAAAAAGCATACGAGCCAATAGAGCCATAAGAATTATTGTTTAGTATGACTAAATGTAGCTGAAAATGGTTCTATTAGGTAAAAATCATGTTTCTATAATTCAGTGTTCTTTTAGAAATTACAGTCTGTTCTTACATTAAGATCACACGTATTCATTTTATCTAAATTATGACAGATCATCTTTATTTCTTTTTTCCTTTATTACATTAATAAAAATTTTTATCACCTACCTCTCTGTAAAATAAAATAAGTGAGATCGCTGCATGTAGAATAAAATGTATAAGGTAGAATAAGTATAAACTTTGGATTCATATTTGGAAACTTTTTAAAAAAGCATTCCCTCCCTGAGCTCTAGAAAAGCATTTTGCCTTTCACAGAAAGAAAAAAAAAAATCTATCTTGGAATTGAAACTTAGGCAAGACAGTAATCGTTTAAATATTCAACACAATAAGTTTATTTCTAGTCATTTTGCCTAGTCTTGTGGGTCCATAATGTAGATTCTGAGTACTTTATGTGAAGGTAGCACCATTATGGGGTCCAGGGAGACACGTTTTATATATAAGATACATTTCAGTATATAGAGTGTGTCTGTGGATATTAGATAGCATGAATCATAGCAAAGATCAAACCAAATGCTTTAAAAATTGAGTGACCCTTTCCTTGAACTAATGAAACAAAAATGGGATGTCCTGTGAGAACAAAATTTGTTTTATGCCTGTACATTGAGTTCAGAGAAATGAAATCCCTAGAGTAAATTTAACTTTATGATTTACGAGGGTGAGGAAAAGAGAGTGGAAATCAGTGAATTTTCCCTTCCGTTGTAGGGGGTAGGTGTAATCTTCTGCAATGTATGATTTTTATTTTATAAAGTTCTTTGAAGGGCAGGGAAGTGAATGTGGTATAAGTTATGCTTTGGCCTAGAGATCTTGCTCAGTGGGGTGTGCCCAGTGTCTATGTGAACATGCAGTGCAGAGAAAGGAGATTTCCGTAGCCATCCCTGCCCATAAGTAATCTGTACTATGAGCACTGAGCTATCATGTTTGTGGAACAAATATGCTCTCTGAATTTTGAACTGTTTGAGATAAGCGAAAGATGACAGAAATGGACACATTGGGTCAAATCGCTGATTCTTTTGGTCCAGTCTTATGATTGCAGGCACCTGAGGTCCCACTGAACAGTGGCAGTCACATCAGCCTCAAAATTTCAAGATGTGTCTAAAATAACTTGCTTCTCTATTAATGAATCCCCGGGGAATAATCAGATATAAGACCCCAAAACTAAGATTAAAAGTATAACACACGGCAAATACAGTGCTAAGGAAGACAGAAAGCGGGGTGGGGGGGAGTAGTAGGTTGATAAAAATTTCATGGAAAAGGTGAAATTCGAACTAAGTCTTGATAAAGACTAATGTTTTGGCAAACGAAGAATTGGAGATGAGGAGACAGGATATCACAGCTGGGGACGCACAGAGGCACTGATGCAGAAAATAAATGGCATATCCAGGGAGGGTGTGTGTTCTCACCCAGCTGTAGTACATGATATAAAAGCCCAAGATGGGAGGTGTTGAGAGAGGAGTGGCATGCAGTTAGAAACCACTGAGTTAGAGTTGAGGCAATTGGGAAAGGCCTTAAAATCCATAGCTCCAGAATCCCCCATTCCTGAGGGAATAGAGGTCACCGTAGGTTTTTTCTACACAGGTGTTCCATGATCAGGCCTCAGGTTTAAGGACTTGGCATGTCTCAGTTTGGAGAATTACTAGAAGAAGAGACACCCATGATCAGGCTGCTAAAACAGAGGAGCAGCTCTAAAAATGGAAAGTAAATGGGTAATATAATCATCTTTAGGGGTTGGAGGAACTAGTGGTAATAGTTATATAGAGAAATATATATGCCATTTTAGCAAGTTTACAAATACCAGGATACTTCCAGACGTAGTCTTGGTCTTCCTCATTTCTTTTTGAGATTTATGAATAACTCTCCTTAATTCCTCCTACCCTTTGGCCGGCCTCTTAAATTCCATGGTGTTCTGTGAGGGCCACGTTGATAGAAGACACATGTGGTGTTCTGAGTGCTAAGGCCTCATAGATTCGCCTGTTTTGCAATGTCTGATTTTTATTTGATAAAGTTCTTGTTTTCCTGTGATTCATTTATTGCATCGGCCTCCTCTTCCTAAAGCATCAGTCTTAGGTTAGTTGTTTGCTTACATTTTTACAAATTAGCATAATGCCCCTGAGTCAGAGCAAATGACAGCTCAGTGCCATATTCATCTTACATGTGCTTTGGTTCATGTGTCCTTTCATTGTTTCCCAGACTTAACTATACCAAAACATGTATGCAACATTTATTCCCATAGATTCTGCCTTACAGTGACTATCTATAGCTTCTTTAATCAGTCAAACATTTCATAACTCAGTAACTCTTATGTCCTGGACATTTTACTAAGTACAAGGGAACTTCAAAATATTTGAGAAAAAATAGGCCCAGTCATTGTGGTTAGCGGTAACTTTGGTGTCATGCAAGGCTGGAATCCACATGCCAACTGTGGGTTTAGATCCCTGGGTCTGCTCAAAAGCATGCCAGGCACCTGTGCAGGGGGAGGCACTAGAAGACTGGGGAAAGGAAATCATGGTGTGATGAGACCCTGCTGAGAATGTCTCTCTCTCTCGCTCTCACACATTCATCCACTCACACATGTGCTATCATTAAAGAATCACTCATGAAAAAATGGAATTTACCTACAAGTTTATTTTGGTGCAAAAAAAATTGAAATCATGTGTAGATTTTTCATAATACGCATGTTTTATGAACATTTTAAAGACCACCCCCCCCCTTGTTATTCCTCCAAACAGTTTGTAAAAAGATATTAGTAGAAACAGCTGACAGTAATCTGGGAAATGGTCTTGTCTATTGTAGAACTATGTTTGTCCCTTATCCTTTGCTGTTTATTCCTTCATTCCCTAATTATGATAATATCTCTTTTGTGTAGGACTTCAGTTTCTATAAATCTTGTTAGATTCTGTAATAATTACTAATTTCCCTTTATCCACATGCACAGTTACTCTTTGAAACTTTGTTTTGTATAGATGTGTTGCTCTTAACCTTTATTTATAGGCTTGGCTAGTATCAAAATGAGACTCTGCTATTTATCAATGCCATTTGTACATTTGGGACAATGGTCTCCTAGACATTTTAGTCCGAAGGCTGAGTGTTATGCAGTGACACAACTTGAGGATTTGAGAAGGCATCTTTGTATTATTTATTTTCCAACAAAATTACCATTATTAAATGAGCGGCTACATTTGATACATGTGCCCATAATGAGAATCGATGCCAGAGCTTTCCATGCCCTGTGAGAATGCACGTGTGGAATGTGGAGTGTGAGAGAGTGAGGTGATGCAGACAAGCATGTTGTTCACAGCCAAGCTCGTCCTCCCTCCAATTTCAGTAAGTTCTCAAGTCCATGAGCATAACATGTTGCCGTCATTCAAAGAAAAATGTCACTTTCAGAGTAACTAAGCCTGATGATACAAAATACGGTACCATAGACCTTTCTTCCTTACGTCCTTAACGTTGAAAAAGAACTAGAAAATGAAGGCGTAGTCTAGATAATTTGATTTCCTTATTTTCCATTTCCTATCTGGGAGATGAAAGGGCTCTGACACTTGACTAACCATCTGAGACAAAGGTTTTCCCCTGAGATAGAGATGGCTATCAGCTGGGAATTTGAGACTGCCTGACAACCATGTCCCCACACTGATGGTGTTCTCTTCCGTCCAGCCAGCAGAAAGGTTGCTGCTTTTACGAATTCCAGTGCTCATGCCATTTGACAGTTTCTTCTCCCACTGATGGGGGGGGGGGGGTGCTGTTTTTTGCACTTTTCCTTATGGATAACTGTGGACTTTGCTATGGTTTAAATTGCCCTCCTCTGTGAATCCTTATCTTAAGTTCATATATAAATCATGTTTATCTCTAGTCTCAAATGCTAGCTTGATGCTCTTTTGATTGAAAGGTCTCTTTTGTTTTCCTGACCTTCTTCTAAATTTTCAAATACAAGCTGGGAAGTTCACTATAAATTCCTCTCAGAGTTCTTCCTTTAGTGACCGATCTTCAATTTATCAATATGTGGGGATCTATTTGTTTTCTTCTTTGGAATCTATTCCTGCTTTCAACTTAGTATTTTCTTGAACTTGTAAACGGTGAGTAAGATGAATGCATTTCTGTGTTTACCATAGGATTCGGTACTAAAGAGAAAAGTCAAATGGGTTTTGAATATCTATGATAATATGCATGAAGAATGCAAGAGTTAATTTCCACACATTCTTAGAACTCAGTTATTACCTATATGCTACTTCCTTTATGTGACGAAGGGGGCATTTCAGATAAGATGTCTGATCCCCCTTTTTTTTTTTTTTAAATAATTATGTCTATAGCATAGAAAACTTGGATTGAGTTTGCCATTTGACCAGTTTACTACTTACCTATAGTAATTTTCTTCTTTATTAGATCATAGATAATACATAAGAATAATCAGTACTATTTCCCTGCATTAATTCTATTCTGAACTCACTCCGTGATACTCTGAGACCAAAGTTGTAGAAATTATTTTGATTTGGGAACCAGCAGTTAGCGTAATGGCTATGTCGCTGGACTCCCACGTAGTCGACCGCGGTTCGCGTCTCGGACCCGGTGGCTTACAACTCACGCCGGGTGCGTGTGCGTGCGTGCCCAAGATCCCGAGAGGAGAATGGAGGAGAAGGGATTGCGGCGTGACCATCCCCCCTGGGGGGTGATTTCTCGCTTTCTGTCTCTATGTCTCTCTCTGTCTGTCTGGCGAGCGCACGCGCCCTATAGCGAAAAACCTCTCCAAAAAAAAAAAAAAAAAAAAAAAAAAAAAAAGAAATTATTTTGATTTTATGTTTTTGTTTTTTAAAAAAAGAGCCTACTTCTCTATTTGCCACCTCTCTTCTCAGACACTGTTTGCCAAGGAAATGGGTGCACCAAAGAATCACAGAAAGAAATTCAGGCCAACCTCTCATTGGTAACGCAAGGGTTACCCTGGATGAGCAAGAAAATGTGGCAGGAAGAAAGTTAGCAGTCACACCGTTCCCTGCTCTTGGCCTTTCCTACTTCCCAATGTACATGCCTTCTCGGTATTTTCCCCCACCTGACGACACCATAGTCGTTCCATGTGAGAGCTCTGATGAGTTGATGAGACTTGGCTTTCATGCCTAGACTGACTAAGACAAAATGACTTCCTGGGCTTTTTCCTTACAGATAAAAGGGATAGAAAGAGTTCGGACCATACTGATTCTCACTTTAAGAAGTTTGAAAGGCGGAAAGTCCAGTTTCCCTGAAACACCACATCCCTCTATAACCTTGTCCATTCATACAACAAACTGTCACTGAGAGCCTCTCATCCCTGGGAACCGAAGGCAAGAAGCAGCCAGTCCTCTTGTAGAAAAATACCAACTTATTTCAGAAAGGACTTCAAAAGTTCTCATGATTTCTAAGGCTAGTGCAGTGTCCATTTACCCTCCCCATATCCTCTTCAGTGATGTACTGAGTGGTTGGTTGGTCTTGGATTCTTCTTTAACAGAATATTTGAGTCTCAGAGCTGGAGGGCAATGAAGAAGCCATTCAATCTAACTTCTTTATTTTATTAAAAAAAAAAAAAATCCCAAGGCTAGGAAAGTGAAATGGCAAGCCCAAGGTCACACTATCAGGAGCAGACGTGAGTTTGAAAAATAGATCTTCTGAGTCATTTGAATCAAGCTTTTTTCTAATACAACACATTCCCTTCATAAATTAATCTCCATCAGGAAATGGTTCATATTTTGTTGTCTTCTTTAAAATTATTTTATTTATATTTATTTACTCATTTTTAACTTTGTCAGAGAGGGGGAGAGAGAGAGAGAGAGAGAGAGTGAGAGGGCAAGCTCCCAGGTCCAGGACTCGAACCATGGCGAGCCATGTGGGAGTCCAGTACACCTAACCACCATGCCACCTGGCAGCCCTGATATTTTGCTATCTTTTAATTAGTATATATATTTTGGTTCCAAACAGTGAAGAATGTTATTTTCTGTTCAAAAATAAGGCAGATAGAGTCTCTTTAATATGTAAATTACCTGTTGTCATCAATCAGCAATAGTAGATTTTTGGGAGTGTTGGGGTAAATTTGAGCTGTAAATCCTAGCACTTGAGATTTTCCCCTTAAACTGCAGATGAAATTAGTCATTGCATTTGTATTTCTTAGGAATTCTTATTCCTGTCTCACTCATTCGTTTGATAAGGACTCTTGAGTACTTGCCTTGCACCTGCATTAGACTAGAGATATAGGATTTGCTTGCCTATCAGCCTTACCAAAGAAGCCCATTACTTAAACACCCTGGGTAACAGGGGATTTCTGTATTCGAGAGGAAAAAAGCAACATTTTAAAATATTTAGTAAGTGAGGGCCAACTGGCGGCATGGTGGTTAAGGTGACTGGATCCCACATGGCTGAACATGGTTCAAGTTCCAGACCTGGCTGCTTGAAAAAACATGCCAGTTGTGTGTCCATGCATGCCTAAAATCCTGAGAGGAGAATGGGGAAGAAACAATTGTGCCCCCTGGGAATGCCTTTTCTTTTCACTTTCCCTCTGTGTGTATGTGTGTGTCTCTCTGGCAAGTGTACATGCGTTATAGCAAATTAAATAATAACAATAATTAATAAGTGGTTTTCATTCACATTTATCTTTCCCAAACTTAGTTGTGTGGTCTAGCCATATTTCTTACCTGTAGAAGTTAACAATAGATGAATGTTTCCCCTTAGCCTACGTAGTCTATAATCTGGTTGTTCCCATGTGTGTATGTTGTATTGAAATGAACTAATAACTTAAATTCTATCCATCTAGATAAGGATACCAAAATAGTAGTTATTCTTCACAGCATTTTGGGAAATTCATTTTTTATCTGTCAAAAAAAATGTCATCCATAAAGCAATTCATACTAGAAAAATACCACCCAGTACGTAATATTCCGTGTCAGATTATAACTACAGGAAGATGGCAGAAACACATTGGTCTAATGTTAATTCATCTTGCTGAACTTGTCCATAAATAGGTCATACTTAGTTGTAAAGATCCTAATTAGGTACTAATTTAATTTGGAACATCTATGTATGGTTTTATTTCCAGTTCCTAGTCCACATTGAAGACTGCTACAGGATGTAACTATTGCTATTCTAATATAATCAGAGATCCTTCCTATCACTTAAATTACCTCAATAGATACTTTTAAAGTCGAGGTAATATGTGTACACCTCTTTAGCTAGATACAGTTTCCTGATACGACATCTATCTAGAGAGAAGTCACTTTGTAAACTAAATTTGGATTCTGTTCAAATGATACCCTCTTTGTTTACGAATTTGGTGTTATCACTTAAAGTCCTCGCATGGATTATATCTCCCTCTAGTTTAAAATTTAATGCAGTCTTCTGTGAACTGCCGGTATTGCATTAATATTTCTTCTATCTGAATTTGATATGGTTTTGCTATTTTCCAAGCAGCTAGAAATACATATTTTTAGTTTATTTCATGGTGACTGAATAAGATTGTGGAGAGAGAGCAGTTATAAACAGGCAAGTGATCAAGCTCTCAGCTACTGAATTGAGCTAGTAGATTTGAACTCAGGACTTCGACTTCTTTTCTATTGCTCATTCCATGGTTCTGAACTGTCTTTTAGTTTTGTTTTTATTTCCTAACCTCTGCCACCTGTACATTATTTTTACACTCTTGATTTTTGTCTTGGTTTTATCTGGTACTACTGTGACTTATTCTATTCAGTTGGCCAATATTTCAAATTGTTACCTTTTTAAATTAATGAGTTTCCTATGAATATCCTCTTTACTTCCCCAAAAAACCTATCTATATGATAGATGAGATCTATTTTTAAATCATTCCTAAGTCATTGTATTGAAAACATTATTTGGAGCTACATGGGGTTTGTGTTGTTGTTGTTTTTAGAGGTTTTTGCCTTAGGACATGTGCACTTGCCAGAGAGAGAGAGACAGAGACAGAGACAGTGACAGGAAGAGTGAGAAATTACCTTCCAAGGGAGGTAGCCACACCACAATTCATTCTCCTCCATTCTACTCCCAAGATCTTGGGCATGTAAACACATGCCTGGCGAGAGTTTCAAGCCACAGGGTCCAGGACTTAAACCACAATCAGCCATGTGGAGTCCAGTGACGTAACCACTATACCATCTGCTAGCCCAGAGCTGCAGATTTTATTCACACTGTAAATTACATAGATTTTTAACAAGGTCTCTATTCAAATGATAGTAACCTAGCTCTAAAGAACAGTGGTTACTCCTAGAAGGGAATGGAGATTTTCTTCCCCAATGGCCACTCTCTTTTTAAAGGGTGGCATAGTAGTTCTTGGAGTTGTTTGCTTTTTGGGCCTAGCCACCTTTAACAGCTACTACTGTCTTTCTGTAAATGATGAGGAGAAAAAAAAAAGAAATTTTAGAGAATAACTGAAACTGAAACAGAACAGGGAGAGGTAAAGAGCGTTATCACTCATGACTCTGCCACCACCATTTTTTAAACAATAAATCCTCTTATAGAGTCTTCCTCATACAACCTTATGAGTGTCCTTGGAAGGTATACTTGGCTGTGATTTTTTTTTTTTAGTTTTTTTTCTTATCATCATAATCTTCTTTATATTACATTGGGCTACATATAATTTTACAATGTATTACATGGCTTTTTCAAAAGGGAATGCCATGCATGTCAGTCAATACAGAGACATTAATCTCCCCACTTCATCATTCAATATCTTTTCTATGTTTTTTCCAATCATTATTATTATTATTATTCTAATTATTTTTTAAAACAGTCAATCACTATTTCTCACTTTGCTTGTAAAAAGACTTTACCCATCATGAAATACTTCTCAGACCAATCCAGTTGAGAATACTATACATGTCATCACCAACCGGTAATAAGCCATATCTGTTTCTCACTAACGTCTTACCTCTCTATTGTTCACTTGCTATCTTTCTCTATCCTCTTCTCTTCACCTCCCCCATTCCACACTGTTCTATCTCGTTAAGTACCTTCACTGCTTTTATGTCCTCCAATTTTTTGCTCTCTATTATAGAGTGCTGATAGTCGGTATATATTGAGTGGATACATACAATATCTTTCTTTCATAGCCTGGCTTACTTCACTCAGCAATAGATCCTCCATATCTAACCACTTTCTATCAAATGCCAGGGTCTTGTTATTTTTTATGGCTGAGTAGTATTCCATAGAGTATATATACCACACTTTTCCAATCCTGGCTGTTATTTTTAAAACTACTGGCTTCCTGTTGTCTTTGGCTGAACCACCCATTTCTTTGGCATCTAGAAGTATGGTTAAAGGCACATAGTCAAATACATTCATAGCCGTACATGGAATCATCTAGCTACCAAAGATACTGCAGAAACATGCAGTTGCCGATATTTTTAGTGTATGATGAGTAAATGGAACAGCTTTACCTCTTTCAGTGGTAGAACTGTCAAAAAGCATCTGTCTTTTTTTACCCCTACCTCCCAAATGTGGACCATTTCAGAATCCATTACAGAGGAAATAAACAGTTGTTGATTTTTAAGCTGAAGATGAGCTTAGGAACCATTTGCACTATATTGATGTCAAAAGTATCTCTCTGCCAAGCTCTGAAATGCACCTTCAAAAACTACTGAAAATATCCAAGAACTTTAGTGATGAGCTACAAATGGACTTTGGTATTGATAAATAAAAGTCAATATGTATGGTGAAAGGACAACTTACTGTGATAAATGGGCCCACCATCAGTAAAGATCAAATTATTGACTATCTAGGGCAACAAAAAAAACCTGTCTAAAGCTAACTTCTACAGGTGAGAAGAATTAGCCAACAACAGCAATTCAGGAAAAGCTCAAAGAGTTATACAGGGAGAATTCATTAAAAATACATACCAACAAAGGTGGCAGTGTTCTGTTAACAAATACATCTGTGGCACTAGGCCGATGTCTGTCTTGAGCAACACCTAAATTTATATCATTTTCTCTGGCTTGAATGGCTCCCCTGAGGATTCCCACATTTCTACTCAGGGAGATCTGAGTCATCCAGACTTCTTGATGGCAGAGGACTTCTCTACACCTCTAAAACCATGTCACTCTTAGAGTGTTGTCGCCAATGCCCCTACATTGCTTTCTTACCCTACTCCAACTAGATCCCAAGTTGTATGAGGGCACATTAAAAGGACCTTCTTTCTTCACCTCTCACAGTCTAGCACAGAGCTCTGCCTACAATAGGCACTAGATCAATATTTGTTGATGCCATCGTTTTTGAAATGATTCATTAGAGCAGCCGTGGTCACCCATCATGTCAGAGTTTAATGATGAAACATCACAGGAAACACCCCAAAGAACAATTGCAAGGATTAGCCTATCAAACAAACAAACAAAAAGTAGAATGGCAGTAATTAACCTCTTCCAGGTCTGCTGCTCCCAGCTGGCAGAGTGGAAGCATTTCTCCTACAGAACGTATAATTGGGTGGTCTGTGAACCACCCAGTCAAACTGAACAAATCTTGTTCATTTCAGATCTGGAAGCTAATGTGTAATTAAGTAACATATCTGAAGAATAACCCTCCCAACTCTCTTACCCCCTCCATGTGAGTCATCAGAGGTGAAAGCAGAATGATGGCATGGTACCTACTAGTGTGAGGTTAATGACAGTCATGGAACTAGAGCTCACCTAAATTGTGTCTTTCGGGGGCGGTTCGGGCTGTCAATTCACCCTGGGCCTACTTTATTACTATTGAAAATAGTTGCAGGCATGTACTTTGTCGTTCTGGTATTATGTCCTCTTCTACTTGGAGATTTCTGATTTATAACTGAATTTTCTAAATATTGAGCACTTGATAATATTTGCCAAAGGACTGAATAAATGTATGAATGGAGAAACAATTTTAAATTGTGGAAGAATACTATATTGGATGACAAGTGCAATGCATTTACCTGAATAAGTAGAGGTGCTATCTCACTGGCTTTTCATAATAGATTAAGCAATGTGACTTATTCCCTACTGTGACTACTTATGCTGATATTTACACATTAACAAGTAAGATAGAGAGAGAGGAAAATCACTTCAACAAACCAGGAAAATTTGATCTTATATTGGCATATAATATTCTGCAACTTCGATATATTTAATTATTTCCCTTCAACATTTCACAAAAATCTATGAATTTCAAAATAATCTGTGAGTATGAACTAAATTGAAGGAAATTAAGTTAAAGGCAGCTACATCAATAACTACTTGGGCCATACATGCCTCTCCTTCCAAATCAAAGACTGAACCACATCACCATTTTGCAAATATGGAGCCTTGGTAGCAAGTGGGCCTAACCAAGAAACTGAACAGATCCAGCCAAAAGAAAATTGAAAGCACATATTCTCTTGGATCAGGAGGCCATCTGGCATGGTACCTCTCCTTCATTTGTTCATTCATGTTATAAACCCTTCAAGAATGCCTTCTCTATACCTTCTGTGTTATATACAGGGCACACAGAAATGAAACAAGCATGTTATCTACTTCCCTATTTTTTTCCATAAAATTCAAATACACAAAGCTTTTAAAAATTACTTAATTTAAAATATGAATTTTGTCCTTTATCATTATTTTTTCCAATCAAAGTTTTCAGTGAAGCCCTGAATTCACATTGTGCTCATACTTCCTCAAAACAGAGGAGCACTATCTGTCCTGGGAGGTTTGGTGGAGCTACTGGAGGGAGTATTTGGACCACACTTATGTTACTAGTCACCTTTCCAGTGTTTCTATGCAGTCCTGTTATCAACACCATTGTTACATACACTCCGGTAAAACAACAGGAAGGGACCAGACGGTGGCGTAACAGGGACGCAGGACTCCCATGCGTGACTGACACAGGAAGGTCCCAGGTTCATGTCCCAGGCTTTCCCTGGGTGCTGGGTATGCATCTGCCTGTGTCTGGGTTGGCTGAAGTGGGGATGGATCATGATGTGGAGACCCTGCTGGGGTGCCTCTCTCTCTCTTTCTCTGTCTCTCTCGGTCATGGAAGAAATAAATAAAAAAAAACTTAAAAAAATGTGGAGGAGTGTTGTGTGGCACATGTGAGCACTACTGATACTTCCTGGACACTGTGCAGGAGACTCGTGTCACTTACCGAGTGTGTGAGCCAGCCTAGTCTCACCTCAGCACTGCTCGCTCATCTCCTAATGGACGTTTAGAGACAATGGCCAGGCGCACTCCCCTGTGCCAACATATCTCATGTATGATGTATAAACGTATATTTTGTTTATTGCATGTATGTCCTATCAATAAAATATGTGGGGACCAGCAGTTAGCATAATGACTATGTCGCTGGACTCCCATGTAGTTGACCGCGGTTCGCGTCCCAGACCTGGTGGCTTAAAACTCACGCCGGGCATGTGTGTACATGCCCAAGATCCCGAGAGGAGAATGGAGGAGAAGGGATTGCAGCGTGGCCATCCCCCCTGGGGGGTGACTTCTTGCTTTCTGTCTCTCTGTCTCTCTCTGTCAGGTGAGCGCACGCGCCCTATGGCAAAAACCTCTCCAAACAAACAAATAAATAAATAAATAAATAAATAAAATAAAATAAAATAAAATATGTGGTGTATGCGGGACCAGCAGTCAGCATAATGGCTATGTCGCTGGACTCCCATGTAGTGCACTGCAGTTCGTGTCCTGGACCCAGTGGCTTAAACTCACACTGGGCGTGTGTTCGTGCATGCCCATGTCCCAAGAGGAGAAAGGAGGAGAGGAGATTGTGGCCTGGCCATCCCCCTGGGGGGTGATTTCTCGCTTTCTGTCTCTGTCTGTCTCTGTCTTTCTGGCAAGTGCATGCGCCCTATAGCAAAAAACTTCTCCAAAAAAAAATATATATGTGGTGTATGTTACCAAGTTCTGAAGTGACAGTAACAGCGTTTACTGCAGCAGCTTACATCGTATAAAATTTCATTGTACTCAAATTTTTATAATATATAATTATATAAATATGAATAAAGATGTTATTTATAGCATTTGGCCTCAGACAAGTATGACATAATTTCTGTCACTGAAGGCTTGTTTTGTTTATTCACTAAGTTTCTTCTTGAAGACAAAGCCCATATTTTTCTGATGAATGATTTACAGAGCAGGTGTAATATGGAAATATGTTACTTGTGGAGGTAAATTAGACCAAGTAATACATCTTGTGGGAAAGCGTGGAAGCTTGACTTTGTTTCTCTAGCAGAAGTAGCAGGTGTAAGGTGTTTGCATTCTGGCCATAATTCCTACTTAGGAAATACTATCTCCTGACAATTTGGAGACCCACCAATCAAAATACTAGCCCACCTTATCGTTTTCAGTGTATTCATTCTATATTTTTAAATTTAGAGGACTTTTTATAGGACTTACTTTTTCGATGTTCAGTACCACAGTTTTTAACTGAATTGAAGAAAACCAAAATGCACTCAAAGCATTCATTAGCTGTGATTCTATGGTAAAAAGGAACCGTTGTCACCAGCTTAGAGCTGGTCTTCCTAATTGACCAGCCTGATGTTCTTCTCTCTGTGTCCTATTGCCGTTAATTGACTATATTGTTTTAGATTTATGCATTAAAAATACGATTTCGACTTCGAGGAGATCACTTTGTTACTTTGTAGCTTTTAAGCTGATGCCATGAACTTATCTTTCTTCTAAGATAAAGTCACATCTATAGATTTTTCAACTAATTACGTGTCTGCCAATAAATACTTAGAGGATACATTTTATTTCAATTTATTATTTGTGTTTACATAGTGTGTCCCTGGAAATATCTGTGGAACTGAAAGGAAATGTTTTAGTGGTTTGCTACTACTTTTTCATCACTCTCCCTTTCTTTTCTCTCTCTCTCTTTTTAATAGCTCCAGTCAGTCCGGCCAAGCATGACAGCAACTCAAACTCGGCAAACTTCCAAGACATTGAGGACATGCCTGACAGATGTGTCTTGGAAGAGTCTGAGAGTCCAGGTGAAAGCCATTTAAAAATAGTCAAGTATAAAATGATAAATTTGACACAGCTTTGGGGTCCTTGGAAGGGGGTGGGGGAAGAGGACATTGTAATGCTGTTTTCTCTTAGCAGCTGCACTGTCAAATTAATGGTCACCTCCAGGGTCACAGTGTGGAGCTGTTATCTTCCCCTCTTTCATCAAGAATTCAGTTGGAGGAAGTACAAAGGCTTTATGACTGAGAAGGGAAGCTGACACTATTAGTTCATTAGCATCACTTTTAAGCTAAACTGGTTAATAGAGGCAGAGATTGGAAACTAGAGAAATGGCAACATTTTAAATTTTTTAAATAATGGCATCTAACACTAGCCGGAAGTGGGGAGACAGAAAAAGCAGCAGATTGTCACCATTGCAATTCTATTTACCTTTCTAAACGCAAACAGGACTCTAATGGGGATGAGACTGTTTTAGCATGACAGCAATGGATATTGTCAGCTGTTTTGAACCAAAGCAAGGAAACAAAAAGGGTAACCCTTTCTCGTGCAATAAAATTCTCTCTGTCGAAGTGATTTATATTTATATTTTCTTGGTGGAAAAAATAGAAATGTACTAGAAGGAGATGGCCAGAGTCACTCAAGCATAGATTTCTGTTTCTGTTTTTTGTTTTGTTTTGTTTTGTTTTGAGCATGCCCAGTCTTAACAACTAATTAGTTAAAAGAAAAAAAAAACTTTTGGTACAAGTTGAATGACATTCCTCATCTCTACAAAGCCATAAGGTGCCAAAGGTACCTTATTACCATGAGTGAAAGAGTTAAATACCTCCCTCCACTTAATATTTTTTCTTCTGTGTGTTATCTGGCTGCTGTGTACCCTCTACCCTCTCCCATCTTTGTGTGCTGATCCATGTATCATATTTTTGATTCATCCTCTCTGTGGCCTGTCAGCTTAGTTAAGAGATTTCCAAATCTTGTAGCCTTCGCTGACAGGGGGCAGCTGCAAACAGTCCCCTGGTCCTTCCCCGAGGAGAGCTACTGAGATTTAATTTTCAGTGAAAGGTGCAGCCTGCAATCTATGTCAGGTCCCCTAAGTCATCTGGGAACCCCAACAGGCCCAGTGGCGATAGCATTGTATTTCAGTCCCCTCCATTACACTGGGATTCCTCCAAAGGGGAAGGACTACTGTGTGCCCATTCTCAGCCACTCTCTGCTTTAGCATCGCAGGGAACTGAGAAAGAGCATCTTTAACGATGACAGCATTTTTAATGAGCAAATTAACCCTACCCTCTGCCATGATATTTAAAGGAAAGGTGTAGATCAGTGTCATTCTAAGCGGCACAAGGTAACGATAGTGTTCATAATAAAAAGTATTTTTAAAAAATCACTTTGAGCGTTGACCAACATTGCTCATTTTGGCTAGGTTTTTAAAGAGTCTTTATAAATAGTCTTCTATCAATTATTCCATTAGGCAGTTAAATCCACAACTCAAGTTTTTACCCACGTGTCCATTGTTTCAGACTCACATGGGTCAGATTATACCACATTTATACCATTTCAAGCATAGAATAAATTTCTGTCATCCCTCAATATGAGTGGCGTTGTAGTGAAATTCAAATATAACAAATTCTATCTGATGGACACAATCAAAACTAAGGAACAAGATAGAAAGATTAATTAGAAAATATAGGTGCTGATAAAGAATCTTCACATAAAAAGTGAGTACCGTTCTGTACATCGGACATCATTACACTGGTAATAAAGAATGAATTACTCTAGCTTTTTCCTCTGTCCATTCCTGCATTTTAAGACATCTTGCCTTATAGGCCTGGAAACCTCTGGAGAGTTCACTACTGGTCTCACTGCCTTCCACTGAGAATTTGTGGCTTGGTTGTCATGGAGACATCGTATTTCTCCAAGAATTGCTCATATTGATCCGTGGCCAGGCGTAAATGGCCAAGCGAGTGTGAGGATAAAGGGGGCTGGGCAGTCCTATAAAATGACCAGGGCTTGCGGGTTGGAAATCAGCTCATAGCAAACACTTAGGTAAAAAGAAAGAAGCAGTTTTATTTTGTTTCAGGATTTCTCTCTGCACTTTGGGCCATTGTCTTCTTTCACTATGAACTGAAAGAAACTTGTTAGTCACTTGTCATGTCAGATCTTTGGTGCTTGTCCTGACACAGCTGTCAGCCCTCCAGCTCTGTGCAGTTCAGGGACACACAACAAAGAAGCGGCAACATGAATTATTTATTGCTCCTTGTGTGGATAAAATTCTGTGATAAGAAATTAAGACACTTCTGACAGAGGTGCTTGTTTAGTAAGAAAGATTTTGATGAGAGGGTACATTTGCTTGAAGTATGAGCATTTGATAGGCAGGACTCCTAAAACCGAACATGGAGGAAAATAAGTTTTGTCTTTCTTGTGTGAATTTGGTGGCACAGAGGGACTTCCTTGAGCTGTGAAAATATGAGTGTCCACTTTTTGACACCCCAAATTAACTTCCAAATAGCAAGCCATTCAAAATACGGGGGCTCCCACACTGTAAGCATCACTTCAGTGGTTTGGTCACCTCTGCTTCCCCTGTGTGAGTGGTGTCACTCTTGAAAATATTGACCACCTTAGAAGCAGAAGTGAAATTTGGGACTTTTAAGTGGTGAGATTTGGAAAGCTGTATTCAAGCCAGTAAAGGTGCTTCCTTCTGCCACTGAGCTTATAACTGCATCAATATGCCTTTTATTTATCGTATGGAAAGAAGTGCATTTAAATTCAAGCACATCATTCTTACCATTTGCAAGGTGGAATGCTATCACTCATTTAAAATTCCTTTTAACCTTTTACTTACATGCAAAGTTCCCCCCCCCCTTAACAAGTTGAATGTGGTCAGTCCTCTAGCTTTAATGAGTATTGACCTTACATAGTTTTATCTATGCAATGCTAAATGACTAATATATTTATTACATCATATTTAATGAATAGATTGGTTGTTTGAATAGCATATAGCAAATGGAAGCAAAAGAAATTATTTCCCCATCCAAGTCCTGTTTACCAATATTGACTCATATATTGTTCTTTCCAAATAAAGTCTCTGCTTTGAAAAATCTTCTAAACATCATTTTACTTTAGTTCTTGCTGCTTCTATAGCTAATACCAACCCATTTTTATATGCGAAAAGCAGAGGGACATCGACGCACAGAAAAAAAAATAATCTTTTTAAAAGAAGATGACGTTGCTATTTTAAACATCGATAGCGTTTCAAAGTGTCATTAATAAAATCAGATTTTTAGAATTTATGTAAAATAGGAGAATTGACTTTGTGGATTGATTACTTTTGAATACAGTGGGTTTTGAACTCAGTGTGTAGATTGTTTGTTTTTACAATCTGCTGACTTGACGGGGATGATCCATCTGTCTATGGGCTGCAGTCTACATATAGGTCACAAGTTAGATGCATTGTGGAGTGGTTGTTCACCTGGTCTCTAGAGCGCGCTACCTTCCTCATCACGCCATTGTGATCTCTTTATTGGTTCAAGTTGTATACCCAGGTGAGTGCCTGCAGTCCATTAAGGTTGGCAAAGCACCTTTAGACCAGAGCATTCCTGTTACTTTGACCCCGCGAGTAAACCTGAAGGTCTCCGCTGATAGGGGAAAGTGTCTCTCAGCAGGGTCTTTTCTTTGGAATAATTCATTAGCAAAGAGTTTTGACTCACAGGTGAATCCCAGATTGAAGTTTCGGGCTTAGACTCCGTGAAGTCTACTTGCTCCTTCACTGGCATTTATACGTTCCTGAAGCCTGTGGGAATAACTTTGATGTCTAGTTATAGAAGCACTGAGACAATATTGTGAACTTACAGCTCCCGTTTTTGAGATTTTTAGGGCCATTAGGCTTTCTTTCTTGGGCGCTTTAAGGCCTGGTTGCTTCTGAGACTGAAAGACGTTATCACAAAAATAGTTCAGTGGAATTTTTTGCTGGTTAACCTCTTGTTAGCTATTTCTTATACAGTGATTAAAGTCCAATCCCCACTCTCCATTGTAATAATAAAAAAGGATGCCTTCCTCCTCTTCCTTATACCGTGATGGTAGGAAATTAGTGAGATGGTCACGGTATTTATACCAGTGTTAATGAGAGACCTCGAGCTTTAATCACCTTACTGCCTTGGAAAATTAAGAATCTTACTTTTTCTGCCTTACAGACAGAGCACTTAACAGTAGCTTTAGATGAAAGTAGTAGTGGTAAGAAAGCTTGGAAGTCCCAAAAATGCATTCGCCTAAGTGTTTTTACATCATTATAAAGTAGTTTATAATCAGTATGCATTTCGCCATTAATAGAACATTTTAGTGGGTTTTATATAGCACATTATGTGTGTAGATCTATATTCATCATTGTCAATCAATATTACATTTGCATGAAGCTGAACAAAATGAGATTTCTCATAGTTTCCAGGGTTTACTACACTGTGAAAAGCCATGGTAGATTTTTTTTTTTTTTTCTTTTACTATTCTGCCTCATGAATCACCAGCAGAAATCAGGTAACAGAAAGTAGGACAGATTCAGGACTGGAGTGCTGGAGATGGCTGATGATGATGCATGAAGCAGAAAAAATGTAGAACGTGGGAGCAGCCCATCAATCACAGCCATCG
This sequence comes from Tupaia tana, assembly GCA_026018925.1. NCBI lineage: Eukaryota > Metazoa > Chordata > Mammalia > Scandentia > Tupaiidae > Tupaia > Tupaia tana. The sequence continues at coordinate 18,968,302 of JAKSZU010000023.1, forward strand.
AGAGCACACTTCTTAGGGTTAGTGCTAAGAAAATGTTCTAGAAGAAGTAAGAACAGTCTCAGCAGTGACGTATAAGCTCTTTCTTCTAGTAGTGTTTAACGATATTACTATTTTTATTAGTTTACCCTAAGGAAAGCTTTAAACATCAACATAATTTTTAAAAGAATATAAAATAGTAGGCCAACACACACACACACACACACACACACACACACACACACACACTTTTATTGTAGTATACAATATTGGTTTAACTGAACCAACAATCAGCTTTTTGAGTTTTTACTAGGAGAAAAGGGAATTACTATTTGAGGACACGTCATTGGTATTAATGTATTTAAAAATAGTTAATTAAGGCACAATGCTACAATCAGTTTGATAGTCAAATTAAATTTTGAAAGAGTTTCATTTAGCCTACAAGAATGACCATGCAAGTAGTCTGAATAGGAAAAAGTTCCGTTTTAATTCTATAATTCAAATCATGTATCAAATATTACTATTGGGTCATTGGAAAAGTCATGACACTTTTTTGCATAGAAAAATATGTCTTTTCTGATGATCCAATAATATTCATATGGCTTGACTGTAGAATTGTAGTTGCAGGTTTTTCTAAGAACTTTCTAAAAATTTACTAATTTCAAACCAAATTCATCTTGTTGAAAACATTCATCTTCTTTGGCAATTTTAAAAAGATAACTTATTAATAATGTGCACAATTGAAATGTACTCACTTTATAGGACAAGAATGTTTTATACATTTACATACTTCAAGATAGAAAAGGAATGTAGAAATGACAGACAATACCTTTCTTTCTTCCTTTCTTTCCTCATTTCTCCCTCTTCTCTTCCTCCTTGTTTAGCTCTCTCTCTTCCTTCTACCTTCATTCTTTCCTCTTTCTGTGTTTCACTGTATAACCCAGGGTATCTCTTTTCTTTCTAGGTGAGCCAAGACATCATTCATGGATCGTAAAGGTGTGCTCCTGCAAGGTGTGCTAAATGGAATTGCATCTGGAAGAATTAGGATCAGACAAATTAAGACACCCAAAGCATGCCTTTCGTTTATCATTGTATAAAAGTAACGTTGTTGTTATTTAAATTATTAGAGTGGTTTCGCTAATACTTTAGTTAGAGTGTATTGAAAATATAATTGCTGACTTAAGATTCCCACAGTTATCTAACAGTAGTATATCATAGTCTAGATCATTCTAGAATGCCAGTGCACAGATACAAATTTAATAGTGCTTTAGATTGTCTTATCTTTTCATTCCCTGAATTATAGAATAAGCAACATTAAAGCCAATGTAACACACAGTACTTTTAAACTTCATGTCGTTTAATGTATTTAGTATAAAAACTTTACCAGATTTGATTTGTTAGGTTAAGACATTTGTTTTAGTAGTTGCTTTAATTCAGATGTATCACTGTAGTAAATCTCATTCCAAAACATGAAATGTTTTCCACCAATAACTATTTCTACTTAGTCATCAGTTAGCCCAGGTAAGTCATAACCAGTATAGCAATGCTTTTTTTGTTTACCTGGGTTTTCTAATAGCCTGGACACCGATGTCTTAGCGAAAGGTCCACCTTGCAGACCATATATATATGTGGGATAGGGAAGGAGAATTGACTAATAGCATAGCTACCACAGTTGGTCCTTACTAACTGTAAACGCATGTAGTTCTCTTCCCAGAAGGAAGCCTAACTAGCAGGCATTCTACATCAAACACCTACAGAACAGTAGGAACAGATGTAAAGTGGTTGTCTCTTAAGGCCTATAGTGAGCTGATTTATTTGCTGTGAATTATAATGCACGATTCCTTGATTTATAAAAAATCATAAAAATATTTAATATACAAATATTTCCAAATCTATAGAACAAATTGAAATAAAGTACAACTGAAAAAATTAAAACAAACCAAATATGAATGAACAACATTTTTGTTTTTTGGGATTTTTTTCGGAGCAATTTTTGTTATAGGGCACATGCACTCGCCAGAGAGATAGAGAGACAGAAAGCGAGAAATCACCCCCAGGGGGGATGGCCATACCGCAATCCCTTCTCCTCCATTCTCCTCTCAAGGTCTTGGGCATGCACACACATGCACCCGGCATGAGTTTAAGCCACCGGGTCCGGGACTCGGACCACGATCAACTACATGGGAATTCAGTGACATAGCCATTACACTAACTGCTGGTCCCAACAAACAGCATTTTTAAAGAAACTGAAAGTGATTGAAATAAAATTTGTGAACATCACGTACACTGGCAAGGAAAACTGTGTTGTTTCCCCAGCCTCCCAACTACTCCTGTTTTTCTGCCCTTGTGGTTCTCCAGTCTGAACCTTACAGTGTAGGAAAATCAAACATACAAACAAACCTGTAAGTTTGCAAGAATGAATTCTATTTGTATAAAAACTTGACAACTTGGGTCAAGGTGCCATCGCTCTGCACAATGGAAAATCCATATTTTGACTCCCCAAAGCTTAACTACTAATAGCATACCATTGAATGGAAACCTTACCAATAAAATAAATGATCAATTAACACACATTTTAAGTGTTATATGTAGTATATCCTGTATTATAATAAAGTAAACTACATAAAATGTTACAAAGAAAATCATAAGGGTGCTGGCAGGCAGCATGGTGGTCAAGGCACTGGACTCCCACGTGGCTGACTATAGTTTGAGTCCTGGACCTGGTGGCTTGAAAATCATGTTGGGTGCATGTGCATGTGTGTGCACAATCCTAAGAGGAGAATGGAGGAGAAGGGATTATGGTATGGCATCTCTTCTCCCCTGCCCCCAGGGGGTGATTTCTCACTTTGCCCCCCTCTCTCTGCTAAGTACTTGTATCCTATGACAAATATCTAAGGGAAAAGAAGGGAAAGGAAAAAAATCATTAGGAAGAGAAAATATATTAACAGTACTATACTGAATTTGTCAGTTTATTCACTGGAACAAAAATCTGCATCTAAGTGGATGTACACAGTCCAGACCCATACTGTTCAAGGTCAGCTGTATTAAATATATGATCTAGCCTTATCTATCTGTCTGTCTAACAGGAAGTCCAAATCACTTCAGTTTAACAAACATTTCTTTGAGCACCATCCTCAGGTCCTATGCTAGAATACAATGGACAGAGGAAGGGAGACATTAGAGAACTATGTCTTGAGATGACATGGTCTCTACCCATAAAAAGCTGAGAATTAACAGTTGACCTGAATGACTATACTGGGATATAGACATCAAATGAGTATGACTCCTTTAAAGTACATTAAAGTGTGTGTTCTATTTTTCCTGAAATATGCCACTGCTTGAAAATACTTTTGAGTTGTACTTGAGACACTATAACATGTGGTTAATAGGAATAATCTTGGATAATTGTTATCTTTTGAAAATTGATATGTATACTTTTCCTCCCATTGGCAACAATCGAAAGCCACTTGAAATGAGTTGATAAATAAAGGAAAGTAACAAGTTAGGCAATGGAACATAAGTTGTTGTATGATGTGCCCTGCCTCTCAAGGCCATTACCAGGACTCCCAAAAACATACTGAACATGGCAATATTAAATAAGGATATGTTGTCTCACAGGGGCAATGTTAATAATTAAAATCAATTTGGATGCTCAAGTTCTGGAGTTATTTACTTTAAAAAAATACTTCATGGGGCCAGCAGGTGGCGTGCTGGTTAAGTCACTGAACTCCCACATAGCGAACTGCAGTTCCAGCCCTGGACCTAGCAGTTTAAAAAATCATGCCAGGCACATGTATGTGCATGCCCAAAATTCCAAGAGGTGAATAGAGAACTGTGGCATGGCCATCTCCCCTAGGGTATGATTTCTCACATTCTCTCTCTCTCTCTCTCTCTCTCTCTCTCTCTCTCTCTCTCTCTCTTTCTCTTTCTCTGATGAACACATGCACCCTATGACAAAAACCCTAAAAACAAAACAAAACAAACAAAAAAAACTTTAAAAAAGCCCCATTTCATTATTTTTATAATTAAGTCCTATTATTCCCCTTTTCAAAGAAGAATAACAATATGTTTTAACAATTGTCATACTTAACATCTTTTCAGGTCTAAGAAAACCAATATTGAATCTCTGATAAATATTTTATAATGTCACTAGCTACGGGAAATTACAACTGGCATAAACCAGGGACCAGCAGTTAGCATAATGGCTATGTCGCTGAACTCCCATGTAGTCAACTGTGGTTCGAGTCCCAGACTCGGTGGCTTAAACTCATGCCGGGCACGTGTGCGTGCATGCCCAAGATCCCGAGAGGAGAATGGAGGAGAAAGGATTGCAGCATGGCCATACCTCCTGGGGGGCGATTTCTCGCTTTCTGTCTCTCTTTCTCTGTCCTTCTGTCGAGCACATGCGCCCTATAGCAAAAACTTTTTTTTTTTGAGAGGGTTTTGCTATAGGGCGCGTGCGCTCGCCAGACAGACAGAGACATAGAGACAGAAAGCGAGAAATCACCCCCCAGAGGGGATGGTCATGCCACAATCCCTTCTCGTCCATTCTCCTCTCGAGATCTTGGGCACACACGCACACGTGCCCGGCGTGAGTTTTAAGCCACCGGGTCCGGGATGCAAACCGTGGTCGACCACGTGGGAGTCCAGCGACATGGCCATTACGCTAACTGCTGGTTCCCGATAGCAAACATTTCTCAAAAACAAACAAACAAAAACTGGCATAACCCTAATGTTACTAAGTAGATATTTTAAGATTTTTAGCATCATTAACATTTAAAAATGCATATCAAATGAATTTAATTAGCATCTGCTTTATATTTAAGAATTTTGGAGGCCAACATTGTTAAATATCAAAACTCTTAGTTCCTGAAAGTGAGAATTTTACAGAGGGATATATAAGATAAAAGCAATGCTTCCCTCATACTGATGTGTAAGTGTCTTGTGACACAAATCTCTTAATCTATTTAAAAATGACTTATTTTGTTTATATTGACTTATATATTCAGCATGTCTTAGTTAATTTCTGTTTTCAGGAGACTTGAAATTGCTTCTCAGTTAATTGAATTGACCATGCAAGGATCCAATCACTTGGTACCACAGCTAGAAACTCAAAACTGACTTCTTGGATTGGGAAGTCCTTTTGTGCCTCTAGTTTCGGTAACTACTGGAGTAATTATTTTATCCAGACTCTTCCTGTCATTGTAATAAATAATTTATTTAAAGAATCACCTGTGTTTCGGGAACCAGCAGTTAGCGTAATGGCTATGTCGCTGGACTCCCACGTAGTCGACCGCGGTTCGCATCCCAGACCCGGTGGCTTAAAACTCATGCCGGGTGCATATACGTACGTGCCCAAGATCCCGAGAGGAGAATGGAGGAGAAGGGATTGTGGCATGACCATCCCCCCTGGGGGGTGATTTCTCGCTTTCTGTCTCTTTGTCTCTCTCTGTCTGGCGAGCGCACGCGCCCTATAGTGAAAACCTCCCCCCCCCAAAAAAAAAAAAAGAATCATCTGTGTTTCTCTCTTGGCTGATCACGTTGGTGACATATGTAATGTATTGGGGGCTGGGGGTAGGTCTTTAAACAGTTTGTGGAAAAGTTACATGGGATTTCTTTATTTTATTTATTTATTTTTTTTGGAGAGGTTTTCGCTATAGGGCGCGTGCGCTCGCCAGACAGACAGAGACAGACATAGAGACAGAAAGCGAGAAATCACCCCCCAGGGGAGATGGTCACACCGCAATCCCTTCTCCTCCATTCTCCTCTCGGGATCTTGGGCACGCACTCACACGCACCCGGCGTGAGTTTTAAGCCACTGGGTCCGGGATGCGAACCGTGGTCGACTACGTGGGAGTCCAGTGACATAGCCATTATGCTAACTGCTGGTTCCCAAAAACTACATGGGATTTCAAATTTTGGTTTGCATCTAAATAAGCTCAGACCTGAATTCCATTTCCCATGAACTTTTTGAACTCTCTCTCTCTCTCATTTTCTCCTCAAAGGAATATCATACTTTCAAGTTTCTGTTCTTTTATTTCTAGTGGAGTTATACCCTGGTTATATTGTATCTTGCAGAGGAAACAAATAGGGAAGATATCTGGGGTTGAGAGCAGAGGCCTTCCTGCCAGGTATCAGGCAGCAGGTGCTTCTCGGGCCTTTCTTCATGCATGTCGGAGAGCTTCCTCAAGGGGCTCCTTCCTCCAGAGATGAGCTTCATAGAGAATAATCACAACACTGTACAACAGCACTTCAACTTCAAAGTAAAATGTTTAGCATTTTTACATACAGTTGAAGAGAAGGCCTCAGACCTCCAACATTCTGTTATAATTTTAAGAAACTAAGTTAAAGCTACTTTTAACATGTCACTATTAGAAAAAGAGTAAGAAAACGTTTTGCTGAATATTAATATTCTGTCTTCAGGTTTGGAATGATTTTTCTTTCTTTCCTTATACTTTTTCCTCCAATGTTCTGTACCTTCAAAATCTTCTTTTCATTATTCAATGAACATATCAGAAAAGATACTGTTTCCCTCCAATCTTTAGAGGGCACATTATAATAATTGAGTTTTTTAAAGTTAAGTTTTATGCCATGTCTTTAAAATGAAGGCTCAGAATATATGAATTCCAATTGATTTCAAAGTCTTATTGTTACATAATGGACTCATAATTATAACTTTTTAAATTTTATATTCTATACATTTTGATTGCTCGATTATTTTAAAGCAATGTTATAAACCTTTTCATTCTTCACAAAAGTTCTTACATATAAAGTACCTAAAGTTGTCTTTAATTTCATAAGAAAACTACTACTTTGCAGATATCTGCGTAACACTTAGCATTCTTCAAAATTTTCAAAATTAGCTGTCAGGCCGGCCCCATAGCCTCGTGGTTAAAAGAGCCATATCCCATGTAGCTGGCCATGGTTCAAGTCCTGGCCTTGGTGACTTGAAAAACACATTGGGCATGCATGTGTCTCTGTCCCAAGTCCCAACCAGGTGGAGAAGTGAAGGAAGGATTATAGCATGACCACACTGCAGTGGAGTATGCTTTCTCTCTCTCTCTCTCTCTCTCTCTCTCTCTCTCTCTCTCTCTCTCTCTCTCTCTCTGTGAGCACATGTGCCCTCTGACAACATTAAAATCAGTAACAATAACTGTAACCAGAACTGTTGCAAAGTTAAACAGTGTGAGTAGAATTATTTTGGATGAAGTTACAAGGTTTCATGTACGGTGGTCCCTGAATCACTCTGAACTTTAATTAGGGCCATACAGGCATTTTTAGGAGAAGAATTAAACCAGAAGTATAACAGATCCCCAAGAGGAGCATGTCTCTGGAGACTCCCATCTGACCTGCCACACCCTGAAAGACTGCATCTGTCTCTGCATCCCATCAGCAGGGCAGGGACTACGGTGAGGCCTGCTTTGGCTAAGCGCCTTCATTCCCTGCCTTCATTGCAACCTTCTCAGACCCCATGTTTATTTAAAATCTTGATAGCATGCATTTTTCTTTTGCAGTAATTTGATCTTTAGAGATATTGTATTCAAATATATTTACCTTGATTACTCCGTGTTTTGCCACCCCTTAATCTTGGACCCTGCTCATTAAGCCTAGAATAAGTTTACTTTGGCCCTGTAAACTGTACCGCAGGCAAATGGACTGTTACAACTGCGTCATGATGAGCATGATTCTCGTGTTCAAACTAATGAAATTTTATTTTAATGCCACGTGAAAACTTAAACCACAGGCCACCAAAAATGTCTGAAATGGCTTTCTTCTAGTGGGGTAGAGAGGTAAATGTTGACATGTATGGTTCTTCCTTTTGTCATTGTTTCTCCAAATATCCTTTTTTTTTTCTTTTCACACACACACAAAACATATTTTCCTATCGTCGATTTTAGGGATCTTTTTGCTTTCACCATCCTACTCATTGCAAAAGGAGTGACTCTTTATTTGAGGATCTGAGGTTTTTAACACCAAAGATAATTAGTCAATGCTTAATACAATGGTATGTCTAAATCTGCAAAGTTCCAAATGCTAGCAAAACACCAATATCCATAACATTATGTAATAGCCATAATTAGTTGGCACCTGCTTCCGGAACCCATCATTTATTCACTTAGCAACCATTTTAATTGCAATTATCTGTGAAGTCATCAATCGGCCTTTTGATCTTGCATGTGTATTTTCTAGGGAAGTGTTTTCACACAGCCTCAGTAACTGAGCATCATAACCCTGGCTGATGTTATGCAGGATAAGAAGACGCAGTGTATGAAGTGTTCTTGACATACATTTCCTTTAGACTTCTGAAGAGACAGTCTTAATTCTGTAGTGTCGACTACACTTCCCATCAAAAATAAGCTTGCAGGTATAACAAAATAATGTTAACCTCTCTGCTCTCTCTGTTTGCATCAATTTATGTTTATAATCAACTGAGGAAATGTTTTGTTTCATCTGCCCTTTTTTGCTTCACCAAGAGGTAAGAAACAAAATCCTGTAGCTCAGTGAAATTAAGAACCCCCATTCTTTTCCTGAGTCCGTCAAGAAGATCAAGTTTCACTTAGGTTTTTTTTTTTTTAAGATAAAGAAGATATCTTTGGATCAATCCCTATTTCAAATAATCAGTGTATTCCCAACAGTCTAAGCAAAACCAGTTAGTCCAATTTCTGCAAGAATTCAGGATACGAAGTGACATAGAAATAGCAAATACTCTATGTCATTGGGATAGCCCAGCACAGAAACAACCCTGAAGGCCTGGCGTGTGTTTTTGTGGAGAGCGCTGGGCGGCTGAGGCCCTCTGAAAAGGTGCTGGTTTTGTTCGTAGTCTTCCGGCCATGTAGGTGGCAGCAACACCCAAGGCTAGACATTTTCACATTCCCTGGGCTGTACTGCAAAGCTTATTCTTACTGAAAAAATCCTCATGGAAGAGAAAAGGTTTAAAGTGTAGAAACAAATTTCTCTATGTCCTCACCTATCTCCAAAGCACTATTTTAAGGTTGTGCTTGAAACCGTTCCCCTAATGTGAAAACATTCATCATTTCCCTTAATACAGAAGTCATATTCTGCCCTCGTACAGGGTGGTGGTATTAGGTTTCTGTTTCTTTATTTACTAGGACCTTCCTTCTTTACCTTTCCTTACGCTAAAGCCTTCCTCAGAAGAAAAAGGAAAACAGCCTTAGTCAACTACAGCCTAAGCTTTTGGGCAAAATAGTGACACTGTCCCTTTTTTCTCTGTAAACATCTGAGAATCCAAGGTATTGAGTGAAGGCAGAGAGATTTTCTCTTAGTCTTAAAATGAAGCCGTTTTCTCTGATCGTCCTAATTAGAGGTGACTGTATTTAATGTAGTTCTGTGTGCAAATCAAATGAAGTCCGCGTCGGAGCAGGGAGGTTCAGAGCATCTGTAAGTGAGGTCAGAAGGCCCAAACAGGGCTCAGCCGTGGTGGCGGACGTTGCTTAGATGCTGCGTTCTGTGAGCTGGGACCACATGGGAAGCCAAGGTTCGATTCCTTGTCCAGGTTTCAGGGCACAAGCTACTTCAGAGGCTGAGACTGAGGATTATAACATACCAAGATTCTTTTCTTTTTTTTCTTTTTTGGAGAATTTTTTTTTTTTTTTTTTTTTTTTTTTTGCTATAGGGCGCGTGTGCTCACCAGACAGAGAGAGACAGAAAGCGGGAAACCACCCCCCCAGGGGGGATGATCACGCCGCAGTCCCTTCTCCTCCATTCTCCTCTCGAGATCTTGGGCACGCACATGCACGACGTACCCAGCGTGAGTTTAAGCCACCGGGTCCAGGACTCGAACCGTGATTGACTACGTGGGAGTTCAGCGACATAGCCATTACGCTAACTGCTGGTCCCAACATAGCAAGATTCTGTCTTAATATTTTTAATTAAAAAAAGGAAGAAAGAAAAATGAGCCAGCCAGTGACATGGTGGTTAAGGTGGCTGGACCCCACATGGCTGAGTGCACGGTTTGAGTCCTGGGCCAGTGGCTTGAAAAGCACTCAGGGCCACCTGTGTATGTGTGTCCAAAATCCCAAAAGGAGAAGAGAAGAAACTGTGGTGTGACCATTCTCCCTGGGGAATGCTTTTTCACATTCTCCCTCTCTCTTTCTCCACACTTGCCCTATAGCAAATTTTTTTATTTTATTTTTAAAACAGAAAGAGTTTAGGGACCAGAGGTTAGTGTAACGCTATGTCGCTGGACTCCCATGTAGTCAACCGCAGTTCGAGTCCCGGACCTGATGGCTTAAACACACTCAGGGCGCATGTGCATGTGTGCCCTAGATCCCGAGAGGAGAATGGAGGAGAAGGGATTGCAGCATGGCCATCCCCCCTGGGGGTGATTTCTCGCTTTCTATCTCTCTGTCTCTCTCTCTGTCTTTCTGGCAAGTGTACGCGCCCTATAGCAAAAACCTCTCCAAAAAAAAAAAAAAAAAAAAAGTTTTACAGAGAACATGTAGGCTAAAGATGATAATATTCATGTGGTCACTGCTTGAGAAATCTGTTTACTCCTGTGCCTAGACTGAAATGAAACCACCCTACATAAATAAGTTGGGTTTTTCTTGGTATTAGAAACTGATGAGCAGTAGGCTCTATTTTGTTTTATTTTTTAAGCTTTTGCTAGAGTGCACATGTGCTCACAGAGAGAAAATGAGAAAGCACCGCCTGTGGGGCATGGACACATCATGACCCTTCTCCTCATCTCTCCCTCTTTTGGGGATCTGGGGCATACACACACACACAGCATGTTTCTCAATCTGCTGGGTCTGGGACTTGAACCACAAGGTCAGCCATGTGGGAACCAGCTGCCTTAACCAATGGCCTCAACAGAAGCTTTTTCATCATTCCCAGGATTCTGCTAGAAAATAGTATGTTATAGCATACATGGCGTCTTTTGTGAACACATTTTCAGAGGGTTCTTATTACACAGAGTTAGTCAACATGTCCAGATGATCAAATATACAGAATTTTAGCCTCAGGTGAAGCATAGCAGTCAGTTCTCCAGGCTGTGAAGAGGCCATTGAATGCTTTGAGAAGGGGACAGGAGGGTTCTGTATCTACTCTCTTTCAGTCTACTTTATACCCTGTCTTACTTCTTTTGTCCTCCCATATCCTTGATCCTTTTTCTCACATGTATGCATTTTAATGCAGATATTTTGAGAAATAGATGTAGACGTCGTATCAGGCATTGAACATGGAGTCAGCAGTACTGGCATTGTGTCCCAGCCCCTTCACTTTCATACTAGCTGTTTGATACTAGAAAATAGTTACATATAATAGTATGAACTTCAGTTTCCTCATATTTACATTGAGACTAATCATTCCAATTTTCCAAGCACCATATGCATGTATTATTATTATTGAATGTATTATGAATTATTGCAATCACTATATATACCAAAAATGCTTGGTTAGAATCTTAACTGTGGGGTTGGCCCCATAGCACGGTGGTTAAGGGAACTAGACCCCACATGGCCTATTGCAGTTCCATTTCTACCCTGCGCAGCTTGAAAAACATGCTGGGTACGTGTGTATGCATGCATGCTCAAAATCCTGACAGGAGAGAGAAATGGAGAAGGGATTGCAGCATGACTACACCATGGGGTGCATGAGCTTTCCCTCTTTCTCTCTCTCTCTCTCTCTCTCTCTCTCTCTCTCTTTAGTGAGTGCTTGCTTGCATCCTCTGGCAATTAAAAAAAAAAAAAAAAAAGAATCGTAACTGTGGCCAGTCATAAAGGCACTCTAGGGCTTAAACAGACTTTCTACTCAGATTATAGAAAGCAGTTTGGAATAAACAAGCTAAATAGGTTATTTTAATCAAAGTTTCTTCTTTTCAAATGTTTCATGTTAACTGAGTGTTCTCAGGATCAAGGGCTAGATTCAAAGTTTTTAATAATTTAAAGTTAAGGCTTTCCCTGGCACAGTGGGTAATGATATATAGCAAATAGTTATTCTTCTGGGTCTTAAAAGATACTCCCTAGGCATGTTTTATGTCAGAAGAGGAAAGGTTGTATTCCGTCTCAGGGTATACAAAACAAGTAGCTTACCTCTTGACTTCTGTCAGTATTCATATAATCAGATGGCACTAAAAAGCAACTTTCTGCAGCTTTCTGTGTGTGTGATGAAAGAGACCAAGCTGAAACACATAAGGACTTCTTAAGAGGTGCCAAAACTTAGAAAGTCAATGAGTTCATGAAAGGCTTTGTGTTGAAACTAAACATAGTATATCAAATTCTACCTTTGCACTGGGGATGGGATGTATTAGAAATATTTCTCCATTAGACAAAAATCTGAAAATGGATGAATGGACAGCAACTCCAAATCAGGAAAGGTTGCAGTGGGGTCCTGAGGGTATCAGGGCATCAAACCTCAACTGACTGTACCTGAAGAGGGAGGCTCCTTATTACTGTGATAGACTTAGGTGAGATGTTTCAACAGAACCCTGCATCTGCTTCTGGCCTCTTTTTTGTTTTCCTTTTTAGGATATTTATTTAATTTTATTCATTGTTATGATTATTTTTTTAATTTTCTATAGGGCATGTGTACTCACTAGAGAGACAGAGAGAGGGAAAGTGAGAAATCAAGTCACCAGGTCTGAGACTGGAACTGCCGTGGCTGTGTGGGAGTCCAGCACCATAACCACCACACCACCTGCTGACTCCCCTGTCCTCTTCTTTACTCCTCACTTTATGTGAAAAGAAAAAAGAGCATTGATTAGAAATAATATTAATAAACTGACTATAGGGATTTTTCAATGAAAATGGCAAATTAAAGGCATACATGTCAGGCGCGTGTGCATGCACGCCCAAAATCCCGAGAAGAGAATGGAGGAGAAGGGATTGAGGCATAGCCATTCCCCCTCGGGAGTGGTTTCTCACTTTCTTTCTCTATCTCTCTCTGCATCTCTCTCTGACAAGTGCATGCGCCCTGTTAAAAAAATAAATAAATAAATGAATAAATAAATAGATAAAACACAGGCACACATCTACATGTTCTCTTGAAGCTTTGTTAAATTAATGGGACAAAATGTATAAATCCTGAAGGAAAAGAGAAAATGGGAAAATAAATAACAAAAAAAAAATATCTTAAAAACTGGAAAGTAGAAAAGTACCATAGGGAATGATGCTCGGAACTGACCTGGCTGATTCTGCAAACTTCCTTAAAGTCCCAGAAACAAGAGTCCACTGTGACCTCTGAAAGTGGAAGGGCAGAAGTAGCTGAAACAGGAACATCGTTTGAAATAGTTAATTTCCTACCCCCATTTGCCATGCAAGCAACTGCCCACATTCTGGAGGTTCCCTTCTGGACGGGTTAAACATGAGGGATTCTGGACTTAGGGACACTAAGCCAGTTGAGGGATAGACCATCATCCTGAAGAGGAGAGATGGGTGAAAAATCTGTGTACAGTATAGTACTTTGTTTCCAAAATGCTGATAACCATTCTTATTAGCCCTGGAGAAAAGAAAGACATTCTTTTCTGATCAAACAACCAGCCTGAGGCCAACAAGCACATGAAAAGATAGATGTTCAACATCACTAACCAGCAGGGAAATGCAAATCAAAACCGCAATGAGATACCATGTCATACCCATTAGGATGGCTATAAAAAAAATTTTTTTAAAAAAGAAAGAAAAAAAAAAAACACCAAACCACACCCACACAAAGTAACAAGTGTTGATGAGGATGTAAAACAATTGGGATCTTTGTGCTCTGGTTGGTGGGAATTAAAATGTTGCAGTTGCTATGGAAAATAGTATGGAGGGTCCTCAGACAATGGAAAATAGAATTACCATATCCAGCAATTCCATTTCTTGAGGATCTTGAAGAGATATTTGTATGTCAATGTTCATAGCAGCATTATTTATAATAATCAAAAAGTGGAAGCAACCCAAGAGTCCATGGGTGGATGAATGGATAAGCAAAATGCGTATGCACGATGGAATGTTTGTCAGCTCTCAAAAGGAAGGGACTTCTGATACATGCTACTTAATGTCCTAGAGGACGTTAAGGTAAATGAAATAAGCCAGCGCCCCCCACACACACACATACACAGTATATGATTCCACTTACATGACGTACCTAGAACAGTCAATTTCACAGAGTCAGAGATTAAACTGGTGGTTGCCAAGAACAGCATGGAAGGAAGAAGAGAGATTCATTACCTACTGGGTATAAGTTTCAATTTTATAGGATGAAAAGCTCATTCAGAAAGTTAAAAATACCTTGTATCATTCATTTATTCATTTCAACAAGTCCATTTTCAATTTTTACTATTTTCCAGGCATCATATAATGACTGAGCAGTGAACAAGACATACGTACATTCAAAGCTGTAATTTCTGTCAAAAATAAGTTTTAAAAATATAGTTGAAGAAATCTTTCAGAAAGTAGAAAACTTGGGAGAGATGGCAAAAAAATATTTTGATGATCAATCAAATTAGAGGACATTCAATGTTAAAAATAATATTGATCAAAGCTTCACACATAATAAAGAGGAAGGTGGAAGAGAAGAAAGTCATATAAAATAAAATCAAGCAAACATTCCAGGAATGATGAAACCAAATTTCAGATTAGAAGAATTCATGGGGTGGTTCAACAAAATTAATTTAAAAAAAGACCTATGCAAATCCCATCCAATAAAAGTTCAGGATATTAGAGAAAAACAGATGTTCTGACGTTAGAAAAGGAAGAGAACTTTTGCACAATATGAATGATAAGAAATCAGAATGAGGCACCATTAGGTGGTGTGGAGGTTAAGGTAGCTGGATCCTACTTGGCTGACTTGGAGGTCTGAGTCCCATACCCGATGATTGAAATTCACACAGGGTGTGTGTGCATATATTCCCAAAATCCCAGAAGGAGAACAGAGGAGAAGGGATTGTAGTGTGACCATTCCACCTGGGAAGTGTTTTCTCACTTTCTCTCTCCCTCTCCCTCTCTCTCTCTCTCTCTCTCTCTCTCTCTCTCTCTTGCTTGTAAGCGTACACAACCTATAGAAAGGAAAAGAGAAAGACATAAAGAAAATGAAGAAAGAAAGAAAAGACAGAAAAAGAAAGAAAGAAAGAATGGCATTAGACTTAATTGCAATTTTGGAGGCTAGAATTAGGTCAATAATCTAAATATTTTGATGAAAACTATTTTCATCCCAGAATTCTACTCTTAGCCAGGCTGTTTCATGCATTCCTCATCATGAAAATTCTAAAGGATGTAATTCAACTACAAAATGGAGTAAACCAAGAGAGAGCAGCACATACTACATAGGAAAGGAGAAATCTCCCCCGAGGACAGTAAGGGAGATGACGCATGTACTGCTGTGCACAGGAGGTGAAGCAATCAGTCCACATTGTAGCAGCAAGTAGAGCGTTCCAGTACGGACCACAATGAGACTGATAGATGACCTGAGTCAGACTGTACCGAGAGAGATTGTGGAGTTCTACAAGTGGGCGTGGTGACGAACCAGTGTCAGAGATCGTGTGCGACGGAAAAGTAAGCAAATGAATAGAGAGAGATGAAATTAATCATAGTGCTTTATACTGTGCCTAATGCCAACAGTAATTATTACAAAGTAATTATTATTCTAGCAAACAAGGTAATACAACTATCTGGGGGTGAGGAAATTATTTAAAGGAAATGGAGAATGGGGAAAATGACTGATTCTTCATAAGTTGCTTTATGTATATATAAAATATAAGACAATTTCAAGATATTATGGTATCCCCAAAAGTTTATGGACAAGCATAATTAAAGCATGAGTATATTTTAGTGCAAAAAAAAATTGAAATTTATATGCAGTTTTTTTTATTATGTGCATTTTCCATGAACTTGTTGAAGACTGCACATATACATGCTATCTAGAAAAATGGAGATAAAAATAGAAGAAACAGAAATCATTAAGGTTGAGAATTTTAATTAATTTGAAGTAATGGGTAAATTCTCGCTTTACAAATATTGGTATAGCAAATGTTGGTATATTGAATTTATTGCAAAAAACTGGATTTTCTAGTATTTGCCCTGCGTATGGTCCTGTCTTTGCATTTCTCTCATTGTTTAGGATCATAGTTCAAGAAACTATCCAGGTCTTAAGGCACCTCTGAACCATCATTCCTGGAAAGTTTGGTTGATTTCATTTTACATAGCTTTTCTTTCCATTTGATGCCATTCCACCACAGCTGGCTATAAACCAGTCTGTGAACATGGCTTCTGGGCAGAGGTTTTTCCTGCACATCTGACCAGGGATGTCAAAGATCCTCCTTTGTAGTGTGATAATAGTATTAGGTGTGAATAATGAGTGTGACATGGTGAAACTTTAAACAGCTGAATATAATATTGAGTATCTAGCTATTAATAAGATGTGTTTTGGATAGCAGCTTAAGAGTACCGGTCAAGGGAACCAGCAGTTAGCGTAATGGCTATGTCACTGGACTCCCATGTAGTCGACCGTGGTTCGCGTCCCGGACCTGGTGGCTTAAAACTCACGCCGGGTGCGTGTGCGTGCGTGCCCAAGATCCCAAGAGGAGAATGGAGGAGAAGGGATTGCGGCGTGACCATCCCCCCTGGGGGGTGATTTCTCGCTTTCTGTCTCTATGTCTCTGTCTGTCTGTCTGGCGAGCGTACGCGCCCTATAGCAAAAACCTCTCCCTCACCCTCCCAAAAAAAGAGTACTGGTCAAAAAAATATTCTGTGCTGGGCTGGCCCATAGCCTAATAGTTAAGGGAATTACATCCCATATGGCTGACCATGATTTAAATCTCTGCCCCCCATGACTTGAAAATTACACCGGGCACGTGTGCACATGTGTCTAAAACCCTGACAGATAGAGAAGTGAAGGAGAAGGGCTTGTGCCATGACCATGCTCCATGAAAGGGGGTTTTTGTTCTCTCCCTCTCTCTAACTCTCTGTCTTTCCCTGCATTTCTCATGAGTATATGTGTCCTCTGATCATTAAAAACAAAACAAAGTATATTCTGTGTTATATAGCTATGTCCTGTACTAGAAGGCCACCTACTTATGTGTCTCTTTCAGAGTGCCCTCAGGAAGAAAGCAAAATAATACACAGCTCCCAAGTAGAATACTGTAAATGTAAAAGTTTTTCTGCCAACTTGTAGTTTATTTTTAAAAGTTCATCTAAATTTTGTACACATATATGTCCATGTTTGCTGAATACATACAATTCTAAGAACTAACATTCACTGAGCATTTTCTGGGTATGCTGTGCCTGATACTTTACATACGGTTCTGCACTGAATCATCACAGTCATTTTATAGCACATAATCTAAACTTATTTTATAGATAAGTAAACAGAAACAGAAAAGCTAGTTAAGTTACCAGAGACCACACAATAGTGAAAAAAACATTTAAACATTACAATGCCATTTGTAAGCATGCAGGCTCTGTTTTTGGACTTTGGAATCACTTACAGTCTCTTACAACTGCCCATCTTAACAATGGTTTCCAGTTTTCCATTAGAGTAAGAGAATTATAATTTTAAAAGAATTCATCTGTTTCACCCACTTCCATTCATAAAAGCAGAAACTAGTGGAATCAACACTTAAGAATGTCACCACTTTTAGCAAATAATGCTCAGCAAGTTTTTGATTTGATCAAGAAAAGAATAATATATACTGTCAGGAGCAGCAGGTGACATGATGGTTAAGGCGCTGGATCCCTCATGACTGACTGCAATCTGAGTCCTAGACCAGGTGCTTTCTTGAAAAACACAATGGGTGCATGCACATGTGTGCCCAAAGTCCCAAAAGGAGAAAGGAGAAGGGATTGCAGCATGGCCATCCCCCTTGGGAGGATGACTTCTCATTTTCCTTCCCTCTCTGTCTCTCTCCAGTGAGTGCACACTCTCTATGGCAAAAAATCTCAAAAAAACCACAATTTTTTAAAAAGAATATATATAATCTGGGACCAGCAGTTAGCATAATGGCTATGTCGCTGGACTCCCATGTAGTCGACCACAGTTTAAGTCCCGGACTCGGTGGCCTAAACTCACGTCGGGCGTGTGTGCGTGTATGACCAAGATCCAGAGAAGAGAATGGAGGAGAAGGGCTTGTGGTGTGGCCATCCCTCCTGGGGGGGATGATTTCTCACTTTCTGTCTGTCTCTGACTTTCTGTTGAGTGCACGCGCCCTTATAGCAAAAACCTCTCCAAAGGGGGAAAAAATAAGAATATATTGTCACACTCCTGGCATTAATACTGCCAATTTCTTTGTGCCAATTAACAGGATTAAGTGGAAGCCCTTAGGTGAGGTCACTGTGGACACAGTGAGCTGGGCATCATCATTTGCTTCTCCATGGAAAACACAATACCAGCCAGGTTCCCAAACAACATGCAGACAACATTCATTGAGAGTCTGTCATGTGCCAGTTGCTTTGTGAGTTCTGTGTGATATTTGATTTACTCCAAACACAACCATTTGAGGTAGGTGTTATTTTTATCCCCATTCTACAGATGAAAAATGCCCAGCACATGGGTGAAAAATAACTTGCTGGGAACCAGCAGTTAGTGTAATGGCTATGTCGCTGGACTCCCACGTAGTCGACCGCAGTTCACTTCCCGGACCCGGTGGCTTAAAATTCATGCCAGGCGTGTGTGCGTGCGTGCCCAAGATCCCGAGAGGAGAATGGAGGAGAAGGGACTGCAGCGTGACATACCCCTGGGGGGTGATTTCTCACTTTCTGTCTCTCTGTCTCTCTCTGTCTGTCTGGCGAGCGCACACGCCCTATAGCGAAAAACCTCTCCCCCCCCCAAAAAAAATAATAATAATAACTTGCTGAAGATCACCCAACAGAAAAGTCATTAAGACCAGAAGGCTTGCGAGCTGAGAAAGCGGTACTCTGCAACTTGTGCTTGTCACCACTGTGTGGTATTAGTAACCACCCTCACTTTCCGTCCTATATTTGAAAAAATGCAATAGTCAAATTCGCAGGTCATTTTCAAGCCACCATGTTTTAAATGTCCTTGGCAGTGTATGCTTTCCTGTCTGTCCCCGGGGTATTGGACTTCTTATCTTCACATTGACTGCTAACCAGCATGGAAGGATTTACTATGCATGGAGGGGTTTGCCATACTTTCTCAGATCCTGCAGTGCTGTGCTCCCAGGGTGCTGCTGTGCACACAAGGGCTTTTGTCCGGTTAAGCAGTCCTTGGAGTTAACAAGCTAACAGAAATGGATCCCAGCAGAATATCAAGGTATTTTCATACCTTACATTGAAGTCCTTCTGAAGTGTTTCTTGATCCAAGAAACAATTTGAAGATGACTTCAGCTTATTCAACAAAATTGTGAGCTCATTTGTCTAAGGCAGAGGTTTCTGAACCTCAGCACCGTTGATGTGTTAAGCCAGATAATTCTTCACCTGGTGGGGGCCGTCATGGGAACGGCAAGACACTCGGCATCAACCTTGGCCTCCAGCACTAGGTGCCAGCCATAGCCCCGTGTGATTCCCTCCAGTTATGACAGCCGTAATGTCCCCCGAGGATTTATCCCAAGTTGAGAAACACTGGGCAAAGGTCAAATTCTTCCAACATAATTTCCCAAAAAGTTCATAAAGTGTTATTTTTATTTATTTCAGAATAATAACTTGTAGCCTTACTTCAGCATAAAGCTTATTGGGCTACATCTACCTTTACTGAATGACAATGTTTATATCTTTTCCAATCCTAGCTACTTTCTCTAACTCTTCTGGTCTAAAGCCTCCGAAACACATGTCCCTCCTGTTTTGCTGTCTTAAATATAGTCTAGATCCCCTTAGCAGGGCTTGTGAAGGCTTTCATAAAGTAGCCCTAGTTTTCTACCATCTTATACTAATAGGTAAGGATTACTTTGCTGCTAAAGTAAAGACACTACAAAAAATTCAGGCAGAAATGAAGTACATAAAACATTTTAAATGTAGATAGCCTATTGTATCCAAGTAATGGCGACTTGAAGATGTAAACTCCCAGGATTTAGGTGTTTTTTAAATTAGAAAAAACATGAAGTCCCAGGACACAATCACGGATGTGCCAAAAACTCAAACTTACTTTTTGAGAAAAAATACAAAGCAAGCTTTGTGTTTGTTGCAAAAAAGATACATAGTACATGGGGAGGAAAGGCAAAGAGAATTTAACTTCTATTTTAGATTTCCTTCCTCATTTTTCCAAGTAGAAAAAAAGTTTATAATCTTGGGCCAGCTGATTGTCATAGTGGTTAAGGTGGCTGGATTGCTCATGACTGACTGCACGATTGGAGGTCTGGACCTAGAGGCTTGAGAAACACATCAGGTGCATGTGCAGGCATGCCCAAAATCCTAAGGGGACAATGGAGCTGAAGGAATTGTGACATGGCCAATCCCCCCTGAAGGGATTTTTCTCTCTCTCTCTGTCTCTCTCTCTGCTTCCCTCCTCCCTGTTACTCTCCCTCTACCCCAGCACACACACCCTTAACTGGTTTAGACTTCCACTTTTTCTATTGCATTGCATCTAGGTTCTGAAGGCTTAGGTAGGAGACCATATAGTTTTTAGTGCAAACCAGGACACTTTCTGCAGTGAGAGGAACTGCTTTCTAACAATTAGGCATGAGGCAGCTGGCATAAATCAGGACTATCCTGGACAAATAGAGACATACATCAATCTAGTAGTGTGAGCATGTGGGTATCTGAGGAGATTCTGTCATCAACTGTCCATGCTAGATGGACAGATAATATTACATACAGATAAAACATAATGTCCAGAGGGGAAAATGTTCTGTCTCATTTCTATCTGGTCTTCAGTCATCTGCCTATACATGTCTCAGCTGCTTGCTCCCTCTCTTTCTATAACAGACATCCCTGATCTAGTTTGCTGTCCAGCCCCTCCAAGCCCCCCTGAAACAGACTGAAAAGACTGAAATCTTTTGCACTTTTCGGCATGAAACATGGCTGTCACTAGAATCTTTACTGAACTACGACTGTGTTGTGTTAGACGCAGGGACATCTGTGGGGCTTGAGACCCTCCCATGTTCTCTACTGCTCTTGGGTTCTGTATGTTATCTCCAGTTTCAATTTCACATACCACACCAAACTAGGTAATTAACAGTGGAGGAGACACAGGACTGCTTTTCAGGAATCTAACTATATATAAGTTATTTGTCTTCTCTTTGCCTTTCCTCCCCATGTACTATGTATCTTTTTTTTGCAACAAATACTAAGCCTGCTTTGTATTTTTTCTCAAATAGTTTTGTGACATAAATATTATATCCTAGTATTGCATATTTTAAAATGAAAAAAAAATTTAAGTTTTTGCTATAGGGTGCATGTGCTCACTGGAGAGAGACAGAGAAAAACAGTGAGAGGGAAATTAAGAAGTCATTCCACCATAGGGAGGATGGCCCTTCTCCATTCTCAATTTTTAAAAATTATCTAAAAAGTACTTCCTATAAAACACTAAGTCAAATGATTTTATTAGGAAATTCCATCAAACTTTCCAGAAGTAGATGAATTGTATACTATTTAGATGCAAACATAAAAACCTTCCTAAGTTATTTTAGAGGTCTCCAATAATGTTGTTACTGGAACCTAAGAATGATAGCACGTATTTATCACTTCAAAACAAATTCAGTTATTTATATTGAGGCAAAAACCATAAAAGAAATACTAAATGAGTTTATATTTATCAGGTGTTTAGACCTATGCAAACATTCAAAAGCAGAAAGATCTGTGTCTGAAATATACTAAGTGCTACATAGGAATTTGTTACATGTAAGAGAATAAACAAATCATATAAATTAAATGTAGCATAAATACAGAGATTATTTCACATTAAAATATTTTCACAAAATTAATCACATTATTAAGTTAATGGAGAAAATTAGGATTATCAAGGTAGATTTTTTTTAAAAAGCATTTTACAAAATAGGTTCACAAATAATAAATCTCATCAACTTGTCAATATTAAAGCACTCATAAATAACTTGGGTCAACGAAAAAACTAAGATACGTATTATAGACTATTTAGAAAGAAATAACAAGAATACTAAAATGTTGCAAAGTGCAGTCAAAGCTGTATTGTGGTTAAATTAATAGCATAACTAGTTTTTTGGGGGGAAAGGTTTTTTTTGTTTGTTTGTTTGTTTTGGTTTTTGCTATAGGGCACATGTGCTTGCCAGACAGGCAGAGAGAGACAGAGAGACAGAAAGCGAGAAATCACTCCCCAGGGGGGACGGTCATGCTGTAATCCCTTCTCCTCCATTCTCCTCTCAGGATCTTGGGCACTCACACACATGCGCCCAGCGTGAGTTTTAAGCCACTGGGTCCAGGACGCAAACCACGGTCGACTACGTGGGAGTCCAGCAACATAGCCATTACACTAACTGCTGGTCCCAGCATGACTAGTTTTTAAAAATAAATAAATAAAATCAGTAAAATCATTATTCCATTCGAGCAGTTATAAAACAAAGAGGGAGATGGCCTCCTACTGCATACTGTTTAAGTGCTATACCTAAAAAGCCAGATCCCACAAACCCAATTACAGTTCTAATCCCAGTCTCATGGGCTTGAAAAACATGTTGGATGTATGTGCAAGCATGTCCCAATCCTTACAGGATGGAGAAATGGTGAATGCATGTGCTCCCTGGAAATAAAGGAAAACAATGAAAAACAATAAACACACACACACAAAAAAAAACCCACAAAGAAATCTTTAAGAAAAAATAAGTAAATTAAAAAAAATAGTAAATTAGACAATAAAAGATAATGAGTTATTGAGATGAGTAAGTTGCCATTTAACTCTTCAATTTAGTGATAGAAGAGATCATCTAACCCTATTCTAGTACTGGTGCAAGGTGAGGTGAAAAGTCCTATAGAACAAGCATGAACTTAAAAATAGCAGCTGTTATCTATCTTAAGACCTAGTTGGACCATCCCTGGTAATAAAATTTGTGCTTATTCATTCTGTCTTTGTCTCTGTCTCTTTCTCTTTCTCTCTCTCCTCTTTCTCTCTAACTCTCTGAAAGAGAATTTCCTTTAAAAGGTATCTAGAATAGAGGTCAACGAGCTTTTTCTGCAAAGGGTTAGACAGTAAATATTTTAAGCTGCCAGGCCCAAGTAGCTGGCCAGACTGGTCTGCAGGTTATGGTCTGCAAAACCCTGACTTAAATGAAAAGTACGAGAAGTGAAAATTCCATTGGTAAGTAGAAAGTCAGTAATTGGCAGTCGCTTGTATTCCTGGGCACTGTATAAAAGGCTGAGTAGGTGTTCCTCTACTAAATGATATAGGTCACAGAGGAATATCAAAATTTTGTCACTGTAATTTGCTGCGAGCATGGCAGATACCAGGACACTAAGTCAAGAACACCTGGCCTGAGCCAAATCTACTGTAGAAAGAAATGCCATGAAACTGTTGTTTCTTTGTATTGAGAAGGCTTCCTAATCTTTATGACTATTGGGGTGTGTGGGTCCCATGTCTGTGCCAGATTTCAGGCCACAAGATAACCAAGTTCTTGTCTCATGCTCATGAAGAATTAGAGACACGGACAATAAGAGCGAATGGTAAAGCAGAGTTTATCAAGAGGGAAAAAGACAAGATCCCAAGTGGGGAGGGATCCTAAATTGGTCGCCAACTTGGGGCTCTTATTAGGGGTTTTTATCTAGCAGTTTGAGCAAGGGCTGGTTTTCCGATAGGGAAATGGGCTTAAAAAGTAGCTAAAATTCATCCATAAAGCCAGCATTATTTTTTTTTAATTACTCATTTTATTTTATTAATTATTATTTTAAGTTTACTATAGAGCACATATGTTCACTAGACAGAAACAGAGAGAGGAAAATGAGAAAGCAAGTCACCAGGTCTGGGATTTGAACTCTGGTCAGCCATGTGGGAGTCTAGCGCATTAACCACCATGCTATTTGCTAGCCTGTTGTTTTCTTTTTAAATTGATAATTGAGGTGCCTTATTGCTGAAGTTTTCTGTGGGGCTAACTGACCTTAAAGATCTGCATTCTTTGGCACCTCTGAACCACGAAGACCATAACCTTGGTGCTGCAAATTGTTACTGTGTTCTCACGGCTGTGAGCTGTGTCCTGTGTGTGAGCAAAAGCAAGCTGTGAACAGGCAGTTTCCAGTGAATGATTTCTAACGAAAATTTGGTCACTCCATCTGGTAGGCCTATACCCTAACTATGCGTGTGGGTTCTATCTCCTATCTCATTTAGAGCATGAATATCTTCCATGGATAAAAAGACAAAACAAACTGATACCCACCTGTTCTTTGTTTAGTATTTCAAATTTTAAGAGAAATTTCTTTCAGGTATCTGTCCTACTCATGCTAAATGCCACATTCTACTTGATTCTAGGCTGAGATTTCAGAAATTATTTTGTTAAAATGAGATAACTTAATTGCAATTAAAAAAATAGATATCTCTCATCCTTTAAGTAACATGCAAAGCTAATTCTATAAACCTTTGTCTTAATAAATTCCTTGTCAGGATTTATTCCAGTTTTTTACCTCTGTGAGAAGTACTTTTGTTGAGCTATAGTACAGATTGTACCTAGACCAGCACTATTCAACTGAAATATAATATTTATTCATATTTACACTTAAATCTTCTAGTAGTCACATTAACAGTTTTTTAAATGAGTGAAGTTAATTTAACAACATATTTTATTTAACTCCTTGTAACCAAAATATTGTAGCTTTGATATGTAATTATTATGAAAAGAATTGAAGAGAAAATTGAAGAGAAGAATATTTTATATTCTTTTTTTAAAATGCTGTCTTTAAAATCCTGTGTATATATATTACATTTAGAGCGTATCTCAATCTGAGTAAGTAAAAACCTAGTTAGTAGCTAGTTATATATTAAGTTACTAACATAACAGCAGAGACCTAGACTGAACTGTGTTGTGAGAAAGAATTAAGGGGACATTGCAGTGCATTATCATAGACCTGTAGATTATTAGAACAGGGTAATAATGTATTTGAAGTTTAATCCTTCCGTCTGACCCCCTCCTTACACAAAAAACAAAACACTAAAAACCAGAGAAGTTAGATGATTCTCTGGAAATCATTCATTTAATCCTAGTGGCAGAACCAAGACACCTACCCAACATTCTTTTTCTTTTTTTTTTTTTTTTTTGGAGAGATTATTGTTATAGGGCGCGTGCACTTGCCAGACAGACAGAGAGACAGAAAGCGAGAAATCACCCCCCGGGGGATGGCCATGCCACAATCTCTTCTCCTTCATTCTCCTCTCGAGATCTTGGGCATGCATACACACGCGCCCAGCGTGAGTTTAAGCCACCGGGTCTGGGACTCGAACTGCAGTTGACTACGTGGGAGTCCAGCGACATAGCCATTACACGAACTGCTAGTCCCATCCCAACATTCTTTATTTTTAGACTTGGTCTTTAAAAATAAGTCACAAAAACTATATCGAAAATAATATCTTAGCCCAGCCTATAGTATTAGAACTGTAAAGAATCAGACATCCAATCAAATGAATTTAAACAATACCTTAAGTAATCTTGTTATCTCACATAAAGGGATTCCAGGTGGGCTGCCTCAGAGGCTTAACAGGGTCCTCAGAAGTCCCAGTTATTTCCACCTTTTTGCTCTACCATCTTTTTTGTGCTAGTTTTGCCCTCAGCTACCCATCTCCTCCATGGCTACGAGCTGGCTGTTTCTATTCCAGACAAAACCTCCAGCAAGGATGATGTACAAAGGGAAAAATGAACACTCTCTTTTCATGCCTCCTTCTTAAGAAGGAGAAAATTTTTCTAGAAGCCTTCAACAGCAGAATTCTTATCTTAATGACCAGGACCCGAAGGTATGCTTATCCTTAAACCAATCCTTGGCAAAACAAATAGGATTACCAGATTCTCTCAGGTTAATAATTTGAGACTAGAATGGACATTGGGAGAACCAGCCACTAATGCTACCACACCTCTGGTTAAAATCAATAGCTGAAAACCATTTATAGTAGAAATATAGTACTACCCATAACCCCAAAATTCTATAAATGGATGCCTTTTTTAACCCCATACTCCATTTGTGTTTAATATACTAATGATTCAACCAAACACATAAAATCACCTGACAGACATCATGTTTATATTTCTTGATCGAACCCTTAAATTATAAAACAGAAAGCTCTCCTTACATTAAAATAGAGATTCAGCTCTCTTATGGAGGGCTGTTAGAGATTACATGTTTAGTGCCATCAAAATTCATGTTAAAATCTGATTTCTAATGTGAAAGTATTTGGAGGTATGGCTTCTGAAAGATGATTAGATCATTAGGGTAGAGACCCCATACATGAGATTAACACCTTTGTAAGGGATCCCAGGGAGCTCATTGCCCATTCTGCCATGTGAAAACACAGAAAGAAAACTAATATCTGTGACCTTGGAAGTAGACCCTCACCAGACATTGATTCTGCAAACATCTCAATCTTAGACTTTCAGCCTCCAGAGCTGTGAGAAATAAAGTTCTCTTAGCTGTAAACCACTCAGTTTATGATTTTTTTAAATAGCAGTCTGAAGAGACTAAAACAAGAGCCTACTACACCATGGATACAGGTTTAGTCACTGCAACACGCAGCATATTCCATTCTGATAGTCACTGCACGAAATAACTGTTCAAATTATTTTCTTACTGGCCAAGACCACAAAGAAGTTAATGATTTCCTTAAATTCACACAGCTCCAAGGTCATACTGAGTCTACTTTCAAACAAATTTTAAACTTTTAAGTCCAGTGCTATTTCTATTTCATAAGTTGACTCTTGTATTAGAAAGTTTTGTCACATAAACACTTAAGTTAGAAAGCAGCAGAGAGTGATTTTCTCTTTATTTCTAATCTTTATAAATAAGCTTTGTAAAAATTGAACCAGAAGAAAGAATTCACAAATAAATCCCAAGTGGGATAGAATGACAGAGAAAACATAATATAAGGCAGAACTTGGCAAACTACAGCCCAGAAGCCCAGACACTGGTTTGTAAATAAAGCTTTATTGGTACATAGCTATTTTAAACATATTGTCTATGACTACTTTCTGTCTACAAGGAAAGAGTTAAGCAATTTCAGTAGAAATCCAACTGCTGCAAAGCTGAATATGTTTACTATTTAGCTCTTTATAGAATGTGTCACCATCTCTCACATAAAGAAAAACTCCTGCAATTGGAAATGTAGGTCTAACTAGATTTAATGCTTGTATGCTCTTGGACATTTAACTTCTCTGAGTTCAGTTTCCCCCTCCTAAAAGTAGAAATCATGTCAGGACCACCACACTAGTCCCTGTAGCTGCAGAGCTAGGAGAAGAGGGAAAGCAGGCACTTGGCTCTAGTTCACCAATAAAGCCCCCTGCAGTGGCTAGGCTGTGGGAGAAGGAGCTTCCTCAACCTTCAGGATCACCACCCAAGTTCCTGCAGTTGCAGAGCCAGAAACTGAAGAGGGATACTGACATAGAACTAATTCACATAAAAAAGAAATACACACAGACACAGCTACAGAAACCTACTCCAAGGTAGAAACAAGTGAATTCATTGCCAGATATCTAAAAATCACAGCAGAGCCTCAAGAAATAAAAGAAAACCTGGAAATACTTTCCCTCCAAAGGAATATAATAATTCTGCACCAACAATGGATAAAACACAAGAAATCACAAAAATATTAGGAATAAATTCAGAATACTTATTATAACTCATTGAAATACAAGAGAAAACAGACAACCAATTCCAGGAGATAAGACAGTCTTTCCATAGCTTGAAGAAATTCCATAAAGATATAGACACCTTAAAAGAGAATCAAGAACTTCTGGAGTTAAAAAATACAATGCATGAAATCAAAACCTCCCTAAAAAGTATCAACAGCAGATTAGATCATGCAGAAGAAAGAACCTCTGACCTTGAAGAAAAACTTTCTACTTAGTGCAAGCAACCAAGAAGAATGTAAAAATTAGGACAACATATGGGATATCCTAGACACCATTAAGTGACCATATATTCACATAATAGGTTTTCCAGAAAGTGAAGACATGGGTTGAAGCCTAGAAAATCTGTTTCATGATGTTTTAGCTGAAAATTTTCCAAATGTAGAGAGGCATATGGAAATTCAAATCCAAGAAATACAAAGAACACTGAACAGATTTAACATAAGAAGATCCTCTTCAAGGTACATCATAGCCAAACTGGTCAAAATCAAAGAAAAAAAATATCCTAAAAATAAAAAGAAAGGAATCAGTAGGTGGCATAGTGGTTAAGACACTGGACTCCCACATGGTCAACCATGGTTTGAGTCCCAGACCATGTGACTTGGAACTCAGGTCTGGCACATGTGGAGGTATGAGAGAAAAATGGAGAAGAAGGAATTGTGGTGTGACCATCCCTCCTTTGGCGATGATTTCTTGCTTTCTGTCCCTTCAGTGAGCACACATGCCCTATAGCAAAAATCTCTCAATAAATAAATAAATATCAAGAGAGAAATGCCAAGTTACTTACAAAGGTTACCCCATTAGACTAACAGCAATCTTCTTGACTGATACAATGCAGGCAAGGAAAAAATGGAAATATATATTTAAAACTCTCAAAGAAAAACAATTTCAGCTAAGAATGCTAAACCCAGCAATATTATCCTTCAAGTGTCCATGCCCAGATGCATAAAAGCAAAACAATTGGAAAAGAAGAGAGAGTAAATGACAGACTAAGTTCACACTTATTAATAATAACCTTGAATGTCAATGAATTAAATTCCCCAACTGAAAGAGATTGTTCAATGGATAAAAAAAAAAAATTTATGGAACCCTCGATATGTTGCTTACAAGAAACACACCTTATTGACAAGATATACATAGACTACTGAATGGGGAAAAACTAAAAGCTTTTCCACTAAAAACTGGTACTAGACAAGACTGCCCACTTCCTCCACTGCTTTTTAATATAGTGCTGGAAGTCTTAGCTACTGCAATCAGGAAAGAGAACAACATAAAAGGCATTCAAATAGTCAAAGAAGAGTTGAAAATATATTTATTTGCCAATGACATGATAGTATACTTAAAAGACCCAAAGGTTTCCATGAATAAACTTCTCAAAATAATAAATGAATATAGTAAAGTGGCAGAATACAAAATCAACATCGAAAAAACTATAGCATTTCTATATAGAAAAAAGTTGAACGAAGTAGAGCTGAAGAAGGGAATCCCTTTTATCATAGCCACAAAATGTATAAACCTAACTAAGGATGTCAAAGAACTTTACAAAGAAAACTATGAAAATCTTAAAAAATACATTGAGAATTACATAAAAAAGTGGAAAGACATTCCATGTTCGTGGATTAGAAGAATTAATATAATCAAAATGGCAATTCTACCCAAATTAATCTACATATTTAATGCAATTCCAATTAAAATACCAGAGATATTCTTCACAGATCTTGAAAAGACAATCATAAAATTGTCTGGAATCATAAAAGACCTCATATTACCAAAGCAATCCTGCACAAGAAGAGTGGAGTGGGTGGCATATCATTCCCTAACCCCAAGATATGCTATAAAGCTATAATAGTCAAAACAACATGGTATTGGCACAAAAACAGACAAGTGGATCAATTGAATAGAATAGAGACCCCAGAAATAAACCTCAAAGCTTACAGCCAACTGGCTTTTGACAAAGAATACCAGTCAATCCATTGGGAAAAGGAAAACCTCTTTAGTAAATGGTGCTGGAAAAACCAGGTATCCACCTGCAGAAAGGTGAAACTGAAACCCCATATTTTCCCATTAATAAAAGTCAACTCAAAATGGATCAAAGATCTGAACATAAGACCTCAAACTATGAAACTTACTGGTGGAAAATACTGGGGAAACTCTGGGAGACATTGGGGTAGGCAAATACTTTTTAAATAAGACTCTCAAAGCACAGACAATAATCACTAAAATAGATAAGTGTGACTATATCAGACTAAGAAGTTTCTGGACAGTAAAGGACACAGTAATTAATGTGAATCAACAACTGTCAGAAAGGAAGAATATTTTTGTAAAATATGTCTCAGACACAGGATCGATAACCAGAATACAGAGGGAACTCAAGCATCTTACTCAAAATAATAATAATAATAATAATAATAATAATGAAATAAAAGATGGGAAAATGAAATGAACAAAAATCTCTCTAAGGAAGACATACGAACAGCCAAAAAGCATATGAGGAAATGCTCAATATCCCTCATCATAAGGAAGATGCAGATTAAAACCACAACGAAATACCACCTAACTCCTGTCAGGATGGTGAAGATTAAAAATACAAAAAGTGATGTATGTGTTGGTCGGAAGGTGGCGTAAGGGGAATTCTCCTACACTATTGGTGGGAATGTAAACTGGCACAGCTACTGTGGAGAACAATCTGAAGGTTCCTCAAAGATCTACAAATAAAACTACCATTTGATGCAGCAATCCCACTTCTGGGTATCTACCCGAAGGACAGGAGAATGCTCAGTTGGAAAAGTGCTTGCACATCAATGTTTATTGCAGCATTATTCACATTTACTAAGACATGGAACCAACCTGAATGTCCATAAACAGACGAATGGATTGAAAAAGTGTGGTACATATACTTTATGGAATACTACTTAGCCATAAAAAACAACAAGACCCTGGCATTTGTTAGAATGTGGTCAAATATGGGGATCTATTGCTGAGTGAAACAAGCCAGAATATGAAAGAAAGATATTGTACATATCCACTTAATCATTTACTGATAATCACTTACTGATTATCTGTACTTTATAGTAGAGATCAAAATATTGGAAGGCATAAAAGCAGTTAAAACTGTTATGGATGCTGGGGACAGTGTGGAATGGGGTGGGAGAAGGGAAAAGCATAGAGAAGGATAGCAAGAGAATAAATAGAGAGGCATAACATTAGGAGGACACAGAAATGGTTTATTACCTGTTGATAATAACATGTATAGAATTCTCTACTGGACTGGTCTGAGAAGTATTTCATGTTGGATAAATTCTTTTTACAAGCCAAATGATACATAGTTATTGAATGTTTAAAAATTGAGAATAAATAATAATAATAATCTAAAAAAGATAGAATGAAAGTGAAGGGCTGAAAAACTTGATTTATGCAAGGAGGAATAAAAAAAAGGCAGGAGTTGCAATACTGATATTTGACAAAATAGACTTTAGGATAAAAAGAGGTAAAAAAGAGACAAGCACACTGCATAGTTGATTGTTTTTTTGTTTTTTGTTTTTTTTGTTTTTTTTTTTTTTGAGAGGTTTTCGCTATAGGGCGCATGCGCTCGCCAGACAGAGAGAGACATAGAGACAGAAAGCGAGAAATCACCCCCCAGGGGGGATGGTCACGCCGCAATCCCTTCTCCTCCATTCTCCTCTCAGGATCTCGGGCACGCACGCACACGCACCTGGCGTGAGTTTTAAGCCACTGGGTCTGGGACTCGAACCGCAGTCGACTACGTGGGAATCCGGCGACATAGCCATTACGCTAACTGCTGGTTCCCGCACACTGCATAGTTCTAAGAGGATTGATTCATCAAGATGATATGAGTCATTAATATCCATATACCAAAAGCCAAGGCATCCAAATATGTAAAAGAAAGACTGCTTGATGTAAAGGGAGATATAGACTGCAACAAACTAATTAATGGGTATTTAAACACCTCAGTGTCACCACTAGACAAGTCATTCAGACAAAAATTAAAGAGGCACAGGAATTTATGCCATAAACCAAATGGACCTAACACATACATCAAGCATTCTACCCACGAACTATAAAATATACTTTCTTCTCATTTCCACATGGAACATTTCAAAAGTTGACCACATAATAGGCCATAAAACAAGCATCCATAAAGTTAAAAGTATAACAACTATTCTTAGCATCTTCTCTGACCACAGTGAAATTAAATTTGAAATTGGCCACAGAAAGACCCCTCAAAAAACATGGAAACTAAACAACTTACTTCTGAATGACTGCCTTTTTTTTTTTTTATTATTCAAGAGATTTCTGTTAGGGACCAGCAGTTGGCATAATAGCTATGTCGTTGGACTCCCATGTAGTCGATCACAGTTCAAGTCTCGGACCCGGTGGCTTAAACTCACGCCGGGCACATGCGTACATGCCCAAGATCCCAAGAGGAGAATGGAGGAGAAGGGATTGCGGCATGGCCATCCCTCCTGGGGGGTGATTTCTCGCTTTCTGTCTCTCTTTCTCTCTGTCTTACTGGAGAGTACACGCACTCTATGACAAAAACCTCTGCAAAAAGAAAGGGAGAAAGAGAGATTTCTGCTATAGGGCATGTGCACTCATCAGAGAATCAGTGAGAGACAGAAAGCAAAACATCACCCCCCAGGGGTAAAGGCCACACTTCAATCCCTTTTCCATTTTCCTCTTGAGATTTTGGGCACTCATGTACACACGACCAGCATGAGTTTCAAGCTGCCGGGTCAATGATTTGGACTGTGGTTGACTATGTGAGAGTCCAGCACCTTAACCACTATACCACCTGCCGGGCTTCTGAATGACTTTCAGAATACTGAACAAATTAAGACCAAAATCAAAAGGTTCATTGAAACCAATGATAAAGAACACATCATTCTCCATAACCTTTGAGACACAGTGAAAGTAGTTATAAGAGGGATGGATGTTCATAGACATTAGTGTTCACAAGAGGAAAAAAAAATCAAAAGGTGGCAAATAAATAACTTACCATTGCATCTCAAGGAACTGGAGAAATAATAGCAAAAATAATAGAAGAGAAGAAATAGTAAATATTTGATCTGAAATAAAGAATAAAAAAACTAAACAAAAAATTAATGAAAGTAAAGCTATTTTTTTAGAGGATAAACAAAATTGATAAACCATTAGCTAGACTAATCAAAAAAAAAAGAGAGAAAGAAGCCAGATAAATAAAATCAGTAATAAAGCTGGCAATATTAAAAGTTATTTATCAAAAATTTAATAAATTATAAGAGAATTCCATGAGTGACTGTTGGCCGCCGCCGTTGGCCGCCGAGCCAAGATGGCGCTGCTGGCTGCATAGGGAGGCGTGTACAAACAACTCCTTCTACAGCCAATCAGGACTTGCCTCGCACAGGTGAAGGAACTTGCGGGTGGGGCCGCCGGGAGGACCCTATATATACGGGGAGAAAGAAGGAGAAGAAGGAAGCTGAAACCTGTGAATAAAGACTGCGGGAGGAAGAACCGGGTGTCGTGCCGTCTCTGCAGAGAAGAGACGGCGCCGACAAATGGTGGCCCGTACGGGGACAAAAACAAATGAGGAAGAACCGGAGAAGGTTCAGAACCTCCGAGTCTACAGGGCAGCTAGCTGGAAAGACCTCGGTAAAGAGGCGGATAAAGGAAACCTGTGGATAAAGACTGCGTGAGGAAGGACCGGGTGCAGAAGGTTCAGAACCTCCGAGTCTGCAGGGCAGCTAGCTGGTACCGGGCGGGTCCCGGAAAGAAGACCTCGGCAAAGAGGCGGAAACCTGCGGATAAAGACTGCGTGAGGAAGGACCGGGTGCAGAAGGTTCAGAACCTCCGAGTCTACAGGGCAGCTAGCTGGTACCGGGCGAGGGTCCCGGAAGGAAGACCTCGGCAAAGAGGCGGAAAAGGCTAAGAAGAAATTTTAAAGAAAGCTAAGAAATTTTAAAAATTTAAAGGACTTAGAAGACTAAGAAACTTAGAAAGCTAAGAAGTTTGAAGGACTAAGAAACTTAGAAAGCTAAGAAATTTAAAGGACTAAGAAACTTAGAAAGCTAAGAAGTTTAAAGGACTAAGAAACTTAGAAAGCTAAGAAATTTAAAGGATTAAGAAACTTAGAAAGCTAAGAAGTTTAAAGGACTAAGAAACTTAGAAAGCTAAGAAATTTAAAGGACTAAGAAACATAGAAAGCTAAGAAATTTAAAGGACTAAGAAACTTAGAAAGCTAAGAAGTTTAAAGGACTAAGAAACTTAGAAAGCTAAGAAATTTAAAGGACTAAGAAACTTAGAAAGCTAAGAAATTTATAAGAAACTTAGAAGGCTAAGAAATTTAAAGGACTAAGAAACTTAGAAGGCTAAGAAATTTAAAGGACTAAGAAGAAACTTAGAAAGCTAAGAAATTTAGAAGGCTAAGAAATTTAAAGGGCTAAGAAATTTAGAAGGCTAAGAAATTTAAAGGACTAAGAAACTTAGAAAGCTAAGAAATTTAAAGGACTAAGAAACTTAGAAAGCTAAGAAATTTAAAGGACTAAGAAACTTAGAAAGCTAAGAAGTTTAAAGGACTAAGAAACTTAGAAGGCTAAGAAATTTAAAGGACTAAGAAACTTAGAAGGCTAAGAAATTTATAAGAAACTTAGAAGGCTAAGAAATTTAAAGGACTAAGAAACTTAGAAGGCTAAGAAATTTATAAGAAACTTAGAAGGCTAAGAAATTTAAAGGACTAAGAAACTTAGAAGGCTAAGAAATTTAAAGGACTAAGAAACTTAGAAGGCTAAGAAATTTAAAGGACTAAGAAACTTAGAAGGCTAAGAAATTTATAGGACTAAGAAACTTAGAAGGCTAAGAAATTTAAAGGACTAAGAAACTTAGAAAGCTAAGAAATTTAAAGGACTAAGAAACTTAGACGGCTAAGAAATTTAAAGGACTAAGAAACTTAGAAGGCTAAGAAACTTAGTAGGCTAAGAAATTTAAAGGACTAGAAACTTAGGCTAAGAAATTTAAAGGACTAAGAAACTTAGAAGGCTAAGAAATTTATTTTAAGGTTAGAAGACCTCGGCAAAAAGGCATCGGCCTTCTCCTAACAAAAACAAAAGGGGGGAACTGTTGGCCGCCGCCGTTGGCCAACGAGCCAAGATGGCGCTGCTGGCTGCATAGGGAGGCGTGTACAAACAACTCCTTCTACAGCCAATCAGGACTTGCCTCGCACAGGTGAAGGAACTTGTGGGTGGGGCCGCCAGGAAGACCCTATATATACAGGGAGAAAGAAGGAGAAGGAAGCTGAAACCTGTGAATAAAGACTGCGGGAGGAAGAACCGGGTGTCGTGCCATCTCTGCAGAGAAGAGACGGCGCCGACAAGTGACTATATGCCAACAAACTAGAAAATCTAGATGAGAAAGACAAATATATGGGTACATACAAGTTACCTATATTGAATCAAGATCAAATAGAGGGAACCAGCAGTTAGCGTAATGGCTGTGTCGCTGGACTCCCACGTAGTCGACCATGGTTCGTGTCCCGGACCCAGTGGCTTAAAACTCACGCCGGGCGCGTGTGCGTGCTTGCCCAAGATCCCGTAGAGGAGAACGGAGGAAAAGGGATTGCAACGTGACCATCCCCCCTGGGGGGTGATTTCTCACTTTCTGTCTCTGTCTGTCTGGCGAGCGCACGCGCCCTATAGCGAAAACCTCTCCCAAAAAAAAAAAAAAAAAATCAAATAGAAAACCTGAATACACTAATAAAAAGTGGTAAAATTGAATCAGTAATTAATAGTCTCCCAACAAAGAAAGGTCCAGGTCCAGATGGCTTCACTTCTCAATTCCACAAAACTTTTAAAGAAGAACTAACCCAAATTCCCATCAAACCATTTCTAAACATTCAAAAGAAAGGAATTCTATCAAACTCATTCTATAAAGCTTTCATCATCTTGATTTCAAAGCCAGACAGGAGGAAATGAAAGAAAGAAAGAAAGAAAGAAAGAAAGAAAGAAAGAAAGAAAGAAAGAAAGAAAGGAAGGAAGGAAGGAAGGAAGGAAAGAAAAGAAAACTACAGGCCAATATCCTTGATGAATACTGATGCAAAAAATTTTCAACAAGATACCAGCAAATTTAATCCTATAGAATATTAAAAAGATTATAAAACACAACCAGGTGGCCTTTATACCAGGGATGCAAGGTTGGTTCAACATACACAAAGCAATAAATGTAATACATCACATTAACAGAAAGAAAGATACAAACCATATGACAATATCTATAGATGCAGAAAAAGCATTTGATAAAATACAACATTCACTTATTATTAAGAATCTCAGCAAAATAGGGGTATAAGGGACATTCCTCAACATAATAAAAACCACATAGCACAGGCTCATTGCTAACATCATACTATAGGAAAACAAGAAGCTAAACTGTCCCTGTTTGGAGATAATATGATTATATACATAGAAAATCCAAAACAATCTACAAAAAACTCGTAGAAGTGATAAGTGAATTCAGTAAAGTAGCAGGATACAAGATCAATATACAAAAATCAATAGGATTTTTATACACCAACAATGAATAGACAAAGACAGAATTGAAGAAAGCAATCCCATTTATAATAGCCACAAAATAAATAAGATATCTAGTAATAAACCTAACCAAAGAGGTGAAAGACCTGTATAAGGAAAACTATGAAAAACTGAAAAAAAAATTGAGTATTATACAAAAAAAGGGAAAGATATCCTGTGTTCTTGAATTGAGAAAATCAATATAATCAGAATGTCAGTTCTCTCCAAATTAATTTACATGTTCTATGTGATTCTGATCCAATTGTCTGTGACATTCTTCACAGAAGTAGAAAAAAATTATAAAATTTGTCTGGAATTATTAAAGACCCTATATCTTCAAGGCAATACTGTGCAAAAAGTATAAAATAGGAGGTATCTCATTACCTGATTTCAAAATATATTATAAAGTGATGGTAATCAAAAGAGCATGGTACTGGCAAAAATATAAATACACAGACCAATGAAACAGAATAGAGATTTCAGAAATAAACCCCAAATCATACAGCCAACTGATCTTTGACAAAGTATACAAGACAATGCCGTGGAGAAGTCTTTTGGCAAATGATGCTGTGAGAACTAGATATCCACCTGCAGAAAAATGAATCTGGACCTCTATGTCTTACCATTAACAAGAATCAACTCAAAATAAATAAAAGATTTAAATATAAAGCCTCAAACTATAAAACTATCACTAAAAAATGTAAAGAAAACTCTTTAAGACATTGGAGTAGGCAAAGATTTCCTAAATAACACACAGGCAATTATCCCCAAAATAGAAAAGTGTGATTGTATCAAGCCAAAGTAACTTTCTCACAGTAAAGGGAATAATAATTAGAGGGAAAAGACAACCCTTGGAATCAGAGAAAATACTTACAACTTATTCTTCAGACAAGACATTAAAATCTAGAATATATAGGGAACTCAAGTAGCTTGCCCATAAAAAATGAATAATCCAATTTAAAAATTGGCAAATGAATTAAATAGACAGCTTTCATAAAACAACTTACAAATGTCAAAAGGCATATGAAAAAATGTTCAGTCTCTTGTCATAAGGGAATACAAATTAAAACCATCATGAGATACCATTTAACCTCAGTTACAATGGCTATGATCAAAAAAAATAAAGAACAAGTGCTGGCGAGGCTGTGGGGAAAAGGGAACTCTCTTACACCGTTGGTGGGAATGTAAGTTAGTACAACCTCTGGTAGTGCATACAAGTAGAAAGAGTAGATTTTGTCAAGTCTCAGAGAAGAAGAAAATGTCATGTCTTTGCCTTATCAACGTTTTCTTAACACTAGAGGAAAAATCTATATAGTAGACAAACTAGAAAAAGAGTATGTTTTGCTCCCACTGATAGCACCATTTGTTTGGCTGAGTAATAGGTGACTGTAAAGAGTTCAATGATATGAGAGTAAGGTGATGGGCATATCTCATACATGGCATCTTAGAGGAGCTTGAAGAATAAAAGCCAATGACACAGGTGAGTAGCACAACTGGCGAAGCCAAGTGATTTGGAAACCAGATGATTGTCTAAAAAAGGAGATTTAGACTGGAAACATAAAGGCAGTCTACCAATTTCTACCTATTTTCTACTGTGGACAGAAGTCTGACTACTTTTGCTATTTTTCCAAAATCTTTTCAAAAGGGGATTGGGGAAGTCATGCCCACAAACATTAACAGACCATTTATTTTCTATTAACAGAATTCTTCCTACCTCCTGTTCCTGGCATAGTATCTTTGAGATGTATATTTCAACTGATTACAGTATATTCTTGTGCTTATCTCTTCCCAAGACACAGAACTTCTCTTTTCCTTGAGATGTAGATTAAGCCTTTCTTTAAGACACAAATCTTCCCTTCGATCACTAACCTAAGAATTGTGGAACCCACCTATAACCTACAAGCCTCCCCCTTCTACATTTCCCGCCTTTTTGGGACAGACCAATGGAAAATCTTTTCACTAAATGTTGTCTGTCAATCTCAAAAACAAATAAAAGGAACCTCTGTACATGATCACCCCGAGAAAAGGCATGTATGCCTCTTCTCCGGGCCTAGGTCACTCACAGTTGGCTTGGAAATAAACCACATGAATTATTAATTATTAATTTTACAGTTGGTTATTTTTTCCTTCAACACTACAAATAAAATGTGTGTGGTTTCAGCTATAACAACTGCACCCTCAAAAGCTCGTAGCATTTACATTTTTTGTTTGTTTGTTTTTGCCATAGGATGCTTGCACTTGCCAAAGAAAGACAGAGAAAAAGAGAGGGGGAAAGTGAGAAATCCCCTCCCAGGGCGATGGCCATGCCACAATCCCTTCTCCTCCATTATCCTTTTGGGATTTTAGGCATGCACACATGTGCACTTGGCATGATGTTTAAGCTGCTGGGTCCAGGATTCTAACCACAATCAGCCATGTGGGAATCCAGCATCCTAATCACCATACCACCTGCTCACCCCAATAGGAGTTACATTTTAATATAAACTTTTAAAAGCAAAAAATGTCACCATTATAGCAATTTTTCAAAAACTTCTTGTGATCAGAGACCAGCAGTTAGCATAATGGCTATGTTGCTGGACTCTCACGTAGTTGACCGTGGTTCGAGTCCCGAACCCGGTGGCTTAAACTCACGCCAGGTGTGTATGCGTGCATGCCCAAGATCCTGAGAGGAGAATGGAGGAGAAGGGATTGCGGCATGGCCGTCCACCCTGGAGGGGTGATTTCTCGCTTTCTATCTCTCTGTCTCTCTCTGTCTGTCTGGAGAGCGCACACGCCCTATAGCAAAAACCTCTCCAAAAAAAAAAAAGAAACAAAAAAACTTTTGATCAGGCCAGTCAGTGATGTGTTGGTTAAAGTGGCTGGATCCCACATGGCCAACTATGCAGTTCAAGTCCCAGACCTAGAGCCTTAAAAAACACACTGTGGGTGTGTGGGGGGGAGGAGGGGCATGTGTACGTGCGCATGTCCAAAATCCTGAAAGGATGTCAGCATCCACCCCAGGGCTTGGGTCTAGCTGAATCATGATCAGGGGGCTGCTGGTGAGGAAGAGAAAAGGACGAGAAAGAGAAAGCCCTCCATCTTGCCAGGACCGGGGACTTGGAAAGAATGAGACAAAGACATAGAGTAGAAATGGACTAGAAATGGACACAGGCAGCCTGAGCCTAGGTAGCCCAAGCAACTTGTGCTGCTACTTGAGCTGCTGCTTGAGCTGCTTGAGCCATCCACACAAACTGGGCCTCTTTATTTATAGTACAGGGAGACATTACACATGTATGTTTCATGACACTTCATAGATTGGTTGCCAGGTTACAGACAATAAGAAGCAGTTAACAAATCTATAAGGACTTAGTCATACTGGGCCAGGTGTATCCCTTGGTGCTAATCCCATCAAGAGAAAGTCTCATCTTCTTTTCTAATGCAGAGAAACCTAGCTGTTAAGTGTGAGGAAGAAACTAAAGAACTTCTCCATAAGGAGTGCACTACCACACCCAGAGAAGTCTAAAGAACCTTTCAGATGCAGAGCAGGGATTGGACTTCGCTAATTGGGGTCAAAATGTCTCTTGAAGTCCATCAGATGTGTCTATTGGAATGCTCCTAGCAATTTCCACCCTTGCTCTGTCTGTAGCGAAGGTCAAGGAAAAGACACGTTACAAGGTTCTGCCAAACCCCAAAGGGACAGGTGGTGTTTGCTCAGAGCATGTCCTCACACCTCAGGTTCTCTCTCTAAACGTGTCCCCACAAAAGGAGAATGGAGGAGAAGGGATTGTGGCATAACCATCTCCTCTAGGAGGTACTTTCTCACTCTTCTCCCCTGATT
Source organism: Tupaia tana (assembly GCA_026018925.1). Classification (NCBI taxonomy): domain Eukaryota; kingdom Metazoa; phylum Chordata; class Mammalia; order Scandentia; family Tupaiidae; genus Tupaia; species Tupaia tana. The sequence continues at coordinate 19,008,317 of JAKSZU010000023.1, forward strand.
CGTGATCTTTGTTTAAGATACACTCATGTAAATTTTTTTCTCATGTTGATTTTGAGCACAATAAAAAAAAAAATCATTTTTCTATTGTTAAGACTTGTTGGTAGGTATTTATTCTCTTGTTGGGACCAGCAGTTGGCATAATGGCTGTGTTGCTGGACTCCCATGTAGTCGACCATGGTTCAAGTCCTGGACCCGGTGACTTAAACTCACGCCAGGTGTGTGTGTATGCGTGGCCAAGATCCCGAGAGGAAAATGGAGGAGAAGGGATTGCAGCATGGCCATCCCCCCTGGGGGGTGATTTCTCACTTTCTGTCTCTCTGTCTCTCTGTGTGTCTTTCTGGTGAGAGCACGCACCCTATAGCAAAAACCTCACAAAAAAAAAGATATTTATTCTCTTGTTTTAGGCCACCCTAGATTATAGTGGGGAAAAAAAAAACAGTAAAATAGGGAGCAAAGATGTCAAAAAAGGCCATTTACACTGCTATTCTGACTGCTATTACCAGCAATAACTATCATCTCTAAACCGTTCAACAGTGAGTCCACACCAATAAGTGGAAACATTTTTTATAAGTGCTATATAATAATCTCTGACATGTATATGTCACCTTTTATCTGTAAGAATCCCAAAGTGTCATGTACATTATCCTGGGATCACTTCATCTACCAAAGAAATAAAACAGCCTCTGAAGTGCAAAGTACCACCCTTCTGTACAGGTATCAGGTCGTAATTCTGGATACTCTTGGGAAGCAATGAGACATGTGTCATTCTTCCAGAACCGACCCACTTCATATTCTAGTTTCATATGCACAGCCCTGGATCCAAAAGATAATGCTCTACTCTCCCTTTGTGCTTTGATGGAAGGGCTCATTCTGGGCAAAAGTGGATACTTGAGAAACCTTATTTAAGTGCTGATTTATACTGATTGTTTCTCCTTTAGAGAGGATATTGTAAGGATTTCTTTTTTTTTAATTTTTTATTATCATCATATTCTTCTTTATATTACATTGAATTACATATAACTTTACAGTGTATTACATTACTTTTTCAAAAGGGAATGCCATGCATGTCAGTCAGTACAGAGACATTAATCTCCCCACTTCAACATTCAATATCTTTTCTATGTTTTCCCCAATCATTATTATTATTATTCTAATTATTTTTTAAAACAGTCAATTGCTATTTCTCATTTTGCTTGTACAAATACTTTGCCCATCATGAAATACTTCTCAGACAAATCCAGTTGAGAATACTATACATGTCAACATCAACAGTTAATAAGCCATATCTGTTTCTCACTAACGTCCTGCCTCTCTATTGAGGATTTCTTTTAAAATAACAATAGTAGAAATGCCTTTGAAACCAAAACAACGTTGCTACTTGGTACTGTTACTTTTTTTTTTTAGAGAATTATTTTTTTATTTAACTTTACTTATTATTATTATTTTCCAGTTCGATCAGAGAGAGTCAGAGAAAGAGAGAGAGGGAAAGTGAGAAAGCAAGCTGCCAGGTCCAGGACGTGAACTGCGGTCGGCCATGTGAGAGTCCAGCACCTTTAACCACCATGCCACCTACCTGGAGATTTGAGGCAGATTTCTTAATTTTATTCAGCCTCGTCTGTAAAAATGGAGATATTACTACCTGTTCCAAAGTTAGTTTACATATTTGAAGTGGCTACCTCAAGTAGTTGGGATAGCATTGGTGCAAAATAAATGTGTTTTTCTTCACCACCATAAGGTATAGCTATAAAAAATGGTCTGTGTTCACTGATTTAATCAGGTAGTTGGGGGGAGTTGAGAGTGGGGTTCCATTATTTCTTAATGCAGAAGTTTAGTAATGGTAATGCTATGGATTAGGAGTCAGGGATCTGATTTAATAATCTTTGGGTGAGTCAGTTATTTGATGCCTCCAATTAACCCTGTCCACTAAAAAGAAAAAATAATATCCCCTGCTCTCCTTACAAAAGACTTAAAAGATAAATTGAATAGTATTTCTAATACAGCTCCACTTCCTCGAAAAATGGTTCTATGAAAAGATAATGCAGCATTACTCTGCTTATGATTGTTGACCAAGGCCAAATTATAAAGAAAATAATGGAAGAGATACATAAAGATGATATTAAAATCAACAAATAAAAAGGAATACAAATGCCATCTTAAAATGACCCACATCACTCCCCTACTCCTATAAAAGCTCAGAGGGATTTGTAGAAAACAAATGGGGGTTAGCCACTTGATTTCTTCTGGATTATAATATATTCATTTAGCAAATAGTTATTAAGAACTTACTATGTGCAAAATATAGTGATAGGAATGTTGCATTGTCAAATAAAATTTAAAAATATTGAGTTCAACAAGCGTTATTTATGTCTACCATGAGCAAAGCACCTTACCTAGGACTAATAAACTAGAAAAAGGAAGAAAATTTCATCTTCCAAGCAAATAGGGAAAATAGATAGAAATAATTATGTCATAGAAGACAAAATAGAAAATGTATGGTGTAATTTTAAAAAAGCATGAGCTTTGGAATTGGTGAATTTTTAAAAAAATAAATCTGCCCATTTTCTAATTGTATGACTATTTCTAAATTCTTTGTTTCCCCCTCCTAGTTCAGAGTTGTTTTATAATGTGTATGTATGAAAGTACTTTCTAACGGGCCTTATCTACAGTTTTCATTCAATTACATTAGTGTTAAAAATGTTAATAATTTGGGGGCCAGCAGGTGGCATGGTGATTAAGGACACTGGACTCCCACATGGCTGACCACAGTTCAAGTCCTAGATTTCATGGCTTCATTTCAAACTTTCTCTCTCTCTCTGTCCCTCTCTGGTCAAATTAAAATAAATAAAGTTAGATAAAATATTTTTTTAAAAATAAAATGTTAATAATTTCACCACAATTATTTACCAATAATTGGGAATATAATGATTTTAGAACAATATTCTTAACTAGAGAGAATTTTGCTCCTTGGGAACATCGAGTGATACTATAGACATTTTTGGTTGTCACATTTGGTGGGGGCAATGGTACTATCTAGTGGGTCAAGAGGCCAGGGATGCTGTTAAACATCTCATAATAAACAGGACAGTCTCTCACAACAAAGAATGTCCAGCCCAAAAATGTTAATAATCACAAGGTTTTCTGATTTAAAGAAAAGTATTTCTCCATCTATCAATCAATTTACATATCAATCAAAACTGGTTTTGAATCAGCTAAACTGATTCCATTGATGTTAGGTTAATTGAGAATAAAAAGCAAACTGCATATTTAAAGTGAAGTTCAGAGAGTGAAACCTGGAAGATGAGAAAAGAATGGAGAATTCAGAAAAATATCTCTTGGTGCTGCTGGTGATCAAAAATTGAAGTCCACTGTTGTGAAAGCATTAAACATAGAAACCAGAGCATTGGTATTAGGAAGTACAGCAGTTTAGTTATACTGCTACTCTGTCATTGGAAATAGAGCAGAAGGTGAAAAAAGTAACGGTCAAAACAGAAGCCACTAAGGCCAAAGAAACTCTACGAAGAGCAACATGTTTAAAACCCCACTAAGGATCCTGCTGCTTTACTGAAGGGAAAAGGAGAAAACCCAAACACCAGAGAAAGAATCTCTGGCCTCTCTCCTGGGAAAATGGGCCTCCTATTCAAGTAAGTAACTCTTTTATAATATAGACTGTGAGAAAGATGTAACAATTCTGTCTGTCTCCCACAGGGCAGATGGTAGGTAGTGAGACTGAGACAACTAGTAGCCAGCTGTCTGGTCTTTGGAGGGCAGGCAGTCCCCAGGAAGCAGCCAAGAGCCACACATAGCCTGATCGGGTATAAACTGGAAAGAAGTGAATGCAGAGAGGAGACAGCATGAGTGGCCTGTGGTTTTTGTTTTTTTGTTTTTTTTTGAGAGGTTTTTGCTATAGGGCACGTGTGCTCGCCAGAAAGACAGAGAGAAACAGAGAGATAGAAAGTGAGAAATCACCCTCCAGGGTGGATGGCCATGCTGCAATGCCTTCTCCTCCATTCTCCTCTCGAGATCTTGGGCACACACGCACACGCGCCCGGCGTGAGTTTAAGCCACCGGGTCCAGGACGTGAACCAAGGTCGACTACATGGGAGTCCAGTGACATAGCCATTACGCTAACTGCTGGTCCCAGTGTTTTATGTAACTATAAGAAAGAAAGAAAGATGCAGAGGAGGAAAGAAATCTGACGAGTAGGAAGTGTTAGAAAGGGGGACATAATTTATAGCCAGGGCCTAGGACCCTCATAATATTGGGTCATCAAAAAAGTCATGACACATTTATGCACAGAAAAACAGAAACATACATCATTACTTTTCCAACAACCCAATATAATAAATGGCCATTGAGTATATGCAGAGATAATTTCTAAGTGCAGTTACAATATGCAAAGAAAAGGAAGGATCATCTTAACCAACTGTGACAGTAGGACTGAGACACTCTGAAATATTGTGGAGACTTTTACCCACTCACTGTGCTTTTGGAACAATTGATAGTCAGACTTAGTAGATTCAATTATAATTAGTTTTCTTTTGCATATGTTATAAGAATGTCCAAATGCAGCAAATGTTGAGCCTCTGCTATGAATTGATATTTATTTAGGGACATTTAGGTTATTCAGGGAGATTAGAGTCAGAGATACTGTGGAGTGGGGTATAGTTTTGATGGTGGCATAAAGTGGGGCATAAGGAAAGATATACACATAATCTATTAAACTACAAGTTACACTAAAATATATATTTTAAATAAAAGTAAGATGTTCTGAGCTCAAAGGGGGAAGAAAAAGACTGGACTAGGAGAATTATGGAATGTTTCACTGAGAAGGTGACATTTGAATTAAACCTTTATTCTCTTTGCTGTGGTTTGATTAACAGTTTGACCCTAGAGGTTCATGACTTGGAATTAGATCTCCAGTGTAATGGCATTGGGGCATAGTGAGTGGTGATTGGCTCATGGAGTCATTGCTCTCATGAATGGATTAATGATGTTTCTCAAGACCCAGTGGGTTCTAGCTCTCATGAGAAGGGGTTAGATCTCATGAGAATCTGTTCTTATAAAAGGAAAATGGCTTTCTAGATATCTCTCTCTCTCTCTCTGCCTGTGCCTCCCTCTGCTAAAATCTCTATGTACTGAATAAATTTAATTGATTTCTGTGTGGGCCTAGGTGGGAAGGGGGATGAGCTTTCAGCAGCTTTAAGGATAAGTTTGGCTTCCCGCTTTTTGCTGTATTGCTACACTAATTTCAAAGGACTCAGATCCATTTTGCTATAATTCAAGTGTCCAAAGTACCCTTTGCTCTAGCCCATCATACCTGTCTTTCCCAAGTGTTCAAGTGCTGCAAAATATTGTCAGTTTTTGAAAATTTTCTCTCACATGTAACAAGCATAGCAGAAGTTTAAAATCATAGTATTAGTTAGTACCTACAAAGCAAATATCATAAAACACAAAGATAAGACTCTTCTTTAATACTCATAAACCCCACATTTTTCCAATTATTATTATTATTTATACATTCAATCACTATACATCATTTAGAAAGACTTTACCCTGCATGATATATACCTCAGTCCAGCCCAGTTGAGAATACTATACGTCATCATCAACAGGTAATAAACCATATCTATGTCCCACATATGTCTTACCTTTCTATTTTTTCCCCAATTTTTCTTTCTTACACTCTACCTCTCTCCAACTCTCCTTCCACTTTGTCCCTAGTGTCCATAACAATTTTTAATGCTTGTATGTCCTCCAGACTTTCAGTCTCTACCACAGAGTGCAGTCAGTATATATTAAGTGGAGACATACAATGTCTCTGTTTCATAGCCTGACTTGCTTCACTCAGCAATAAATCTTCCATATTTGTCTACTTTCTATCTAATGCCAGGGACTTGTTTTTTATGGATGAATTGTATTCCATGGAGTATATGTGCCACACTTTTTCAATCCATTCATCTGTTTGTGGACATTTGGGTTGGTTCCATGTCTTAGTAATCCTGAATAATGCTGCAATAAACATTGATGTGCAAGTGCTTTTCTGACTGAGCGTTCTGTCCTTTGGGTAGATACCCAGGAGTGGAATTGCTGAATCATATGGTAGTTCTATTTGAAGGTCTTTGAGGAACCTTCATATTGTTTTCCACAGTGATTGGACCAATTTACATTCCCACCAACAATGTAAGAGTTCCCCTTTCACCACATCCCTGCCAGCACTTATCATTTTTGGTTTTTTAATCTTTGCCATTCTGTCTGACTGGAGGTAGGTGGTTTCTTATTGTAGTTTCGATTTGCATCTCCCTTATGATGAGGCATATTGAGCATTTTTTCATATGCTTTTGGCTGTTCGTATGTCTTCCTTAGAGAGTTGTTTATTCAGTTCATTTTTCCCATTTTTTAATTGGGTTAATCATTTTTTCCGGGTAAGCCACTTGAGTTCACTATGTATTCTGGTTATCAGTCCCTTATCTGAGGCATAGTTTACATGAGGGTTGTTGATCCACACTAGCTATGTATGTGTCCTTTACTGTGCAGAAACTTCTTAATCTGTAATATCACTTGTCTATTTTGTGGAATATTTGCTGTGCTTTGAGGGTCTTGCTTAAGAAGCCTTTGCCTACCCCAATGTCTCCCAGAGTTTCCTCAGTGTTTTCCACCAGTAACTTTATAGCTGGAGGTCTTGGGTTTAGATCTTTGATCCACATCGAGTTGATTTTTGTTAATGGTGACAAATAGGAGTTCAGATTCATCTTTCTACAGGTGGATATCTAGTTTTTCCAACACCATTTGCTAAAGATGTTTTTCTTTTCCCACTGGATTGACTGGTACCTTTTGTCAAAAATGAGTTGGCTGCATGTTTTGGGGTTTATTTCTGGGGTCTCTACTCCATTCGTCCTCATGTCTGTTTTTGTGTCAATACCATGCTATTTTGACTGTCACAGCTTTGTAATATATTTTGGGGTCAGGAAGTGAGTTGCCACCCACTCCACTCTTTTTGCATAGGATTGCTTTGGCAATACTAGGTCTTTCATGGTCCCAGACAAATTCTATGATTGTCTTTTCTAGATCTGTGAAGAATATCTCTTGTAATTTCATAGGGATTGCATTAAACATATAGATTAATTGGATAAGATTGCCATTTTGATTATATTAATTCTCATAATTCAGGAGCATGAGATGTCCTTCCATTTCTTTGCTTCATTTTCAATTTCTCTTTTAAGATTCTCATAGTTTTCCTTACAGAGGTCTTTGATTTCCTGGGTTAGTTACTTTTTGTGGCTATGGTAATTGGGATTACTTTCTTCAGTTCTGCCTCTGTCTGTTTGTTTGCATATAGAAATGATATAGCTTTTTGTAAGTTAATTTTGTATCCCACCACTTTACTGTATGCATTTATTACTTTGAGAAATGTTTTTGTGGATACCATTGGATCTTCTATATATACAATCATATCATCTGCAAACAGAGATAATTTCAACTCTTCTTTCCCTATTGGAATGCCTTTTATTTCATTCTCTTGTCTGTATTGGCTAGGATTTCCAGTACTATATTGAATAGGAGTGGAGAGAGTGGGCAATCTTGTCTTGTACAAGGTTTCAGTGGAAATGCTTTCAGCTTTTCCCCATTCAATATAATGTTAGCTATAAGTTTTTTATAGATGGCTTTTATTATGCTGAGAAACAATCCTTCTGTGCTTATTTTACTGAAAGTCTTAATCATGAAGGAATGTTGTATTTTGTCAAATGCTTTTTCTGCATCGATTGAAATGATCATATGTTTTTTATCTTTCTGTTAATATGGTGTATTACATTTATGGTTTTGCATGTGTTGAACCATCCTTGCATCCCTGGAATAAAACCTATATGGTCATGATAAATAATCTTTTTTATATGTTGTTGGATACGGTTTGCAAGTATCTTGTTGAGAATTTTTGCATCTATATTCATCAGAGATATAGGTCTGTGGTTTTCCTTATTTGTTGTATCCTTATCTGTTTTGTGAATGAGGGTGATGGGAGCTTCATAAAATGAATTTGGAAGGGTCCCTTCCTAAGGATCTCTAGAAATACTTTGAGTAGAACGGGGGTTACCCCTTCTTTAAAACATCTTGTAAAATTCAGAAGTGAAGCCATCAGGATCCGGAATTTTCTTTGTTGGGAGATTGTTTATTATTGATTCAATCTTACTGCTTGTTATGGTTCTATTCAGGCTTTCTATGTTCTCCTGAGTCAATCTTGGTAGAATATATGTGCTAGGAATTTGTCCATCTCATCCAGGTTTTCTTGTTTGTTGGCATGTAAAGCTGAGGAAAATGTATATTTTGTGGGTTTTGGGTGGAAAGTTCTATAGATGCCTGTTAAATCCATCTGATTTACGGTGTAAGTTAGGTCCTACATCTGTTTGCTTATTTTTTACCTCACTGATCTGTCTAAAGGAGATAATGGGGTGTTGAGATCTCCAACAATTAGAGTCTTACAGTCTCTCTCTCTCCTTTTAGATCTAGCTAGCAGTCTTTACATATTTGGGTGCTCTTGAAGTGGATGCATAGATATTTATAAGTGTTATATCTTCTTGATGAATTAGCCCTTTTACGACTATGTTATGCCCTTCTTTGTCTCTTATAGCTTTTGTCTTAAAGCCTATTTTGTCTGAAATCAGTATAATGACTCCTGCTCTTTTTTGGTTTCCATTTGTTTGGAATATCTTTTTCCAGTCCCTCACTTTTAATCTATGTATGTCTTTATCCACGAGATGGGTTTCTTGTAGTCAGCAGATGGAGGGTTTCTGATTTTTTATCCATTCAGACAGTCTGTGTCTCTTGATAGGAGAATTTAATCCATTAACATTCAATGTTGTTATCGGTATTTCCAGACTTGTCCCTACCATTAAGTTGGCCATATTCTTGTTTGTTTTTTTGTCTCTTACTTCTGTCTATCTTTTGTTTTCTTGGTATAGTACTCCTTTCAGAATTTCTTAAAGAGTTGGTCTGGAATTGGTAAAGTCTTTCAGGTTTTGTTTACCCGACAACATTTTTTATCTTTTTTCCCATATGAAGGATAATCTTGCTGGGTATAGTATTCTTGGTTGAAATTGTTTTTTATTTAATACTTTGAATATATTTCTTCATTCTCTTTCCTTGCTTTCATTATATCCAATAAGAGGTCTGGTATTAGCCAGATGGAGTAACCTCTGTAAGTGACTTGACATTTCTCTCTTTCCAGTTTTAGTGTCTTGTCTTTGTGGTTTTGGCCAATCTGGCTATGATGTGCCATGGAGAGGATCTTGTTGGATTAATTCTATTTGGGATTCTTTATATTTCTTGTGTCTGAATGTTTGAGTACTTCTATAGACTTGGAAGGTTTTCCTCTGGAATTTCATGGTAGTTTATCAGTATCTTTACTAGTTTCTTCACTGTCTGGGATACCAATTATTCAGATAGTTGGGTATTTAATAGTACCTAGTATTTCTTGTATATTACCCTTGTTTTTCTTGGTAATTTTCTCAATATTTTTTATCATTTTTTCTAGGTCAGAGGTTTTGTCTTCTACCTCTGAGATTCGATTTTCTGCATAATCTTACCTGCTTTTAATACTTTTGAGGGAGGTTTTGATGTCCTATATTACAGTCTTCATATCTAACAGTTCTGTTTGATTCTTTTCTATGGTATCCAATTCTTCTTTCATATTGTGGAAGGATTTCCTCATCTCTTGGAGATCAGTGTCTCTTTTCTCTGGATCTTGTAAAGCTTTGTTACCATAAATGTTCTCAATCTTTTTCTGACATTTCAGTAATATCGTCTAATTTTTCTCTACTTGGAGAGGAGTTACTGTGTTCCCTTGCTGGAGATGTATTACTTGGTTCTCTCATCCTTGAGGCTTTTCTCCAATTTTTAGTCATTTAGTAATATATTTACTTTTGGCTAATTTCTCAGAGAAGTATTCTGTAACTGTAAGCTCATGTGTTTCCCTTTACTGTGAAATAATTTGGTGCTATTTTCCAATGTTGTATTCACAGAAGGATTTTGAAATCAGATTTATGAAGTGGAGTTTCTCTCTTTTTAGAACCAGTTTGGTGAGGAGTGAAGAATTCTCTGAGTCTCACAGTATTCAGATGTTTGACTACTATGCACCTAGAGTTCTCAAGGCAGTGGGTAAGGGCCAAGCAGTAAAATGAGACAGTAAGTAAAAGAAAAGGAAAGGATAAAACAGAAATAAAAAAGATAAAGCAAAGAAAAAAGCAGAAAACACTTTGCAGAAAATAAAATTATGTTAAAAATGAAAACCGTGTGGAGCATGAGCATGCCGCATGAAAAGTGCAGGAGAGGCAAAGATGGACATACCTAAAACTGTTTTGTCCTGTAATAGGGAAGGAAAGCTGTATTTTAAAATAAAAAAACGTTATGAGAGAGAGAAAATAACAGAATAGAGAGGGATTTTTTTGCCTACCTTATTAATGCCTACCCAGGCTGGGGGCTTCACAGCAGTGAAGGTGGACCCAGGAAAGGGCAGGAGAGGCAGAGATGGAGATGCCTGAAACTATTCTCAACAACCACATTTTACAGATGAGGAAAGTGAGACACAGAGAGGTGTAATCATGTGTTCAAGGTCAAGAATGAACCTTAGATATGGCCCCCGTCAGAAAATCTATTGCTTCCTTAAGGACTACCAAAGTAACATTAGCTGGGGAATATTTCAGTTGCTTTTTAATATAAGACGGGCTATGGGGGCTTGCTAGAATTATGTTTTGTGGGGACCAGCAGATGGCATAATGATTACATCACTGGACTCCTACATAGTCCACTTCAGTTCAAGTCCTGGACCCAGCAGGTTAAAACTCACACCAGGGGTGTGTGTATGCATGCCCAAAATCCTGAAGGGAGAATGGAGGATAAGGGATTGCACTGTAGCCTTCCCTCCAGGGGCTGATTTCTTGTTTTCTGACTCTCTCTCTCTCTCTCTCTCTGGAGAGCACATGTGCTCTATAGCAAAAATCTCTCTAGAAAAATAAAGGGAATTATGTTTTGTGCATGTGTCCGTGTGTGTGTGTGTGCGTGCACACATGTGTGTGTGTGTGTGTGTGTGTGTGTGTGTGTAGCACATATAATAAACACTCCAATGTTTCGGTGGCATAAATATTTAGAGTTTGGGAAAGAAAAATGTCATCTGTGAGGCTTTTCTGTAGCATATTGTAAAATCAGAGGTCAAAAGTGGGGGAAGGGAGGCACTGTCAAAGAAAAAATATATGTAACTGCCCACTTCTCTTGGCAATGCCTGGATGATTGCTGGCTCCTTGGCATTAATCACCTGTCAGAAATTACCTTCCCCACACCCGACACTCCTACCTTGACAATTTTTGCCTCTTTGCTCATGAGTGATGGGATGATGGTTAGGTCCTATCCATCATGTATTTTGATCAGACTGTCATCACTGGGTGACACGCATCTCCTGGCTGAGACTTGGCCCCAAAGATGTCAGCCCCAAAGTGATATCTTGTGATGGTTGGGTAGATGGTTCTGGGAGCAGATTGATGGCAATCAGGGTCTGCTGTGTGTCAGCGCCACGTTCCTGCTGTGACACATGAGCTATGTGCTCACATAAAGGCACAAGCACAGGATGGTGCTGGCCAGGGCCTGCCTCTTTAGCATAAGGATGAGCCTAATTGGATAGACTTTCAGCTGTGCCTCCTTAGGGGGGTCAAGGACAGGTCAGAGAAGGGCTGAATGCTAAACCAGTGAGGAGGCAGTTTCAGTGATGTCTGAACAAATGACTCAGTACACCTCTGATGCCAAGGTTGGCTCAGAAGCACTGGAACGCTATGGAGAGGTTTCTGGAGTTCCCAAGAATGAAGAGTCACGAAGTAGGAAGGGTGGGGGAGTTAAATTAGGACGTTCTAAGAGTGGATTCTGCTTTCAGAAATAAGTTTGTAGTTAGCATTATATTTGGTAGGCAATTAGTTTTATAATTCAAGGTCACTAAAATCCTTCTCCAATGGGGAGGATCTTTTTTTTCACCTCTGTGTTTTCCACTGACCATGATTTTTTAGCAGCATTTGAAATAATTCTTCTCCTCTTTCTTGAAATACTCCTCTTCCTCATCATTGTTTAATAATTTAGACTCATCTATAATTCCTACTCTGATCTAAATCCTTATTGAGCCATTCTCATGCTCATTTATGTTATATCTGTACAACAAATATATGTTGGCCCTTATTATAGAATTCACAAACTCCATTATTGTACTATATATGACTGCATACAAATTAAGGTTATATCATCTCCCTCTAAATTTCTCAGGATGTCTTTGAGATTAGGGTTATTTTATGCATTTTGGTCTTCAGTACTTTGCACTAGTGTATATCCCAGACTACATATTGATTTATGGTATTTGTGCTTACACACTTAATAAAGAGGACGAGGTACCTAGAAGCTAAATAAGAGCTTATCGATACATTCATATAGAGGCTGACATCTTTTTTCAAAACTGCGTCATCAAGCCTTTTGCAGAACACATTGTATACCTTTTCCTAGATATACAGATGCCATTTCTAGTCTCAAGGTGATAAGATTCAGCAAATTGAAAACATTTCTTGGGCCTCACTCAGTAAACTCTTTGTAGTTGAAATAGTATCTGTTTCAAATACCACTTACAAGAGCTAATAATAATGCAAGGGTTTGATCTTGACCGCAGAGAAATGTGCTAACTTTCCCAATGTGCCATATTTTCTGTAATCTTGAGTAAATTTCACTCTTTCACTACTGCCTCTACTTCAAACTCTCTTCGGAGAGTCATTTCTCTGGAATACTATCCAGCTACACAGAGGACTTCTTTCTCATCTTAGCTACTTATGTTTCTCACCTGAATGTATAATTTCCTCTTACTTTCTCTTACCACTCACCTCTTGTTCATTGATCCTGTTTCTTCCCTCACTCTTTCACTCACATGTTCATTCAACATTTATCATATACCAACTATTGCTGTCAGTTCTCTTGACTTTACTCTTTGCCAGCTGTGTGACATTGGCCTTCTGGTGACAATTTGTTCATTTACTAAATAGGAATAATAACAGTACTGGCTATGTAGGGTTATTAAGGTTAAATTGTGTGTGCATGCTTGTGCATGTGTGTGTTGTACATGTAGCACTTAGAATTGTGGCAAATTCTAAGGAGTTATTATTTTTAACTCATCAAATGTGTTGGAAAGGAAATGTTGAGCCCCCAGAGCATCATTTTTTTTTTCTCCTTCCAGTCCAAAATGTGTAATGACACAAATTAATACTCTCCAAATGCAGCTTTATCACCCTGATCTCTGCATGAAGCTTCTCAGGCAGCCAAGAGAAGAGAACACTGTGGCAAGGGGCTAGCTGATGTGGAAATCTAGAGAGCTCAGCATAAACTCATTTTCTGTGGAACAATTGCTCGTTTATTGATCTGCTTAACTGTCCATCATCAGATAATTTTCAAGTCCCTCTGCTTGTGATCATGGGTTGTAGGACTAGATAACCTCAGACACAGAAAGATGCAAGGAGATAAAATTAAAAAAAAAAAAAAAAACACGAAAAGTAAGAAAGTGTTGAGCTATCAATCCCCAACAAAGTCCTGAAGGATTCTTTCACTATTATATGAGGAAAGAAGAGCCCTGTGGTCTAAATATTTGGAAAGCCTCAAATTTAGCAGGTTAGCATTCTCTATCACTGCCGTCATGCTCCAGTTTTTTATTTCATTTTATTATATTTTTAAAGTCTCTTTGGCTCTCCTTTTCATGAAAAGGAGAAAGAAACAATACCTAACCAGGTCTCACACCATTTCTCCCTTCCCTGCAGCCTTTCCTACTCTGCTAGGATCACAGGTGCACGTGTGCAGGCCTGGTGTGTACAGATTCACCCCGACCTTCCATACGGCTTTCAGCATTGCAGAACATTTTGCTGCCACTGCACTATTGCAGCTGGGCCCTGTTCCAGGTCTCACATAATTTCTCATGGATTGCCACTATCCCCACCTGCTTGGACTCTCTGCCTCTCACTATCTTTCTCCCTCTAGTCAAGCCTGTCTATTTCTGCTAGCAAAACTTTTCTAAGAAATAAATCTGATTATACTACTCCCTTGTTTGAAATCACTGGTAGTTCTCATTGCCTATAACATAGAATCCAAATTTCATATTTTTTAAATGTTATTTACTATTATTATTCATTAATAATACACACATGTATATTATTTACATATGAACCCACATATATCCATACACACACACATACATACACACATACATCCTCAATTGCAACTGCCTATTTAGTTGTTTCCCCTACAGGAATTGAGATCTTTTATAAATATCCTGACATCTACCCTACCCTAACAGCCAGGCACAACACCTGGTTCATGTTGGGCACTTAAATCTTCATGGAGGTGAATTAAAATGAATCTGCTTGAAGGTAATGGGTGACTGTGGTGACAGCCTGGTTATGATTTCTGTTCAGCAGCTCCCAGACACGCAACTGATAAATGCAAACCCTTGTCAAAAATGACAGTGTCTGCTAAGCTATATGTTGCAAGCAAGTGTTTCTCAACTGTAATTGTCGCAGCAGGGTTTAGAAATGGAACTCGAAGTACTTTTGAGAGAGTCCACCTTGGTCAAGAACGTCTTCCTCTAAAATGGCCTTGGGAAAATCAATTTGGCTTTCTTGTTGAAATTTCTTGGCCCCTTCTAAAGGTTGTGAGTGTCCTTGGTATGCAGTAGCTCTTCCACAGTCCTTTCAATATCAGAATCAATCCCAAGCCCCAAGATCTGGCTCCCACTCTGGTTCATGTCACATGGAGAGCTTTCCAGCAGCTCAGGGTCACGATTCACCTGCATATCTGATATCTGTTGAGTGCCTCTTAGACCGTGGGCCCCGTGTAGGTATGGGTGAGATACAGCCTTTGTCCCTGAAAAGTTCAGTTTTATAGAAGGCAAAGAAGTCGGCATCATGACATGTTACATATTATGCTATGCAGGGGCATGTTAGAGGCTGCTTGGAGAACAGGAGGGGCTCTCCAATCCTGCAGAGTTTGAGGGGCCTTCCAAGTAGCGTTGTAGAGAAGGTGATTCTTGGGCTGAGCCTTTAAGGGAGTCAGAAGGATAAAACCTCAATCGCATTGTTAACTCTCCCTCTATACATCTTTTGTATTCATCTACTATTATCCCTTTCTGATCTTCCAGAATAGCCTCCTAAAAAACTGTCTGCTCACTTTCTCGCTTGTTTCCCTCTTGATTCATTCATGATATAGATGCCAGACCAGTCTTTTAAAAGATTTAAATTAAATTATGTTACCCTTTGCTTACATCCAGCCAATGGTGTCTAATTGCAAGTGGAATAAAATTGCTTGCTATGAACTACAAGGCCCTGCATGATGTGACACTTATCTGTGAGCTTCATCTTTACCTCACACTATCATACTTACCATACACAGCGACATCAGCCATTATTCTATTCCCTTAACCTGAGAAAGTCTTTCTTATTTAGAACTTGCACGTGTTATTTCCTCTGTCTGGGAGTCTTTGCCCAAGGTCTTCATCTGGCACTCTCCAATATAACTTCCTTTTACTCTTCCCTCCCTCTTAGTCTCTGCTAACACATTTTTTTCACTTCCCAGCACCTATAACCATTTTTAATTTTTTTTTTTTTTGAGAGGTTTTCACTATAGAGCACGTGTGCTTGCCAGAAAGACAGAGAGACAGAGAGACAGAAAGTGAGAAATCACCCCCCACGGGGGATGACCATGCCACAATCCCTTCTCCTCCATTCTCCTCTTGGGATCTTGGGCACGCACGCACACGTGCCCGGCGTAAGTTTAAGCCACCAGGTCCGGGACCTGAACTGCGGTCAACTACGTGGGAGTTCAGAGACATAGCCATTACACCAATTGTTGGTCCCCATTTTTAATTATTTTATTTGTGTTGTTATTTTTTTTCCCAGAAGTGCAGGTTGTTATTTTCTTTGTTATCCACACTAGAGACCACAGATTGCATAAGGGCTTGGATCATGTTGATTTGTTTGTCATCTATTCTTAGCCTGGTACAATGTCTGACACATAGTAGGTACTCAAATATGTATTAGACAGGTTAAAGAAAGGCAGAAGAACTTGGAGACACAGCCCATTTGGAGCTGCAATAATAATCAGACACACCTGTGGTGGTGGGTGGATGTGTGGGTATCAGTATGAGAAGAAAGAGGAAAGGAAAGGCTATATTTTGTATGCCCCCTGGAGTGTTAATGTCATTCTCAAATGATGGGGAACTGCTGAGGAATTTTAAAGCAATAAATATCTTAATACATAATGAGGTTTTTAAAATTTTGTCCAAGGTCATCGTGTAAAAATACATGACTTTGGGAACTAAGAATACCCAGTGATGGGCCAGTTCCTGCTCTTGTACAAGATTCTGAAAAGAAATGCTACATTTTATAATTGGCCTAAACACAGAAGCTACTTTCTGTTCTTGCAAATTGCTAACTGTATTTTTGCTTTTCATTTTCTTCACTGCGGTATAGCTTTGGAAAAAGGGAATAAGCAGGGCAATTTCTGATCTGATTTGTTAAGTGGTAACAAGAATTGAAGAGAAAGTCTGACTGTTATACACTACTCTCTGACTTCCATTCCCACCTGAAACATAAGAAAAAATTTATATGTAATCATTTATCATTTTCACACCCTGACAAACCCTTTCCATATTTTTATTACCAAAACACTGTAAAGTGTACAAAATGCACATGATATAGTGAAGGTTTTATGTCGCTTTCCAAACCAACTCTATTG
Source organism: Tupaia tana (assembly GCA_026018925.1). NCBI lineage: Eukaryota > Metazoa > Chordata > Mammalia > Scandentia > Tupaiidae > Tupaia > Tupaia tana. Next base: position 19,025,102 of record JAKSZU010000023.1, read on the forward strand.
CAAAAGAACCAGGCAGGCTGCCTCTCAAGATATATTTGTACAAGGATTGGTATAGCATGCCATATATTCTGGATTCTCCTTCTGCCCAGCCCCCCAATTATTTGACCAATGGGTAGCTTTTCATTATTTGAACTGAAAATGTCTTTTTGATAAATTTTACAAGTTTTGGCTTTCCTTACGAAAGGCATCTGCTTCAAGTATTTTCTGAGAAAAGCAATATGTTGAATCTGAAAAAAAATTTTTCACTGGGCAATATTTATCAAAAAGCAAATCACAAGAGAGTCATATATTAAGACCTAAACTGAGTCCCTTTCTATCCTTGAAATGTAACTAGTATAGAGTAATTTAGAAGTGCTATCTAAAAAACTGCTTGTTTAAACTGACTGCAGGCTAACAAATATCTTACCACCTTTATATCTATTCCTGGCAATAAAAAATATTTTTATCTTTCCAACTTTCACCTCAAACTTTTTAGGAAAACTACTAATGGTTTAATCATCTCTCAAATTTAAATGGAATGTATTTCCAAAGTATTCAACAAAAGACTTGAGTTTTAGTTAGATTTTATTAGCTACAAATAGCTTTTACATCGTAGGCATCTCTAACACCTCTACCTTCCCCATGAGAATCTAAAGAGCCACAACTCTACTAACTTCCTCCAACTGGCCCCCAAAGTTGAGGATTATGGTCATTGTTTAGGGCAAATTTCTTTTGGGAAAACTATCTGGTTCTGTTTTTTGGAGTATCACAAACACCTTTGCTCCTCCTTACCTAGTCCAGGTCCCCTAGCCACATGAATGGCAAAAAAAACACTCCTACATGCAAAATGAAAGAAATCCAGGATCGAAATATGGGATAGTCAGTATCTATATTGTAAATTGTATTTGAGTCCAAATGCATATTGAAATCTTACAGAAGGTTAAGTATATGAATCTACAAGACCATGCAAGGTTTTTGCTTTGTTTTCAGTGCTATGAATTTCTCAGGGAGATTTGACATTTCTGCTACAGTAAAAACATCTGATAGCACTAACGTAGTTCCTAGAAGGTAGCACACTGTTTCCATCAACATTGAGCATGCTCTTTACTCTGGAAGAGGTGAAAGTCTACAGCAGGGTAAGTGGAGTGGGGGTGGGGTGGTCCAGACTTCACTTTCCACTTTCATTTTTCAAGAGCAAACCTGTTATTGTCAAGTAACTCTGAAATTCCACTTTGAGATGAAACTGAAATTGAGCTCTGAAAACCTCCATTGAAGAGCCTCAAATTACAGGAGAATTTATGTTTAAATACCAAGACTTACTAGTTTTCTGATAATTCCTCTAGTCGAGGAGGAAAAAAAAAAATGTGTGCTCAGAATCTGGGATGGCCTTGCAGCCCATCCCCCAATCTCTAGTCATAGCCACTCTGATTTCCCCCACATCGAGGTATTTCATTTCCATGAACAGAGTACACATCATCTGTTGGTCACTTGTTATATGCTATGCAACGAATACTGAAACTTTCTATATTTAACTCTATTTAATAAAATGAAATAATTTGATTATCTATAAAAGATGAAGCATGGGGTGTTCATGAGAAAATGTATCATGAGCCTTAGAATGCATGTCAATGAAAGGGAGAGGCTATGGGATGGTGAGCCACAGTAGAGTTTAAAATATGGACAATGTACTACATGTTTAATTCTGGGTGTGTGCGAATGCCCCAAATCTTAAAGGGGTGGAGAAATGAAGAAGGGACTGAGGCATGACCATGCCCCATTAGATGCTGCTTTCTCCCTCTCCACCTCTTTGACTTTGTGTATGTCTCTCTCTCTCTAGCAAGCGTACGTGCTTTCTGACAATTAAAAAAATAATGGAATAGGGTGATAACTGCATCCAATACTATTGGACCCTGTTTCTGCACCACTTATTTTCCTAAACCCTATCCATATCCTCTAATATTTTCCACATCGTACTGAGTTCAATTATGAAGTTTGATGTGCAATTTTCTTCCTGTTGATAAAAAGACCAAAAGAACCCATAGGAGAGCAGAACAATTGCCTTCTTAGAAATGTGGCAGGGTCAGATTCTTTTGCATAAACTATGTATTTTTTTTTTTGTTTTGTGTTATTTTGTTCTTTAATTTATGATTGAGAACACATGCACAGTCATATACAAGAAAGAGGAGAAGGTACCCCACCAGGAGGTTCTGGTCATACGGTGGTCCTCTCCCTCCAGTCTCCAGCTTGTCAGGACCCTGGGCACATGTGCACTGCAGTTCAGCATGCCATGACTGTGGCACAGAGGCCAGGCTTGTTTTTTTGCTTTGGGTCTTTTTCTTTTCCGACTTTCTTATTTAGAACAGTTTTGGGTTCATAACAAAATTGAGAGAACAGTCCAGAGAGTCCCCATATATCTTGCCCCTGCAGAGTCATCGCCTTTCCCAAAACCAATATTCCACACCAGAGTGATAATGTTTTTTTTTTTTTTTTAGAGGTTTTTGCCCTAGGGTATGTGTGGTTGTCAGAGAGAGAGAAAGAGAGAGAGAGAGAGAGAGAGAGAGAGAGAGAGAGAGAGAACAGTGAGGAAAGTGAGAAGTTGTCTCTCAGGGAAGATGACCATACCACAATTTTTTCTCCTCCATTCTCCTCTCATGATCTTAGGCATGCATGCACATGCACCTGGCATGATTTTCAAGCCACCAGGTCCAGGACTCAAACAGCCATGACATGGGAGTCCAGTGATGTAACCACTATACCATCTGCTTGTCCCATGATGCTGTTCTTTATGGAAAAAAAAAAAAAGAATTGATAATATATCTTAATTTTTAGGAGTTTATGAGGAATTTGACAATATCTACATTTCTTATATAGAATAAATTCTGTCTAAATAGGAGTAGGAAGAATTGAGAATAAATCCAAAAGGATAAATAAAAACATCAATTCCCATTTGCCTGTTAGTATGTTTGATAAAGCTAGTTTAGAAGGTCCAAAAATAAAAGAGAAGCCTTTGAGTGTGCCGTTTCACCATGAGTCCTCTTCCTAGGACTCAAGAATAGCTGAAGTAGGATGGATCTGAGGCACTATTTCCTTAAATCCCTTCTAATGCTTGAGTACTTACAGGGAAGGCTACAGAAGCACAGCTCGGCCTTCGCTTGCACATGTCTGGTACCTGGGAGCTCCCTACCTCCGGAGGCAACTCACTCTAATGTGAACTGATGGTGTAATTTAGCAAGCTCTTCCTTCCATGGCACCCCAGTCTGCCTCCCTGTGACTTCCACCCACTGTCCCTAGTATGACTCTGGAGGGCAGCACAGAGAGAGTCTAATCTGTCTTCCCTCTGATGGCTTTTCCTAACATGAACACAACAGTCATGTTCTCCTACACTGTGTCATCCTCAGGTCTAAATCCCTAGTTCCTAGTGGTTGAGGTGCAGTCCTCTAAACACGATCCATCTTTTATTTAATCTATGTCTTGAACTGAAAGTTGTGTTTGAGGTACGATCTGACCAGCATAGAATGACACTATTCTCCCCTATTTTCGAAACACTGTATTTCTATCAATGCAGCCTGAGAGTACATTCTTTTTATAGCAGCCTCATAACACTGTTAGATGCCCAGGTATGAGAAGGCATGGTTTGTAGGCATGAGGGCTAAGAGAACTTGGAAGAAATTTTATGATGTACCAAGATGCATGGTGTGTCTTGTCAAGGTGGACAAAGTGTTAAAATGATGATAAGGACAGTAATAAAGAAGTTGTGAGGTTTTGAGATTTTTTTATAAGTTTCTATAAATGAAATTGGTGATAAGGTGACTTAAGTAGAGCAATGAGGTGCTGTGACCATTTGTCTATCATACAGTATCTGGTCCCGTTTCTTGGCCATATAACATAGTTGAGAAAGTCACCAGCAATGCCTTGAGAGTCACAAGACCTGAATTCCAATCAAGTGCACCAATCCTCTGAGGACCAAGTCATCCTTTGGAACTATCCTCTATAAGTTGTAGATATAAGCTTCACAGAAGTGTGATTATGAAATAGAGTACCAGGGACAATGCTTTGCAAACTCTAAAGCTCAAGAAAGACAAGTGTGTCATATGTGAGGGAAGAGCAAGGACAATTGAAATGGAGCTTCTACAGGCATTGGGTCATGGGAGTCCTTTGTTTCTTTGGTGATATTGCTGGCCATTATCTTGAACAGGTCTTCAGAAATGTTTTTCTCAGGACCAGCAGTTAGGGTAATGGCTATGTCACTGGACTCCCATGTAGCCGACAGTGGTTCGAGTCCTGGACCCAGTGGCTTAAACTCATGCTAGGCACATGTGCGTGCGTGCCCAAGATCCCGAGAGGAGAATGGAAGAGAAAGATTTGTAGTGTGGCCATCCCCCCGGGGGTGTTTTCTCGTTTTCTATCTCTCTGTCTCTCTCTGTTTTTCTGGCAAGCGCATGCGCCCTATAGCAAAAACCTCTCCCCCCAAAAAAACAAATGTTTTTCTCTTACTTTACAGATATGCTGAAAGCCTAGCTACAAGGTTAGGGCTTATTCTACATAATTACGAGATTTTTTTTTTTCTCCCAGAATGGCCCATTTACATGAGGAATCTTAGTCACCAGTGAGTAAGGCCAAAAAGAAGAAAAAGTAGTTACATGTACACCTAAATTCTCTCTCTTTAAAAAATAAACACAAAAAGGAACATAAGAGAATCTACTTTTTCCTTCTCTGGGCTTAGAAAGATGCATATGCTAATATTCTGACTACTCCAACAAGGAAGATTACAGCTACCTAGTCCTCTTTTTTTTTTTTTTTTTTTTTTTTTTTAAGATAGGCCCCTTTGCATCAAGGGAAGGAACTAGGAGGCATCTTCTAAGCATGTTGAATGTTGGCACCAGAAAAGGAAAGGTGTACTCTGAGTCCATTTGGATGCAAATTGAGAAGGCAGGGCAGGGCTTTCTAAGATGTCCTGTTGTGCAAAGTAGCAGTTCATTCCAACCTCCTTCATGACCACTGAAATCCCTTATAAGTGAAGATTTTCTTCTTTCTTTCTTTCTTTTTTTTCTCTGTGAAAGATTCCAAATCTGATATTTTCTATTTAACTAAGTGAAAAGATCAATAGAATCAGACTAATCCCAATTGATATTTGACAGTTTTCAAGTAACATTGAACCACACATGGAGTGCTGAAAGCACTTGGAATGGATGATTGAGCGCTGTTCATAGTTTCACTAGAGACTTCAAAGATCAAAGATGGTTTCTGCAGCCAACTAATAACAACTTTACTTAGAGCAGGTATAAATAAGGTAAACACATTTATGTTCATTTTCTAGAAAAAAAATTAAGTTGTATTTGGAGTGCTTTTTCACATTATCTTATCTGATTATCTGTAGACATTATCACATTATCAGTATAGCATATGTTACCCCCATTTTTCAGATGAGTAATCTGAGTTCCAGGAGTGTAAGCAATTTGATTTTGCTCACTTAGGAACTAGAACATAAATAGGTTTTCCAACATTTTTGTTGGAATGATTGAGTGAATACATAAATGAATAAATGAAGAGATAGCAACAGGCATAGATATCAATAGTTCTGAGACTAAGTCCTTAACTTGCTAGGGTTTTCCATTATGCCAGCATTATTCAGACTACAGCTATATGTGAATCACCTTGCATACAAAGAATTTCCATGGGAATTATAGTTATTTTAATGTTCTGATGGATAGTATGGTTCCTATATTAGCTTTCCAATTCAGTAAGAAATTGTGAAACCATTTGGTATTTCCTTTGTCATTAAGATTTTACATGGCATTGCTAGTTCTGTTCTTTAATTTTGTTTTATGCCATTCTGCACTGTGCTTATAACTGCCTCTTATCATTGACTTTTCATACCAATTGCAGACAATTCACAGCTTTTCCTTCAGCAATTGTGCCTGGTTCAGATTTTAAATTGATTTTTAGCAATTCCACAGCTCTGACTGCTGCTGTTTCCACTGCCACAATTCATGATGCTAGAATGGAAGACAGACCCTTAAAAATATCCACTCCAATAATTTCATTTCTGATGTTCCAGTGCTACAATGCCATCTTCCTTCTTTGCATCTTGTGATCTGCATTTCTGTTATTTGCTACCCTATGGAGTGCTGGGGGTAAGAGAAGGCTATATGCTCCTCTTTTTTGTAGGAGAAAATTCAGATCAGGTCTCAAAGCTGCTTCTTGGTACAAAAGTCACAGGCACCATTGACACTGCCATGTTCCTCTCTGCTATGCAGCCCAATTTCAGCCTTTGACAGCAGGTAACTTGGATTTGTCTTACTTCACTAGCTCACAACCACTGCCCTCTTTAGCTACATTAATGCTGCCAAAATAACAAAAATGGAGTTGATGATAATGTATATGGTAGTATCTTCGACTCAACCAATATGCACTATATTCATGCTGGGAAAGCTCATTTTATATGCTGTGAAGGTATGCAGTAATTAAATGTAAAACATTAAAAAAAATAATTAAAAAGAAATCATAAAATTGAAAAAAAAAGACTGCCAAAATGAATACCGAAATGTGTTGTAAGATGTTGATCCTGGCCCCAAGAAGTCTATTTCCTTTTTTAAGATTATACACATATGTAACATATACAGGAAACAGTGCAGTGCCCCACCATGTTGTAGGAAGCATAATTATAAAAGAAGTTCATGGGCTGGTAACTGGTGTGGTGGTTAAGGCACTGGACTCCCACATGGCCAACTGCAGTTCAAGTTCTAGGCTTGGTAGCTTGCTTTCTCACTTTCTCTTTCTTTTTCTCTCTTTGTCTCTCTCTCTGTTCAAATTAAAAAGTAGTAATTGGAGCCAGCAGGTAGTGTAGTGGTTAAGGTGTAGAACTCCTACATGGCCAACAGCAGTTTAAGTTTCAGACCCGGCAGCTTGAAACTCACACCACGTGTCTCTGTGTATGTGTGCTTGTGCCCAGAATCCCAAGAGAAGAAGAGATTGTGGTGTGGCCATTTCCCTTCAAGGTGATTTCTCACTTTCTCTCCCTTTCTCTCTCTGTCTCTTCAGCAAGTGCGTGTACCCTATAGCAAAAAAACTCTCAAAAATAATAACTAATAAAATTAAATAAATAATTTTTAAAAAAGAGGAGTTCAGAGACTAGAGGAAGAAAATCTATAGGCTAAAATAATTGAGAAAAGATTTTTGGAGCCTGTAGAGACAAAACAAGGTTTTGAAGACTAAATAGAATTTATAAGGCAATGAGAGTAGTAAAGGTATCACAAGTGGAAAAACAACGCCATTGAAAGGTACCTGGGAAGAGCACAGTGTGTTCATGATCCAATGAGCAGTGTCACCTACCAAGATGATAAATTGGAGGCTGGAAAGTAACATGCAGAAAGAAAGTTAGAATGCCAAGATAAGGACTAAAGGCAGCGGAAAATAGGAAGGAGCCATGGTAAATTCTGCAGTAAGCAATGAAGTGACAACATTTACATTTAAAAAGTCTGAACAGGACCAGCCACAGAAATACTCACAGAATGCTGCTGCTTGGCAGGCTAAGGCCGCACGAGAGGCCCTGGTTAGAGGTTTGGCTCACCCCAAATTGCCCAACTCAGTTGTGTGTGACTGCAGTCCTAGCTACTCAGGGGGCTGAGGGAAGAGACTGCGACATAGTGAGATTCCGTGTGAAACAGATCACACAGTGGGGGCCAGGTGGTGGTGCAGTGGTAAATGTGATGCTCGGTGAGGCACTCTCACTTGGGAAGGCTCTGGTTCAGGCATTGCTATTTCCCTGGTACATCGAGCACACCCATGCCCTTTATCTGGGGCTGCCTGAGGGCTGGGGCATATATCATGGCATCAAGTCCCTACTGTGGATGCTCTCTCTCTCTTTTTTTCTCAAGGAAAAAAAAAAGACTTAAATAAATAAATAAACAAAATACACCACACACACACACACACACACACACACACACACACACACAGTTCCACCTGGAAGCTATACCAAATTTTTTTTTAGCCCACGGAGGATAAAATCCAAACTGGAATAGATAACATGAAATTCATGACTATTTATATTCTGGCCAAGCCTTTCTCATTGCTCCTTTCCCATCCTAATATTTAAGATACAAAGGCCCACTCAACATCCCAAATGTCCCACGAATTTTAATATAGTGCTACTTTTGTTTCCCTTCCCATCTTCTTTTCTTCTGATTTCTTATTTTATAATGCCTCTCTGAAACTTTTGTTATCTATGATTTACTAGTGGTTATTTATTGAGCATGCACCATAATGTATTATGTGCAAAGTACTAGGTGTTTTTAAAATTATATGTACCAAAATTTCATAGAGTGGATAATTATGAAAAAGCTATGCATTTTAATTTTTTTGCAACAAAATAAATGCATATTTTAATTTCATTTTTACATGAACTTTTTAAAGTTCTCTTGTATACATATATTTACGTACACTTAGAGAGAGATAGAAATTGAATGCAATAACATGGTCATAGTTGTGGAATTGACACAACATCACTTCCAGTGTATTCTATTGGTCAAAGTAAGTCACAAGTCTGCACCAGGGAAATAGGCTTCACCTTTTGAAGGAAGGAATATCATAAGTTTTCTGGGTTGAGAAAAATTGTTTGTGTCTATCTTTGCAGAAAGGCTAAGAGAGCCACTGATAGATCAAGTTAATATGGTAGAGAATTGACCATTGATTGGGTTTAGTCACGTGAAGGGCATAAGTGACACTGCCTACAGTACTTATAGTCAAATAGTTGAGCTGAGAGCTTGAATGGAATAGGTTCACAAATTAATGGGAAGAGATGAATCAAAACATGATGAGACACCATGCACAAGTGAAGGACTTTTGCCTTAGCAAGGAGCAAAAACGTTTTAAGCAGAGTAACAGGCAGGCGTATAGAGAATATGGATTCAAATGCAAGCAAGTGGGTAGATGTGAAGTGGTAACATGTAGGAGTTCGATTCTGATTGCGTTTTGCCTCCTCCATTAAAACAGGAAACCAAGCCCAGTCTGGTGGCTCAATCAGGGGTGAACGGCAGTGCTGGAAGCCATGGCCAACTGTGGACGGGGATGTCCAACCACCTGGAATTAGAGTATATGTGCACCTGTGCCAAGAGCTCGATGAACTAAAGGACTGGGGAAAAGGAATCATGGCTTTATGAGATCCTGTTGAGGTTGCTTCTTTTTCTCTATCATGTGTGCATGTGTGCTCTCTATCCTAAACAAAATAAATAAGCTTAAAAGAATGGGAAATATGGGGTCAACAGGTAGTGTGGTAGTTAGGACACTGGACACCCACATGGCTGACTCTCTCCTGGACCTGGTGGCTTGCTTTCTCACTTTTCAACTCTCTATCTGGTTCTCTCTGGTGAACACATGTGCCCTGTAGCAAATTAAATAATAACAATAAATAAAATAAAATAATTATTTTTTAGAAGACAGGAAGTTGAATTGTCATCAGAAAATAAAGGGAAAAAGAAACCTTTACAGAAGAGGAAAAGAAATGAAGCAGCAATACAGGAGGGAAAGAATGGACGAACAGAGCATGGAGGCAGCGCTGAGGGCCTATATAAGGTCAGAGGCCATACATTTAAAGCAAAATCAGTCAGAATTTGCTTCCCAAAACTTTCCATTTTAGGCACACAGCCACAGAGTAAAAGGAGTATTAGAATTAAGTGGAATTGGGCACTTCTAATGGGGAACAATAAAGGGAAAGTTGAGCAAAGAAGAGTAGGGTAAAAAAGAGAAAAATGATTAAGGTTTAGCTATGGAATTTAAGTTGGGTAAGAAGGAAGTGATGAGATAAGATGGATGAAGGACAGAGTAAAAGTAGAGGTGATAAGATCAATGGATTGGAAGTCCTGATACAGTTAAAGATTTGTGGGAATAAGAATATTAGGGAGAATTGCCTGAAAAATAGGACAATCACTTGCGATTGACATTACAAAGGGGGTTCAGTTATTAAAAATGACAAGTCTAGAATGTAATCATGGGAATGATTGAGTGAAGTAAGGTGAAGGACAAGATTATTGAAAGACAAGAGTTTAAAGAACTGCGAAAGATCACTGCAGTAGAATTTGAAATCACCAAAATGTTTACATAGGTTTGTGTTGGACAGTGGTCCAGATATTCAAATACCCTTAAGAAATAAGAGTACGTGGACGACTGTGAGTTTGTAGATGGGAGTCACAAGGAGAGGCAGCAAGGGATATAGCCCAAGAGCCTAATCTTAAAGATGGCGGAGGGAAGGGGAATGGTCTGAAAGTGGTCATGAAAAGCAAGAAAGACATCCCATTCTCACAAGAGTAAGATAGAAAACAAGCACCTCTTGAGAGGGGTAGAGGGAAGCAGTGCCCTTAGGGAGAGCCAGGTTTTAGTAAGAATAGGGTCTGGAAAGGCAGGGTGGATATCTAGCTCGTACCTGCTCAAGCAAAGTTCCTGTCCTGGGCCACACAGCAGAGGACTCTGCCCTTGTCTTTCACCATCTGCATTTCTACATATGGAGTGATAGGTAGGAGGAATCACAGAACTGTACCCATTTGGAGGTGGTGCACCCTTTCTAGACCATGCTGTGGGTACTAGAATACCAGAATTTTTGCTCATACATCCCCTGGGCCTGTGTGCACTCTTCCCCAGTCCACCCTACTCACTAAACTGCCAGAAAACATGAGAATCTTTATATGTAGGATGGCTTTAAGGCAGGAGCCAGGAGCTGAAGCTGCTCACCCATGATGCTGCATGAATTTCAAGAAATCTAAATTTATATTTGACCTTTCAGGTAATGGTTAAGTTATCTTTATAAAAGTAAGGGGGTAAATAGAAATTTTCTTTGTTTTTCAGTTTTTGTGATAGGGCACGTGCACTTGCTGGAGAGAGACAGAGAGAGAGAGAGAGGGAAAGTGAAAAATCACCTCCCAGGGGGATGGTCAGACTGCAGTCTCTTCTTGTTTATTCTCTTCTTGGGATCTTGAGCATGCACAAACATGTGCCCAGCTTGATTTTTAAGCCACCAGGTCTGGGACCTGAATCGTGCTGTTGGTCATGTGAGCGTGCTATTGGCCATGTGAGATCCAACCACCTTAGCTACCATGCCACCAGCTGGCCCAATAAAATATAATTTATTTATAATCTGTTTGTTAGCTTGATTTACATGTTTTGTTTTTTTTTTTTTTTTGGAGAGGTTTTTGCTATAGGGCACGTGCGCTCGCCAAACAGACAGAGAGAGAGACAGAGAGACAGAAAGCGAGAAATCACCCCCCAGGGGAGATGGCCACGCCGCAATCCCTTCTCCTCCATTCTCCTCTCGGGATCTTAGGCACACACGCACATGCGCCTGGCGTGAGTTTTAAGCCACTGGGTCCAGGACACAAACCACAGTCGACTACATGGGAGTCCAGCGACATAGCCATTACGCTAACTGCTGGTCCCCGGCGTGAGTTTTTTAAGCCACCGGATCTGGGATGCGAACCGCGGTCAACTAAATGGGAGTCCAATGACATAGCCATTACGCTAACTGCTGGTCCCACTTAATTTACATTTTTCAACACTTGAAATACGCTACATGGTCCGCTGTATATAGTGCTGTCAGGAGTATGCAGGACTGAGGAAGAGTTTGAGAGCACAGAAAATTTGGGTGCTGTCATAGAATCCAAGAACTTTCCTCATCTCTCCAAGCAAAATTAATTGCATGCTCCTCAGGGCACCAATTGGAGACTGTAATCAAATGACTCACATGGCTCTTAGTCTACTGTGTCACACTCAGGCGTATGTTATCTTTCTGCTGGACTATGAGGTGAGAAAATGTTGTCTCCATCATCTCTATAGCCTTATCCCTTGGAACAATTCTTGTAATGCAATAGTCAGTAAAAAAGAAAAAAAAAATAACAACTAAATTAATTGGGTCATGAGTATAGAAGTATCTGAGTCTAGGTAGTTGTGTTTCTACTTCCTATATGAAGAGGATGAACTATTTCAGAAATTGGGACCACCAATTGGTATGGTGGTTATGGTACTAGACTCACACATGGCTGACTGAGGTTTGAATCTCGGACCCAGTGGCTTGAAAATCACTTCGGGCGTGTATGCGTTCATGTCCAAAATCCCAGGAGGAGAAGGGACTCCTTCTCACCCCTCACTGGGGAGTGATTTCTCACTTTCCCTCTCACTGTTTCTCTCTGTCTCTCTCCAGTGAGTACACATGCCATATGAAAAAAAAAAAAAAAAAAAAAAAAAAAAAAAAAAAAAAAAAGAAAGAAAGAAAAAACATTAAGAAAAGAGAAATACCTCAAAAATACAAACTCATGTCTGTGTATATGTTTGATTCTGTCATTTTTTTAGATTTTCTCTTTGGACTGAAGCTTAAAGCTGCCTTGATCACAGCTCTCAATTCTAATAGCTAGTACGATTTTTAGGAAGGAAAACTCTTTGAATGATTTAGACCAATTCTCTGAAATGTTGCTTTCTTTGAAGCATCAGATGCATGCTGCCCTTTTCATGGGCAACCCCCACTGTGGCACTTTTGCAGGTAATTGATGTGGGCATTTCAGATTAAGATGAAATTTTGAGTGTCAACTCTGGACTGCTTCAATGGGCATGATCAGTTAGCTCTCAGTTTACCAATTTGTGTTTCACCGAGTTGAACAGTAAAAATCCTCGGTCATTTACCTGAAAGGCCATGAAGATGACGTATGGGCCACAGCACACAATATTTCTCTTCTGTACTTTATCTAGACAAATAAGTGCTTATAACTCTGGATTCAGGAAAGACTATTTATTCTTCAGAACTGACATCCCATTAAAAAGAAAATAAAGTAAGCATCAAGATTAGTCCCCTAAGCTTCCATCAAGTCTTTTGCCGTGAATGTCTGTGTGTTTTTCCCCTGTCAGTTTCTGACACCCAAAACACATTTTTCTACAGAAGATAGTATCATGTTACTCTTTCTTCTTCCCTGTATATTTGCTGGTCTCCCCCCACATCTCTCATGAAGCTCAAGCTGTAGGTCTTTAAAATAATAAAAGCAATAACTACTAAATTCAAGTTCTTGTGGCGTAAAGGCAATGGTGGTGAAGAAGTCCTTACCCTCAAAAGCTGTCCTCCCATTTCTTTGAAGAAAGAGGAGGGTGGGACACTCTAAGCCCAGTGCCTCAGTCCCTAGGGAACTAGGGAGCATTTTTGAAGGAAAAACAAAGGAAACTGTAGGCTACTACTTTATATGTTTAAATGAATTGGGGGTGGGCAGCTATTCTTTTAATATCTTTATCAATCAAACCTTTTAGTTGATTTTCTTAGTTATCACTTCTGTCAAATGAAATCAGAAAAATCAGAACATGTTTTGATTCAGTAATTATAATGCAGAATGTCTAAGGTCTCTTTTGCAGAAAGAAAGAGAACTTGGAAAAACGAATGACCTGTTCTGATAGGTAGGTCCCTGCCAGGATCTGGGGGGTAGATAATTGTCACAGCTCGGAGTTTGTGAATGACCTGAAACCTGGTGTCTGGTTTCTTTGGGATTCGTTTGTGATAAATAGAATATTCTGTCATCTATCAATCAGAGGCAGAACCGATGTGAGAAACACTTGGGGACTGTGTTTTGGTGGAGACTCCTTTGGAGTTCATGTTCTTAAACTCCAAACCCAGTGAGACAGTGTTAGTTATCCAGTGATTGGCAGCTGGAAAACAACTGGAATTAAGTTCATAAGGCAGATAACAATGGGAGTGAGAATTGTTCATATACCTAACTGTTCCCAGACCCCACCTCTCCGATTCTTCCCATTCATAGGCAGGTGAGTTTCTTTCAGACATGTTGGTTTTTTAAGTTCTCAGACTGAGACATAGCTTTCTCAGACTGGAAGTAACTCTCATCACCGTGTGAGTGAACACCTTCGCTTTTACAATGAGTTAAATGAGACACTGAACGGCACAGTGCTGGTTAGTATCAAATCGGTTAAACTTGTTCTTTACAGTGAGCAACATAAAATTGAAGGCAAAGTCATTGCCCTTTGCAGGGTGACCTTGGTGCTTGTTTTTACCTAATAGCACTTAGACAAAATTGCTTGCAATAAGAGACTAGCCATCCCCAGCAATGTATTTCTGGTCTACAATCCATGGAATGGCCATATTGGATTCTGTCAGGTAATCATAAAGAGAGACCCTGTCTTATCTTAGGTTCCACAGAACACTTTGAGCCTCAGGAAGGTGCATGGGAAGGATATACTTCTTTTTCCTGGGAAGTAGGATATAGATGTTATTATAGCAAAAGATGTTGCAAAACAAAAGCAGGTATTTCTGACTAGGCTAGATTCAAATTATTTAAATATGCCTTTTTGGTTTTGTTTGTGTTACTGTATTTTTGTTACACAATGAACATGGTTTCCTTGTGTTTTTAAGAGTAGAAAAATCTAAATGGATATTGCAAAGTGTGTCCAGTAAGGCTTAATTATTAGTGTCCAATACAAGGATCTTCTCTCTTATTTCTGAATGAGAAGTTATACTGATGGTCTAAGAAAAGGGCTATCATAAGAGACAAAAACCTGAATTTGAGACCTGGCTCTGCTTCCTTTCAAACATTTCAAACAATACTGAGCATCTACAGCGTAATGGGTACTTCACTGTGTCCTGGAGATGTGCTGGCCATGTGTAGGCATGGGCCTCAGTGAATTTGCAGGAGTTACGCACCTTTCTGAGTACCTGTTTCCTCATTCGTAATATGGAAATAACTATACCTTAGCATTAATCGGTCTTTATGAAGATCACATTATATGATATAGGTGAATTCTCCAAGAATAGAGGAACTACTCAATTAAAAGAAGGATCTGAGAGTGACTGAAAGCAGAGATGAGCTTTTAGAATTGGCCTATAAAAATTAACTTGCTAACAATAGACATCGCCCATAGTATCAAACCCACATCTCTGTGTTGATTGTAAGTATAAGAGAAAACACATTAATTTGTTCAAATATAAACTGTTGAATTTAGCTCCTGCTTTGGTTTACCTTTCCCACTGAGCTGTTGGTACACAAAATCCACATGATGGAATGCCACGGGTGCTCACCTCCTCTTGCCACTCAAGGGGAAGTTCGTTTCTAGGCATTCAGACTCAATGTGGCTCTCTCTAAAAGACCAGCTGGACAGAGTAGAAAATGAAAGTGTGCGTAAATTAATGAAGCATGATGCCAACTCATGATTTCAACCACAAACCCTTTTTTCATGACATCTTCCAGAAGCTTGTCACGGAAATTTCAAACACACGTTCCTCAGCACTCACCATATACACAGAACCATGCTCGTAACAGACCATGAAGAAATAAATGAAAGAATGAAGATTAAAAAGTGAGTCAATGAAAGGTTGCGATATTCAGGGACCAGCAGATGGTGTAGTGGTTAAGGCGCTGGACTCCCACCCACATGGCTGACTGTGGTTCGAGTCCTGGAACTAGTGGCCTGCTTTCTCACTTTCCCTCTTTCTCCTCTTTCTCTGGTGAATGCACATGCCCTCTAGCAAATTAAAAAATAATGATAAATAAAAATTTAATAAATAATACTTTAAAGGAAAAAAAGGTAGCTATATTCAGATAGGAGCTTCAGATTTCTCCACATAGACAACACATTTTAATTTTTCCAGATAACTAATTCTTCCTTGGAAATTCTCTACCTTTTTCTCCCTGAAAGTTTGTCTCTCTTTCTCTCTCTTTTTTAAAGGCCTTACCTTTATTTTTTCATTTTGTTTTTAATTAATGTATAATAATTGTACATATTTGTGGTATACAATAAAATGTTCTGATATACATTTATACCATAAAAAGGGGGAGGCCTTAAAAAATCTTTAAAAAATTATTTTTCTTATACTGAACCAGATAAATTCTCTACCCAAACCCCTTCTTCTCTACTTTCTTTTTTCCTAAGTCTTACCATCTTTAAAACTGTCTCAAACCACACTCACATCAGTAAGTGTTCATTGAGCTTAATAGATCATCCAAACTTACAGACGTTTCCTCGGTTCTCCTTCATACACCCTATCTTGTAACAGAGGCGAATATGCACACACACACACATACACACACACACACACACACAGGTGAATATGAAAACACACAATCCTAAAGGCTCTTTGAGAGACAGAAAGTGGGGTTCTTACATTCCTAGCCCAGACCGTCAGGGCCGTCTCCACACTTCAATCAAAATATCTTGTAAAACATGGTTTGGAATCCTTGAGCATCTCCTCAGGGATTTTCCCAGGGAGTTTTCCTTAACTGGGAGAGAACAGATATTTCTGAACAGAATTATTGTACATTGGAATTCATTCCGTCTCAATTTCGGGAGAACTTCTACAATGCCATTTGACTGGCCAGAAGAGACACCAGCTGGAACATTGTAAAGTCAGGACTGATTCTTGGCACATTGGAGCAACACTTAGAGACGTAGGAATGCCATTGGAAACTTCCTCATTGTCCCCACTCCTCTGTGCAAACAAGCTCCTGACTGCCTGCCCTCTCCCTAGAATATGAGCGGGGTTGTTCTATCCCCAAAGTCATCAGAATTATGTCATAATTTGGTGAAGAAAGAGTAAGAGAGCAGAAAATAGATATCTAAGGGACTCTGATCCTATAGTAACTTGATCTCCCATAGAATTTGGATGGAAAATCTCTTCATGAGTTGATATACTTCAATATTCTCTCCTGTCTCTTCTGCTACCTTCCCTCTGTTCTTCAGGTAGGCCCTCTGTTAAAGTAGGCTTGTTTGATCACCTCTGGAATTTACCTACACAAACACATTTGAGGATAAATATAGCTGTGTTTGTTTTTCAGGAAGTTGAGAGGCTTTTCCCTAATGGCATTCCCTCATGGAGAGCAATGGTGCCATCTCCCTGTTTTCGGTCTTTCTAGCTCCTCACAATCATGAGTGGATGCATCTTTAGGGCACAAGACCTACCTGCTGCTTTACACATGCCCCTTTACCATGGTGACTAAATTGTAGGGTAGCCACATAGCATCCAGATATTTGAGGCTGTGGCTACAAAGTCATACTAATTCCCTCTCCAAACTCGCTTCTGTTTTGCTCTTTTATTTGTACTCTAATAATTTACTTGACCAGAAATTCTAGTTCTTGAGTATTGTAGTTAAAGCATCTGAAATTTTTTCTACCAAAATATTCAAATCAACACTCTGTTAATGCTCAGAGAATGTGTACATTGTGCATAATTATGAAAACCACAATAGTGCCAACCTACATTGACCTTATGTATTCTAATGTACAAGGCCCTTTCATACCTATTATTTCAAATAATACTCATAACTAAACTTTGTGAGGAGAGAGAGAAGACTGTAATTCGCTTATGACAAATAAACATTCTCAGACATGTTGGCTAAGTGACTTTGGCTTATATATTATATAATCAAATCTTCAGTTGAATAACTGGTAGGAGGAGGCTCAGAGAAGGTTCTGAGTAGAGGAGTAGAAACCAGTAAATAGAGAGACCCCAGTAAAAAGAATGATATGGCATATCTGACATATCATGAATACTCCTTAACAAAATAACTCTGCCTCTGGTTTCTCTCAGTAGTTTGACAGCTTGCCTGGACTTCTATTCTTGCCACCACCAACACCCTGCAGCCAGAGAAATGCAACCTGATGTGTCAAATCTTATATCACATGGGACCAGCAGTTAGCGTAATGGCTATGTCGCTGGACTCCCATGTAGTCGACCATGGTTCAAGTCCTGGACCCAGCGGTTTAAACTCATGCCGGGCGAGTGTGCATGCGTGCCCAAGATCCCAAGAGGAGAATGGAGGAGAAGGGATTGTGGCGTGGCTATCCCCCCTGAGGGCGTGATTTCTCGCTTTCTATCTCTCTCTCTCTCTCTGTCTTTCTGGCGAGTGCATGCACCCTATAGCAAAAACCTCTCCATAAAAAAAAGAAAAAAAAAATCTTATATCACGTCATTCTCATGTAAAACTCTTCACTGGCTTTCCATTGCTCTTAAGATAAAGTCCAAGCATTCACATGAGCTTTAATGAGGGCTTGCATGATGACTCTGTCTCTACAGGTCTGTTCCTGCCTTATCTTACTTCCTACTCTCCTCATTCTCACCAACTCAACCACACCTTCAAATTCCCTGAGCACACCATGACTCAGCCATGGCTGCCCACAGGGCCATTGCCCACTGTGTTGCCACTGCTTCAGTGTCCTTCCTTCATTTAATTTTTAATATTATTCCTTCATGAGACCAGCAGTTGGTGTAATGGCTTTGTTGCTGGACTCCCATGTAGTTGACCACGGTTCAAGTCCTGGACCCAGTGGCTTAAATTTACGCCAGCCACGTGTACGTGTGTGCCCAAGATCCCAAGAAGAGAATGGAAGAGAAGGGATTGCGGCGTGGCCATCCCCCCTTGGGGGTGATTTCTCGTTTTCTGTCTCTCTGTCTCTCTCTGCCTCTTTAGTGAGCGCACACACCCTACAGCAAAAACCTCTCCAAAAAATAAAAGATTAAAAAAAATACATTATCCCTTCATATCCACTCACCTGACACTTCTCAGGTAAGTGTTCCCTCATCATCATAATGAGTCCAAACAACCCTCTTATTTGTATAGTTCCAGGCACTCTCCTTGGAGGTCTTAGTAACTTTATGTTTATTTGTGTGATTAAATGTGATTACTTTGTGTACTTTGTATGATTTATGTCTCTTTTATCATCTGCCCAGAGAGACCCAGGGCGTGGTTCAGTTCACCACTATCCTCAGTACCTATCACCACCTCTGGTGTATAGTTGGCATTCAATACTTAATATTGACTGAATAAGTGAACAAATGAGCACATGAAAAATAAAGGTTATTCTTCAGACTAATTTATCCCCATTCCTTTTTAAAGTTCACCAGAAAATTATGTCCATCTTGGTAAGTGTCCCAAAGATAAACAGACAGTGAATAAGTATGACCTGTGTCTATCTGTCACAGCACAAAATTTAAACAAATTGCATTTTAAAGATCCAGTTGGCTTACATTAGCATTTCATGACCTGGGCAGCATCTAGTATACAATATAGGCAGGAGATCTGTCAGGAGTGGCAGAATAGTCCATTTTTGTAAGGTAGCTTGAGCAGGAACAAAGAATCAACATAGGGCGAAAAGAATATTGGGTAACATCAGGTTACTTTCTTTGTATCTGTTAAAGCACAGAGGACTTTCTTACCAAGCCAGCTGGAGTTGACTGAGCCCATTTGGCTATATGCTGTCATACACTTGTTTTGTTTTTTGAAAACTGTCCTATTTGAGGATTTGGCTATCTCCTGATTTCTTGGAAGGTCAGATCTCACAAGTGAGCAGTTTAGGTTCAGTTTGGTGACTCCTTTTAAGGTTGATCTTTTGGGGCCTAGTGCAAAAGCTTATTCCAAATCAATAGCCTCCCATAAATTTTTTTTGAGAGATTTTTGCGATAGAAAAGACAGAAGTAGACAGAGACAGAAAGCAAGAAATCACCCCCGGGGGATGGTCATGCCACAATCCATTCTCCTCCATCCTGCTCTCAGGATTTGGGGCATGCACACATGCACACATGCTTGGAGTGAGTTTTAAGCTACTGGGTCTGGGATTTGAACCACAGTTGACCATGTGGGAACCCAGTAATTAAACCATTAGGCCATCTGCTGGTCCCCTCCCATAAATTTTATTTAACATGGATTTGGTTGCAAATGTTTGTGAAGAAAAGCTACTGAAGACTTCTTATGTAAATGCTTCTTTTTCTTTTCATTGGGTATGATCTTCCCTACCCTTCTCTTCTCCCTACTCCTTTCCACACTATGAAGTAACATTAATATTTTTTTTTAAAAAAGGCATTTAAATGCTGGTGGTGAGTAATTTCCTAGCAGGAACTTCTTGATGGACAGAGAATTGGTTAAATACCTAACAAGGTGTGGACTAGAGTCATTCATCCTAACAAGTGGACACTATTCCTCCAGGGGAACAGGATGTTGAGCTTAGATCTGAGAAAATGGTCACCTTCCTCTTTCAGCTTCCCAGCCCTTTGCTAAGAGCCTAACCTTGAACTTATTTACATTGAAAAAAGCTTTTGCAGCAGATACACACCTGATCCAACACAGCCCCTGGGTGAGCTGTGGGGTTTCCTGATGAAAGGATTTGTTCACACAGAGCTCAGTGAGCCTGACTGAGAAAGAAAGATGAGTAAAAGGAACTTTTTTAAAAAATCAGCTTTGTGAAAGTACTAAGAACACAGTGTTTTAAGGCAAAAAATAATAATAATAATAAAAGGCAAACAAATAAGAAGTCATCATCCAGAAGCCATGTTGATGGTTTTATTTCCTGAAGCAAAAATGAATGCATATTTTCCTTTGAATCAGACTGCTTCCAGGAGAGAAATAAAGCTCGGCAGATTAAACTGGCATTTGCACTGTGCTCTTTAAGTCACTTACTAGGTGGGAGAAGGGGGGAGGAATGGAAAAGTCGACTTGAAATTGGCTAATTTGGGGTCATTGTCGGTTAATACCAATATATTTGTGTCAGGAGTCAGGGAAGGATTTAGCTTCCACTTGATCTGTGGATGCGCTGGAGGGGCCCGTGAAGTTTCGAAGCAAACAAACCGATGGAGGATTTGTGTTTCACTGCATCAGTTTGGACTTAAGAACCTAAGAAGATGCTTGTAGCACTGTCTTCTCTTAGTGGATTTTTTGCTCTGAATCATCACAACATGTAAAGCCCTGACACCTAGGCTATCCTGAGGGGAAAAGCAAGAGAGAAGGATGTAATTGTGCCAATTCATCTGGCCAGGAGACTGAGGGCACAATGTCCTTTGGGCAGAATAAATTGTTATTTTGGGACCTTGTGTTGATCATTTTGGCAGTAGTATCCTGGAGGGACATATCCAGAGTTGCAGAAAGACATTTGGGTGCCTGGGGCAGGAAGTCAATTAGTTACAAGGCTCTCCTTTTTCTCACCCATATTTATATAGGATGAATATCCATTAAAGTCCCAATTTAATGAGAGGGTAACTGATTTATATTTTATAGTCTAATTTAAAAAGCTTATACTGCTTTTATTTCATTGCTTTGTCATAGATGTAAATAAAATTAAATGAGTATTTTACCATTTGCAGTATTTAACACAGAAATACTGAAAAAATTTTTAAAAATGTGCATATGCCTGTTGTACAGAAGCCCAATGTCATATGATATTAAATTTCTGGTTCTCTTTATGCCTCATTTTCTTTTATCATACTTGATAAAAAAATTTTCACATATTGTATTTTAAGAAGACATAGTTTTTGTTCTATTTCTGTAAAGCTATCTAGGTCTTATTTCCAATTATTCTTGTGGCTTTGAATTTCCAGCTGCCATGTACCATCACTATAGAATTAAATACAGCTTGGATATAAAGGCTAAGACATTAGTAGCATAAACACTTCTGACTCTGTAAACAAACAAACAAACAAAAAAACAAATTCTTTGCAGACAAAATCTTCTTGAACACTTTTTTTAAAAAAAAAAAATGTTTTTTCATTATTCAAAACCCTTCAGAGCCCTCTAGCCACACTTCACTCTCCAGTCAAACCCACTCCAATTCTGCCCAAGCCCTGGCCCTTAAATGTGGCCCAAAAAAGAAAATGAGGCAATAGCAGCATTGAGGGCTAGCTTGGGTTAGGGCCAAACAGCAACCTCCCGGACCATTACCTCACCAGATGAAGGGGGAGCGCCATGACGGGAGTGTCAGGGCTATGCGATTCTCTCTCCAGCTAATAGCCATTTACATACAAGGTGAGAGAAAACAGTCTTTTATAAAAATATATTTAATTTATTATTATTATTTTTATTATTATTTTCCATAGGGCATGTGTGCTAATGAGAGAAAGAGAAAGCAAGAAAGCAAGCTGCCAGGTCCAGACTTGAACCACAGTTGGTCACATGAAAGTCCAACGCCTTAACCACCATGCCATCTGCTGGCCCTGACACCAGTCTTAGAGAAAACAAAATCATTTTGTTCTAGTCAAGCGATAGATCTACATGTGAATCTTAGGCTTCTTTCTCTTGTCCTCCTTCTCATCCTTCTTCTTAACCATCTCTAATTAATAGATTAGAAGATCCACTATATGGGAGGTGGTTATGAGGCTCTTGACTGGATAAGAGCGGTAAGAGGCAAGGTGCCCAGAGGACTGTGCAGGGAGAAAGACAAATGAGTTTCTGCCCCGACAGAACCCAAAAAAATGGCACCACCAACAATAAAAAGGAGAGTAAAGCTGATCATGGGAAGATGGGACTGTCTTTTTCTCTCTTTCTTTCTTTCTTTCTTTCTTTCTTCTTCCTTGTGTGTGTGTGTGTGTGTGTGTGTGTGTGTGTTAGTATTCACGTTTCATATGCAATCAACTGAAGTAAATAATAGTTGTCTTACATTTTCCATTATATAATAGTTTTCCCCTGATGTTCATTTAGAAAATGTGTGTCCTTCCTGGTTGCCATAACCTGCCTAATGCAATCTCTTTCATCTGTGTTGATATTGACCTTTCACCCGAGACACATTCCTCTTTGTGTGATCTATCCCACGTGTCATTACAGCATCTCAATGGTTAAATTTTTACACGATGGAGAATGCATCGTGAAAAAGCAAACATTTTTGAGATTTTTTTTTGCATCTGTTTTAAAGCGTAGCTTGGATATTATCAGATTCATATGTTTACACTGTGCTGTGTCCCACGCAACTTGTAAATATTTGATAAATGTTACTTTTTAATTCCTGATAACATTATGAAAGTGTTAAGAAATGTTATGGGTGATAACCTCTTCTGAGCCTAAGATTCACATTCACCATGTAGAGTTATTGATTGACTAGAGCAAAATGATTTTGTTTTCAGGGAAACAAAGTCTCTCAGAGGCCACATTCAAACTTTCCCTTCATTTAATTGTATATTTTCCAAGGACAGAGATAAGATATTTTTTCCTGCTGTTTCTCAAGGAGGTCAACCTGGGTCTACCAAGACCAAATATTTATGGACATATGTGAGTATGCAGTTCCCTAATGACAAATGTGTGATAATATGCCAGAATGAAAGAGTTTTGAGACAGTAATGTTGACTGTCTGAGTTGGGCATTTACTTAAGCTGTGTTGCTGGGAAGCAAGTACCTGACCCTCAATCAAATAAAGTATTTTCTAATGAATGAGTTCACATTCCAAAGGGCAACCTCCAAGATCAGGACATCCAGGTACAAAGGTATTGTCCTGTGCAGAAAAAGTCAGTGATTTTTATACAAGCTTGAGACTATTTCATGCCAAGCCAATGCTTCAAGTGAAAACTTTTGCTGGTTTAAATGAATGAATAAAGTATCAAATAATAAATTGCAATTTGATAGAAAAATGTTTGAAATCTATATCCTATACTCTATAATTCTACTTTAAAAAAGTATTTCATGCTCTCAGAATATAAGAGATTGGTTATCCTGGATGACAAATACTAGAAAGCCCTAATGTGGGGATTTTGAGATGATTGTAATGTTCTTTTTTAAAATTTACCAGAAAGAAAGACAATGAGAAAGCATCTTCCCATAGGGTATGATTACATCACAATCCTTTCTCCTCCATTTCTCTCTCCTGCTGGGATTTTGGGTACAAACACCACTGATTATGTGTGTCCAGTTTGTGAAATATTATTTAACTCTACAATTATATATGTGTGTATGTGTGTCACTTTCCAAATTTTTAATTTATTTCCAATTTTTATATATATTTAATAAAGATAATACACACATGAATATACAAAAAAAGTCTGCATATGTTTATTATAGCCTTTAATCCATTCTTCTTTAAAAAAAGATATGTTTTTTTTTCTTTCAGGTTCAAAGGATCTTTTTTTTTTTGGAGAGGTTTTCACTATAGGGCGCGTGCGCTCGCCAGACAGGCAGAGAGAGACATAGAGACAGAAAGCAAGAAATCGCCCCCCAGGCGGGATGGTCACGCCACAATCTCTTCTCCTCCATTCTCCTCTTGGGATCTTGGGCACACACGCACACGCGCCTGGCGTGAGTTTTAAGCCACCGGGTCCGGGACACGAACCGCGGTCGACTACGTGGGAGTCCAGCGACATAGCCATTACACTAACTGCTGGTTCCCAGGTTCAAAGGATCTTTTGAGTAAACATGCTTGAACTTTCCTTGAAGTTGGCTTGTGCAACTACACACATTTCTCAAAGAAATCTTTTATTATAGCCAACTTAGTTTCTGTGTAACTGCACATATAAGTGAACCTTGTTCTCACCGCAGCACCAGACCCCAAACTCCCTGAGGCCAGGTCCATGACATGTTTGTGTCCTAGGAGCCTGGCATATAGTAGTCAACCCAATCTCTCTCTACTTCATAGTTTGTAACACTGAATACTAAAGAGAGTTAAAGCATAGCCACCTCTGCTGTGACCAGGTTACGTGATCTGCAAGGATCCAAGCTCAAATCAGGAGATAATGCGCAAGAGCCAGGAAGTAGTCAAGGACGAGAACTGAGTAATTTCATCGGGATTAGGTAAACAGCATTAGCACAATGGCTGCACTAAATGGGACAAGCTCAAAGTGCAATGTCATGCCGCATGCCTCCTTCCATTGGAGCGGGCACAGGTGGCCTCAAAGAGACCTGTCTTTCAGGAATGGTTATAATGACTCTTTACCAAGTAAATTATGGCTAAATCCTTTGTCTTGTGCTTCCTTTTTAAATTTCACAATAACTTGGTGGTATAGGTAATTTTATTCTCTTTTATAGATAAGAGACCAAAACTCAAGAAGATAAGCAACTGACTTCTGGTCACCAAGTAAAAGACAGAATTGCACTAAAACTTTGATCTGTCTGGTTGATTCCAAGTACCATGATCTGATGACATTATACATTAAAAAAGAAAAAAATTGAAGGCCAGCACATGATACGGTGGTTAAGGAACCAGACTCCCACATGCCATATACAGTTCGAGTCCTGGACTCAGAGGCTTGAAAATCACACCAGGCATGTGTGCATGTGTGCCCCAAATCCCAAGAAGAGACTTAAGAAGAAGGGATTGCAGTGTGGACACCCCCCCCCAGGGGTTATTTCTCACTTTTCCTCTCTCTGTCTCCCTCCGCCAAGCACATGCACCCTATGGCAAAACCCCACACAATAAGAAAAAATTTACCTGTGAAAATTCAGAATTATTCTCTATTCTGAACTCGAAAGTAACAAAACCAAAAAGTTGGTGGATATTGAAATCTTCTATTTTATTTATTTATTTATTTATTTTATTTTTTTCTGAATAGTGATGATGCAGCTGAACTGAAGATCTGCAAAATGAAGTAGCTTGCCTAAGGCCGCTTGGCTAATAAGTGGTACCTGAGGATTGGAAACTAAATTCTCTTCAGCTTCATCACCTACACATCTCTCACTCTTCTAAGGATGCCTAATAGCTTCTTTCCCTAGAGCCAGTCCTGGTCACTAGGTAGCAGTTATCTGTAGTTCTGTGCTGCAGTGGATTGTGAATCATTGCAGATCCTCACCAGAAAGTAGGCTGGGATAGAAGATCCACCTTGTGTACGTGCCATCCTTGTACCACGCTGTCCCAGAACCCACTGCTCTTACCTCTGGGAAATGGACCTCCACTTAATTTCATAAGCTTTGTTATGACATCCATTTTTGCAAGGCACAGACATGAAGATCCCAGAATACTAAGCCCTGTTCCAAAGACACTGTATCTATTCTCTAACCAAGTAGATATAGAGATTGGTAATAGCTCTACTTAGGCTTTAAAGTCAAGTAAGGAGACATTTAAATTATGAAAGTTAACATGGTCTAAACTTATTTCTAACATATTATCAACTCACTTAAAATAAAAACACGCATTAAATGCCTATACTACTTTGTGAAAACAGGAAGCACAGTAAAAGCAATGAAGCTAGATGAGAGCCAGGATTATCAGGCCCAGCTTCCAGCTTAACCTCTCACTGATTCTGCAGCTTTGGACTAATTGCTCAAAGTCATGGGTTTTTGAAATCAAACCTAGGTTTGAATCCTTGTCCTGACATTTTTAAGGTCCATAGCCCAATGCAGTTTGCTATATTTCCTAAATATAAATTTTATTTCTCTTTCTTCCTTCTTTCATTCCTTCTTTTCTCCTATTCTTCTTTCTTTTATTCCTTTTCTTTTCTGATTTATTTTTTAGAGATTTTGCTATAGGGCACATGCACTTACTGGACAGAGAGACAGAGAGACAGAAAGCAAGAAATCATCCCCCAGGGAGGATGGCGACACCTCAATCCCTTCTTCTCCATTCTCCTCTTGGGATTTTGGGTGCATACACACATGCACATGATGTGATTTTCAAGCTGCCAGGTCTGAGACTCAAACTGTGGTCCACCATGTGGGAATCCAGCACTTCAACCACCAAGACATCTGCTGGCCCCTCTTTCTTTTATTTCTTTAATATTTCCTACAGAGCATGTGTACTCACCAGAGAGAGAGAGAGAATTAAAAAAAAAAAAAAAGAGAGAGAGAGAGAGAGAGAAGTAAAGAGATAAAGCACTCCCCCAGGGGGATGGCCCCACCACAGTCCCCTTTCCTCTAGTCTCCTCTTGGGATTTTGGGCATGCACGTGCGCGCGTGCGCGCGCGCACACACACACACACACACACACACACACGTCTGGCATGTTTCTCAAGCCACGAGGTCCAGTACTTAAACCACATGGTTAGCCATGTGGGATCCAGCTACTTTAACTACCTTGCCACTGGCTAGCACCAAAGCTTCAGTTTTCTCATATTGCACATGTGACTAACAATCACTACTCACTGGCTATGTATCATGGAGATGTTGCAAGTTAAGGCTTAGCAAGGCCTTACCATCACTCTTCTTTGTCATTCAGTTTCTACATCTATAAACTTGGCTACAGTGCAAACCTCTCTGTCCTTCACAAAGTCCACTGGAAAGTTCAGTTGGCTTCATAAAAATATAAAAAATGTTGTTTACTGTAAACTTTACCTCAAGAAGTATTCCATCTGTTAAGGACTCGGGGTGGGGGGAGAGAGAGAAAATGAAGAGATAATAACACATAATAAACATTTGCAAAATAAATGAGGAATAATGCATGAGTATGGGAAAAATAATCTTAGAATCAATTGAATGATTAGAACAGAAAAGATTAAAGGATGGCTTTTTAAGGCAGAGAAAGTTATGCTTGTCACAGAGCGCTTAAATGGGGATTACATTCTTATACAGGAAAAGGAATTCTACACAGATTTAGAAGATCCGATATCAGGTACTAACTCAGATGTTTCTTGACTTTAGCTTTTCTAAAACTCAGATTTCCTCATTTTGTGGAATAAATAATACCATTGGACAAAATTAAGTCATGGATAGTAATAGGCTTTGAAGAGCTGAAAAGCAAAAACTAAGTATGAATTCTTATGTTTAGTTGATAGTACAAGGCAAGGCCAAAACAGTATTATAAAGCAAGTGAATGGCTTGACATACAAAACTTAAGGAGACACTCAACAGCACTCTCTGCCTTTTTTTTTTCTTTTTTGAGAGTTTTTTGGTATAGGGTGCGTGCACTCACCAGAGAGACAGTGGGAGACAGAGAGACAGAAAGTGAGAAATCACCCCTGAGGGTAGGAGGTGAGGATGGCTATGCTACAATCCCTTCTCCTCCATTTTCCTCTTGGGATCTTGGACACACATGTACACACACTTCATGTGAGTTTTAAGCTGCTGGGAATGGGACTTGAACCGCAGTCAACTATGTGGGAGTCCAGTGACATAACCACTGCACCACCTGCTGGTTCCCTCTGTGCCTTTTTAGGTGTGTCCTGCTTGTCTCCTTACTTGCCTCACCCTCATCTGGGGCAGGCACAAAGAGACAGCAAGCAGGTCTCTCTAAATGGAGTAACAGTGTGAAAGTAAATAATGAGACCTGAAGCACAGTGACAAATCTAATAATGGCTGCAAAGCACACAGCACGGAGTCTGGAGCCAATGCGACAGTACAGCAATTTCAGGTTTTAGAGAGGGTTGTGACATGTGTTTTCAAAGCTGGTGCATATAATGCAGCAATTTGATTGGATTCTGGAATCCATGCCAACTGGATCTATAGAAGAGGTCAATACTGCTCTATTTTATTATGGATTTGGGAAGAAAATAAAATTATGCGTATAATTGTATGTCAGCTACTAAAATTATGAGTTATGAATTAATAAAATTAATGAAGAATTGATAATGCATGTCCTTTTACTGTAGTGTATTGGATGATGGAGATTTCTAGATCACTCATGCCAGACAAAGAAATACTTGCTATCTGCCATTTGTACAAATTAGCTACTTAAAAGGGAAACAGTGTTTGGATGAGCTGGTACTGTGCTGATGGCACAGTAATTCTGGAAACAGAACTGCTTGGATATTAATTTGGAATAAAGTTGATTGGAATCCACAGAGTGTCCTAGAGTTGGGTAGATACATTCCTAATGGAAAATTTCTTAATACTGTTCTATTGAGGTTTGGGAAAGATCTTGTGGGCTCATGGAGGCTCAAACACCTAGAAACTCATTTTTGGCCTATAATGGAAAAGTGTTATCCATCACAAATAAACTTATCAATTAGTAATGGCTGCCAACAGCACTGTCAAATGAAGGAATTTGAGACCTCATCCAGGCATAATAAGCAAGGCCTACAATTGATTAGCAATGTCTATTGCGAGAGTGGCATAAATGAATGGAGGTGGGTTTGCCATGTACAGTCCCTAATATAGTTCAACCCTTTCATTTTATGAATTTAAAGCAAGGCTCTGATAGGGTAAACTAATCAAAGCCACACAGAAGGTCAATGTATAGACATCAAACTCAAATTCTCCAATCTGATACCATTTGTTCACAACTCTCTTCCAGTAAGTCACAGACATTTCTACTTATGGCATTTATTTTAAAATGCCTTTCTCCTCCTTCAAAACACACATCTTAATTAAACTTTTCCATGATCACTTTTTCATTTATTTCAAAATTTTCTTCATGCCATGACACACTTTTTTGTGTGTCTTATAAATGTCTATTATGTGTTATTTCTTACTTTTATTTTGGAATTTTATATCTGAACATATCTGTGCTTTACCATTTTGCTCATAGTGGAAGATTCAGCATCTTAGGGTGACGCTTTTCTTTACAATGATTTACTCTAGCTAAAACCATGACTTTCCTAGGGAAGTCTACCAGAAATGCAGCATAATGGTAGCTTTTGCTGAATATGAAGCAGATTCCTAGAAAACAGGCGAGCATTGATTTATTTTTATTGATGTGCTTTTACTAACTGACAGGAAGTGTTCTTTGAACACCTCTCTCTCGACCATTCCACTCCAATAAGCCACTGAGGTTGATCATTTCCAACACACGGACTGCGCTGCTATCTGGAAAGCTGAGAACCTAACCAGCCACAGCGCTAAGTGGAACAACAACTCGAGTCTCCCACATCTGGACCTGGCATTGTCCTGATTGCGACACTTACATCCTGTCCTAATGGAACCCCTCATTCTGGAAAGTGTGACAGGAAAGTGGCTGGGATATGGATCCTTTGGACAACCCCGGTTCTTTCAAAAAAGAAAAGAGGAGGAGGAGAGAGATTTAGCTAGAAAGAACTTGAATATGGACTATGCACTATGTATAGTTTCCTTACGCACTGTACGTAAAAGGAAAAGCTGGTTTAGGGAAGAAAGGCTACAAACTAAAGTTGCAGAGGTGGGGGGCAGGCAAATAGCTTTTTAAAACCCTCTTTGAGTTCAGATGTTATCTACCTAGATGTCACTGAGCATCAGGAATTGTCTAGGATCCCCAAACTCCATGTCACTTTCTCTGTGGAAGTAGCCACACAGAGGTTATCCTGTGTTTTGGGTCTAGAAAGAGCCTGCTGGGTCTTTTTATTCCTAGTTTATGACCTAAATATTGAAAAAAAAAACATGTGGTATTAACAAATTCTTATGTAATCTGGAGGAAAAAAAACACCTGTCTTTTTTTGGGGAAAGATTTTGCGATGGGGTGCGTGTGCTCGCTAGAAAGAGAGAGACAGAAAGCAAGAAATCACCACCACCACCACCACCCCCCCCCCCCCCGGGGGGAATGGCCACAATGCAATCCCTTCTCTTCCATTCTCCTCTCGGGATCTTGGGCACTCATGCACATGCGCCTGACATGAGTTTAAGCCACTGGGTCCAGGACTCGAACTGCAGTCGACTACATGGGAGTACAACGACATAGCCATTATGCCAGCTGCTGGTCCGAACACCTGTCTCTTTTTTTTTTTGGAGAGGTTTTTGCTATAGGGCGTGTGCGCTCGCCAGAAAGACAGAGAGAGACAGAGAGATAGAAAGCAAGAAATCAACCCCCAGAGGGGATGGCCACGCCGCAATCCCTTCTCCTCCATTCTCCTCTCGGGATCTTGGGCATGCACGCACACGCGCCCGGTGTGAGTTTTAAGCCACCAGGTCCGGGACTCGAACCGCTGTCGACTACATGGGAGTCCAGCGACATAGTCATTACGCTAACTGCTGGTCCCAACACCTGTCTTTTTGAATGATATTCTTATCTACCAAAAAAGGTTTCCCAGGGCTTATTTTTGCCTTTTTGTTTGTCCATTTAGAAATCAACACGATATCCAAAAAAACTACCATTGGAAATAAAAGGGAAGACATATTTCGCCCATAGAATCACTGTCCTAACACAACTATAACATTCTGGAGTATTTTTTCTTGGTATATTTTCCTAAGCAAGCATTTTTCCATAGCTATAACTGTACTGTACTGATGATCATTATTATTTTCCTCAAACTCACAGAAATTGTTTTCCCCCCTTATGTCTTTAGCAGTATTTCCTTTTTTAAAAAACCATTATTTCATATAGCTGTGTGATGTATTATCCAAGGTCTATGCCATAGTTTATCTTTTTAAATCCTTTATTGTTAAATCCATACATTATTTCCAATTCTGAATAATCCTTCTATGAACATCTTTGCACATGAAACATTTATCATCCCTGGGAGATTTCCCTTAGTCTAGATTCTTTGGTTAGTTTCTCCTTTTTATCCCACTTCTCACTCTCATTTTTATTCCAGCACGAGCAGAGTTTGTTATTCTTTTTCTCTTAGAAGTGAATTATTTAAAATATGTGAAGTTTTGCCAAAATCCAGTCTTCTATTTCCTCAGTTTTGACCTTGGCCTAAATGAATGCAATTTTAGTTTCCCACACTCACACGTGGGGCCAACTTTCCTACAAGATAGTGTTTAGATCTTCGCTAAAAAGCTTCGGCGACATTCTAGGTACAACAGTCTTTTGTACTGGTGGCCACAGCAGGGATTTCTCCAAGAGGCCTGCCTGAAATAAAAATGGCACTTTTATGGCTATGGATGTGTTTGTCCAAGGAACATTTAATCACTCTGAAGGTTTCTCCCCTTGTCTGTAGTGAGCAGCATTTTGTAACTGTAGAGTTCTGCTAATGCATACTTCTGCCGGGAAGCTTCCCAGGGTGGGGCACAAAAGATGCTAAGTGGCAGGGGGGAGATGAGGAGAAAGCCATTAACACTCCAGCAGCGAGGTCAGATTTGATGTTTCCTTTTGTTTGCAGGATCCAAATTAAGAAGCTGCTTCTGTGCTTTGCATGTTGCCTCCCACCTAAACACACTCTTGGGTCATCTGGCTCTGGTCACATCTTTTGACAATTAGCCACCCATTAACAGGATGATTGAAAAGGAGCCAGAGTGGTTTACACATAAAGTGCTTACTCTTTTCCAGGAAGAACACATATCTCTACAGTTTCATTAATGCTTTGGCCGATTAGAACACAAAATAAAATACTCTAGAAAGCATTGGCAAAGTGAAGAAAGTGAGGTGGGAAGGAAGAAAATTAAAGAACAAAAATAACCCTCAGGGGTTTTTTCTCCTTTTTTTTTTTTTTTTTCCTTTTTGCAAACATGCTTTAAAAAGGGGAGGAGGGGTGTTATCGGGCTTCTCTCTGTTCCTACCTTTAAAGCCAGTATTACCAGCCATTTTACTAGTACTTTACTATCATTATCTGGGTGATGGCTGTGACATGTTGATCATATATGGCAGTGAGAAAATTGATTTCCCTCAACAGAAATGCTTCCAATTTTCCCAGGGCCATAATTTTATGTCCACAACAAAATAAAAGGGTCATTTTCCTTAAGATGAGGGGAATTGAAATCTTTGATAAAAGCTATGGTAAATGTTGTACTTTTGATTGCGGAAACCGTAGTTTTCACAAACATCTGGCCTGTCTGATTTGGGGGTGTGAGTTGGGGGCAGGGGAGACGGGTTTGAAGGCGAACGATTGTTGTTATTTTTCTTTAAAGAGCTGAATTTGCTTTTAAAAAGCCCTGTAAGTCCACAGCTTCCCTCTAAGTGTTCATATTCCCATTAAAGAGACGCTCCAGGGGTGCAGCTTCCAGCTACCTACCAACAAGCAAGAGGACTAAGACAAGCCACAGTCGCATGCATGGGTCACATGGATCAGCTGTCTCAAAGAATGAACACCTGTGTGGCCCTGGCTTCTTACTGGGCCTGTCACAAAATGTATTAATAAACTCACAGATGTCGCTTTGCAAGTCAAGAACATTTTACACCAAAGAAGAAAGAGTCTACAAGGGTTGAGGCCAGGGACAAACTGACTTTGCCTAGGTATGCGGAGGATAAAAGCAGGCTATTTTTTGACCATGGTCTCCGAAGTAGGGCTTTGTTTGGTAAGCAGACTTTACCCAATCTGATGGAAACTGATTTCCAAGTAGTGGATGAAGCAACATTTACCAACAAATATTTAGAATTAGAGACCTTTGCTTCACTCTGAATCTACACACAAGGTTGAATTGTGAGCTTTCTAGCCAAACAGCAAAACATTTTATTCAACTTCTGATTTGCCAAAAGGAAAATGTTTATGTAATGGCCGCAGTCACATGAGAGAAGATAAAAAGCTCTCCCGGCCTTAAATGATGGTCTGTTCTGTGCTCTTAGGCATTTTCCGCTTAGTCTAAAATAAACAAACACAACGTTTGTAATCAGAGAAAATAATTTTATTGTGGATTTTTTTAATGAATCTACTTAAATGAATATTTATTTGTTAGAAAGCAAAATTTACAATCCATTAGGAATCTAGGAGTAACATCTCCTGGGACATTTTTAACTCAGAGCGATAGAAAGAAGTACAAAAAAAAAAAAAAAATTACAGCAATATTTTTCAAAGTACATATTGTAAAGAAAATGGTCTTGATGTCTCTTAATTTTTTTTTCTTCTTAGATATGCTCCTTCTAACACTACAAATATAAAATGTGAAACTCCTAGTATTTACACATGGTAATAGTTGTCTTGTATGTGTTTTCATGGTTTCACTGATTGTCTCATCAAATCACATAGAATGAGTTCATGTCAATAAAGAACTCGAAAATGAAGTGTAAGCGAAGAGGTTATATGTCATATTTTCAAAGCTACGGGTTAAAGCAAAGGTCAGTAAACTATGGGCTATGGGCCAGATCCAGCTGGCCACCTGTTTCAGTATGGCCCTCCAGTGCAGAATGGTTTTTGTTAGGTTTGACTTGGAAACAGTGATGTCAGAGGGGGCAAAGATGAAAATACCAAAGTCAAGCCATGGGGTTCAATAAAACCAATGTAATTTATTCTGCAAAAGCACTCGGGTGAAGTCCCTCGGCCTGGTCAGAGGCTGAGGGAGTCAGGCCCAGGGTGGGTGCTTCTCGTTCTTAAAGGGCCATTGTCCAATAGATGGTCACCACGGGTCCTTGTCTGGCCAATGAAGGCCGCTGCTTCTGTTCAACTTTGGCAAGCACGCCAAATGCTGAAGGGCAGGAAAGTCTGTTGGTGATGGTGGGCCAGTTGCAGAAAACAGGAAAATTCCTGCTAGTAGGGATGTTTCCGCCATGTTTCTTTTCCCTTCCCCCAGACCTTACAGTTTTTATACTTTTTAATTGTCAAAAAACTCAGAAGGGGACCAGCAGTTAGCGTAATGGCTATGTCACTGGACTCCCACGTAGTCGACCGCAGTTCGAGTCCCGGACCCGGTGACTTAAACTCACGCCGGGCACGTGTGCGTGCGTGCCCAATATCCCAAGAGGAGAATGGAGGAGAAGGGATTGCGGCGTGGCCATCCCCCCTGGGGGGTGATTTCTCGCTTTCTATCTCTCTGTCTCTCTCTGGCTGGCTGGCGAGCGCACACGCCCTATAGCGAAAACCTCTCAAAAAAAAAAATTAAAAAAACTCAGAAGAAGAGTGATATTTTATGATAGGTAAAAGATCATTTTGAAATGCGAAGTTCAGTGATGTCCAGCAATGAAAATTCAGTGGAATATAGTCACATACATTTGCTCTCATATTGTCCATGGCAGTAATGCAGAGCTGAACAGCAGTGCTAGACCACATGGCCCACAAAGCCTCAAGTATTTACCATCTGGCCCTTACGTTTTCCTTCACCTGTAGGAAAGCCTTATTAGGTGACGATTCCAAAGGACTGTGTGTGTATGATTTATCATATAAACACACCAATAAAGATCACTTTTACCACTTTACCTTCTGATATGAAGAAAGCTAATTGTTAGGTGTGAAGCCATCAAGAAATTGTCCCTTCCCAACTCACAATTTTCACAAAGTTGAGACCTGTAGAAACTCCTATGGTGTAAATAATGTTTCAGTGTTTCTGAGGACTCATTCTTGAAAAGTAACTTGAAAAGACAATTTCAAGGAGATCCTTCAAATAATAGGAATTCTTAGAGCACTTACAAATGTCTGCACCCAGAAGAAACCTAAGTGCTTACACTTTACCAGAGCTAAGAGCTTTTGTGCGCATTTATTGGGAGGTGCAGGTAAGAGGGAGAGAACACTCATTTCATTTCTTGGGGGCTATGCTGTCTGAATGTCTAGTTCTTTTTGATGTGGTTTATATGGCGGCAATTATAAATGACTCTGAAGACAATGGGCCAGGCAGGATGAATGACAAGCCATAAGAAAGTGATGCTCATTTGAACCCATGGTTCCACCCCTTCAATGTGAAAAGGTCCCTGCATTTAGAATAGTGACAACGAATTAGAGTAACTTGCCTGCTTCATTAACATGTGGTCTGATCTAGGTAAATCAATTTGGAGGATGTCAGCGTATTTAATCCTTCCCAAGGGTGAATTGTGGCTTTTTCCAATTTGTTGACCTTACAGCTACGCCCTGAAGAGTTTCCTCATCTCATCTCCACCCTGCCTTGGATACTAAGCACATCTACGCTGAGCTAGGCGAGTGACCAAGTCTCTGCATTTATTCTGACAAACAGAGGAGTAACATATGCTGGAATACCAAGGAAGGTGCAGGTGTTTGTTCAGGAAACTCATCATGTCACACTGAAAGCATCTACCCTGAGGGTAGTGGCGCTGCTTCCTGCTGATGAGAATCAGACTCTGTATAAATTACACTTCTTAAGGGTCAGCAACTGAGAAATTATGGAGCATGGTTGTCTTTAGGATAGAATGGTTTGCAACGAAACTGTAATTTGGGAGGCCAAATGGATTTTTCGGGATTGCCACAATGTTCTGATTTTGGCTCAGAGAGTATGTGATTTGCATGGTTGACCACAACTCCGCATCAACATTGTTCAGCCTATCATGCACATCTACTTGGCCTCTATCCACTTGAGGACGAATACATAAAGCTTCAATACCAGTGGGAGCTGCTGCACTTGGACCTCTGGTTCCCTTGGCTGACAATGTCCCACCCACTAGCAAAGTGTTAACTGAGTTTTCTTAAATCAGTGCTCATGATTGGTTAATACAATCCCTGGGGGGAATGTATTTGTCCTCCATGGACAAATATGTTTACAACATGTTGGGTTAAATGATGTTAGACAAATTTCTTGACTTGTATGGCTAAGAAGCATCTCTAAACAGGATGATTTTGTGTGCATTTCCAAAAATTATGTGTCCAGGAACATTTCTTTCCATCAGAAATTAGATAGTACAAAGTTTAGGGAATGCTGAATTAAGGCTTTAGAAGATCAAATGGTGAGAAATTTTCTATCCAATTAGTGATTAAAAGTTATTGAAGTTAATAGAAGGAGAGGACTTCAGTGGTGAAATGGATCTTAATGGTTCTCAAACTAAAAAGTTCTACAACTATGAGTAGTTGTCAAACCTGGGAGACATCACAGTTGTTGAGATTTTATGTGCTCATGGATCTTTTTTTCTTTTCTTTTTTTTTGGAGAGGTTTTTCCTATAGGGTGCGTGCGCTCGCCAGACAGACAGAGAGAGACAGAGAGACAGAAAGCGAGAAATTGCCCCCCAGGGGGGATGGCCACGCCGCAATCCCTTCTCCTCCATTCTCCTCTCGGGATCTTGGGCACGCACGCACACGCGCCCGGCGTGAGTTTAAGCCACTGGGTCCGGGACGTGAACTGCGGTCGACTACAGGGGAGTCCAGCGACATAGCCATTATACTAACTGTTGGTCCCCAAAACTGTATAAATTTCTTCTGTGATTAATAATGGATGACTTTAGACTGGTCCCACAGCCTAGTGGTTAAGGGAAGCCAGATCCCAAATGGTTGACCACAGTTTGAGTCCCAGCCCTAGCAGCTTAAAAACACACCAGGCTATGTGAATGCCCAACATCCCAACATGATGAAGAAATGGAAGGAAATGGGATTACATAGCAATATGACCACACTCCATTGGGGGGTGCTTCCTCCTTTTCCCTCCTTCTGTCTCTCTGCATGTGCCCTCTGGCAGTTATTTTAAAGAATGATTTTAAAACATTAATTAATTCATAAAACTGTCTTGTCACCAACAGCATAAGCACATGTGTGCATGAGAGAGACAGAAAGAAAGAGACATACCATGATCCTTCTCCCTCCGCCCTCCAGATCATCTGACTTTTGGATATGTGTATGCAAGCACACACTCCCGACGTGTTTTATAGGTGGACTGGACTGAGGATCTTAACTCATGGTTGGCCGTGTGGCTTCCAGTTCTGCAATTCAGGATGCTTACAGCTACTGTACTGCCTATACCCCTGAGGGTGAGCTAGTGTGGGATATTTTTGCAGGAAAAAATATGTCCTCTTACTTAAAAAAGGTTTGGAGTCTCCTTATTTTATGTACAAAAGGATTGACATCAGTCTCACCATTATGTAATCAGAATGGTTCCCTTGGAGTTTCTTGGTAATTTCCATTCTCTTTGCGGTTGAACAAGAAGTCTTTGCATCAGTGTGCTTTAGAACAGCTGAGAGGTTAGTGGTCTGTAGAAGTGGTTTCCAGCCACACTGCAGGAAGATTGAGGTTTCAATTTGACCAAAGAACAAACTGTGAGTTGGTTCCTGGCTTCTTTATTTGACGGTGGGTAGAGATGTCAGTGATCGTGGGGTTGGAACATTTCAGGAACCACAGAGACATCTATGTACTTTGGGCTTGAACCAGAACAGGATGTATAGAAAGTCGTTGGGTGATTGGGGATAGTCTAATACAGGGCCAATGATGGATTAGAACACATTGTCTATAATCCAGTGTGGGCCACACACAGGTTGCTTATGTGAGCAGATCAAATGAACCACCTAGTGAACATGCATAATGACATTATCTAACCTAAATGTTAAAAGTTTCACTCCAAGGAGGATATAAGAATCTTCAAATAATAAATATAATAAAAAGGGAGAGAGATATTTAGTAATAAATCTGTATTCAATTAATTTGCTGTTTTAGTAAAAATTACTACATTATGCACTAGAGCTTCAGGAGTAAAATAGGCATGATCTTTCCTATTTAAAAATCAGTTTGAACACTAGTTGGAGAAAGGGATAGCTAAAGAGACAGTGACAGTAGAGTGTGGCAAGTGCTAGAATAGATATAAGCACAGGTTGCTCCATGAAAAAGGGACATTTCTGAGGGGGAGAGAGAGAAAGTACCTTCTAGTGGGACATAGTCACACTGCAATCCCTTGTCTCAATTTCTCCAACCTGTCAGGATTTGGGACACACATACACACAACCTGCATATTTTTCAAGGTGCTAGGGCCAGAATTTGAACTGCAGTCAGTCATGTGGGATCCTGCTCCCTACACGTAGCACTTTTTTTCGGTTGTTGTTGTTGCTTTGTTGTAGTTTATTTTGTAGTTTATTATCTTTTATCTTGAATAAAGTCATAGAAAATTGTTTGGTTTAGCTCTCAGCAGCCCGCTCCTGAGCTCTGAGGAAGCATGCCTTCTTCTGGGCTACCCGATCTTTCTTCTGGGCAAGGGACATCTTAGGACGATTCCACCTTTTCTTTTTAACTTCTTTCTTGGGTTTCTTTTCATAGACTGGGTTCTCTTGTATAGCAGTGTGAGGTTTCTTATACATCTCCTCCATCATGTCTGGAGTTACATTGTTCTTTATGTACTGAGAGAACTGTTTCTTGTAAGCATCTTCATCTTCTTCCATTAGGTAACGCATGTAGTCTGCAACGTCCTGGCCCATGATGTGCTTCTGATGAACTTCTGCATTAAATTCCTTGCTTTCAGAATCATAACCAGGGAATGTTTGGTACTGCGAGGGATAAATAAGTCTCCATCTACCACTCCCTTCAGGGCCCCAAAACTTTATTGCCAGTGGTAATTCTGGCAAGGCCTGCATCCAAATAGCAGGTGAAGGCACCAGGTTGACCATCGATGCTTTCTACATTGTACTCATCTCCGGTTACTTCCGCTTAACCTTCACAGATCTTGTCCATGCCAAACCTACTAAGAAGCCTGCAGGCCAGCAGCAGGCCAGTACAATATGCTGCAGCATAATTTGTTGGACCAACCTTCACACTGTATTTTGATAGTTTGTGTGCATAAGCCTTGCAGACTATCATATCCCTTTCTATACGGGCATAAGCGATCTGACAAATGATATCTCTGTTAGTTACACAAACTATTATCCTGTATTTGAGTGTGTTGTACTTATTTTTATCCTGGATAACCAAGCATTTCCGAGCATAATAATCAGTTTTACTCTCTCATCGTCTTCTAAATTTCACATGGTATCTCTTAAAGTAGGCCTTATTCTTGACAACTTTAACAAATCCCATCCTGCGGAACAGAGACCCACGGCCACCACTGACCTGCAGGCCCACAAGCACTACAGGGGGATAAAAAGCTACACACAGCACTTAATAACTGTACCTCAGAGCCAGCCCAAGGGGAGCCTTTCTCAATGTTGAGATGACATGGAGGGAGGAGAAATAAAGCATGACTTTTCAAAAAATATAAAGGTTAGCCAAAATTTGAGGGATATGTGATGTCATTAGATAAATAAAGAAGGTGTTAGACACAGTCATTACTTGAAAGAACGGAACATGGAAAAACGTGGAAATGAGTGACACTGAAAACTGAATTATTTGGGAGAACTGAGAGCAGTTCAGGACAGCCTTGGAATGCCGTATTGGGAATGGTGGGGAAAAGGGAAGGCATACGGCAGATATGTCAGTTGTAGGCACCTAAGTGAGCAGCAGCCAGTCATTAAAGATATGTCTACACAAACTTTGTTAGAAAGGCAATGGGAAACTCTTAAAGGATTTTAAGCAGAGAAGTAGCATGACCACCATGTACTTCAGAATGATTAACCTGAATCTCACAAGAGCTGGGTTTGGTGGGTGCAAGGGAACCAGTTGGAGAAAGAATAATTAGAGATCATCAGTAATCCAGGGAAAAGATTCGCATAGTGGCGGTGGGACTGGAGAGAAATCGATAGGTTTCAGAGATACTGCAGTTAGAAGGCCAGTTCGACAATGCACAGTACTGATTGGATATAAGACTTGGGAGGCAGAGGGGAGAGTTAAAGACAGTGCTCAGGTCTCTGCCCTGGGCCCATGCGTGATGGTACCACTGTTTATTGAGGTGCACATCCAGAGAGGAATAGCAATATCTCCTTTACGGTGGGTGTGCTGGGGTTGGATGATACATCCTGATTATTTTGTCCTTTTGTTTGTTTGTTTTTAATGTTTTAAACCAAACATTTTAGGATATTTGATTATAGGATCTCAAAATGAGAGAAATTCTAAGTGTTAATAAAGGCCAGAGTATGCTTTTAGAATTAACCTAGTGTAGGTAAAGGCTATAAGAGTATAAGAGATCAAGAAATGGGTTGAATAGGATACAGTGTTCTTAAAAATTCTCAGTCTCTTAAGATTAGAGAAGACCTAGCATAGAGACCCAATTAGGTGATCTGAGTTTTAAATCCTCTAAAACTAAGGAGGAGTTACCATAGGGATAAACAATAAGAGTGGCAAGAAATTAAGAGTGAGATGGCCAAATATCATGAGTAGTTTATAGCACCAGGGATTTTTACACAAGGGTAGAAGTGAGATGTTTTGGAAGCCCATTTGGGAAAGTGAGGTTCTGATGTAAGAATAATAAAGACTTCTTGAGGGACTTTCATGAGTGTTGGTGTCCTCATGAAAGAACTTTTGTGGTTACAGCTGGCAGTTAGGGGATGCATTTGGTAGAGAGTCTGAAAACTCAAGTGAGTGTGTGTGTGAAACTTATCAGAAAGCCATGACAGAGGGAGCACAGAGCAATGTGAGGATGAGAGTTTGGGGGGAGAGAGATGAAGAGGAAGTGAGTCTTAGGCAATGACCAGGGATAATGTTGTGGCACCATGTTTGGCTTAGGAAATTATTAGATCTTGTAACTTCTTTTTTTTTTTGTTTTTTGGAGAGGTTTTTGTTACAGGGCGTGTGCGCTCGCCAGACAGACAGAGAGAGACAGAGAGATAGAAAGCAAGAAATCACCCCCCAGGGGGGATGGCCACGCCTCAATCCCTTCTCCTTCATTCTCCTTTCGGGATCTTGGGCACGCATGCACACGCGCCCGGCGTGAGTTCAAGCCACTGGGTCTGGGACTCGAACTGCGGTCGACTACGTGGGAATCCAGCGACATAGCCATTACGCTAACTGCTGGTCCAGTGATCTTGTAACTTCTATAACAAAGTATTGGGTTGTTGGAAAAGTCATGATGCATTTTTGCATAGAAAAACATGAAAAAATACATCATGACTTTCCAGAAAACCCAACATCACAAATGTGGAACCTTAACATGAATTTATTATCTTACAGCTCTAGCAACAGGAGTCCCCAAATGGGATGTGTGGGGCTAAAATTAATGTGTCACTAGAGTTGCTTTTCTTCTGAAAGCTTTAGGAGAGAACCTGTTTCATGCCTTTTCCAGATTCTAGAGGCTGTTCTGATTTTTTGCCTT
Source organism: Tupaia tana (assembly GCA_026018925.1). Lineage (NCBI taxonomy): Eukaryota > Metazoa > Chordata > Mammalia > Scandentia > Tupaiidae > Tupaia > Tupaia tana. The sequence continues at coordinate 19,066,310 of JAKSZU010000023.1, forward strand.
GGGGCCCCCCCAATGTCATCATGCCAACCTCTGTTTCCATCAACCTATCTCCTCTGACTTTCTCACCTCCTTCTTTCTCTTATAAAAGCACCTGTACTAGGGGTCCAATGGTGGTGCAGTGGTAAAACACAATGCTCTGTGAGGCAGATCCATATGAGGTGGTAATTGGTTCATGCCATGAAACCTTTCCAAGTATAGTGGACATGTGTGTATGCCCATGATCTAAGTGGGCTGGCTATAGACTGTGGGTAGATTGTAGCGTTGGGACGCTGTTGGGAATGCAGTTATCTCTGTCTCTCTTTCTTTGCATGTTTCTTTCAGTCATGGAATAAATAGGTAAATTTAAAAATCAAAAGCATCGTGTTATATTGGGTTCATTGGTTGTTCCGGAATAGACTCTCTTCTGAAAATCTTTAATTTACTCACATCTGCAAAGTTCTTTTTTTTTTTTTTTTGAGAGAGAGATTTTGCTATAGGGTGTGTGTGCTCGCCAGAAAGACAGAGAGAGACAGAGAAATAGAAAGTGAGAAATCACCCTCTCAGGGGGTATATGGCCATGCGACAATTTCTTCTCCTCCCTTCTCCTCTCAGGATCTTGGGCATACACACACACATGTGCCCAGTGTGCGTTTAAGCCACTGGATCTGGGACTCAAACTGTGGTTGACTACATGAGAGTTCAGTGACATAGCCATTACTCCAACTGTTGGTACCATCTGCAAAATTCTTTTACCATGAACATATTCACAGGTTGTGGGATGAGGGCATGAGTACTTGGGGAAGGTCATGATTCTACCACCAGAACAAGAAAATGCCTGGTAAAGAAGTGATAGAGCTGGAAATCGCAGTAGAGTTTCAGACCCTTCGGCAGGAACTAATCAAGTCCTGGAATGATTGTGCTTCTGAGAGAGTTCTGATACAGGTCAGATGAAAGAGTGATGTGGATTTTAGATTCCCAGCACACATGTGAAACAACAATGGCCTATAAAAGTTGTAAGAAGAGCCTTGAGTTGAGACACTGAGGATTCAAAGCTGCTTGTGACCACCAGAAGGCACGTCGACCATCTCAGGAAAGGGTGAGATAAGATCCATTCACTGCATTTATTTATTTTTGTAAGTTTATTTAGTTTATTTTTTGGAGAGGTTTTTGCTATAGGGCACGTGCGCTCACCAGACAAACAGAGACAGAGAGACAGAAAGCAAGAAATAACCCCCTGGGGGGATGGCCATGCCGCAATCCCTTCTCCATTCTCCTCTCGGGATCTTGGGCACACACGCACACGTGCCCGGCGTGAGTTTTAAGCCACCCAGTCCGGGACACGAACCGTGGTCAACCACGTGGGAGTCCAGCAACATAGCCATTACGCCAACTGCAGGTCCCTAAGCTTATTTAGTTTTTGAGAGGAAAAAAAGAGAGCATGAGGGAGACATTCTTGTCAGAGTCAGGCTGCCACCCTGCCCCCAGCCCTGCAGCCAGCCAGGATCACAAGCTCACCTTCGTGTGCCTGACATTCTTGTCAACGCAACCTGGAGACTTCCCCTATGGCCTCTGAAAGTGCTTAGTAGTGTCTCTGTCCCCTGTGCCACCATGATTGGGCCTGTTCATTCATTTTAAACAAATATTTGTGTTGCCTATAACTGTGATAGAAAATATAAATAAGAGAGTTTCAATAAAGCACTTCGGCTGGAATGGGGAGAGAGGATAAGGTATGAACAAAGAAAGGAATCACAAGTGTCATGGAGCTTCTTATAGGAACACCAAGGAAATACTTGGACAATAATTGTCTTTGAATCATTTCTTACATCTCATTGTCCATTAAGTACTATGTTTATTTCTCAGAAAATTCTAGAAAGTACATTTCTTTCTTCACATTTTGCCTGCTAACACATTAGATCATTTCCACCTAAACTTTACATTTAAAAAAATTTAGGACAGAACTATCTGAAGGAGAAATGATGGGTTAGGTTTGTTAGAAGGTGAGCTTTAAAAAAAATAGCAAGATAAGGAACACAGAACTGGGATGGAAAGGCAGATTGGAACGTCATCTATATATTTATAGTACTGAAACCCAAGACACAAAGGCTGGTGGTCAGTGACTGAGACCTCTGTGTGAGGACCCTCAGAAGGAGGGCCAGGGAAATGGGAGGGAGTCAGGAGGGAGAAGTGTGGGACACCATTAGTGGGGAAACAGTTCAATGATTGGTCAGCAGTGTTACGAGCCATGCAGAGAGGACCCAGAGACTAAAGGCCTTGGATTTAGCCACAAGGAGGTCATGGGCAACCTTGAAGAAAATTATGATGGTAGATAATTGAAAAGCATGAGAAATATAAAACTTTAATTTCCTTGAAGATACTTGTATGACTTTGACAAACTTAGTTCACCATAGTCCACATGCTTAAAGTTATTAGTGCGATACTATTACACTTGGAATATCAAGTGCTTAAAGCCAAGGGACCTTCCAGTTTAGGTAAGAAGCAAATAGTAGGAATTTTCAACCTACCTTTGTGCTAGTTAGAAAGACTAATACTTTGACAGAGGATATCATTTTAACAATAAAAGAATCAAAGAAATGGAAGTATCTAGACCCAGGAGATGGCTTCAATTTCAGAGAGGAAAGGTGGCAGGATATTTTGGCCATAGATTTATTGTACAAACCAGCACAATGTTGATACCAACATATTGTGTGGCTTCTTGTGTAGTAAATCAGTCTTCACATTATGCTCAGCCCTGTGGCAGAAAAATAAGTGGGGGAAGGGTATCATAAAGATGGAACATGGAAATCTGGTCTTGTTCAATTTGACACCGATATCAAGGTATCATACAAATAATTTAATGTCACAGAGTCATACTGAGTTAAGTTCCTGCTCTCATTTGATATTTCCTCAAATTTTTATTTATATAAGAAAATCAAGATAAAGAAAGAGACTTTCTTTCTTTCTTTTTTCCTGTTTTGCTAGAGGGTACAGGCACTCATCAGAGAGAGACAGAGAAAAAGGAAGTGGGACAGAGCACTTTCCAATGGACATGCTGCAATCCCATTTCCTCCATTTCTCTGTCGCGTCAGGATTTGGGGCACACATGTGCCTGGCATGTTTTTTAAGCTGCCAGGTCCAAGATTAGAACTGCATGGTCAGTCATGTGGGATCTGGCTCCTTTAACTACCAGGCCACAGGATGAACCTAAGGAGATTTTCTAAATAGAAAATTCCCCCATTACCATTTTTGGCATCAGTGAGAGTGACTGACATGAGCCCTGAAGTGGATGGAGGACCTGAAGGACTAACTCAAAGCAAAAGAGAAAGATCACATTGGCAGGGAAGCCTAATTTCTAAAGAGATAAGATGTTGAGTAAGAAAACTATGGCTCCCTGGGTGGAAAGATGCACAGAAGTGCTTAGACAGAATTTTGATACATTAGTAATGACAGCCAGGCAACTGGAAAGCATGGTTTACGCAGGCTGATTTGTCCAAGTAGGATGATATCCTTGAATGGGCAAACACTTAGGTGTTACCAGGATACAGACAGAGAACAGTACTGAGTGAATGGGGCATGAAAATGACTATTCCATCTTATAAAATATAAATCCACCCCAGAGTGCATTCCTTCCTACTTGAAAATCATCCAGTCTGAAATAACGTAATGAGGAGGAAGCTTTTACTCTACAGGAGCAAGGGTTTCATTCATATAATGGCTGAATCATAATTTTTGAAATTTAACATGTTATTTTAGAAAAAATAATGTTCTGTACTTTTCTTTCACCCACTCTTTCCCATAATCTTCTGTTTTCTCCGTGGTATCTGAAAAGAGAGGTAGTATAGCATCATTCTTAAATACTTTTGCGTGATTTGAAAATGCACTTCTCTTGCTATTTACCTTTATAACTTTATCACAACTTACCTAACTTCCTGAGCTTGAGACTTTTACCTACGAAATGACACTAATGGGATCAGCTGGTGGTATGGTGATGAGGGTGGCTGGATCCCACGTGGCCACTTGAGTGGCTTGAGTCCCAGATTTGTCAACCTGACAAACATGCCAGGAGGCCAGCAGATGGCATGGTGGTTAAGGTGCTGGACTGCCACATGGCTGACAGTGGTTCAAGTCCCAGACCTAGCGACTTGAAAATCATGCCAGGCGAGTGTCTGTGTCTGTGTGCCCAAAATCCCCAGAGGAGACTGGAGGAAAATGGATTGTGGCATGGCCATCATCCCTGAGGAGTACTTTTTCACTTTCTTTCTCTTTCTGTGTCTCTTTCTTTTGGGCAAGCACATGCACCCTATAGCAACTTTAAAAATAAAAAATGAATAAAATAGAATAAAATGACACTGATAATAGTGTCTCCTTCTAGAGTTGTGAAGATTAAATAAGATAATGTGGGCACCTCACTAATTAGTGCAGAACCTGAATACAATACTTACTCAATAAATAATAATGATAATATTCATTTCATTAGCTAATATCACAATGCAATAGGAAAAAAAAAAAAGGTTAAACCAGGAAATGGTCCCAGGCTCTAATACCAAATGAAATACTTTTAATCTTTTGGCCCCCATCTGTTATTTTCCCTAAAGAATTATTTATTTAACTTTATTTATTATTACCATTATTATTATTTTAAAATTTACTATAGGGCACATGTGCTCATCAGAGAGAGACAGAGAAAGAAAGAAAGGGAAAGTGAGAAAGCAAGCCACGAGGTCTGGTACTCAAAGAATAGTCAGCCATGTGGGAGTCTAGCACCTTAACCACCATGCCACCTGCTGGCCCCTATCTTTTAAATGAAAATAATATTATCTATACCAAACTGCTTTCGACTTATTCTGTGGATGAATAAAATTGTGACTATTTGTGCTTTATAAAAGATATGTAGGTATCAGTTATGGAAAAGAAATAAAAAATATGCCACCACAACTCTATTTCTGCCTCCCAAACTAGCATGGGGCAAAGGAAATATAGTTCATTGAAACCTTACCTGGCCGCCCTCATCTACCTAGTAAAACACAATGTTTAGTTTTCTGCCAGAGATTTCAAACCAGTAGAATGGGTCTGTTTTAGATCAATCTCGTATTTGGAAAAAAAAAAAAAAAAAGCCTTGAAGTTGCATTTTATTTAATTGCTTATTGATATTATAATAAAGTTCAATGGATATTTTTAAATACCTACTATGTACTATGCATAATCTAGTAGTAAATGCTAGCTAGGGAGAGTTAGGACCCTTGAATTGTACCTTCTGTAATAATTTACAGTGACATTGACCTTATAATGTATGTGTTTCCGTCGAGTCATCTATTAAAAGACTATTATGATACTTAGCTACTATGCAAAGGAACTATAAATTGGTTTGAATGTTAAGCTTCACTCAGGAAAAAACACGATCTAAGCAAAAGCCTCACCATTGTGTCATTCCTGCATTTGGTGCCATGGTTAATAGATGCAAAGTACAAACCACTGAATTATGCATTCGCTGGTGCAGTTCTGCCCCAGAGCAAGGTACTGTTGGAAGCCAGCCCAGTGGAGGAAAAGTGCCTAGTTTTGAAAAACTGATGAGAAGCGAACACGATAAGAGACGACAAGCTGACCCAGAGCACCACACTCCGGGGCTGCGTCCTCTAACACAATCCCTGTGTCTGGTGAGAAGCCAATAGCGTAACCAAACTGATTGATCCACTAGGAATGTTAAGAATGGGTCTCACAGGAACTGTACAGACAGACACCAAATGCAAGCAATCCGTGTGTGAGACAAGGAGAGAATGACGGTTCAGCTTTGGCGTTAGAGATCTCTGCAGTATGAATAAAGTCCTAACACAACAAACAACCCTGACACATCTCGCTGTAGTTTATAAAGCTCTTTCACACACATAGTCACATTTACCTCTTATGGGTCCAAAGGTTTATAGCTTTTAGTGTCTGTCTAAAGTCTGGGCCAGCAGAGGAAATAGCCCCATTTCTACTAGTGCTTCAGGTTCACTCTGGTTTTAAGTCACTATAAGCTTCTACACAAGCTGGGACCTTCCTCACCAGCCTGGACTTAGACCTCAGTATTCTGGCTAAGGTCATGGACATTCGCTTTTGTTAGCAGACAGGGTCACGGTATTTGGACACAGGCCATCCTAGGGCTGCATCCTTAGCACCTTCAATTCATCCATCCTGTTTCACCTGCCCCTTTTCTTATATGCCACAGGGCTAAACCATGGAGCCTCCTAAAATTTTTGGATTATCTGGATTCAATTCATCTTTTCATCACCTCATGAAGCCTGAGAGTTGGAAGAGATATCAGAGGTCATCCATTAAAATTTCTATGCTTACCAAGAATCCCCTCTGCAGACCTGCTGACTGCGGATCGTTCAGCCTCTGTGTGAATGACCCCAGAGAAAAGTTCCCTGCTCTCCAAGGCAGCCCATTCCAGCAGGTTATGTTTTCCTAAATGACCACAATAATTCCCACCCTACCTGCTCCTCTTACAATGTGACTTGGAGGCTTCTCCCATAGAGAGCAGGGCTTAGGGCTCCTCCACTTGAATATGGACAAAGCTTGGGACAGCAAGCAGAACGATGCTATGTGACTTATGAGGCCAGCTCACCAAAGGACCATAGCTTCCAACTGGCTCTCTCTTTAGGATGTTTATTTAGGGGAAGTCAGTCACTAGGCTATGAGGAAGCCCAGACTCTCCATACAAAGACACCACATGGGAAAGTCCACTCGAGAGAAACTGAGGCTTCCAACCAAAATCCAGTACCAGCTATAAGATACGGGAATGAATGAATGATATCTCAGATGATTCCATCCCCAGTCCCAGGTACCCTATTTGATTAAGATGATAAAATACTAGACTTCCAGCTGATGCCTCAATAGGATGAGAGTTGGTGCCTTAAGGACAGCCATGAGTATATAAGGGAAGTTAAAACATTTTGCAGAAAATGGAATTAAATTCTGAGTTTATTTATTTTGTCTGAAAATGTGCATTATTTTTTAAAAATAATAGTCGTGTCTCATGAACTTGTTGACCCTGTAGATTTGGTATAAGAGAAGTACTTGACTTACTGTGTCCAGAAGGCAGATGGTTGCAGATTATATTATGCTAAATGCAACATATCTCCCATCCATTTGCTCATTTCACAATATGATGTCAAGGCTCCTCCTACCAGCAGGTCAGGCCTATGTTCTCTCCTCTAGAAACTGGGCAGGGGCTTACGTTTGCATCAACCAATAGAATAAGGCAAAAGGAATGTCATGTGCCTTCTAAGATGAAATCTTTGGGAAATGCTTCCTCCACTCTGAGAAGGCTTGCCATCGTGCTGTGAGAATGCTGCATTACCAAGTGGGAAGAACACATGCAGAGTCCCAGATTCACCAGTGATTAGTGAATATGATAAATTACCAGTAGCAGATTTGCAGTTTTGATGCATTTGTTATTTCCACTCAGGAAAATTATAACTCTAAACAATATCAACTTCTAAATCTCCTGATGAAAAATTAGTTGGCTAAGAGGAAGAGCAGCCCCTGTCAATATCAGCCACCAGATTTGAGGGTGAAGGAGCCTGCTGCTGATTGAAGGTGCCCCAACGGATGCCATGTAGAGCAGAGATGAGCTATCCTTCTCAAGCTTGTCCCAGGTACAGAGTCATTAACGAATAATTTTTTTAAAGAATTATTTTATTTAAGTTTATTTATTTATTTACTTATTTTAATTTGACGAGAGAGGGACAGAATGAAAACAAGAGTGAGAGTGACTGAGAGGGAAAGTGAGAAAGCAAGCTGCCATGTCCGGGACTCAAACCACAGTCAGCCATGTGGGCATCCACCGCACCACCTGCTGGTCCCATTAATGAATAATTTTGGAGGTAACTTGTAATGTATCATTAAATCACCAGAACAGAATTAAAATTCCTATGTGGGGGTCAGAGCTCTACGTTAGAAACAGAGGCCTATATCGGATAGAGCTCTGAAATGGGACAGATGCTTCACAACAATAGAGCTCTATATGAAGGACAGGGCCCTGCATTGGGGGGGGGGGGTGGAAGCCTGTATTAGAGTAAATCCCTGCAATAGAGGGGTAACCTTCTATGAAGACAAAAACCATGTATCAAGAGACAAAAGTACAGAGTTTTAGTCAGTTGTGTCCCCCTAGCTGGTAGAACTTGGACAAGCCATTCAAACATCTTAGGATCTTAGGTGCTTCAACTGAAAAATTGACATCTTAACTTTATTTATTTGAGGAGAAACAGCCTGAGATTATCATCTAAATACTCATTGAGACTTGTTATTATGATCAAAAGTGGGATTTATTTCCACACTGAAAGTCACCACTTGGAGAAAATCCTCATCATTTGTCTTTCAGTGTCTTTGAAACCAACCCCTCACCCATCTTCAGTTATGATCTTGGTCTGTTCCTATACACATCTTTTATTGAGGCTACTACCATAGGATAAAGGCAAATATAATTTTGCAATCCCCCACAAAAAAATTAGAAGTTGTGTGTGTATTTTCCCTTCCAAATAAAAAACTGGCAAATGGGAAGATTCATCCTTCTTTGCAACTATTCCCTGAAATAACAAAATAAATAAAAAGAATTTTCCAGAAATTTGGCAAATTAAATTCCTTTGTCAATTAAGACCTACATTTCTAAACACAAGGCAGTATTCTCAACAAACTTTCCATCTGCAGATTTAAAGTATGATGTTGTGTCATTTAAATCCTCGATGGAATAGAAACACAGAAGATTGGCTAACTTGTTAGTCAAAAATGAAACGCAAAGTCACAGACCCCTTCCACTGAATATAACCCAATCATCTAAATTATGAAACAAAGCTACCAAACACTGTAGAAACACCTGGACTCTAAAAAGTACTCCCACTGTTGTTGCGGAATAAGGTTTATATAAGGGTGTACCTTATCAAGACTGAATTTATTCTACAAATACAAGAAATCCCTCTTCTCTGGACTAGATGGCTTTGAATTTACGAAGTGAAAATGGCACTTACATTCTAGGTGACAAGAGACTCTTGGGGCCTGCTCCCCCTCTCTGGACCCAAACCTCCTTTCATTTTCTCCCATTTGGTGCACACCCTTAGCCTTCTCCCCCAAAGACAGATCTTTAAGATTTTTTTTTTCCCCTAAATTGATCATTTTGATGTCAGGTCATTTTGGAACCAGTGATTAGTGAATATGATAAATTACCAGTAGCAGGTTGGCTTTTGCGGGGTTGAAGTTTTGATGCATTAGTTATTTCCACCCAGGAAAAAATTATAACTCTGAACAACATCCACTTCTAAATCTCCAGATGGAAAACTGGTTGGTTAAGAATATTGCTTTGTGTTTGGAAATGTAGTCCTTCCTATTGACAAGATCGAAAAAGCACCTGCTCTCGTTTACAATATTTTCACATATCTTCTCCCCAACCTGTCTTACTGAGCCTAGAGATATGTCTGAGAGTTTAAATCAGGTTGATCTTTACAATTCTGTGTCTCATAAAAATTTCAAGGCATAGGCACCAAAGATTCTATCCCTTTGTTTGAGATATGTGTATGATACCGGATTGTTTCTTAGAGGTGTGCTCTGAAATTGGCAGGTCGTCTGTCTCTTTGTCTTCATCTATTTGTCCTCCCTCTGAAAGGATCATTTGGACAATAGAATTAACAAACTGCACATAAAATGCCTAGGTGTTTATATTGCTAGGCTGTCGTTTACACAAATTTTTTAATGCTTGTGATTCTGGGTGTCCCTCTCTGAGATGTGAGCGTTGGGGTAGGCATGTTTACATGAAATCCTCTCTGGGAATACACATGGCTTCACGTTAGAAGCAGCAGGAGGATTTTCAGGGGAGAGAATTTCAGGACAGTGTACAGAATCGGAGCCGGGGGGTCATGACCTTGCCTATTGATCCAGTCTCTCTAATTTCCACAGCTTGCTGAGGCTTGTTCTTCCAGCCTGCTGGTGTACATTAGAGCAGAAATCCATAACATGGCCATGTTCATCCAAGCACAGGAAGAAACTAAATTAAATGTTAAAAAACAATCTGAGGCTAGAGTTGGAGACAATTCATCATGATCCTAGACGCCAGGCAGGTGGGATGACCAAGGATTCCTCAGCCAATAGACCCCCAAACGGAATATGGAAAGGCCTTGGTGCTTCATTTGTCAGGTACCCAGCGGAGAGTCTGAAACGCACGAAGGTCAGCTCTTTTGGCCGCAATGTATTTTTCCTCAAAAATGAGATATTACATATCTGAAAAGTGTAACTGAAGTAAATTAGTAGAAAGAATTGGAAGGAATGAATGGAATTCCTTATGAAAAGCATATTTGGGGCAGTGTTTGGCAAATTCTCAAGGCCCGTGATATTTCTTCTCTGGCCTCAGCATTTTCATCCCACTGAATTCCGGGGCTGGCAGGTGTGATTACATTGGAAGAAGGAAGGAGAATGTCTCACCAGAGCCATGACCTTTTTTCCTAGGTGACAGAGATTTAGAATAATAACACATCTGGCACCTCAAAATAAAGTCCGTGCGTTAAGGAAAAGGACACTAGACACCCTGATATGCCAGAACACCTGGAGGATGTATTTTAGCACTCGCTTTTTTGGCTGCTGAAGGCAGCACTTCTTAAGGTGTGTTGGACAAGGCCAAAACTGCCCTTTCTGCTTCGCCAGTTGATCTCATTTATATTGGACATGGGGCTCATGCCATTTATTTGCCATTTACTTATTGATTAGTCTAAAATGTTTAACCTGAAGAAGGCATCACAAATGGCAGGCTGTTCTGCTGGGAGCGGCCTCAAACGCTGGGATGCATTCCTCACAAGACATTATCTAGGTAAAATCCTGTCCCAGTGACGAGGAGGGCAGTATGGCAGGACCCTGTTAAGGAAAACCAGCCCCCACGTGGGTGATGGCCCACAGCACTGGTGATTTATAAGTGGACAGAATTGTATTAAACAACAGCAATAACAACCTGCCCTGGAACAGATGCTCAGAGACCTGGCACAGGCAGGACTGCACCTACCTCCAAATAGAAGGTTGTACATCGTGCCAGGACTAAAATTCTCTTTGGATGCTATTATAAAATCTCATTGGGTTGTAACAGGAGTTTTGCTTTTTGTTTTTGGTAGGGAGGGGGACAGGGACAAGTGGAGAGATACATGAATCCATGCTTCTATTTACAAGTTCAGATTGATCTGGACTGTGAGAGCTGCAGGAGGCAGGGAGGAAACTGAGGCACTAGGACAGCAAAGGACTCTCTCAGACACACCGGTTGATACTGAGCACACTGCATTGTACAGTCCGGTTCAGAGCATGCGCTCTGCATTCGGAAGTCTGCTTTGTGCAATCCGTCTCTATTGCTTACTACCTGCATGGACTTTGGACAAGTTAATTTATCGCTGTAGTGCAGCTTCTCATCAATACGTTGGGGATAATTATAGTACTCTAGTAGTATTGTGAGCATTAAATGAGATAACGACACATGCCTTTGAGCAGAACTGGCACATGGCAAACTCAGGACGGATCATGCTGTTAGTCTGTAGTCCGTGCTGCCTTGCCCTGTAAGAGCATCTAGCCCTGCGCGTCTTCTTTGAATGTGTCTGCTTTTAAAAAATATATTGATTAAAAAATTTTTTTAGAGTTCAAAGAAGATGTTTTCATTTGAATATATTACAACAAAAATCTTATAAAGAGAGCTATGTGTTTGTATGTACACACACATTAGTGGAAATAACTTATCACAGATGTTACACATCCTGAAGCTTCTTTTTTTTTTTTCTTTTTTCTTTTGAGAGGTTTTTGCTATAGGGCGCATGCGCTCTCCAGAAAGACAGAGAGAGACTGAGAGACAGAAAGAGAGAAATCATCCCCCGAAGGGGTGGCCACATCACAATCCCTTCTCCTCCATTCTCCTCTCAGGATCTTGGGCATGCACACACACATGCCCAGTGTGAGTTGAAGCCACCAGGTCTGGGACTCGAACCATGGTCGACTACATGGGAGTCCAGCAACATAGCCATTACGCCAACTGCTGGTCCCTAAACCATATAGTTCTTTATTGTATGTATCCATTTTAGGCAAATACATCTGTACAGGAAAGTGTTCAGATCATTAGTGTAAAGTAAGAAAAATTTTTACAAAGTGAACACAATCATAGCCTCCACCTCACACAGAACTTTACCACAATCCAAAGGCTGCTAGTGCTCTTCCCAGTCATTCCCTTCAACAAATATAACTACTGGTCGTTTTTTTTTTTTTTTTTTTTTAACAGACCATTAACTTTTTCCTGGTTTACACACACACACACACACACACACATATATACACATGAAATTACATGTTTATTCTTCTGTATCTGATATCTTTTTCATACTACTATGCTTATGAGAGCTATTACTTCTAACAGCAACTTGTTAGTTCTCCTTTTGCGGTTATTGCTTTTCTTTTTTTTTTTTTTTTTTGGAGAGGTTTTTCACTATAGGGCGCGTGCGCTCGCCAGACAGACAGAGAGAGACAGAGAGATAGAAAGCGAGAAATCACCCCCCAGGGGGGATGGTCACGCCGCAATCCCTTCTCCTCCATTCTCCTCTCGGGGTCTTGGGCACACACGCACACGCGCCCGGCGTGAGTTTCAAGCCACCTCCGGGACGCGAACCGCGGTCGACTTTCCAGCGGCCATTATATTGCTTTTCTTTATTTTAGAAGACTTGTGTCTTCTAAATAGTTATGAGGAAGGTTAAGAAATAATTCATTAATTAAAATAGAGCACTAGAATGGGGTATTATCTACATTAAAAATTCTTTAATTAGAGATTATTCCAAGTCACACTTTAAAGGAATTTCATTCTTGGTCATTTGTAGAGTAACAGGTTTGTTGAATGGGAGGAAGCAGACTTTCTAGCTGGACTCTTACCTTTATCACAGCCAACGATGCATGACTACCATTGATTCACCATCACAGAGCAATTGGTAGTTAGTCCTCCGAGCTTGTGAAGTCTGGCTATCCTAAGGAAGTGCTTGTGTGAACGGTATCTATTAAGTGTATGTGGTCAGAATGAATGGCCTGAACTGCTGAGTCAGCCTAAATCATTTTCTAGAAGGAAAAACTGAGCTCCAGAGAAAGAAAATGTTCCCTCCGGAATCAGAAAGTCTGTGAGTAGGAAAGCCAGCACTGAGAACAAAGAAGGTAAGAGAATACAGGAGCAAAACAACAGCTAGTAAAACAACGGCATGGCCATTTTGAATCCTCCCTCTCCGCGTCATTGCAGGCTCTGATGAGGACCTTGCAGTGACCTGGCAGCCCGGCATCCGCAGCAGTATAGTGTCCCAGTGCCTGTTACTATCCACAATTACAGACCACAACGGAGCATATCTTCACTTAGTACACAAACATCCCATACTCTGAAGACTACAAATATCAGTTGTTGGGACCAGCAGTTAGCGTAATGGTTATGTCGCTGGACTCCCACGTAGTTGACCATGGTTCACGTCCCGGACCCGGTGGCTTAAAACTCACACTGGGCGCATGTGTGTGTGTGCCCAAGATCCTGAGAGGAGAAGGGATTGCGGCGTGGCCATCCCCCCTGGGGGTGATTTCTCGCTTTCTGTCTCTCTGTCTCTGTCTGTCTGGCAAGTGCAAGCGCCCTATAGCAAAAACCTCTCCAAAAAAAAAAAAAAAAAAAATCAGTTGTCAATTAAATATCATTTGGATTTTCAAAAGAAAATTTGGTATATGGTTATGTTTTTCACAAAGAAGTTTTATCTGATAACAGCACCAGCATTGTTATTCTCATGGTGAAATGAAGTGCTTAGTATTTCATCATGGGCCTGATTTTGATTTCTCTGGTCACTTAGTAGGTTCATTAAGAAGTGGAAGGTCATATGATTTGAACCGTGAAATTTTATCAGATACACGCATGACATCACAGTTGCTTTTCCGTTTCATTGAGTCTGTTTGATACAACATAATCTAGTCTCAGAAAATTTTAAAAGTTTCTCAGTCCTTGGCAAAAGGTGAAGCTTGGGGCTGGCAGGTGGCATGGTGGTTGAGGACACTGGACTCCCACATGGTTGACTGCGGTTCAAGTCCCAGGCCCGGAAGCTTGTTTTCTCACTTTCTCTCTCTCTCTCTCTTGGTCTTGCTCTCACTCTATCCCTTTCTGGTCAAATTAAAAATAAATAAATAAATAAAGCTAAATAAAAATAAAGTTAAATAAAATAATTATTTTAAAAAGAGAAGAAAATAAATGAAGCTGACAAGAACAGCTATCAATGGCATGAAGCCCTGCACCTTTGCCAGTTGAACAGAAATCAAAACCCTCATTATGTTTCTTGTTGAGAAAGAGAAACACAGAGTTCACTATGGGTGGGGAAAACTACACTAAATCTGGATTTACCAGTGGCCTGGCCTCTCACATGAAGGACTAACTAAAATCACTGTGGTTCCTTTGTTTCTATTTCTCCACCCTAAATAATCGGATTCAACTTTTTGGGCTGGAGCCATACATAGTCTATTGGTTGGGGAAGCTGGATCCCACATGAGTGACCACACAGTTCAAATCTCAGCTCCAGCTGCTTGAAAATCATGTCAGGTGTCTGTGCATGTGCACCTAAAATCCTGACAGGATGGAGAAATGGGGGACAAGAGATCGCAGTGTGACCATGCCCCATTGAGGGCTGCTTTCTCCTCTCCCTCTTTCTCTGTTTCTCTGATGCTCTCTGGTTAACACATGTGTCCTGTGGCAAATTAAAGCAAAACAAAACAGAAAACAAACAAACAAGCAAAAACTTCTCTGGCATGCAAAGGTCCAAATTGGAAAATTATATTTTTATTTTACTTATTATTTGTTTATTACTTTTTTTAACTTATTATTTGATTGTTTTTTAGAGGTTTTTTTTGGGGGGGGTGTTTTTGTGTTTGTTTTTGTTTTTGCTATAGGGTGAGTGCACTAACCAGAGAGACAGAGACAGAAGAGAGAGAAAGTAAGAAATCAACCCCATGAGAGATGGCCACATTGCAATCGCTTCTCCATTCTCCTCAGGATTTTGGGCATGCATGCACTTGTACCCTGCATGAATTTCAAGCTGCAAAGTCTGGGACTTGAAATATAGTCAACCATGTGGGAATCTAGCACCTTAACCATTGCACCACCTGCTGGTCTTGCATGTATGTATTTATTTATTTAAATTTGCCAAAGGACACATGAGCTTGCCAGGGAGAGATAGAGAATGAGTGTGAGAAAGGACCCATCAAGAGGAATGGTCAGGCTGCAATCCATCCTCCACCATCTCTCCATTTTTGGGGGAGATGGTAAAATCAAGCTAAATATCTGAAGCTTGCTAGCAAATTAGGGTGCACCAGAAATCAGCTTATCAAGACTACACAGGCAAAGGCACTCAGCATGATCTTTAAGCTGCTGGGTGTGGAGCTGGAACAAAGCAGTTGCCATGTGGGATCCAGTTCTCATAGCGACAAGGCTTGAAAAAAACACATTTTTATCTCAAAGAGAAGTATATCAATGATGAAATAAGTTAGTTTCTATTTTCCAAATGGAGAACTCAATTATGTTTGCTCTTTGATGATTTTTTTAAGGTTTTTGCCATAGGGCACATGTGTTTCCCTGAGAGAGAGAGAGACAGAGATAAAGAGGGGGAAAGTGAGAAATCACCCTCCAGGGACAATGGACATGCTGCAGTCCCTTCTCCATTCTCCACTCTCCTCTCAGGATTTTGGGCATTCACACACGCATGCCTGGTGTGATTTTCAAGGTTCCGGGTCCAGGACTTGAACTATAGTTGATCAAGTGGGAGTCCAGTGCCTTAATCTCCATATTACCTGCTGGCCCCGCATTTTGGTGTTTTTAAATGTTTTTACTTTGCATGTTTCCATTTTCATGCTTTCTGTACTTATTCTGTACTCTTATTCTATGAAAGTTTTCTTTTGTCATAAAAAATGACTATATACTTTCTCTTATTCTTTTCTGTAAATTAAATGTTTAAATTTCAGGTGTTGAAATATTTTTATTCTCAAAAAATACATAATCTAGTTTCTCTTTCCAAAAACAATATGAAGTGCATCTGGAGATCTTTGATATAAGCCACTTTTTCCCCTCTGAAAGAATAGTGCTCCTTTCTATTCAAATGAGAAACAAATGAATGTAAATCAGGTAAATACAAAGAATATATGTAATACATACACAGGCACACCTATATGTATTTTAAATATATACGAATGTGTATATATATATATGTTTTATATATATGCATATAATCTATATACACACACATATATATGAATGTATGTGTATGGATATATGGCATATAGGTATAGCTATATAGTCCATCTCTCTATATTTATAAAACATCCACCTCTACCTAGAGATGGATGGGCGTATATATATAGTTAGAGAGAGTAAAAGAGAAAGAGGAAAAGAGAGATTCAAAATTGCCATTTGAAGCAAAATGGGGAGAATAGCAGATTGCGGGCACTTTGCATTAACTCCACTCATATGTGGCCAACTCAATGCAATTGTTAAAATGTTGGAGTAGCTGGGGGACTGCGGGTGACATGGTGGTTAAGACCTTGGACTCTCTCCGTCTTGGGTGAGTTCATGTGCAAAATGAGAAAAAATTTGGCTATGTATGATCAGAGAAGGGACCTCACGTGTGCTCACTTTATAAAATAATCGCTTGTTCTAAAGTCATAGCACCCTCTGCTTCACCATACTCCTTCACATACATGTGCCATTTCCTGATTTATAACTTCAATTAGGAAGAATCACCTTTTGGAATTGAGGAAAGGGAAGGGCCCTGAAACCTACCCAGGCCACATCTATATGGTATGGTTATGGTTTTATTGATAATTTTCCAATCAAATGGGGGATGTTTTTGGTCCTCATGATTGCTGACTGCCATAATGGCAAAGTAATCAATGGGATTGATGTCATTTCAGGCACCTTCACAACTGAATTGGATCAACCATGCATGTGTCCAAAGACACTTCATTGACTGCCTGTTATTGTGGTTGATAAAAGCAAGTCATCTGGAAAAGAGCTCTTTCAGGCTGGCCTTGTAGACAAACTTTCAGTGTTTACTGTGGAGCCATCCAGGATGATTGGCCTTTTGAAGCAGCAACTGGAATAAGCCTAGGGGATTTGGGCCACAATGAGAGGCCCAAGCACAGAGAGTCAAGTCAAAGAGAGCTCTTGGTTTTGCAAACACACACACAAAAGCATTCAGTGATTGGCTTACTACAGCTGAATTAATGAAACTCACAGGCATTTTAATACTTTCTTGGTGACATGGTCATCATGAGTGTCAGTGTTCTCTCATTCTCTTATAGGGTTGAAATACATCAATGAAGCAATTATCACCCAAGTTAGCAGAAGAAATTTTGCTGAATGCCCAACCCCAAGCTTTGCCTTACTGCAGAAGCACCTGGTAGGGACAGAAATAAGAATCAACACATGTAGGCTGGAATGGGTGGGGCACAATACAGCTGCTAGCCACAGAATGTGTGCGCCTGCACAGGAGGAGGAGTTACTTGAGTATGTGCGAGGCCATCCCTCCATTAGACCTAGATCCTGGGAATGAACTTTCTTCTATCAGCAGGCATGAGGATTGCAGTTATCCAGGGAGGAGGCTGCCCTTCTCAGGCCAGTGCAGCTTTGTACCACTCAAAGGTGCCTGTGGATTATATCAAAGACTAGGAGACTCAACCTGAGAAGATCGGGAATATGAACGGACCCAAGGAAGGGGTTAAAAGAAGTCCTGGTGAGCTCGGGACAGTCCTGTTTCCATGGAGAAGTTTTGGTTTACTCCTAGTGCCCCAGCATCAGCCACATGGTTTCCAAATCCACATGGTTTCCAAGTGCTTTTCTCAGTAATAAAAACAAGCGGGACCAGCAGTTAGCGTAATAGCTATGTTGCTGGACTCCCATGTAGTCGACCGCGGTTCGAGTCCCGGACCCGGCGGCTTAAACTCACGCCGGGCACATGTGCATGAGTGCCCAAGATCCCAAGAGGAGAATGGAGGAGAAGGGATTGCGGCGTGGCCATCCCCCCTGGGGGGTGATTTCTCTCTTTCTATCTCTCTGTCTCTCTCTGTCTTTCTGGCGAGCGCACGCGCCCTATAGCAAAAACCTCTCCAAAAAAAAAAAAAACAAAAACAAAAACAAAAAACAAGGAAACTCTGGTCAGGTGCTGCTGTCCTCCTGAAATAAATCGAAGCAAAGCCAATGCCACTGCGAGGGAGGAAAAGGTGGAAACAGAGCTAGAACACAGAAGCTGTTTAAATATGCTTTTATATACTTGTCTCTAGCCCAGTATGTTTTAAGACACTTCAGGGATTCTGAAATCTATAATTCTTGTAATATGCCAGACACTGTACATTTTTTTTTTTTATTAATTACTTTATTTATTTTTGTATATACTTTCAATCATATTGTTTGGCTTACAATGAGACCATTTCGATATGTGAACATTTCTCCCCAGACCCGTTGATCGAAATATCTTCAACAGATAACACCACACCTCCCCATCCCGTCAATGCTCTACCTCTGTATCCCTTCTCCAAATGTCTTTCGTTGGGCCCCACTCCTCCACATACACCTCATCTGACATTCACACCCATCTCTTGTGTTTGTTCAACTGTTGGTCAATCAGTTTCAGACATAGAATGCAGACAAACGGTATATGTTAAGTGGGGACATACAATGTCTCTCCTTCATAGCCTGGCTTGCCTCACTCAGCAGTACATCTTCCATATTCTTCCACTTTCTGTCAAAAGCCAGGGCTCTGTTGGTTTTTATGGCTGAGTAGTATTCCATAGAGTATATGTGCCACAGTTTTTCAATCCATTCCTCCATACGGGGGCATCTGGGTTGGTTCCATGACTTAGCAATTGTGAATAGTGCCGCAATAAACATCGATGTGCAAGCACTTTTCCAATGAAGGATTCTTCTGTCTTTTGGGTAGATACCGAGGAGTGGGATCTCTGGATCATATGGCAGATC